>JAFBJR010000137.1:3367817-3967817 GCA_016785285.1 Brachirus orientalis
GTAAACTAAATAATAGGTAGAATAAAATAAAATGAAAGGGTGCAACTCATCAGTACATCAGGTTACAGTAATCAGCCTATAACATACTCGTCAGACCACTCCTTCACTGATATATATCCATGAATTTTCCATTTTCCAAGTGCTATTCCGCACCGTGAGATCCGATGGACTTTTAGACTACTTTCTTTTGGTAGTGCACCTAATTCACAAAACACTGGTTGTTTTATCGGTGTTGAGAATAACACTATATTAATAAAATCGATAATCTTAGACCATAAATGAAATATCGTTGGGCATGAATACAACATATGCCACAAGAATCACCTATTGAAAAACCTATTGATAATTTTATAATGACTCAAACATGTCTGTATTGTATTGACATTAATAAGGTCCCTCCATGTTTTACCAGAAATCCTTTCCCTCCTGTTCCTTGATCCTTGAGATTTGCAATCTGACCTGCACCATGACAGTTAATGCAACCAAAAGGTTCCATACATGTTCCCATAACCTGCAACCAGGCACCTATTGGACCATCCAGCTGTTACTTATATGGTCTCCACTAATATGTACCAGAATTTATCATCTATTAATCTTTAAATGGGAACATAATTTTTTAAAAAAGGCACAATTTGCTATTTCAGAAGACCCAAAACTAGCAATTGAAACCATTAACTTCTCTGAAAAATATTTGTTGATGTTGTAAATCATGTAATTTTCCCATAGACCTCCATACAAGTCACCCGCCCATGGCTAACTGCTACATCCGCCCCACTTCCTGGCCTTTACTTTTCAAATCAGAAGACTGCATCCGAGTTATACAGTCTAATGGGTGGAAGCAGATTTAGAGCTCAGTTGCAAGGCATTCATCTAATTTGATCAAAATATTCAGCGAATACTGCAACTAATAACGACAGATCCACTTTTCCCTGAAGACATCATACAGGTGCTAGTTACCTGAATAATGATATCAGCAATAAAACTGAGATATTGTCTTAACTACAGTGGGCCATAAAATGAAAAGCTGACTCCTGCTCTTCCTGTTGGGAGTTGAAACTGAGGACTGGATGGATGGAGGGTGGGTGGGTGAGGAGTGAGGGATAAGCAGCCATCCTGCACTACATTAAGGGATCATGCTGCTCCCTGAAAATGAGTATTGATCCTCTTAGGCCCAGGATCGTTTAGGAGATTAAAGGTTGAGCTTCACGGTGCTCCATGCAGGACCAGGGAATCAGCTCAGTGGGACGGCCGAACCAAAGCAGCCTATCGGTGGGTGAGTGGGGAGAGCAGGGAAGGGCTTGGTGTGCAGCTGGGAAAGGGGGGGGGGGGCATCTGGGCTGACAGCTAAGAGAATCAGCTGAATGTCTGTGGGTCAGGACAAGAGAGAAAGAAAAGGGCCAAAGGGCATAAAACTGAAACTGAATGGGGGAGTGTGGAAAAAAAAAAAAAGCTGTGTCAGTAGGGAGGATGGATGACAAGAAAACAATCAGGCAGTTTTTCAAACAGAGAGGAAATGAGAGCGGTAGGAGAGGAACAGAAAGTGCAGCGAAAAGGAGGGCGACGGACAAAAAAAAAAAAAAAAGGTATCATACACCCTGTCCTGCTCCGAACAGAGAGGAGGCAGAGAGGAGGCAGAGAGGAGAGGCGGCGGCAGTGATAGAGAGAGAGACACAGCAAAGACTAAACTGCTTAATCTCTCCCAAGAGACGGCAGCTAAATGTGAGGTCCACCTCCTCCACCCCCAAACCCCCCCCCCCACATACCACCAACCCCCACAAAGCACTATCACCAGCACTGCACACTGTTCAGCTGCAGCCAAGGCTGTTCTGCACACACACACACACACACACACACACACACACACATAAGTGCTCAGGTGGAGCCCGCAGTGCAACTGATAGAAGAGGAAAGATCAGAACCATCAGAACAAAACAAAGCAAAAATAAACGAAGAATATGCAGACGTCAAAGGAAAAAAAAGGTTAGCATTTCTAAATTCTGCGTCCTATAACAATTGCGGCTTGTACCAACTAAATATTTTTTTAATGGAAGCCTGAGAATGTTCCCATGCCTCTCTTTCGGGGTCAAGTTGGCCCCATGAGGGAAATCCAAAAACAAATACATAAGGTCACATATTCAGCAGTAGCTGAATGCAGGCTGTCGAGCGTCCTACGTGCAACAAAGAAATATTTTGAGGACCAGATGTCAATCTCTTGGTTTTTCCTCCAACAAGCTATAGTATTCTCCACTCACTTCCTGTATGGATTTTTTTCTTGAGACAGGAAGTAGTACACAGTGACACAGCCACACTCCAAACATACTAGTCAGCTGGAACCATGAACAACACAGAACCAAAACACCTATTAGGCATCAGCGGGTATTAATGAGCCACTCCGTTAATTTTTTAGGAATTATATTTAGGAATTTAATTTACAGAATTTAAGCATCAAGGTCAGTTCATCACTTAAAACAGCTGTCAGTGAAATACTGGAGTTATACTCCTATACGTGTTATAGGAGTCAAACACCTTTTTTTCAGTGAGTTTGCTGTGCTTGAACACCTGTTTATTTAGGTATAACAAGTATAGGAGTGGTCTACCACAACATTACAAATAGTCAGTCAAGTCAAATGTTATTTATAGAGCACCTTAGCACTTTGGTAAATAACAAGAAAAATATCGATCTTTGTATGTTTACAGTTGCACCATGTTTGGGTTGTTTTCAGCAGACGTTTTGCGATATACAGTTGAAGGTTTTATTGCGTGTTTCTTCACATTGCATTGCAGTAGACCTTTTAAAGTAAACCTACAAATGATCCGTTTTAGTCCTGTACTGTATGGATGTTAGAACTACAGTACATGCTTTGAATTGCACCAGCAGGGACAGACCAAATGGGATGAAAGAATGTTTATTTCCAACACAAAACTTGAGACTTGACTTGGACTTGCACAAATGACCTGTGAACATCTCTGGAAGCTCCATTCCGAGTCTTCCTGCCATACATGAACTTAAACATTTAAAAGTCTCCACCTGGCTTTCTTTATTCTGTCTGTGCTTCTTTGATTGTAGACATTGTAATGTATACTTATGAGAATAACCCTTTATTTAAATAATAGACTAGTTTCTACGCATGCCGCTCTGTGTATTTATGTAGTGGCACCACATACATGCCTTTGTACTACAACATTTAGACTCAGTTCGGGGGGATTCGTGTGGACAAACACTAATATGTTTTCAAAATGACAAAGGAAAAGATCATTTTCGCTTCATTCCGTTTCCAATAGGGCCCAAACCGGGCCGTGAGAGCTGTGGTGCATGCACACAACGCCCGTGGTGCATGCACACAACGCCCGGGCCAGCTCGGGTTCAACCCTGGTCCGACTTAACATACTGTATGTGTGCAGTAGCAGTCCAACTCCCAATCCCATTATCTTGGCAAGTCTGACTGAGAGACATCTTGAGTCTGGTTTTAGACAGATTAACACAATAAGTCTTTTTTTTTCTAATGTCATGTAAACATACTGAAAGACACTTGCTTGTGAGGTTTGTAGATGAATAAAGCCCCCCCTTACCACCCCGTTCATGTGACGATGTAGGAAGGAGGAATGTGATGGACAGTAATGTGTTATTGAATAAAGGGTGGGGGTAACCGGATCTGACCTCATGCGGTCACAGGAAGTTGGACTTTTAAAATAGATGTAAATGCCTTAATCCGACTCTTCCGGACATTTTCTGGACTGATGAGGAGACTGACATTAAAAGAATTTAATATATTAAAATGTATGGACTCAGAACGGTGCTCGACATGCTTACTAGCCACCAGCTAAACCGGAAACGGCCTAATAACAAGCTGAGAGTGGGACACACTTCATTTAATAATGTGATCATCCACTGGTGCTTGTTTCCATGCACATGTAAGTCAAGCTACAACCGTAGATTGGAACTGTACAGTGCTGATTAATGACATGAATGTTTTTTATGATACTTTAATACTAATATTACTACTATTACTACTTTAACTTTTGAAAGTTAAATAAAATTCATTTGTATAGCCTACTGTATAACTAATACAGTGTCATCACCAGGTAGACTGCTATGTTTCAACAATTTAGGCAATTTTAGGCCAGGCCTCAGGCCTAAGGTACGGTATGTAAAAAACATTTATCGGGTAAGTTGCATGTTGCAGCTGAATTTAACACCCCACAGCGGTAGCTCGGCGGTAAAGTGAGTCTTCAAGCCAAATTGTTGGGGGGTTCAATTCTTAGTTTTGCTAGTCGACATGCCAGCGCGATTTCCCACAAGTGTAATTATTTTATCATCACTTTCTGCCAAATGAAAATAATGTCATGTAAATGTTACTTAAAGTCAAAAGTCAGCAGGAGACAAAACGTCTCAGGGAGAATTTTTGGGGGAAAGGACACAGAGGGGGTGAGGCAGAGTTACACAAACAAACACAGACTCCCCCACTCCCATGATTCCACAGGGGTGGGTGGCCACGGGGCTGAGATCTCCTGACCTGTGGGTGAACGTAATATTGCCTGTCTACACTGCAGGCCAAGATATATACTTGTTTTGGCTGAGGAGAATTGTGTGTGTGGACTTACCCTCACACATGCATGCACACAGAAATGAATACACCCACACAACCTCAGGCCTGCTCCACTCTTCTCCCTGTACTTGTGACTGTCAAAAGGAGACAGGCTTCCTCAGCATAGCCCAGTTTAAATTTATACTGTATTTATTGGAGCGCCTGTTGCATTTTACTGTCCATTTATCCTTGTGGCTGCAGCAGCGTTTAAATTCTGCCTATCAAGGCATTATTTTTGGAGCCATCTTCTTTCACAGCTGAAAGTCTATGGTCAAATAACACCACAGCGGTGAAGTTATTTGAAAAAGCAGCTTTTCCACTTCTCTCTTAAAAATTCCTACATTTTTTCCCCCCCAATTCTTACCTGTGACAGGCTGAAATTAGATTGTTATTAGTATTTGGTCACTTTCATAATGAAGCAGTAGACACCACTCATGATGCAGGCACTTTTTCTTCAGAGCCAGTGGTGTGCCGTTAGCATCCGTGAATAATACTGTATGGTTTCCAAGAAAAAGTTGGCATCAAGGCAGTATTTTCCAACGGACATCGCACCACGTTGACCAAAAGAATAACAGAGTAAAAGCAAGGCTTAGGCGACAAATAGAATTGTGTCAGTTTTTATCACTATTAATCTGTGTAATCAGTTTTAACATCATAACAGCAAGTTATCTGCTATTTTAACTTGAGTGCCGGGTCACATTGTTGGTGGAGTGGTTAGCACTCTTGCCTTTGCAGCATGAAGACCCAGGTTTGCAACCCAGTCGGAACAAGGGCCTTTCTGCATAGAGTTTGCATGTTCTCCCCGTGTGTGGGTTTTCTGTGGGTTCTCTGGTTTCCTCCCAAAGTCCCAAAACATGCAGATATGGGGATTAGACAAATTGGACACTAAAGTGAGTGTAAAAGTGGATGACTTTCTCTATGTGGTCCTGTGATGGACTGGTGACCTGTCCAGGGTGTGACCCCAACTTTCACCCTAACTTAATGGTTATTTTAAAAGTCACATAGAATGGTCTTTTTGAACCAAAAATTGAGATTACTGGTGTCTACTTAGATAAATTAAATAACATTTATGGTCAAAAACCTCATAGTCTCTTCAGATTAAGCCAGTTTATTACTGCTCTCTGCCAGCCTCTGAACAGTCACTCTGTTTCTGAGCTAATGCCCGCCCCCAGAACACTGAGTCTCTTGTGATTGGCCAGCTACCAGCTGACTGACTGCTCCGAGCTGTTTCTTCTTTGAATGTTCACGTCCATGACCAGGAGTAGCTGTTGGGGGACGGTCTGTTCCACGGCAAACGTGCTAGTTACGTAACTAAACTCCACTTTTCAAAAACCGCTTGCTCGAGCTAATGTAAACAGAGAAGCCCTTCTTTCTCAAAAGTGGCTGACATGTTTATTGTGACACTTTAGTGATGTTAAGATACAGGAAGGACACGGGGACACACCAAAAAACATCAGACATTTGATTTTCCAGTGAATGTCCTCTTTAAGCTCCAGCATGTAACCTGTTGCTGCAAAACTGCGAATGTCACTACAACCCCACACTTACCCCACCCCTCAGGAGAGCCGGCAGAGCTTTCTGAAAAGACGACGCTACGTCTGAAAGTTGCCTTTCAACGTTTCTTTGGGGATATCACTACATTACTCATGTATCAGAGAAGCAGGGATAATTCCTTCATCTAAAAGTAGTGTCACATCTTACTAGAGTTGCTGGTGTGTTTCCCCTTTTCTTCCAACAGTCGTGATGCGTCACCCTGTGTCACCACAGACACCGAAACAAAACACTGCTGTACTGAGAAACACGGAGAGAGTCAAGTGGAGCTGATAGGGTTAACTAGCACAAAGTAAACTCTTTTGGCAGCGGTTTGAATGTAACAGACATTTGCTTGTATCGTAAAGTTACACACTACGGCTTTATCTTTTCCACAGTTTAACAGGGGACGCGGATGAGATGTTTACTAGAATTAGAATTACTTTTATTTTCATCACAAGGAAACTAAATCTTAAACTGTGTGGCATAAAGCTCTCAAAGTGAATGTTATGTGGGTGGTATTATGCTTGTGTATGTGCTTATCTTTCAGTCTATGATAGGCTGCTGCTGTTTTCACTGGATGAATATGTATACCGCACACCTACTCTTTTCCCACACACATGACCGGAACGTCTTAACGTTATTCTCTGCACATGAATAGCAGGGGAGCTCTGGAAATGAACATCCAAAATGCCAGCCAATTACTACTGTGCCCTTTTACTCAACCTCTCCATATTGAGCAGTTGTTGTCAAATAGATTGTCTCCGGCGCTCTGAGCAGCCAGCACAGTGAAACAGTTTTCATTAAGGAGGGACCGCCATGAGCCTTAGGCTGCTGGTTTATTGTAATTTCACAGCTCAATGTCCACTTGGTCACTTCAGGGTCC
Organism: Brachirus orientalis; assembly: GCA_016785285.1. Taxonomy (NCBI): domain Eukaryota; kingdom Metazoa; phylum Chordata; class Actinopteri; order Pleuronectiformes; family Soleidae; genus Brachirus; species Brachirus orientalis. Next base: position 3,374,820 of record JAFBJR010000137.1, read on the forward strand.
AACTGTGGTCACACACACCTAGGAGCCAGTGAGAGTTGTTGAAAGGGTGACTGTCCAGTAGTAAGTTTTAGGAGCTAGAAGGGAGCCCCAAAATGAATCGGCACGGGAAATGGCTGTAATAATAACAAAACAGCCACAAGGCTCTAGAGATAAACATGTATAGAGATAGTCCTCATTTAATTGTTGTACTGAAGTGTTCGGGAAGTGGGGAACCCACTCAGCAGTTGGCACATTTAGTGATCTGAGGTAGAAAGGTTTTTCTGAAAAAAAAAAACAAAAAAACAAACAAGTGGGACTGTTGTATTTACATTATGGAAATTAGCACTGATGCAGTACAAGATTTGGTTCAACATAATTCTCCTAAAGTCTTTTCTGGCAGTATTTAAAAAGACAGTATCATGTTTGTCACATGGAATAAATCTCACAATGTGGGCCATAAAATCTAACAAAGCACATCTTTTTTTTTTTTTTTAAGGAAATTCATATAGAACTTAGCCAACATGTCAAATAAGTAGGGAGGATCAAACCTTTCAGATAACATACTTATAGTATGGGGGGGGGGGTTCACAGGGGCCTGAGAACAGCTGATTATGTTTGATCACAGCAAACAACAAGCTTGTGAAGAAAGACTGCACTAAAACCACAGTTGGAAACCCCCTAAATCGGCCCAATACCATCAGCTTGCAGCCTCCCCCACCCTGGCCTCCTTTGCCTGTGGCCCCAAAGTCTACTGAAATGCTGCTGCTCAGGTTTGCAGATACTTTGCAGATACTAGTACATGTGCACTGTGAACTACCTGTGTACCACCTCTTGAGTATTCACCCCAAAGCTATTTGCCAAGCGTGCTCCACAAGTCACTATTAGCAACACATGTGATGTGCATCACACATCGGCGCCCCATGTGACGTCTGGACAAACGCAACAGTGGCCCATTTTTCATATTTTACATCTTGGAGAGAGTGAGAGTGCCTTGACTTTGCGGCTTAGTGTGTGCAAGAGTGACAAATAAGTCAGGAGGAGGCTAAGCTGTCCGAAAGCACACACACGCGTAAAACATAAACGTGTATAAATGCTGAGAGACACATACATATAAAATCCAAGAAGTTTAAAGTTTGCAGATATTTCAGTCAGCTCTGTCTTTCCACCTTCATCCCACATATCAATTGGATTAGTTATTTAAAGGAATCTTTGAGCGTGTTTGGAAATATACTTGTTTGCTTACTTGCTGAGAGTTAGATAACAGACTGGGGGTTCACACAACACACTTATTTTGTTTGGTTTGCTGAGGAAGGGAGACCATGGGTAGGTACTGTATTTAAATCCTTTTGATGCATGTTTTTTGATAGTTGAGTATGAATTAATTTGTCTTTGGACATTGCATTGACTTACATTAATTTCTCCGGAAATTTAACAATATCTACAGAACTATTGGCCTAACCCCAACCTTAACCTAACTCTAACTTAATCCGAACCACACCATATGTCTTCACCTTAAAATGTCATAATTCACATAATGGGGACTTGCTTTTTGTTCCTAGAAGGGAAACAAGTCCCCATAATGTAAGCAGATTTACTGTAGGTCCCTACAACGTGAGTAATACCTGGAATACACAGTGACATACCGTATGACTTTTCTGATTAAGCAAATCACACCTTAGGCACTCTGACCATCTGCTGATAATACAGGGACTCATTTAGTCTTTTGTACAGTTATTTTAAATAAAAGTATAGAAGGTACTGTGTATGTCTGCATGAAAAGAGGCCCGAGCTTAAACAATGGATCACGTCGACAATGAGTCAAAAACAACAATCAGCCCAACCATTGCATTATGAATCACCAACAGCATGCTCATGCTTATTCAGTGTGTCCAGTGAGGTGTGCAGCCTCTTCATTTAATATTTCCATAAGGTTGCATACGAGTGTATTCCAGGCAGTCCCTCTAATAAGTAGGTAATGTATTCTATGCCAACGGCAAAAGGGTACGCTTGAAACATCTCTCACAGGAGCAGCAGTTTTCGACTTGACAGTGGACACATACATAATTAAAAAAATGAATATTTAATCTCAGAGCATTTCCATCTCCAAACATCAAAACACCTAGACGTCTTGCACAATGAGCAAGGTAAATTACTTTTATTCACAGAGGGAATGCACAAAAGGACTGTTCACTCAAAGTACTTTGTTTAAAAAAAGGTAGCTTCATTCGATCACTCTTACAGCTGGGGCAGGCATATTTTTGTGTTATTGATCAATAATTCCATAATAACCTTTTAGCAGAATGTAACTGAAGGCATCTGAGGGAGAACTAGAATACTGCACCTCCTTGAGACTCCCTTCCAAGCCTTAAGGGAATCTGGACAATGGCAGAAGGTTACCAATCACAGGAGATGTCAGAGGAAAAGGAGGAGATGAAGAGACAAAGGAAAAAAGAGGAAGAAGGCAGTAATGCATTACAGATACTACAGTACCTGTCACAGAGCACTAAGAATGGACCAATTAACGGGCCCTTCAGAAAGAGGGGTTGTTCCAGCATCAGTAGTGCTGTGCTCAGAACTAGACTTTCAAGCTTTACAGGTTGCCTAACCCCAACCCTAACCGACCAATGAAATCTTGCCAAATCATGATTATTCAACATTGGCCAATCATAAGGGGGCAGCCTTAATATTTGCAGACATCACCTGCAACTAGCTGCTAATCACACTTGCTTTCACTCATATGTATGTACTGTACTTCTGTTTCCCTTTAAAAATAATTTACTCAATTGACCTCATGTGCCATTAAAAAGAGCTGAAATAGCAATTGAGGCCATTAACTCTTGAGGATAATTCTCACTAAGATCACAAATCAAGTAAGAAATAGGCAAATTTCCCCACAGTCTTGCATTCAAACTCTCTCTCTCTTTTTTTTTTTTTACAACCGCAACAACCAGTCCCCCTGTTGGTTTACTGCTACTGTCTAGGATTCACTATTCACACCAGAAGATTACGTCCATTTTTAATATACAGTCTATGGTTTGATCTTGGTGACTGCCTGTTAACCCTTTCTTGTTGTCAATATATTGTCATAACAGAGATATTGTTTATTAATCGGTGCCAAATCTGATGACCCGTTGTCCCCAGACTGAGCTCCTTCTGTCGTCTCACAGTTGCTTGTTTCCAGCCACCAAGAGCAGGGTAAGAGATATGAACAGCTTAATCCAGAGAAAGAGAGTGGAGGAGAAAAGGAAACATGATGTCAGAGCCTTTGCCATTTGCTGAGGATGAACAAGAAACCATGCAAGGAAAAGATCGCAGTATTACAGAGGGAATGCAATGAAGTCATGAAAACCATAGACTGAAGGAAATTATAAAAATCTGGAACATTTGATGAACCTGCTTTTGAAAAAGACAGTAAAAAAGAGAGGGCAATGACTGGTATCCCCATGCATTCCAATGTGCACACACTTTTAAACTTTGTGATATAATTTCTTCAGAATGGTATATACCTCTCCACCTTTCCAGCAAATGTTGTTAACCCTTCGGAAGTTGAAAATGAACCTCCCCTTTTGTTGTGTGGTTTTATCTTTCTCTTCAGAAACTCAATTCCCACTGCAAGCAGAATATTACTCAACGTTGAACTTAGTTGAGTTTCATTTGCATATGTTAAATAACACATGCGCGCATGTGAAACGGCGGTTGTTGCAAGCACAAATAATATCAGGTGTTACAGATATAGCAGTGAACATGGTGATGAATATTATATGTCATAATTTCTTAAATGTTACAGATTCCGGATTTGCACTCCATTATGTATTCCTTATGGAGGAAAGGCACCCAGCAACAGCATATGCTTTCAGATGATCTGCTGGCATCCTGTAGTAGATGGAAATAAGTTCTATGTAGACATCTCTGAAGTTACGCTGAGGCACACAGTTGCTTGTTTTCAGAGTTGACATACGACCGTGGGAGCAGTAAAAGCCCCACAAGTGCTCCAAACTTGAGGTTTTTCTTGACACCTCGATTTTTTTCTGTGGCCGTCAAATGATTTAAGAAGTTGGTTACTTTGAATAGATGCAAAATCAACAAGCGTAGTGAAAGTCAGATGATTGCAAGCTATGAATTAAGCTTGTCCAGCATCATTCCAAGTCTTTCTACCGTCCATGAAAGTGTGTTTGTTGCTGTTTTCTTATTCTTGGGGTGGGAAATGTGGAGCACAGGCAGAATGCCCGGGGTAGCTTGAGTCTGACTCTGGTACGACTGAGCATATGCATGTAGTATTAGATCGACTCCTAATCACATTATCGAGGTGCGTTGAGGATCATTTATACATTTATAGAATTTATACGATAAGATCTTTACCCATTTCACATCTGTCCATGCCAAATGTTTCCTCCGTAATTACCTTGTATACCTCTGTATGTCTTTTGCAGTGGTGTGGACATTTACGGAACACGCAAGTGGGTTTTGTGGCAGTCGAGTGCAAGGGAAATTAATGGGAAATATTACTAATGTGAGTGGCATTTTCAGTATTTTAGTACAACTAAAATATTGCAACTTTTTACACCCCGCTTCACAAGATGGCCCCATGATTCAAACCACAGCGCACCAGTTAGTGAAGTCGAGCACCTGGCAGTCACTCTCCGCTTTTCTGGCGAGCTCTGGCAGCATGTTTTACAGTTGTGTCCCTGCAGCTGTAGGTTGCGTCTTTGTCATTTCCTGACTGATTGGACAATTGACTCTATACTGGCCCCACGATTTCTGATGGTATTGCTCCGTTTCGTCCATCACTGTAAGCTCTCCTGCTAGGCCGCGCGTCGATGGACAAAATAAACGCAAAGTATGGACGAAAGGCTCCGTCCGTCTTTTGCGTAGAATGGCCCTTTAGACTGATTTTGGGATATTCGATTTAGTACCATTTCAGAGGGACTAACGTATTTGCATGGATTTTAAAAGTCAAAGTTAGTTGGACTTACACAGATGACATTAATGTCATGTTAACATGCTGAGTGTCAGGCTTACTGCTCTGTGGCCTGATCTTGGTATAACTCATATTGATGTGTAATTCATGACATGTCATAGAGTTACCTCAGGACTTTCAGGCATGTAGGCTCCTGAGAGGAAAGGAGGATATTTCATTATATAACCTTGGTGCTGTTAAATTTTACTTCTGTGGTCAATGTATGCACAGCTTTTGCCAAGGTTTCTCCATTTCTTTGATGGCACAAACACTTTCAAACGTCTTCCTTTCCAAAAAGCTGGTCATAAATTATATTGCAGTAGCTTAGAACGCCTGTGTGGTATGGCGAAAAGAAGTTGCATGCTGGAAAGAATTACTTTGACAGTCAAGCCTGACTCCAACTGGCTCCCATTACACCTTCATAGATGGGAATTAACCTGCAACAGCCTGAAACGCTTTACTGAGCACTGGTCGATACTGTCATTATCCTAAAGCAATTCTTAATTCTGTTTGGCCCTGAGCTAAAGATCCCTGTATTGATCACAAAGTAGGGACGCCACAGCTAGTTCTTTCCATAAGATCTCGATGTGTTGTTAGAGAAAAAAGGCTCCCAGCTCATTCGGTGCACAGCTGTAAATGTATCTTTAAGAGTAATACCTGAAGATCTCTGAGTGGTGTTTCATCAAGGGTTTCAGGGGAAAAAAAGCAGCTTTCTTTCATATCCTGTTTTGGGAGATGAGAAATATTGATAGTACCCACTAAGCACTATCAGCATGAAACAGCTTTTCAGAAAAGCAGCAGTGACAAACATCTGAAATGAAGATCCAGATAAAATGTCTTTGTTCTCCATTGGCTCCTGTCACTGCTGCTGGCTTCTCACTCTGTGCGTGTGTGTGTGTGTGTGCGTGCACCTGTGTGTGTGTGTGTGTGTGTGTGCGTGCACCTGTGTGTGTGTGTGTGAGTGACAGGGACAGAGAAAATGACAGGCAATCTTTTTCTGTCTGTCCATCTGTCTGTCATTCTCACACACACACACACACACAACTCACTGAGAGCACGGCCACCTGCCACAAACTATACACCATAGTCTGTGACAGCGGTTAACAGAACAGGACATGTGTAGCCCCAGGTGACTCAAATCGCAAAGCTAACAACACCATGCTTCATTGCACCAAGAGCACGGTGTGAAACACCAGCCAAAAGGGCGTGTGTGTCAATTTACATGTGCTTCTCTAAACAACCATGTGTGTAAATGGCGATGCATTTGTGTCATTAAAGCGCTGCAATTGTCAATAAGGACTTCACTGTCATTGCTAAAGCTGCCTGAAGCATGAACAACAACAGTTAGTTGTCTTTTTCCCCCCAATTGTTAACAATCATTGGTCAAAACTGAAATAACATTGTCAAAACTCTTCACACAGTCAGTAAAACTAAAGTCTATATGAAGCAAATTGTGACTCACTTTTCATTGCTCCCACAACAAATTGACCGGATACTGAAATTCACGAACGCTTTTGAGTTTTGAGGTATCACACTCTGTTAGGAGCACAATCAACAGAATGATGGGAAAGACAGGAAAGATGACAACAAAGGGAAAGATGCTTGTTTACACTCACTCGCTCATCTTCTGCCGCTTTATCCTCCACATGAGGGTCGCGGGGGTTGGAGATGGACGGTGAGACGGATCGTGCTGTGGTTCTGTATGTGTCGTACCTGCTGTACATGTTAATCATGATACAAATTAGATGGAACATGGCTGCTGTGGTTGCTGTGTTATCCTAAAAAAGATGCCTCCGCTGTATGATTTCCGGCAACAGTACTGAAGTTTGTATGTCGTCTCCTTCTACTTCCAGGTCAAAGACCGGTAAGGTAATTTTGGTGCATTGGCATAATGGCAAGTCTGACTAAGCATATACATGCAGGAGTAATTGGACTATGAATTGCATTATCCAGGTATGTTATTCCGACTAAGACTAGCTTGATTTTAGTCGGCCTAACATGTTTAAATGACATGAAGAAAAGTGATTTCTTTTTAACATGCATGTAAATGCACTGACTGATATAATATGGATGGAAGGTCTTTTTTATTATTTTTTTTAATCTAAACTAAAAAGGGTGGTTGTAGCCTGACTGAAACGGAATCCTACAATTCCCACAATGCCACATAACAACACATTTTATCAAACACCCCCTGCCACTTACATCTCACTCAAAACTCCATATTCTTTTAAATGCCTATACTTTAAGATCTGGGGTGGTGGGGGGTCTTTTTAATTTAACATTTAAAAGGGAAGACGTTACTCTTTAACTAGGGCATTTTTTATATTTTTAGTATAGTAGTAAAGTAAAGTAAGCTCTTAGCCGAGCCCTTGAATGTTTCGGTATCTCTGTGCTGTTACAGGTCACTAACACAGACGCTCTTCTCATTGGCTGCACTCACACAACACAGTAGTCCCCGGAATTTGTTGAGCCATACCATTTCGTGCCAAACAGAGGTTTACAGGAAGTCAGCGACTGCGAAATATCCCTTCACCACTGGTTCAAAAAATATATTGTTTAGTAAAATGAAAATTAAGATCATACCAGGTTGTTTAATACACGTGGTGAGCATAGTCTACAAATGGAAGCGATAAGTAAGTTGGTTAAAGCGTATGTTTCCCCCGCTGGATCAAAATGACGGTTTGGCTCAAAATGGCTGGAGAGAAGCAGTCATGAGGATCGATGGTTTTGCAGGGTATTTGCGAAAAGTGATCCTTTCTGTGGAGTGAAGGCGCTCTCTCCACATACCTGGGGACCCAGGTGAGACATGTTTACAATTAATCCACCATTTCCGCCCAAGTCAGCCGCTTTTAGACCCAGAAATTCGTGCCCAAACAGGGCTCATTTGCAGTGTTATTACGGTAGCTTTTCCTTGCAGCAGGAAGCTCCTCTGACTCAAGCCTGTATTTACAACAGGAACATCAGCGTCAAAGTCAAATAACAGTGTACACAAGTGAGCAAGAGTGCACGTGCAGCACTCAGCGGATTCACAAACGTGACTAAAATGTCACACAGCCTCTGAGTAGATAATGCAGAGCAGGCCTGTTGCTAACCCTGCAGCTATGCAGCGCACTAATACGTTATTATTGTAGTGGTCCCCGCGGTCTGTGTGTGCAGACATGACCAGGACCTGAAAGATGTGCAAACAAACACTCACTCACTCACTCACTCACTCACTCACTCACTCACTCACTCACTCAAGTCACTGTGTCTGTGCTGTAATCAACATCCATCCTCAGTTCTTCTGCTGAACATATTTGTCAACATATTTGTATTTACATGCATGTTTGAAGTCCCATTTTAGTCAGAAAATAATTTGGTTTTCTTAATGTCACGTAAACATGCAAGTCTGACTAAAATAGAGCTAGTCTTAATTGGACTAACATACCTGTGTAATGCCATTCATAATCGGATTACTCATGCATGTATATGCTTAGTGGGAATGGAGTCGGACTTGGTGTTCTGTGCATGCACCAAAGTTTCCTCCCCTGTCTTTAACCCAGAAGTAGATGGAGATTACACATAAACTGCATTACTTTGCCGGAAATAATACAGCAGTGACGTCTTTCTTCTAACAACCCAGCAACCACTTGCTCCATCCAATTTGTATCACAATTAACATGTACAGCAGGTACGGATCATACAGAACCACAGCACGGTCCATCTCATCATCATCTCACTGTTCGCTGTTTGTTTTTCTGTGATATAAAGGTCAACAGGAAACAGATACAATATGCTCTTGCTTATAGAGATATAGTGCCACCTATAAAGGTGAAGTCAAACATACATGGCCAATAAATTAATTTTCTCCTCTGCACATATACTCGGACCTGGAAAGTTGTCTGATTGCCTGTCCTACTTGGACCATGGCCTTAGCTCAATTGAACATAGTGATTGTGTGGTCTTGTCTTTGGTTGGATATATTTTAAACAAGGTCTGAATTAATATGAGGTCTGTCACAACTTTGTAGTTCCTATGTATAAAACAAGCTCATAGGAAAGCTGCTGTTAAACCCATGATCCCAACCCTTGTATGTTAGTGCATTATTTATTCAGTGCCTATACCACAAATGCGGCTTGTGCAGATTAGTCCCCAGTTGGTGCAGTCTTCCGTGAGAGTTGTTTGTGTTGCGATATGTTTTAAAGCATAGTAGAAAAGATTTTTTATGCTGTTAGTGAACAGTAATTTCATAATAATCTTTAATCAAAGTGTGAATCCTGTGATCCGAGCAAGAATGACACTTCCACACCCCTTTTTGACTCTATTTGTAGCCTCACAACAAAAAATTTTGGCAGCTTTAATCAATTATATGAGAGAGAGAGTGCTCCTATTGGCTGCTCTACTACATATACTCATAAGTAAGTATTTAGGTGCTGCAACACAGACAAAAATGTCCAATGTTGCAAAGAAACTTTAAGGTTTTCATTTAGACACTGATCAGAGGGAGGCATGCATATGAGGTGTTTCAAAGTAAAGGCACTCTACCATTTCAGGTCCCTGATTCCTTTCTCTTTTTTTTAACAAATCATTTTCTGAAATATGTGCTAGGCTAATGGGCCACACAGTGGGCCACGTGGCTGGAACTGTTGTTTCACAGCAAGAAGGTTGCTGGTTTGTGTCCTGGTCTGGGGTTGCCTTTGTGGAGTTTGCATGTTCTCCTTGGGTGTGTTGGTTTTCCTCAGGATTCTCCAGTATTCTCTCACATGTCCAAAAACAAGCAGAGCTTAACTGGACACTTTAAATTGACCTTAGGTGTGAGGGAATTGTTTGTCTCTATATGTTGGGCATGCAGTGACTGGAAATCCGTCCAGGGTAATATGGCTTTGAATTTGCAGAAAATTTACCGGAAACTAGACAATATTCACATTTAAGAAGGTGAAAAATCTGAAAACCTATTTTAATTACTGAAAGAAAGAAAACCTCAGTCTGATTAATCGATTTGACAAATAACTGAGTAATCAATTAATACTCAATTAATTGTGGAATTGTTTCAGCTCTAGTTTGCTTTTACACTTCTGTTCAGTGTGGTCACATTTCGTCACTGACCACCTCCCAAAATGGTTTGGCAGATCAGATAACAATCTCGGCACCTGTACTTACAAATGGTCAGGTGCTATCCGATTGCAATCTGATCACAGAAAACACATTTTAATGCCAGGTTGAAAAGGGACCATGGCATCGGCAAATGGTTTAGGAACGTGAGGTGGTATCAGGTGTGGGATTGGTACATTCCCATGTGTCTTTGTGATAAAGTGTGTGTGTGCTATAATCAGGTTGCAGTCTGTTATACGGAGCATAATTCTTGGTAATTGTTTTAAGCATATATTTATTCTTTTTCCCTCTGTAATTCTATTTATATATATCTTATCTATAGGTAGGTAAAAAGTAAAGGTCATAAGTGTTGAAGAAAGTGTACAAAAAGATTTTTAGGCCTAAAACCTTGCTTTGCTTGATCAGCGTAGACAGTGTGATCTAATGTGGCTTGTAGAATTTGGGGTACTGCTCCTGTCTCAGTCAACAGGCTGTGTCCAGTGTTATTGCCAGTTTTAGGCATTTCATCACAGTTTTGAGTAAAGATTTGGATTGAACACCTATGATGTTAAAAAGTATGGAATATGATCAGCTGTGGTGAAGCGAAGATGTATTTTGAGGAACGGTTAAAGAGAAAATTCCACTTCGGTCAGAGCCATCTCACTGGAACTGGAACACTCTCGCTGTGGTACAGAGTGTGTTCCAGAGAGTGTTCCTGGTTTTACTTTCCAGATACAACTATTTATTATTTTCATGATCTGCAGCAGCCCAGTTTTTGTCACATAAAAGACGTTGTAAAGGTTAGCAAACCTTGCACATCTTAGGTTTTAATGTGGGGAAAGTTGACGGAAAACCGTATTTTCTTTTCATTAACTGCTTCTCTTTTACTGCTGACTTTAATTCAAAAATGGACTGTGCCCAGTACAAACACAGTTTCCTACTTTTTCAGCTATTGGAGCCTTATACTTGAAGATATTCTGTTGTGTGTGTGTGTTTGTCAGAGTGAGAGCGTCAGTTCAATCAGAGGTCTGACTCATGTTAAGGCATCATCAGGACCCGCAGAAACAAAAACTGGGTCTACTGGAAATCGGTTTTATAAAAGTGCTCACTCAGTGATATTTTTGTGCTGATAAGAAAAAGTGTGTTAAGACAAATAATACAAATAGGCAAGGTGTCATACCCGTTATTATATTATGAAGCCTCATTTTGATCGGCTGCATTTCTCTTCCTGGTGTGCTTTTCTTCACACACACATGCAGGCACTAGTGTCCAGGGTGTCTGCAGGTTGCAGGTTATAGGAGCTTTGATTGTTGTAAAAGAATTGTCAAATGAGTTGATTGATTATCATACAAGGCAGATTTTAGGTGATGAAACTAGTACGTTTTAGTTTTTAAACTGCTTTATGGACCGAAAAGACAAAACACTTGAAAACAGTGTAACTTTTTAAAGATCTAAAATAAAACATTCAAAGCAAATACACATACATGTGATAGGGATCCTCCAAATTGGCACTTGTCTGCTCAACTCATCATGTTCTTTTGTGTACATAAATTAAAAACTGCCTTGATTCACACTGCTATGCATGTGGCTGAGGCAGAGAAATCCCTATGTTCATTTTAACTTTAAATTAAAAGGCTATACATTGGACAGACATTTTATTACTATGTAAGAAAAGAAAAGAATTTCCTTAAATCTGGCTCTCATCTGGTAAATTACATTGTACTTAATGCTTCGTCTCAGAGCAGCTCATTTTGCAACTCACTTTGAAAATCAGCCTACACATCTTGTCAAGGTTTTCTGCCGAGTCAGAATGCTTCTCTTCCTTATTGATGAGTCACAGTGAGAAACACCCTCTCCTTTTACACACACACACATGCAAACACGCTCAGTATACAGCAGTTTCATTATGAAGACCTTTGTCATCTCATTGCTGACTGTGGGAAAGGTCTCGCACTTAAAAGTTCACATAAATGCAGAGATTATGTAAGAATAACTGCCCTGCGTGTTATCGTCCTTCAGCAGAATATGAGTAAGGGGCTAGCACGTCACTCTGGCATCCCAGTGTAAACACGCGGCATGCAAACGAGTTGAGCATTTTCTCTGGCTGCTGCAGTTCCACTGTGGTTTCACATGTGGTGAGATGTGGAGAGTGGAAGGAGGCAGAGGAAACTTTGATGCTTGTCTTACATTTCCGCTCCATCATAACCAAGATCATGTTACCATAGCGCATGCACACGAGCACACACAAACCTGGTGAAATCCTGGTTTCTAAAGACCATACTGGTTTGACTGGACATTACACACACGCACACAAACCTGGTGAGACCCTGGGTTATAAAGATCACGCAGACTCGTTGCATTGACAGGACTCTACCCACACACTCACACACACAAACACACAGCCATAGCAATTATCTGAACATCAGCAACATACACAAAAATGTATATCAACCACACTCTCTGATGTTGCATGGTAACCCTGTACTGAAAATGTAAAGTAGTTGGGTTTCGTAAATGGTATAATAGTAGCATTCTGTTTGTGCTGACTGAGTTGGTTAATGTAATCTGAAAGATGTTCCCAGTATCTGACCTGTTTAGTTAAAAATACTCTTGAATAACCATATGCAGTAGATATGTGAAAAAGATTGTAAAATTAGATATATTCTAGACAATAAAAGTTAAATCCCTATACTCAAGCTTTGCCTCATTTGTGGAATAATATATGTTAATGAATTTACACAATTAGATAAATTAGGTATTTTTCAAATAAATATTCAACACGCTCAGCAGTTTCAGTAGTTCTCGTTTTTCATAATAGATTTTAATAATAGAGGTTGCCATCAGTAACAACATAAATATTGAGCAGTAGAATGTACTTGTGAAACTTCTGTCCTAACATACATTGAATCACTTCCTGTGGGGGAATGTTGCTGGGTGAAACGAGATCTAAACACTACTATACTGAGAAATACAGAGTTGTTTGGAGCTGATGGCTGGCAATGGTTTGAATGCATTGGACATTTGTTGATATTTAAAAGTTATGCACCACACTTTTGAGTATCAGTTATTATATAGCACGTCTTATTGTCATTTCAATATTCAACAACTTTATTGCATGTTTCTTAATAGCAAATGGCACTATCAAACACCAGTCTTTGTGCAGGAACTGTGTTGGACACTTTTTCGCTGCAACTGATGGTGTTTCTCAGAGTTTAATGCTTGGCCTACTTTTTCAATTATGGCTTCATTATCTTTGCAATGTAGGCTCTGCAAAACTGAATAAAATAACAGCTCTCTGCTAAAACATGGGCACACTTGCTAATTCAATGATGGATTTAAAGAGAGGACCCTCTTTTGGAAATTCTGGTTGAAAACAAAGTAATTAACCCTGTTCAATCAACATTTTCATTTAATTGATTAAAACTATTGGAAGTTTCTAATTTAGAGCTTTTTATTTCTTTAGTTGTATCTACATTTTAAGCAGCTGATACATTTCCCGTTTGTTAAGTGCTGCCCAAATATGTCAAGAGTGGAGGTTTGAAGGACAAGGAAAATGCATCTCCAGTCTGAATAATGAATGGAGACCATATTGTGGATGGAAAAAGGAGGATGTGGTTCGGTAATAGTCTGGCCAATATTTCTTTCTCTGCTAAATTGTGGTTCTTGCTTGACTTTTGTTTCCAAGAAAAGTTAAGGAAAATTACATGTGAAGCCTAATGACTGAGTTTTACTGGATTTGCAGGCGGCAAAGGCATATTATTATGTAAGGCCGTTCCTTTGAGCATTAGCGTCGTTCCTGGCTATGTTCCACTTCTAGCGAACCATTTTGTGCATCAAAACATCTTTATTTTCATGTGGTAACATCACAAGAGGTTGATAAGCATATAACACAGCACTGGACTTGTGTGGTCACTGTTCTTGGCTGGTAGTTGTGAGATTTGTCATTTCACTTTCTGTGCTCATGCTTTTAAGAATACACCAGGCATTTTTTCTTTAAATAAAGAGTTCAGAAAAATTCAGCTTTTGTCAGTTATCAGTGCGGAAAATACACTATTTAGACAAAAGTATTATATATATATATATACACACACACACTTTAACATAGAGTTCTTTGAAGCACATCCAAGCATAACAAACAAACGAACGGCGAGATGGATTGTGCTATGGTTCTGTATGTGTCGTACCTGCTGCACATGCACTTTATACATCGTCTCCTTCTACTCTGCTGCTCTTAAAGGGACACACTACCTATTTGACAACTGGTCTGAATATGAACTGGTCTGAATAGACATCCTGTGCAGTTCTGCAGAAACCTGTCTTCTCTGATAGTCTTGTTCATACTGTGGTATTTAATTTTTGGCATTACAGCAACAGCCATATCTTTTTTTTTTAATTCCTGGAATTACGCAGTGAAAATGTTTCTCAGTTCTTTGTTTGACCATTTTTGCTGAGTGTTGCTTTAAGTAAAGCAAGAGATGTGATGTCTGTTTTGTAAGCTGTCTGCAGGTATGAGCGCCTCTTAAGTCTCTCAATTGTTAACATTCATCTGCGGTGAGCCATTACACTGAACAGGGACAAAAATTGAATCCAACCAATTGACCATCTAATCTAACATTTACTGTAATTTTGGAGACTCACACTAGTTAGTTAGGTGGGATTGGGATGATGATATGATGACATATCTGAGGAGGGACTCATTTCTCATAACAAACCCACTTAATTACATTGAGTCACATTTACACATGTACAGCTTGCTTTTGTTTTATTCATAAGTGGAAAAACTGGTGACCTGTTACTCTTGTTTTTACTGTTACTCTTTTACCCTTTTTTACCCTATATTACCCTATATTTTTTTCTAAAACTACTAAGTTTGTTAACCTCCATTTACAGAGTGCCAATATGGATAACAGATAACAGAAAACGAGAGCAGGACAAGAGAGAGAAATGGGATTAAAAAGTGCCAGATCAGCCTAGTGAGCCAAGATCCAAAGCTTGGCTGTACTATCCTTTAAATACAAAATTACTGAATAATAAAGGGCTATTATTCCAGTTTACCAGCTAGATTTGACTGTCACTTTTTAAAAGGAAATCAAGCTGAAACAAATATATAATGACCTGTAATTCATCCAAATTAAGTCCCTCTGTTGTCCCTGCTCCCCTAATATATCACAAATGTCACAGTTTTCATTACTTTATTAGCAGTTCTGCTAACATTATTCAGTATTCAGTACATACAGCACTCAGTAGATTAGGATCAAATAAATGCTCCCTGAAAGAAAACAGGAGGAGCTCCGAAAGACATAGTTAAAACCTAGAATCGACAGTCAAGGCCCAATAGTGCCCAATTTTACCCATTCGATTCGATTCATTTTGATTCGATCACAATGCAGTGCATACTGAGTTTTCTATATACACACCAATGGATATGGATTTTGCATGGATATGTTTTCATAAAAAAAAAAAAAAAATAGAAGCAGTGTGGTAAATAGTAAATTTGAATTTAAACTTCTTTTAACAAATGAAATTGAAGTGTTCCATTCAGTAGCACTGTGGTTGTTTTTCACAAAATCATTGAAATCATGTAATATATTGTTTAGGCCCTGCAACGGATTGGCGGCCTGTCCAGGGTGTACCCCACATCTCGCCCTATTGGCCTCAACAGCTCCCTCAGCCCTCATGTGGAGGATAAAGCCGTAGACATTGAATAAATAAATGAAGGAACGCACTGTCTACGTAAAGGTAGAGGAGTTCCTCTTTTGTAGGCTTGCATCTTCAAGGTGCTGTTGCTGCTCCAGCTGCCCTGCCAAAGTTGTACAGGTCCACAAACAGGATCTTTATCGCACCCTGGGCAGCAGCTGCATTTTCTCCCTCGTGTGCATATTCACTGTCATATGATGGGATAGGAAACCTTACAAGCACCCTCTGCTGGATCCTAATGGTGACTACTTCAAGTGGTCCTAGTGGCTTGTGAGGCTGCACTAGGCATTTGAACAAATCATTACAGATTGAATGTGAGCTTTACACATCTAAGCCAGATATACCCAAAAGAAAATTTTTGTCCCTGGTTGTACAACAAGTTGATTTCTGGTTAAATTATTTGGCCCGTGTGGAGAGTAATACATTTGATTACATCCACCAGCCTGAATTTCTCAATTAGCCTAAAGACGTGAGGGGAAAATCTAACTCACTTTGGGCCTATGTGTGTTTATTCTGTCTGAGATAGTCTTGTGGATCCGAAACCTAAACCCACACTCCGTCACTCCTCTGAGGTCCCTCCCACCCCAGCAGTGGGTACGGCACGTGCATGAAAGACAACAGTGAGGCATTCACTTTCATCCCCTGTCATTTGGCTTTTTTCCCAAATATACCATCTCACTTCTCCCCACCTGCTGTTATTTTCTCTTCTCGTCCCACCCACTGTCTCCTCAGCCTCTCATTCATCTGCGTGCCTGTCTTTCCTTCAAACACATTTGTGTATCTCCCTCTCTCCATCCCACAGCAATGATTTAGGCGTCAGGGTTGATCCTGCTCCCTCCCAGCTCTGGATCAAATTACCCAACCATTACTCAGTCGTTCCCCCTGTGAGGGTGTTCCATGTCAGGCACAGCGGAGCCTGCCCGCCTGCCTCTCTGGAACAGCAGACTAGTGCAGTTCAACCACAGACGCCCCTGGTCAGTGGACGTATTCCAGGTATGGCACAGACTCTCTGGAAAATAATGCAGACGAGCGAGCAGCAGGCAGAAGGCTTAACTGCACTTCTAGAGCTGCATTTTCAATTTCACGTGTGGTGAAGAAACCTCCAGCTTTATGGGCTGCTCTCGTCTGACTGAAGAACAAACGCGTTCTGTAAGACACAGTGTTGTGAGCCGTACAACAAACCCCACCCTTCTGTTTGTCACAAGCCGGATGGTGATTTGTAGACTTCGTTGTTTTATGGTTATGTAATGTCGGTTGGCTTGACGAGTAAAATGTCTTGTTAAAGCCCACACTGCCCCACGCCCATAAAAGTGAGTGATGCAGGCGGCAGTGTGAGGGCCTCGCTATCCCTCCTACGGTACATCTCATAGGATGGGACTGGGTAGGAGTTGTCTCGTTGGCTTAGCCAATAAATGACGATGCAGAAAATTCACTCGCTGGCTTGACTTTATTGCTTGATTAATGCATCCTGAGTGAGACTTCTAAATCTGCTGAGGAACTGTGTGCTGCTATTGGTCTAATTTATGAGAGTCGGTGAACGAAAGGAATGTGTGTACCTGTATTTCTGGCCATGGGCTTTCATTGGGTGTCAGGTTTTACAAAAGGTGCAGCGCTGTCCTCCTATTAAGCCTGTTGTCCACTCAGTGTAGCCGTAATTCCCTTTCTGCTATCAGCAAGATTAAGGCCACATTCCCACAGGAAACGCACGGAACACAAGCACTCTTTTTCTTTGCCGCCGTTTTTCGTCGTCATGGGTAATATCTCTGTCCACATGGATCTCCCTGTACATCCTGTAGTTCTGTAAGTTGGGCTGTAACATAAACAGAGACAGAATAAACTGAGCCAGACGAAAGAAAGGGAAATAAAGGTATCACAAAAAACAGACCAAACAAGTTATTTTTTTCTCCTCCTTTGATTTTACTTTTATTCCATTTTTTTCCAACCCTGTGTGTGAAGTCTCTGAGGACAGGACGTGTTCTGTTGATATCTAGCGTCTTTTGGAGACAACGGCGACAAAGATAGGGACAGTGAATGCCAGTGCAAAAGAGAGAGGTGGGACTATAATGTCATTGTTTTTCTAAGTCGTGTATTTGCTGTCTACACGGAAACACAAGGGCGGCATTTTGATATTTTCCCACTGTGGGAGGTTTTTTTTTTCAAAAAACACCATTTCAGGTCCCCTAAAACGCCGTCTCTGTGTGGATGGAACGCCTCTGTGCACATTCACTTAAAACACTTTCTGTGTGGACAGCCCCTAAAGCTCCTCTTTCAGTTTTGAAGGTCTGACATGTGATGTCACGCAGCACAAGAAGGCCCACAGGAAGGCTAGGCTAATCCTTCCTAATTGAAATGGAGGTAGTGTTGTGGGCCAGCGATTTGTAATGTCGCTCATCTCACTGCTTGTTTTACAGTAATGAGACATGTGGGGCCTGAGAACAGAGCTGCTTGTGCAGGAGACATGGCTCCTGAGCCTGAGGGCCTGTAGGGCTGTCACAGACAAAACAGCTCAGCAGACAGCTTGTTTGCTTCTGTCTGTAACATGTGCATTTTGTTTTGCCCTAACTCTGTCTTGGCTTTGTTATACTAATGTTGCAGTAGATTTATGTCTTGGGAAAGAATAATGAATTTGGGATTTTTTTAAGACAAGGGTAAGGCAGGAGAATGTCTGCTGATATTAGACCAACCATCCTTACATCTCCTTCCTTGGCCTGTGGTGTTTTTTGATGGTGGATTTAAAATTGTTAGGCATGCTGTCACTCAAAGTATTGTGAAACTGTAGGCTGTCTACATCAATATTATCATTACTATTACTAATATAGACTGCAGTACAGCTTTAGGTAATATGATGGTTCAGGTTTTTGAAATGTGGATGTATGAGGTACTAAAATATAGTCAGTGCTGACTTTGCTTTGGGACAGGAACCAGTTTTAGACATGGAGGCCCTGAAGGAAGTCTCCCCGTCATTGAAAAAAATCATTTTAGCCGCATTAAAATGTTTATCTGATATAACCAGGCCTGCTTCAGTCAACAATATAATTTCAATATGATACCATATAATTTGTTTGTATCTTTATAAACCTCTCACTCTCTTACACCAAAGTTCATGGAGAAATGTTTGGAAATTTTAGTTTGTGGGGACTTGGGAGCTGCTGGTCTTTTGCTGCCTGGTTTGATTAACTGAGAAGAATTAATGGTTCAAAAAGGGACAGAAAATTCAGTTTTAAGTGGCTGACAATCAGTTCTTCCTTTTGTCACTGGCAGCAACATTGTCACAGAGAGAGTTGTTGGTGCTCGTGGCCTTCTGAATTTAAATCTTTCTAATTTGGCTTGTAGATTAAATGCTCCAAAGCAAACTTACTGTGCACTCACACAGCACGAGTGGAGATCACCTCATCTGTTGTAGCTCCAGGTTGTGTTCAGGTTCTCAGGTCACACTCTTTGTGCATACTAGCTTTCAGATGTACTTTGGCAAGGTTTTGGCGTATAAACACTTCTCTCAAGTGTGTGGTTTATGGTGTTCTAAACAACTGTGGTAATCCACAGACTTTGATGGGAACACCTGGCTGTCAGCTGACCAGTCTCCATGAAGACAGAGGAAACTATTGAGGTCTGTGGACTATCATTCTCTTTGGAGAGAAATTTAGACAGAGTTCTGAGCTCTGTTGTTCTGGAACAAGTTGCAACTTCACATACACTAATATCACTAGGGCTGCAGTGATTTTTTGATTATTAATCTATTCCTAAATTAATCGTCAACTATTTTGATAATCAGTTTGATTGTTTTTTTAAAGGACTCAAACATGTTTTCAGTTTAATATTTTGAATGTGAATAGTTTCTGGTTTCTTTGCTCCATATATGAGAACCAAAATCATTGAAACGGAATAACAATTTGAGAACATCATTATTTCCAGGTTTGAAAAACACTGAACATTTTTTTTTGACATTTTATTGACCCAACGGTTACTGGATTAATCGAGAAAATAATCAGCAGATGAGTTGAAATGAAATATCGGATGGATGTGATAGAAAGTTACTCGAGGTAGCTGCAGGTTAGCATCGTACATGGTAACAATACAAATAACATGGGCACGAGGAGTTGGGTACAGGAAGTTTCACCATGTGGAGGATTTACCAGCAGTGGATCTGTGAATGCTCTATTTTTTCACTAGCACTGGGAATGTAAGCTGTTTGCATCATCATATCTTATTAGGATTTTTTTTATTTTTTTTATTTACCAGCAGCCTCCCAACACATTATGGGGGTCAATGTTCGTCTTATTTTATACCTCCTCTCCCTCCTTCCTGGGTGAATGTGTGTAGACCTGCACAGATACACAGCTGCATCCTCACTGGTGAAGTTGCAGGACTCATATCTGCTTCTGTGGTCTTTTTCTACTCTGCATTAGTAGATTGTTCCACTGCTGCTTTAGCTGATAATGGAAGTGTCTCACACTGTGCCGATCTTACATGTCACATTAAATGTAACACAGCATATTTCTTTAAAGTTCCTGAAGCTTTTCTTTTTAAACACTGCTTTTTCAGGTCTGACAGTTTTCTATTCCATTGTTCTCCTTTTCACTCGCAGCTGCCCACGTTGCTCACTGCCCACCGGGAATTATTGTTGCAGTTTTCCAGGGATAGGTATTTTACAGTGCTGATAGTTTATTGTTTGTTTGTTTTTTCAAATCTATTTATTGGATTTTTAAGGATGGAAAATGTGTACAATATGTAGTGACTGCATTTTTTTCCTTTTGAAAATAATGTCCAAAGGAAATGCTGAAAATTATATAATTGCATCAAGGAAAAAATAATCCAGAAAGCCAATATAGGGTCGAAAGAACAAGAAAATTAAAAAAAAAAAAGAATGAAACAAACATTGCATTACAATACGCCCTCATTACTGCTGGACTTACGATTATTTGTCAGGAAGTGGTTTCCACATTTTTCCCAAGATGTTTTCTCTATTAGTGAGTTTATATGGGAGGCCTTCAATATTAATTACATTTTTGAGCTTCCTCCCATTTTCGAGCCCATGTACAATTTTAAAATGACTGAATTGAAGTCTCTTGTGAGGATTTCCATCCCTTCTGTGAAGAACTCTTAGTAGTAGTTAGTAGTTCTTCACAAAGGGGTTAAATAGATTATTGGTGAAAGTTCTCTGGTGCAGGTCTTTAACTGCTTTGCTGAGATGCTGCTGTCAGATACCAGAGCTTTGCCGGGGTCATTTTTCATTGCTGGAAAATCATTGTTTGTTTTTTGTTAAAAAAAACAAAACAAAAAACAACAAAACAGTAATCACACAAGCTGCAACTATGGTAAATAAATAAAAGAATAATGAATAGTTTTAATAATAATAGAATCTATCCATGAACTTGGAGAGTGAAATAAGTTATATACTTACGGCAATTGCCATTTTCACTCAGTAATGGTGAGTGACCCTACAGTGCATTTAGGCAGGTCTACAGCTACACTCATGATCCAATAGGACACGCTAAGCCCACCAAGTCTCACCAGAGACCTCTAAATGACTACTTTACACAAGCAGAAAAGCACCTCGCATGTTTCAGAAGGAAATTGAGGAGGTTTTTGTCTTAGTTTGCTGCTGTTTTTCTTTCCATCCGCGTGGCTATATATATATATATATATATATATATTCTGAGAAGTTTGAAACTGACTCACAAAGACACTTGAGAGGCTGGAGGTTAACACTAAACTGCTGTAATCCATTATTTGGTTGGTTTGAGCGCAGAGATAGCAGTCCGGTTCAGCATGTACCTGTCAGTACTAAATTATGCTTATTTCCTGCCACAGTAATGTCAAGCAGCTGCTTCAGCTGGACCTTACCTCATACCTTATCTCAGCCAGCTGCTCTCTCAAGCTAACCTGTAGGCCAAAACGCCTCCTGTACCACCTCCTGTTCACTGAGAGCGGTTTCACATTTCCACATGCACATACATGATCCCATCAGTCTAGCATTATGTGCATGCATGCTCCATCTCACATTCATGGCGTGGCAAATCCTTGCCCTGAGTTTGCCCTCATGTTGTATATCCTTGTATTCTTTGTGCTGAGTTGCGCCAGTGTAAATGCTGGTGGACCTCATTGCATACCCTCTAGCAAGTGTCCATTATTACTCTTCTTTTTGTTGTCTCTTTTGACCAAAACAAGTGCATGCGGTCAGCGCAGACTGTTGGGGTTATCACGAACACCCATGTGGGGTACCAGCAGAACACCATGGATTTGTGCGAATGAAAAACCTTGTCATGCGGATCCTAATGGACCTCTTTTAACACAGAAAATGTCACACAAGCCTACTTTGAGGACTGAACTACCTGTGAGACTATAGGACGAGGCACCTTGATCGCTGTTTGTCTATAGAGTTCACTCAATGCCTCCTGTTTATATCAGTGCTGTTTATTTTTCATACTCATATGGTACTTCCTTCTCTAATTAGCTAAATGCCTCATCGACTGGCCAGGTTGAGACGCCCAGAGTGAGGGAGCCATATTTATCACATAGTGAGAGGAGCATGCAGGATGTTGCACTGGCTGTCTGTTAGTCATTGGAAAACCATACATAAATCAGTGGAAATACATCCATGTATTATAGGTCTACAATGTACGGGGAAGACACAAGTAGAAAAGGTGCCAGCTGCCCTGCTTTCCTGGCAAGGTAGAATTAAGAGCTGGAGCTTTATGGGTTTTGCTGACATTTAAGGGAAAAAAGTCCACCTTTGTCAAGGTTGGCTCTTTAAAAACGGGGTCAAGGATGTGACAGCTTCTGAGGAGTCCCCTCACCAATGCAAAGGGACATGCATTGGAATAAGGAAGATCCTAAGGACTGCATAGAGAAAGACTTCTCCCTGCGAATCACAGCTAATTAACTGAGCAATTAAGATCAGAATCTCTGCACAGAGGAAGTCTCTACACTGTCTATACATTCATATAAGCCATGAAAGAAAAATTCTTCCCATTCATAAATGAAGTAAATTAAAGCATTCTCACCCTTTCTATTATTCCCTTCATGTGTCACAAGGGACATCTGTTGAAAAAAGAGCAATCCAATAGTATGGCGAGATAAAGCCCAGCTCTGCTCCATCACAAGTACTGTTCAATTTGCATTTGCTGTACATACAATAGTGTGCAAAAGTATCAGGGCACCAACAGCCTTGTTTTTATTTCTGTTGAATTCTGTCATCACTGGCATTTGGATCGGAATGATCAAAATGAATGTTGGTCTTTTATATTAGTAAGCTGTCAATGAGTTTAACTCATACAACACGTGCATGTAATACTCAAAAAAAACTCTTGAGTAAACTCTAAATTCTTGGAGTAATAGACCTTTTCCACAGCAGATATTGCTCTACATGAATTAGTAGTAAAAACAGGTTTTACCAATAACATTTATTAGAGTTCCACTCCAGGTTTCAAGAGACCTAATAATTTAATAATTGTTATTTTAAAAGTACATATATAACTAAGACTTCTGCATAGTACTTCTGCATAGTACTGTATTTTAGATTGAGTGAATTTATTTCACTAAATGTTGCTCCAAGGACGTGCGTCGATCTTTCCATGGGGTCTATTCTGGATGTAACCCATACCATATTGTTATCTCATTCCTCTTGTGGCGAATGATAGGTTAAGAAACCGTTAATAAACAGTGCGCCTTGCATGTCCACACTGCACAGTGTTTTCATGATGAATGTATTTTCCAGTTTTTCTCTGCTGCTATGAGCTTTAAGAATTTCTCTGGGTATGGTCATAATATTAAGTCTTACAGGGAATCTCACAGAGTGGGCACGCAGTGGATGTGATTTGTGGCTTGTATTAAATACAGTTGCTTTTTTTCTGGTTGGCACTATTTAGGTGGTGCTGTCTGTCTTCCTCTGTGTTGTATTTTTTTAAGTGCCCCATCTTTCCCCTTAACTGCCTAGTCAGTGTTTCCCCTAGGTTTGCACCCTTGGGCTGGCGGTGTCCGGTGTCCTTATATGACGTCATCACCTAATTTGCATATTATTCTGTTGATTCTTTTCTTTGTAGTGTAGTGTAGTGACGACGACGTTGAGGATTCACAATTAACGACAGGATAATCAGAACGAGTTTTACTCAAATGTTGTGTGTAAATCAAGCTAAATTATAGCTTGACTTAATCTGCTCTTGCCGTGATGTGATTGATTTATTTGGCTTTTTACATCGTGCTGCATGTGCATGGGAAGGTGCGTCATAATTTGTATCCGAATTATTCACACTTGCGTCC
The DNA here is from genome assembly GCA_016785285.1 of Brachirus orientalis. Classification (NCBI taxonomy): domain Eukaryota; kingdom Metazoa; phylum Chordata; class Actinopteri; order Pleuronectiformes; family Soleidae; genus Brachirus; species Brachirus orientalis. Next base: position 3,398,782 of record JAFBJR010000137.1, read on the forward strand.
CCTCTCTTTTGTGAAGACCCAGACCCAAAGTCTTACTAGTCCGTGTATGTGTACGCACACTCTCGTGTACGCACACTTGGGGTGGAATGCAAAACCATGTACAGACAGAAATCACATGCCATTGTGTCTGTTTAATAAAAGGACAATGTTCTATAGGAAAGGTAACATTAAATGACTTCTGTTGTGATCTGGCACTGTATATAAAATAAAATTAATTAAATTAACTTGATTTTTCAGGGAGGCGCCGTGTGCTGTTGGGCGGCAGGGTGATACTGAAATTACCTCAAGGAACATGGGAAGAACTACAACGTTCCCTCTTGTCATAAACTGTGAGTAGTGAGTGTCTCTGCCAGGTTGGTTTACACAAAACAGACTTTCGAGTTTCTCTACAGTCGTTCAGTCTTTTGCTGTGCCACACTGCAGCAATGTCTGCTTTTAGTCATCAAATTGATTACAGTGAAGTTTCTTTTCTTAGAAACAAGAATTTGAGAAGCTCAAACCATCAAGTCTTTGACATTTTTACTAAAGAATGTTACTGTATGAACAAGGTGATAGAAAATGGTGGAATCTGTGGAAGAAGACCCTGCTAACATCCCTGCTAAATTGAAGGATATTTCCAGTTTGTGTGGAATTGTTAAAACTTCACATGAACAGCATATTATGTCCTAGATATCGCTCATCCTGTTTAGCCACTTGCAGTGTTATTTTAAACTTCCCCTTTTTTTTATCTCCAATGTGTTTCAGTTGTCAGTTACAGGACAGTGCAGGAATAGGCCTTTTAATATACATTCTACTGGCCAATATGCATTCTCAACAGGGTACAAACCAAACCTCTGTTTCCTGCCCTGTCTTGTGCAATTTGTCTTTAACTCAGAGCAAGTTTCATCTTCGTGTGTGCACTGTGCCAGAAATGCTTACACACAAGGTTAAGTCTTTGATGGGGAAATTGAAGCAGAGTCCATGTTGGGTTAGAGGCCAATAACCTTTTTTCAGTGCTTTTCTTGTATCTCGCTTAAGCCCTGTTTTCACACATCAGCTTGTTAAAGGCCTCTGTTGGTAGAGATCACATTCAGGAAGCCAAAAACATGTTATTTTTAGAAGAGGTAAAAATGCTTCCCTTCAGGTTTTTTAAGAAGCCTTAATGTGAACTGGCTAAATTTAGCACTTGTAAAAGTCTAGTTTACCTATAAATTTTCCCACATTTATGTTACAGTAAAAATTCACCCCGTAACCCAAATCACTTCCTCTCAGGCAGGAAGGGGTTACTCTCCATGTTTCCTGTCAAATTCCCTGAGGTCCAGCCATGTTCTGATTGCTTTCTTGATGTTAAACATTCCCAGGCTCCTATAACCTACTAGCTTGCCTCCGCCATCCAAAAGCCGTCCCAGGTGAACGAGTGGGCAAACCTCTTGTCTTTGAGGATAAAATCTCAATTTTTTTTTCTTTCATGGGGTGGGACATACAGGGACTGGAGCGGCACGCAGCCATGCAGTGGGAAAGCATTCTTTCCTTGGTGTAAGGCTGTGGGAAAGCATGTTTTCCCAAACATGTTTTTTTTCCAGGCTGTTTTTTTTTCTTGTGAATTTTGTGCCGGAGGTTTGACTGTGAAATAGCACGGCGCAGTGTGTCGACTCATTTGAAGTGTGAAGGAATAAATAAGTATGAATCAGTCAACTTGAGGAACATGCTTCTCCTACACATTTCCTGGTTATCAAGGTTAACATGTGCTTCCCTGTCAAACACCGTCCCCTTATTTTCCACTCCCACACACTTCATTCCCTCCTGTGACACCTGATCGACGGCTGAGTTATCTCATCTGAGTCAGCGTTACCATTGCATCAGTCATCAAACAAATGGGATCCAGATTGAGCTCGCATGCCTGTGTGGAGGCTGTGGTATGGATATGAACCAGAAGCAGAGCTGGGCCAAGCTGGACTAAATTTAGCCCAGCGATGCTCAAGCTACTTGTCCTCCCAGGTCTAATCATTTCCAGGCTCTGCAGCTCACAAACGAGTACAGGGGAGGCCAAACACCCACTAACCTCATGTTAAAGAGATGTTGGCATTAATGGGGCTGTCAGAGTGCTTTACAGACAAGACATATTAGCACAATATGCTTCCTACTTATATGCTATTAGGTGATTTATAAGCGGATTGTCTTGGTGAGTCCGGTATCGCTGTCTGCTTAAGTGTATTAATTGAATGTTTTCCTACAACTGTATTAGTAATGTGAAGAGTCTTGGCAACATCCTCCAGGCGACATCACAAGGTTGTTTTCAGTTCATCCTTCCAACAGTGCAGTGTTTTTTTTTTATGAGCAGACCTTTATAAATGGTAAATTCTTCCACTACTGACTTCTACTAACAGTGTAGCTCATCCCTTTACCAACCCACCCCCCCCAAAAAATGCACCAGTGTTGCTTCCATGTACTCGCTTTTGCTGTAATGTGTCATTGGTGGTAAAATATAGTTGTGGTTCTTTGTTTTTGTTCCTTTTGGTGTCAAATTGCACCATTTCCTCTGTGGTTCCTGTCCTGAAGGCTTGCTCCGGTTAAACAGCAGGCAAATGATGGGAGGAAGAGCAGGTTGGACTGAGCCTCTGAGTGGTAATCAGCCCAAGCTCCCTCCCTGGTGAAGTTCTCAAAGGCAGTCATTGCCGAAGCTGCCTCCTGAATGAACTAATCTCCATAACTTGTAGGTCACGGGCTGTTCATTGAAAAGGTGACCTCAGACCCAGAGCCAAAGAAAAAGACAAAGTGAACTGTGCTTGTCAGCTTTTTTAAACACCTTTATAAATTCTTATTATTCTAATGATGAGCTAATCCCTCTCTCCTGTTTCCCACCGTTCTAAGCAGAGCCTGCCTTTTCTTTAGCTCTGCTGTGCGCAATCAATTTGCCACACCAAGTCCCTTCAGAAAGGTTACCTCTGGCAACTGAGCCCCAGTCACGTAACTTTGAGTTAGTTTCTCCTGCCAATTTGCATTCAGCTAATATAAGAAATTGCCCAGTCTGGAGAGTCAGCTGAATGAAATGTCAAAATATTGACATGGAGTATTTGTGTGATGTCAGGGTGTTTGTCATTGGAAGAGGAGAGTGGCCGCTGATGGTGGTTCACTGGTATAAGGGGACATGTCAGTGTCATGGCTCATTTAGTAGAGATTTGCTTATTTTTGAGGCTATTGGTTATTTATGCTAAAAGCATGACCCATCACTGCTAAATTAGTTTACTGTTGCCTGCAAGTAGGGTTGCCCCTTGAGCATCTGATATACTGTATCAGAAATTGCTTTACTCATCCACTACTTTCAATATCTTGTAATTCGGATCATATAACATGTTTAAAGGGTTAGTAGAATATGTCGAAATTTCATGTTGAAATAACCTATTGCAACTGTTGTAGTATCTGTCAAAACACATTAAAGAATCGACTTTGTGCTTAAGGTGTCGTAAAAATTAGGGCTGAGTTGATTCAATACTTGGTATTGATGATAGTCCAGTACTGGCCAAAATAACTAGATCAGATTTCCAGCAAAAATAGGTAAACGCTGATTCAACATTCATAAACCATCAACTTGGTGTATGTGCTGTACTTAACCAGATTAAGTCTGCCACGTACTTGGAGCATATTTTTCCTGAAATGGCTCATTATAGCTAGGTGGGCAATGCATCAGCACAAATGTTGTATCAACAGCTAAGTTGTTTAAAAGAGGTGAGAGACTTCGGATTGATATCGTATCAGTAGAAATAAAACATTGTGATTTAAGCACTATGTTGGACACAAACAAGTAGTATCGAGTAAGCCATCCCTAAAAGTGAAAACAACACTCTTTAGAGACCCTGTTTTGTTTGTCCATTATGGACTACTGAAGAAGCATGGCAGTGCAACAGCCCCTGAGGTTCACTCTGTTTCTGTTATTGTTGACAGTGTAATGCATAATCCTTTAAATAAAGCTTTATTTTTTGAAAGTTTGCGAACATCGTACATGCCCAACATCTCTGATTTTGGTGTAGCAGTGTTACAGCACCACTTACAGGCCTTACATATGTACTACAGTCTTCAGAGTCATTTCGGGCATTTTTTTGTGGATGAAGACATTTCCTGAAACGATGCACAGAGACCTTTTGGGAAATGACAAATAAGAGGATTGCTTACATGTTGTTCCGATGCCGTGTGCATTGGGCCTGTGGAGCTGAAGAACATTAACAAACCAGAGGAAAATTCTATGATTTGATAATCACAAGAGTTCACCCCTGTGATGAGAACTCATTTTAATGTTGTGAAGATTAAGTCAAAGCAACTTAAGTAAAGTGACTGAATGGAAATGGTACTGAAGTGAGTGTTAAATTGCAGAAAAAATGGAAAGAATACACACACACACTTTCACTCCATCTTACTGTGTGTGTGGGTTCCTGCTGGCGATTGGTCAGGGCTGCTGTGTGTCTGGCAAGCTACAGGGTCTCTGGGTTGCCCTGATAGCGCTTGTTCCTTTGAGAGCCGAACATGCTGTGGATAACAGCATGTTAGGCCACGTCCAGAGTTTAATCTCAGGCCAGCATGAAAGTATCCAACATTTCAGCTGCCAGGGCTGGGGCAGGATAAAGATACACCCATGGCCGATTGGTTGAGCACCTCATGATACGTGTAGCACAGATTTGATAGCTGATAGCACCAGTTATCCCAGCTCTGGATCTTTGCCGACACACAAAGATGCATGTATTCAGCAACGGAGAGTAACCCCACCCATCCTCTTTTCTCTCTTGTCTTCCCCCACAGTATCACTCTGTTCTTTCTCAGTCTCTCCCTCTGAAAACCGTATTTCTGCTCTGCAGTCTGCCCTCCCAGTTCCTCGTCAGATCCACAGGGCCAGATCTTTATCGCTTCTCTATGGGTCCTGTGAGGGGAACCTTGAGAGTCTCAGTGGGATCAATTTAAAAGGGAAGCGCTTGTCTCTCCTCCTCTCCTTGGCCCTCTCAGCTGATTGGGTCCACTTGCAAGAAACTTGCAGGCTTTTGATCTCAACCACCCTCCCACCACCACACACCACAGGTTTTTTGTTGGAGCTCAGCTTTAAAAACAAAATTTTGCTTTCCTTTCTCAGAAATGTTGGCGCCATCCTCTTTTCTCTGTACCTGTGAGAAACCAAGTAAAAGTTTGTCAACCCAGTGGGTGGGTTCTCTAGTATGATTGACTTCTCTTTGAAGATGTGTGAGAGGTCATTCTCTTCAGGTGGAGGAACACCTAAGAGGACTTGAGGTCCTCGGGCAGCTCGCTTGAACAACTAGTGATAAGTTGCTTGGAGCTGAGATGCATAATTCACACAGTGTGGGAGAAAGGGTCTTTCTGTTACGGAGAAGAGAAATGTATGAGGTGGTTCCCTCAAGCGCTCCAGTGCTGAGCTGTTTTGACGTTGCTCTCTCCTGTGTACAACATCAATGGAGCATCATTCTGCAGAAAGAGGGACTACAATAACAGGCCAGGGAGAGCTGAGTACAGGGTTTTTCTTTTTGTTGCAAAGAGCTCTTTTAATAGATAATGCCAGTTTATTTGAACTATTGTGGTTTATGACTGCTTGTTAACCGTAAAGGAATAATTCAGGTCTTTTGAAGTGCGGCTAGATGAGGTGTTGCCGTGTCTATATTTGCAAACAGTTGTTTTTAGCAGCCTCGCTGTTGGACTTCTGGTAATACGGTTTGTGCCTCCCCATTGCTGTTATCACTGTTTTTTTAGCAGTCAACTAAGAGTCGCACATCTGATAACTTTAAGCACTGTAAATGTTATTGTGGTTGGGTTATTTTTCAAAAAAATCAAATACTAAACTACTAAATTAAAATGACAGACAAAAATAAACTATGGAATTTTTACAACCCTGTATGTCAAAATAACAGACAGCTAAAACGTTTAGCGCAACCATTATAGTGATGAGATCTGCCATGTGAGTCTGTGAAAATCTGTGTTCTGTGTTAACAAAGACTTTTATTTTGGAAAACTGGGTTCATGCACTGAAACATCCCTACCTAGGAGAATCTCGACAGTTTGTTATGGTGAGAGAGAGAGAGATGGTTTTTCAGAAAAGTATTCCGGCTCATGACCAACATTTATCAGAAGAACAGGGGCCTCATTTATGGACCGTAGGTACGCCTGAAAAGTTGGCAAATGTACGAAACAAAGTAAGTACTTTCGCACATCAATATTCTGATTTATAAGTCCATGCACATGTACGCCCCATTCCACTTTCTCTTTTTATAAATAGTGATCAACTCGTAATTTAGTGCCCTAAAGGCCCTAGATTAATATTCATTAATCAGGAGTGATTGGAAAGTCATGGCAAGAACAGAGAGAAAAGGAACGAAGTGGTATTTCATACAATAAGAAATGGTGGCACTTGTTGGTGAAGTGGATGCTCAGTTTTATTTGGTGGACACAGTGTCTGTGGCAGATGCTGTGAATGTGATGCTGGGCTCCCGCTCCTCTGTACATTGTTGGTTGGTGAAAAAAGGAGTGAGGAGTAATGTTTTTTGGCCATGTATGTAGGTGCATTTTTCAGCGAGTGGGAGTATCAATCCATTTATTCATTTAAAAATATGTTTAGTCTATTTGTGCAAACAAAATCTTGTTGTTGGCAATAATTGAGTTTATTTTATTTAGATAGTGGTATTGTTAACAGTTTCTAGTTATTCATCCTCCTGCCATCGGTGGTCACAGTTCCACCTCTCTCCCATTTATGTGTATACACACGGGTCAGCATTTCCATGAAGGCACACATGTTTCCTGTCAAGTTTGTTTTTATAAATCGCAAACTCTGCGTCGAAAGTGTGCAAATCCAGGCTTTATAAATAAGGCCCCAGGTGTTTTAGGCTGGATCTGCTCCTGACAGCAGATCAACAGCTACTCAAGTGACAGCAAAACCCTGAGCTCACAGTATCCAAGTTGGGAAATATCGGCCCAACTTTCTCGCCCAACGATGGATTTACATGACTTGAGGTGATAACAATCAGATGCATCAGAGTAGGGCGGGTCGTGTCTGTGAGACACAGTGGCTATGTCTCTCACTCTGTCCCCCCTGTTCACTTCGCTGACAGCCATGTCTCGGCCACACACTCTGTGTTTACAAGGAAGAGGAGGTCATGGGCCATTTTTAATTAAAAGTTGATATCAAGTGGCAGGCCGCACAAAATCAATGGGGAGCCACATGTGGCCTTGGGATTGAGATGACTGGTGTAGACAATTGGAGAAATAGGTCTACTGCCCCAAGCACTTCCTGTAGTGCATTGCAGTTACTGAACATACTTTGGCAGAGGCATTGTTTTACACAGGTTGACAGTGTGTCGACAATAAAATTCCACGTGGACAAATTTTTCTAATCAAGGCTGTCGATTTTGTGAATTAATATTTTGAAATTCCTCCTTCAGAGTTATTTAAGGGACTCAAAATAAAAAAAAAAAGTAGACTAGCAGAGCCAGGAATTGAACCCACAACTTTCCAGTTGAAAGACAACTCGCTATACCACTGATCCTTTGATGTGTGCTCCCTGTTTGTATAAATTGTAACTACAACATCTGTAACTTGTGTAAATAAGTACTTGTCCCCCAGTTAAGTAATCATCAGCTGAAGCCAGTTATTGGAAAATGCAAAAATGTATTTACTTTGAGGTAAAACTTGACTTTAAATGAAGATGGGACCTGGAGATGAGTGCATGTTTAAGAGTTAGAGAAATCACAATTATCCAAGTGTGTGATGGAAGTCCATTATTTGATACTTGGTAGTACCTCTCTCTTTGCTATAAAGAGACCAAACTTTAAGATCCCCTTATTTTTTATTGTAGAAATGACGGCCACATTTACTAGACTAAAGTTGTATTAAAACAGGGTCAGCATTTGCTTAGTGTCTGCAGCAATAAGAGAAAATTACGCATATCGGTGTCAGAGTTTGTTGTGTAAGTGGTTTCCTGAGGTACGGACAACGAAAAATAAACAAGCCCAGTCACCCTTTTCCTCCTCCTCCTTTCTGTTCTCTTTTCTCCCGTTGAATCACTGGAGATCATTGTTGAGGTTTTCTTGTCCTACCTCACTGACCTTTGTATTCTTAACCTCTAGTCACGACTCAGGATTAAAATTTCTGGCAAATTTAGCCAGATTTGTTCAGGCTATATCAAAAGAACCACACCTAATATATCTGCAGTTAGATGGAATCAGCATCTTCACTAAGCCACGTAGTGAGGACAGGAAAGTTTGAGGTGGCTCACTTGTCAGCTCCTGTCGCTGTAAAGCAACGAACCCCTTACTTCCAGAACTCTTGGGTCCATTGGTGATGACATCATTGGTGTAGTTGTACACTAATTGAGGTTTAATGCTAGAGTAGAGAGAGCAGGGCTGTAATTTTTCCCGCCCCGGCCTGGAATAGAGACGACAGCTTTTCATGTGGTCTAGGCTAATTTGGGTTCCAGTGCTGCAGCTGTGGGATACCTCACACTTGTGTTCTTCTCTTACTGCTCCAAAATTTAAAAACGGTGGGGGGAAAATACCCGTTTATGAAGCAAAATAAGGAACATTGGCCATGACATGGCCAGAATTAGATTTACAGTAGATCTGACAGAGTGAATCACAATGAACTCAAGAAACCATTGCTGAGACTTTGAAAACACTTGCCCACCAGAACCCTAAAGCAGACATTAGACATCTGAAAGGTTTTGGTAATACTCTTTCCAGTGTCTGTTTCAAAACCACCAATGTCCTTAAATAATCCTGAAGGAAATTAATTCATTCTCTCCACCACCTATGCCTTTGATCTCCTTGCATTTAGAATTTAAAGCAACATGTGTTGGTGAAACACAGTGTAGGAGGAGGAGTAAGACTGAGCAAGCAGATGAAATATGCAAAATTACACTCCATTATGATTGGAGTATGTCCACAGAGCCTGTGTGTAATGATATTCATCCTTGCATCCAAATGTATGCACACCAACACTAACACTGAGCTCTATATCCTCTTTATCCCATCTGCCATATCAACGCCTGTGTAAACACTTCTGAAACTTCGTGAAGCAATGATAGTGTCCTATGATGTTTTGAGCATTTTTACTTTTGTGCTGTTGCTGTTGCGTGTTCTTCACTGTGGTGACAGAAACTGAGTGGGTTATTTTGGTGTTGGAGCTACAACACGTTTAAGATTTAAGATTGCGATCATTACTGCAACTCAGGCAAAGACACAAAACATGTGTTCTCTGAATGGCCTGATGAACACACAGAATCAACCGCTCTGCGTTGTTCAGTTCAGTCATTCATTCATGGCCTTGAACAATTGATGTACAGAAAAAAAGCAAAACAAAACTGAGGGTCATTTTAGAACTTAAAGACATTTTTTTTACAAACTGTAATGGTGCAGTCACACTTTTTTGAGTTTGGCTTCAGGATCATGTTACTTGCATGAGTAATGCTAGTAAAAAAAAACCTGTGAATATTTGCCTCTTTTCTTTCTGGAAAATAGAAAAGGTGGGGCTATTTATTTTACCCTTCAATTTGGCTTTTGTAAAATAACATCACATGAATGATGTCCCTCCAGTTCACAATGTTCTACTCGAGAGAGTGAAGCCAATAACATGACGCTGTGTGATTCACATCGCCAATGAGGGACATGAAATCTGTATTTTACATCTTTGCCTTTACTTTGTATGTATTTTTACTGCGAGGAAATTTGACTCTGCGTGTGTGGTATGTGGTGATTCTGAAAACTCCCCCAGAACACACACACACACACACACACACACACACACACACACACACACACACACACACACACACACACACACACACACACAGAGCAGCTGCAGAGATCAACTGTGTACCTCTGTCCTCCCTCTCTACTCTGATTTTTCCTCCTTCAGTGTGACTTTGGGTAACATTGGCTGCATGGCATTTATGTTGTCCAGTGTCACAGTCATGCTTGACTTCATGTTTGTAGAGAACAGTAGTAGACACATCACAATGCAGTGATGTTGCTAGATACAATTCCAGGATCTCGTATGCAGTAAAATCTGCAGAGATCAAACTGATAATCTGGACACACCTCACTTTTCTATGAATAAAAAGATACATTGTGCAGAGCTTCCTCAACATATGTTTCCAATGTGGCGGAATAATTGGTTAGGTGTCAGAGCAGACATTGTATTAAAATGCCTTCAGTGCATTAAAATGCCTCAATACAGTACATGCTTGCACTGACTCGCCTCTACAACGACACCTGTTCATGTCAGTACAGTAAATTAACGTCAGAGCTACAGTATCAAGCCACCTGTTTAACACCCATGTAGAAAAAGTGTCTGCCCCATCATCATACAGACTGATGACAAGTCTGTTCTTTTTTTCCTCTCTAAACTTCACTCAGTATTATAACCGATTTTCCTGACACATCACATTTGGTTCCAGTGTCACAGTATTAAGTTAATATTAACATAACTAAAGCTGCTCTGGAGACAGTATTGGTTTTTACCGCATGTATTTTATAAATAGCATGATGTAATGGATCTTCCTCCTTGGTTGACCAATATTTTTCTGTTTTGTAGGAAACCCCTAAAGCCCCAGAAAGTGTTACTTTATTTTTTATCTTGCATGCACAAGATAAACAAAATTGGGACTTTGTAGTATACTGTAAGTTTTGTTTTGTCATCATGGATTTTTTTTCTTTTGGTGTGTGTGTGTCAGAGGCAAAGCAAACAAATGGAGTTTAGTACATTTTAAGCTATTTTTGATTAAATGTAAGTGCTCGGGTTTTAAACCTTACAGTTTTTGCTTTTAATGAAAAATTTGTATTAAAAAAGTTGCAGAAAAAGAGAGGTGATGTAAGGGAGGATGACTTATGTTAACACCAGGTGTAAATGCATGTCGTGAAGCGCTATGCGATCACTGTCGGATCACAGAAAACTTATTTTAATGTCAGGTGTAAAGGAAAGGAGAATGGAAAGTAGAGAGAGGAGATAGAGGAGACATAGATTCTCAATTCTTAATAAATGTCACTATAAATTAGCTGAAATGTTTAAGAAGAACATGATGGATTGTTGTCATAAAAATGTACCAGAAGTCACCAAATATGGACTTTAATTGGCAAACATTTTCCATTACCAGCGAAAGAGGAAATGACTCAATATGTTTTTGCATCAAGTCAACTCGTCACTCTGACTGCTGCTCTTAAAGTGACACAGCACCTGTTTAAGGTGCAGTGGCCATTGTTTCTATATGAAGGTGCCTGGATTCGAGGGGATGTTATGTGCAATTGTGGCACATCTGCAGTCATCCTCTGTGGTGGTCTCATTCCAACCACGGTATTTTCTTTTCTGGTTACCCTGACAGCCCTAACTTGTACCATAATAACTTTAAAATTCCTTCTCCTGGTGCATCTGTAGCCTGTGTCTATAAAAATGTTTTGCACTTTACAACTAGTTCCAAATGAGACACCTTTGTGCTTTGTAGAATGAATTATGTCAATACAAATGTGTGGTGACATATGCCAACATGCCAAGTCCTCTAACAGTGTGAGTGTTGTTGATTGAATTGCATCATGATGTGATTGCTTAATTTATTGTGACCTTTTTGACATCAGTCAAATCTTTATCATTAAGTCACAGTGATTTATTCTTATATTTCATTTCCCAGTACTATAAGATGTGTTTATTGAGTAAAAGAATTAATATGAAACTATGCAGCACATGTCAATCTACATTATGTTTCATGGCTTCTCTAATGTAGTTTGACCTTGAAAGTGTGATTTAATAATGAAAGGCTGTTTTGAGTCTCTAATTCTACTATACCAGTTGGGTGTAGCCCATCTGTGCCTGGGCCAAAGCCTGTTAACTCCAATTGAGAGCGTAGAGGCCATTTATGAGCACTGTCAGAGTTGAAATAACAACTTCCTGCTTTGAGGCTGAATACTGAACTCGGAGACGGAGAGAACAGGCAGGTTCCTTCTGTACTGGTTGATCCTGGGACTATCTGGAAATTCACTGCTGAGGTTTCCTGTCAGGATCAACTGCCCAATGGCAGTTAGAGCACATCTAATTCAGTCTAGCCTTGTTCTAGTGTGGTAATATAAACTTGGAAACCAAATTTTAATGTAGTTTGGTTTCTGACTTTTAACTTCAGCAGTTTAAAAATAAAATACTTTTTGTCCCAAAGACTTTTATGTGCTCAGTTTTAGAATAACAGCTAAAATTCAAATGTAAAACTTAAGTGTTTGTTCACCTTTAAGGCTGGGCAATGGTTCAATAGCATTATACATCGTGATATGATATAATAGATGATCCACTGTGGCAACCCCTAAAGGGAGAAGCTGAAAGAAGATCATGATTTGTTTTAAAAATCAATATAGCAAAAGTTATATATATATATATATATCAGTATCATGTGTATGCCCTGTGCAAATGCACTTTTATGTATAACAATTGTTATGAATGTTGTGCCATTCCCAAAAAAGAAGAAAAAACACTAGGGCTGCAAGCAGCACTGGATTGGTCCTTGCATTCCCCACACATGTTGGGGATTGAGCAACTGTGATGGCCATTACCTAGCGCCACAGTCAGGCCACCAAAGATAGATCACTCCCTAAAAACGCCATGTTAATGCAACAATTTTAACTGCTGGAGGTGGGATTTCTTTTGCCAGTAGGTGGCGCAATGACTGGCTGAACCAATTTAGACTTGGCTGAGTGATTTTTGTTCCATTTTGTCATGCAGGAAGTACTAAAGATATCTTTTTTTTTTAATGAACAGATTCTAATGATTCAGTACACCAAAAAGAACTGCTTTTCCTCATCACTAGTTTGTGTGTTTGTGTCAGGAATGAAACAACATCACGACAATTTTGTGCAGCCGTGCTCTGACAACCCCACCCATGTTGAGGGGGAACTATAGTAGTGGAAAATTACATGCCTGATACCAAACTCAGTAGAGTAGAGCCGAGCCATGCTAGAACTGTATAGTGGAAAAGTGCCATTAGAGAACATTGTTGTGTCCGATTTGAGTTCAGGCGGCACAAACAGCTCCTGCATTCCAGCACTGCTTGTACTGCTCTTCTGTTTCTCAATAATTAATCCAGACAACTAGAATGGTTATTCTATGAATATGCACTCAAATCCCTTTCTTGTGTCGTCTCCCTGTAGGTCTGTGCATGTATGTGTGTGTGTGTGTGTATGTGAGCTTATGAGCAAACATATAGCTGTGTGTATATTCAGCTTTTCTTTCTGAAACAAAGGGGGTGTATAGATGATTACCCCCCACAACCGAATGCCAAAGAGCTTATAGGTGCACCAAAGGTTCTGCTGCCTCTTCCCCCACTACTTCTTCTCATCTCCACCCCTGCACTTGCCCCCTCACTATTCCAGAACTGTCTCTATCAAGGTTGTTGGAAGAGGATAAGGCATGTCAAATGAATAATTTACACAGAATAGCGCTCCTTACTTAGTTACTTTAATACGGTTGGATCTGAGTGAGTGGCCCACCTGCGTCCCCAACTGTAGAGACACTGAGCACTCGCTCAGATAAGTGGAGGGCCAAAGTGACGGTCATTTAGAGACGGCAAGGAGGGGAGAGAAAGGCACATCGTAGAGGGAGAGTGAGCGAGGGTTTGTAGAGCCTCTTTCACACTAAAATGAGCAGATGTACCTTATGGATTTTTTTTTTAAACCCAAGTGACGCCACACACACAAAAAAGAAAACATCTTTCCTATTGCCAGTGGTCGTTCTGTCCTGTGGTAGTTGGGACCACTTTGTCTCCCATGTGTGAATTGTGCAAACTCCTGCTGAAAAGATGTGACTTGGAATTTAACAGACACCATGTCAGATTTGGAATCCAGATGTTCACAGACATCACATGCAATCAGGGAACTACTGGAAAGAACCAAGTGTCACACATGGTGTCCACTCATAGGTGCATTATTGTCTATTTCAAGAATCTGTTCGTTTTTCAATGTATTCTAAAAGGTCAATGTTTGATGTGTTTTACAGGTGGAGTGTAGTGAGGGGGGGGAGTACCACAACGTGGGCACCGCCTAGGGAAGAGGAGGAGCGAGGGCACAGCTGAGGAGGAAGCAGTCATCCAGTTGGTAAAAGACTTTTTCGTTGTTTTAAGACAGGGGTGTCAAACTCAATTGCAGAGCGGGCCAAAATTAGTAACTGTGTCCAAGCCAAGGGCCAGGTGAGATCAAATAATAGGAAATTGAGAACAAAGCAAGCCTATAGATTAAAGAAGGAAACAATTCAGAAATCAAATTTGAAATCAAAGATGAGCATCAGAAGGGCTAGAAATCAACACTGGACAACTGTTTCAAGTTATATGCACATCGGTTAGTGTACTCGCTGTATAAAATCACCCACATCGCCCCAAGTGGTGGCAGAGATGGACTGGACCGTCTGTCACGTAGTCTGGAATCAAGGGTTCCGGCTCTGTGTTTTCAAAGTCCACAATGGAGGAGCAGGAAAGACATAACATATTACAGTATATCACAGGCCAAATAAAATTGTTGGGCAGGCCATATGTGGCCCCCGGGCCTTGAGTTTGACCCATGTGTTTGAAGATATTACATATACTTAACTGAACTATTGCAGGGTCATTTATGTGTTGGAAGCACACATGAGATAACTTTTATAAACCGAATATTTACTGTACTATTTAATATCTGTAATAACCATATTAACAGTACTAAACTGCACAAATAGCAAACAATATACTGTAACTGGTTATATATTCAGAGTAATAGAGGAGACCAAACTAAAGATAAATTAATAATTTGCGTCTTAGGTGGGTGAAAAAACAGTTGCAGTGTTTTATTTTATCAGCAGCATTAAAAGCGGGGGGAGTCATGAGCACATTCTGTGGTTGTTTGCTCTGTAACAAAGGCAAGGTGTAGGAATGTCACACTTGTTCAATAATTACGTGTCAACCTTTAAGTTCTAGTGTTTGAGACAAAAAATAAAAGCGATCAGATGACACAAATCATAGCAGGAGCAATACATTGCTGTAGTTATAGTGTGTGTGTGTGTGTGTGTGTGTGTGTGTGTGTGTGTGTGTCCCAGGAGAATGGAATCCCAGAGCTCACACTGACCTCATTGTAAAAATAGCTCATCTATTCAGCCATCACATTTCCCTCAATTTCCCCTCTCCTCCACAATCTCTTAGATATATCAGGATGCTCTCTCTACCTTCCACTCTCCATCTCTCCATCATCAGTGTTTTTGCTGGACTTAACGGGAGATTATAAGCTTACATATGCTAGTCCTTGTAATGGCAAGATTTTCCCCTGCACCTGTCATTTATAATCCAGCCTTTATCTGGAAACACAAAAACAAAACATCACTGAGTAACACTAAATGCTGTGTTTACATCGTCTGTTTGCATTGTGACTGAGTAAACCAGTGTTACAGGACATTTCCACCATTTTTCCCTAGGTCTCTTCTCTCCCCTTGTACCTGATCTACTGCCTCTCTTCACCCTCTCCCCCCAGTGGAGTCAAACCTCCTCATTAGAGTGAACAGCGCTCTCGTCTGTTTAATTTAACGGCAGCATCAGTGATTGTTACTGCCCATGACTGGCTTTGATCCTGTCTGACAGAATTTCCTCAGACACCTTAGCTTCAGTGTCTAGACTCCAGATAAAAGATGTAAGACACCATAACACGAAGAAAGGACCTCACCCAAATCTTTTAGAAATTAGACGTGCTATAAAGGAGGAAAATAATTGTCTTTCCTTAGGCCTGGTTCACACTAGATGCGTTGTGTGTGCATCGCGGCTGCGTCAAGCTGATGTGTGGTTTACATCTTCAAATGTGTGCGTGTTTATTTTGAATCAGAGACGGACTCATGGACTACTTTTTTTAAAATCTGTAGCATAAATTCTCTCCTGAATTCTCCTGCTTCTTGGTTGTGCTGAATTATGCAGACAGAAAGAAAATATCAGGGGAGTAGACAGTCCAAGAGAGAGAGCGAGAATGAGCGCGCGCACACCTGCGACACAAACTTTCTCACCTCCTCCCTGTTGATTTCAAGTGATTATTATAAATTAGTACTCTGGTAATAAACACGAATAGTTTTATTTATTATGACAGTTACGTATAAACATAATCACATTCTCTTTTTTAAACATGTATAATCGATCATGTTCCCTCTCAAACCTCAGCCTCAACCTGCTGCCTTTTTTTTTTTTTTTTTTTAGAAAGAGAGAGGGAATCTGCCCTTCACCTGGTATAAAATAAATATATAAACATATACATCAGTTTTATGTCATATTGCTAGTACAATGTCAATATTTCTAATTATCAACAGGTCTTCTCTCTGTCTATTTCTGCTGGGAACTGCATGAAAGCTTCCATTCAGGTGAAGCTAAGAGCTAAGGTAACAGGTTAGTCCACAGAATTGTTCTAAACTATAGTGAAGAATCGTAAATACTTGCACACACAGCCTTTCAGATGCTTTGGGGTTGTGATTGTCCACTCGGGGACAACTTAATTTGCTTGTGTCCTCCATGTTCATAGCAAGACTTATGGTTAAGAAGTTCACCTCGGTTTTGAGAACAACATAAGGTCACTTATTTCATGTCTTATTTTGTGATGGTTCAAAAATAGTCAAGGCCAAATCATGCACACTTCACCCTCTGCTGGACCTTGAGGTAACTGCCTCAGACGGTGTGATGGGCATCTAGGCTGTATATTTTCAACTAATAATATACTGTATGTTCATATATTAATTACATTTTTAAAGCTGCTGTCAGTGATACTTTTGATTGTAACGTCCTGTCTGGTGCTGCTGTTAACATTCCCCTTTCTTCTACCTATGTCACCTCTTGAACATGACCAGCAGAACTTCTGGTTCACATTCCATGATTTTCTGCCTGAGGCCAATCACTGTGGTCACTTGGTGTGATTCCATGATGAAATGCAGATCATCAGAGAGATGAAAAAGGAAGAGGGGGGAAAACGAGAAAGATAATTACACAAATGCAGCGGTTACATCCTGTTGTGCTAAAACCTAATGTTGAGCCAAAGAAAGTTATTTCCAAGTGCAGCTGTTCTTTTTGTTCACCTCTCCTGTGTAACATTACCTTCTCACCTGCATACCTAGCAGCTTATTTCCCCCAGAAGGGCCACCATATGTTAAATAAAAACAAGCTGCCTGGGATTGACCTGCTTTTAGAGCCCAGCCTCACCTCAACAGGAGAACTGTCAGGTTCATCTGCATATTCTTTTGATCTCACACTGGGTCTTCTGGAGCATCCATCATTAAGGAAGTTTGCATGTTGTTCGCTCTTCTGTGGCTGAAGCTCTACCATGTGGTCTTATCTTATCTAAAGCCTTTCACTTCATCGTAGCTCTTTAAAAATCCTCTACCTTACTACCGCCCCTCACTTCAAAGCCACCCTTGGTTGGGTTGAAAGCCAAAACCACTGCTCTCTGTCCTTCACTGCTGAGCTGATGTGTTAGTGTCTGTGTTGTGTTGCCCTTGGGGTGGGTTACCTCCACCTCCCCCTTCTCTATCATCTCTTCTCCTCCTCACCTTGCTGTTTATTTGTCTCTGGGCTCGTCACGTCCCTGAACCTGTTGTAATTAACATCCCACACAATATTGTTTATTTACTCAGGTACTGACAAAAGGAGGAGGTTAAAATGAAAGAGGTAGCTGGGAAATAGGAGGAAGAGATGAAGAAAGGTGAGAACAGGAAGAAAAGGTGAAGTGATACAGAGAATCAAAGTGCTATGAGACACTCACTCATAGAAGATGCAGGGGGTACTGATAGGTGGAAAGACATGATACAGAAAGTCAAGAAAGTGAGAAACAGAGAACTTTCCCACCTCTCCTCACCTCCTCTCTGCCTCTTCCAATGTTTCATCTGAGATGCAGAGTGCCTAATTTTAGCTAACTGGCAGCTTCCTCCCTTCCTTCCCTCCTTCCTTCCAGGGCCCCCATTAAAGTTTCCCCAGTGCTCTGAGTGATCATTATGGTGGGGCTGGGAAGGCAAGTGCTTTCTTGGTGTCCCAGTTGAGGTCGCAGTGATGTCACTTAACCTCAGCAGTGCCAATATGAACCGGAATTCTTTGCAGCCTTTATCTGTGGGGGTCGTCTTCTTGGTTAAATCTGCAGGCCGTGAAGGTTTAACAAACTTTCATCCTACATATCTACTTTTGGGGTGACCACCTGGTTGGTAACCACGATGTTGCATTACTGCCTTTGTCTGGTTTTAAGCATACATTACTTTTTCATTTTCCTTTTCATCTTCTCACCATGTCATTGATGATCTGTGATTTACCAAACTCTGTATGTGTCAAACTATAATTCCTACAAAGCGTGATCTGACCACATCTGAAGACGAAGGGTTTATGTCTTAGTGATAGAATAGAGTAAAGAATAAAGGCATGATATGGCATCCACAAGAATAATAATGAAAATATAATACATGAAGGCTTTCTCTTGTGGCAACACCATCCAGTTTTTAATGGGATGATGGTGTTACAAATATCATGAAAATACAAATCTCAATTATATGCAAGAGTCAGACGATGCATGGGTCCCTTTTCACATATGAAGAGGCATATGTAACCACTGCAGCAAACAGATATTGAAAATGAATGTTGGGACTTTAAGATGGAGTCGACATAAATCTTGGATTGAGACCACATGGCCCTTTGTTAGGAGACAAAGACGGCTATAAAACTCAGTCTCCCAAGATCGTCTGCATTTCACACTTAGAGGACAGAGAGGGAAGACAGGCTTTGACCAGGAGAGTATGAAAGTATTCAAGTTGGCAGGCAGAAAGTTGATTTTTGATTGATACTCAAGATGTCAGCAGCAGTTGGGAGTTGAAAGCAAGAGAATGGAGAGAAGAGGTGAGTGTTCCCTTCACCAAGTCTGATCAGGTTGGCAAAATATGCAGATTTGGCAGTGGAGAGAGCATCTTTGTAAGTATGAATTTGGTCATCGTACATGTTTTAGTGAACAGTGAGGCCACTTTTTGAATGTAATGTCAGGAGTCATAATGCAGGGGTGAACCAGGGGGCAGAGTCGGAAAAGGAAACAGTCCAAGTCTTTAAGGGAGCAAGATATACTAAGCAGTCCATCAGGAGTGCATAAATTATCTTTAGTGGGGAGGTTATCAAGTGTGTTAGTGAGAGCAGATAAATCAATGTTCTTGATGTTACGGAAGCAGTTGGAACGAGGTGGGTTTGTTTTGGAAACTCTTTTCAAGCTGACTTTAGTTACTTTTCATTGAATGTACTGTAGTTGGCAACATTGCCAAACAATCTCCAAACACAGGTGTATTATGATCAAAACAAAGACGAAGATAGGGACAGTGAATGCCAGTGCAAGAGAGAGGCTGGGCCATCATTGTTTTCCTAAAGTAGCGTATTCGTTGTCTAAGTGAAAACGCAAGGGTGGCATTTTGTGATGTTCCCACTCTTGGACCCATTTTCAAAAGAAATTAATAATCATTTCAGGTCTCCCAAAACGCTGTTTTTGTGTGGATGAAATATCACTCATTTCTGTGCGGACAGGCCCTAAGTCAGCATTGATCACTTTCCTTCAACTTTTAGTTGGAAACATTCTGTGCTGTGTGGCAGCCACTGGCACAGGAGGCATTGCACAAACAGAAGGAAGACTGGCCGTCATTAAATATCAGCCATTTCTGGAGGCTAAAAAGTGAACAGTAAAACAAAAAACAAATCCCTTGTCATTTCTCTCTGCTGACTTCTAACGGTCCTCATTTCTCTGCTCTTTTCCTCTCTTTCTCCTCCTAAATGTCACAGCAGAGGAAAAGGTCAGGTAAAGGGTTCAGTGTTGAGCTGAGTCCTGATGGCTAATTCAGTGCTGATGCTGCCTGAGGGTGGAGCATGTTAACACGTTATACCTTGAACACACACCTTTGTTCTTATAAACACACTCGGAAACACTGCTGTCACCTCTGCTTCATATTAGTGTCACTCAGCTATGATCTAACAGCCGTATGTGTGTGCATGTTTCTTTCTGTGTGCACGCCTCCATGGTCATTTGGTTAATCTATGAGCATGAATGACTGAAGGTGTTACAACTTCCCTGGGATGACACATTGCCTTGTTGGACATCAGGTCAGAGGTCATGGGTTGTCAGGGCTTTACAGCATCCTGCCATTAAAGGTGTCTCGTTTTTTTTTACTGAGTGTCCAGATTCTCTGCAGACCCTTAAAACAAAACTTTTTTTTTTTGCTGTCCTGTGGAATAGAACAGAAAATGTTAAATACAAATGAAAGTGATTAGACAGTTTTTCTTATTTTCATTATTTCAGCGAGTCAATGAAAACAAACATTTAGAGTCTCATTTAGCTTATGCTGGGAGAAGAATGGCAGCTTAGCAATGGGATTTCTGTATCGATTAGCCTACATCCACATGCAGGGCAGAGCAGCTGGATCCTAATTGGAATGGATTACTACCGTGCATTGATTTGCCCAGGTGACAGTGGATGACATACGGTTTGTATTTGTGTCTGTGTGCATGCCATGAATACCATATGGTTCTGTATTGTTTTCCTCTTGCATCCCCTTGCTTGCACTGTCTTTTCCTGAAAAGGTAAAATGAGCAGCCTGGCACTACCAAATAGCCAAACATCCTTGTGCTTGTGCCTGTGTTCTGGTATTTATTACCTCTTTAGGACCTCTACTTGCATAAACATTTGCCTTGTAAGGACAGGTAGTACCCGGTAGTACCCAAAACCCAATCCTAATCATGTAGAACCATGATTAGGATTAGTTTTTCCTGGGGACCAAAAAAAAACATACAAACCTATCTTGACTTTTTGACTTGGGGACCAGACAAAATGTCCCCACAAGGGTTAAAGAGCTTTTTGAGGGTTAAGACCTGGTTTTAGGGTTAGGGTTAGGCATTTAGTTGTGATGATTAAGGTTAGGGTAAAGGGCTTTTCATTATGTTTATAAGGTTTCCCTCACGGAGATAGAAAAACAAGTTTTTTTTTTAATGTGTGTGTGTTTATGCTTACATTCAGGAGAGCTTTGGGACAAACCAATGACCTCTGCAAACACTGATTTCATTCTCTAGACCTTAACAGCACTCACACACAAACCCACATACACATGCACACACAGACACTTACATGAAGGAAGAAGCAGTTGAGCACAGATAACTCTTCATGATCTAATTTCCTCTGCTCCTTTTGCTTATTTTATTTGTGTGTGTGTGTTTTAGCTATAAATGGGTATATATATTTCATTCTCTGTCATGTTCTTTAATCCACGCTTGCTATGTAGTTGTGCTTGTATGAGAGAGAGAGGTTTTCGAAAGGGGGCTGTTGGACATGGCTTCTCACAGCCTGTTTAGCCCGACCCCCTGTGAATTGCCCTCTTATCTAGCCCAGATCCTGGCCTTTCATCTGGGCTAAAACCTGGGGGAGCTTGGCCTCCGCTGGGGTTTTGGCCCTCCTTTCCACATACATGGACACGCACACACACTTCATTCCAGACCCCCTCTATCTCCAGGCTCTTTGAGTCCCAGATGAGCATTGCTCTCACCTACATGGCAGATAACAAACCTCACACTGTTCTGTTTTTCTTCAAACACATCAGATTAGATTTTTTTTTTTTTTAAAATCATCACAAGAGAAAAATAAGCCACATCTCTTTTCCTATTGTCTACAAAACACTGTCTAGAGGCTGACATTTTTAAATGGTGGTGATTTTTAATAGTCTACTTTTAATTTTAAAAAGGCCACAGTCCCAAAATGATGGGAGAAAATGGTGGACTTGCAACTTGCAAGATAAAGATAAAGTGAAGTCAGAGAGTACATCATAGATGCAACCAAACACACCCGTGCTCTATGCTGTGACATTTCACAGTGGGACGTGTTTACTGCTCACAGAACTGCATCACTGGCTAACAATAGGCCGATTGTTTTGGCTGGTCAGCCCATTGCTCTTGGCTGGACCACTTCTTCATGTGACGCAGGTCCTTGTTTCAGGGCGTAAGCTGAAGTTTGTGTGAGTGTGTTTCTGTGCAGTTCATTACATACCACTTCATTTCATTCTAGGTGGATGTCTGGCCTGTCCCCACACTGCCCTTCTGCTCAACCCTGACCTGTTTCAAGCATAAACAGCAGATCCTCACCTCTCACCTCACCCCTCTGGCTTTTACCTGATAATCTGTCTTTGAGGATCCCCCCCACCTCTTTTTTCTTCTTTTTCAACCTCAGTCTTTCACATTCTCTTCAGAAACCAGGTTTTTGCATCAGCCCAGCCCTGACCTCTAACTGCAGTCAGATTAGAGTGGTTGGCGTTTCAAATCCAGTGGTAGACTGAGTACAAACCTGTAACTTGTGTCTAAGTTTTCCTTACTACAACACTGTGTTATTCCCCTTCTGACTCACGACAAGACCAATTGGGGTTACTGATAGCTAAAGTTTGATATGGGTTTGCACTTGAAAGCATTTTTCAGTCATTGAGGCAACATTTGTCTCCTGAGTCATGAGCGATAGTCTACTAAGTGTGGTACTAATTTGATAAACACTGTATATGCATCAAGAATTCTTGACATACTGTCTGTAAGGCACAGTAAGAGTATTCTACTTAAGATATTACAACTTGAATAGAAGCAAATCCATTTATTACAGAAATGTTCAGCAAAATTATTTTCAGATAAAAAACAAAAAAAAAAAAAGAAGAGTCCCTTTCAGTTTAAAAAAAAACAACTAAAAAAAACACCAAAATTCACTTCCAGTACTGTGCTGTTCCTTAAAATGGAGATGTTTGAAAATACTGCTGGCTCAGTTAAAAAATAAATAAATAAATCAATTCTGGACATTTTCACTTTTGATTGTTTCTTATCAATCACAACTCGATGAAAGTTTTAACGGGAAAAGCCACTTTCTATATCTGTTTCAACTTCTGTTTCATTGTCTGTCTCATAACGAAATCTTTGTATGTATATTTGACAGTTGCAGTTCCTTCATGCTAATACTTTCCGAAACTAAGAAAACAACTGCAAATGAGCTTGCTCATCCTGCCTAAATGGTCACGTGATACACGTTGTAGGTGTATTAATATGGATGCAGAATACTTTGGATATAGAGGTAAAACAGATCATTTTATCTCAAAATGTTTAATATGGATGTAGCTATAGGCTTTGTCTTCAATAATAATAATAACTGAAGGATTCATTATAATTAATGTTTTATTTTGCCATTGAAAAAAAAAACCTGACCAAAGTGGGAGTAGCATGAGCTTTTGTCAGTTAATTTAATCTTGTTGCAATAGAGGGTTTTTAATAAAAAAAAACCTTACCTCATCTGTGGAAGCCATCTTGGTTGTTAAAGAAGTGCCTCAGTATATCAAACCCTGTTCATTTTAGACAATGGGTTATTATTGGCCTGATCTTTCTTGGGATAAATGGAAATATGTCAACTCAAAAACAGCTCAGGATGAAAACATGACCAGATTAAATCACCTTTTTGAAATCATTTGCGTATAAATAAGAAAGATTAATGGTACAGGTAAGGTATCTGCCTTATCTCCCATCTTCTTTGTAATATGAATGGATTCAACACATTTTATCATCTTAAATTAGTCTCTTTAAAGGTTAGATGGGTCTGCACCCCCGTCTGTCTATGTGTGCTTTGACTTAGTGTCAGGTGACGTCTGCTGAATCATCTGTGACAAAAGGATTACATGCTTTCTGGCAGCTTCTCCAGCTGTTGATACAGACATTTTTTTTAATTTTTGCTCCTTAGTGTCACATGTTTAAGATTCATACACTTTAATGGTTGAAATAATTGAACAGCATTGTCTCTGCCATTTTTTCTACTGTTTATAGCAGGCTATGTGATCGGTAAATAACAATAATTAGAGGATGATGACGATGATGAGAGAGCTAATTATTTTAGTGGGAATAAATTTGCCTCCTGTGAAAAATCTGTAGCTGACTTTCCTCGGCCTATTTACACCACTGTATTTTAACGTCTGTGATAATGCTGTTACTTCAAGAGCTCAATATTTTCTCAGGTGGTACTTGATATAAAATGTCTGAGAACCACTGGCTAAGAGGAACCCACATCCCACAGTTTTATGCTACTATGTTCCCAGTCAAAGTTACAGCCAAACTGGAATCAGCTATCCACACAGAGGAGGAATATCTCGTTTTATGGAGTCATAATGCAGTAGAGGTACAGTATAAATAACAGCTGGAAGTGTTTCTGTGGGGAGAGATTAAACGATATGCCCTTTGCAGTTTTTTCTTTTCTTCTCTTTATTACTCTGACTGCTTTGAAATTCAATAAAGGGATTTTTCTAATGAGCTATTATAGTTTGAATATTTGCCTTTTGTGACACCTCCAGATTGTTTCACTTAATGTTGATCAGTATTAGAGTTGATATGGAACTCTGCATATTTCGGCGTCTGCTGTTTGAAAGTTAGATGATAATGTGAAACTCAAAGCACAGGACCTGTTTACAATTAGACCATTTGAAGCATTCCACTGTAATCTCATCTTCCTTTTGATGTAAAGATACAGTATTGATATAACTACAGGCAATTTTGCTTTTTGCTTTGTTTTTACAGCCATACCTGAGGTTTTTGATCGATGGATGGAAACTGTTCTGTAGATGAAGATAATAAAGCGTTTAAAACCTAACTATGATGTTTTTGGTTTCTTCAGAGTTCAGTGGTATTTTGTTTCAACATGGGCAGAAGGGCGATCCTCATACTCTTTGAGGCAACCATGCAATATTATTTGTGAACAAGAGATGATGAAGTAAATCCAGGGCGTTTTGGAGGGGGCATCCTCATTGCCTTGGGCCAGGCCACACTGTTGGTCAGTGTTTGGGGGGGAAGGAGGAGGGACCCGCTTTTCATCCAGTAAAGATACTGCCATTGGGCAGCTTTCACGCTCCACTGTCTGAACCTTGCAGGAAGTTAGGGAAGGTACAAGAAGCCCCCCACAGAGGAGAGCATGTACTGTGGCTTCATGCTGAGCTCAAATCAAAGGAGCCAGTCTGTCCTTTGCCTCGGGGAGAGAGAGTGTCTGCTGTATGTGACCATATACATGAGTAGCCGAACAGCTTGTCACCCTTGTGCAGATGCATGTGTGGCTGCTTCTCTCCTGCTTGATTTGCACATCAATGATACTATCAAAGACCATTTGCAGTGAGGTCACATTTTTTTAATGACCTTGGTAGTTTTTAGTCAAGACCAGTAAATAATGAAGCCATCTCAGCATTTCATATTAGATAATGTTGGATAATGGTATTGTAATGATGGCAGTTAATGTTGATACTGGAACTTGAAGTTTGAGGGTTTGGAGTAGAAGGGCAGTCTGAGTCTCAGTGTAATAACTAATATGAATATTTCTTTGTTTTTGTGTTTCAGTTGTTGGGTAGTGAGTCTAGCCCTTCAGATGAAGAGCCTTCAGTTCCGGAACATCGCCCCTAAGGCCCCGGCCGCAGTGCTCTCCTCCTCCCCCTCCCCTGCAGTCCTGTCATGTCGGTCTCCCTCTGCCCTCCCGGAAGCTACCACTGCTTCCAGTCCTAAGTCCATCATTGTGCCCACCCAAAACTATGCACTTATGCAAATAGCAGGTCAGGATGGCACATTCTCCCTGGTGGCACTGCCCCCTTCTGTCTCCCCTCAGACACCACAACAGCAACAACAGCAGCAGCAGCAACAAACCCAGTCAATTCAAAACAACCTCAAACTGCCCATTCCCAGATACCAGTCAGTGAGGAGCAGGGGGGCTACAGATAAGGTAAAATCTCCACCACCAGCCACCAGAATGAAAATGGCTTCAAAAGCTGTTGTTACATTGCCGAGTAAATCGTTGGTAGGTGGGGCATCAACAGCTAAAGAAAAGAAACAGGACTCCAAGTACACTCAAACCACAGTGCCCAAAGAGGAACCTTCAGAGCGGTCAATTTTGTTTGACTCAGGCTCCTCTGACATCTCTGTCACAGCACTGCTCTCAGACAATTCTGTCCTGTATCCCAGCTCTCAACTGGAGCGAACGCCAGATGGCTTGGAACAACCAGCTACAACTGGCCTCATTCAGAATCTCCAATATCCCCCTTCTGCTCTGAAAAGCTCCCCAGGCAAATCCTTAGAGGAAAGTAAGACTACAGTGAGGCTCTGCCCATCCAAACCCACTGTAGCTCAGCCCCCGAGCAGCATCACTGTCCTTTCCCCTGCCATCTTCAGCAAAGCAGTTCAGATTATCCCATCTCCGCCTAAAGGTAAACTGCCCATCATGCCCTACTCTAAAATGAAGAGCACCCTCATCCCAGTTACCAAGCTCAGCAACTTGTCCCCTGAGAAGAAGGGGTTCTCTTACCAGACAGGGCACACAAGTCCCATAGATCCTACTTCCAACACTTCGAAGCCAGCTGAAACCTTGAGTCAGAACCTGGTGGCAAAATCTGCTTTAGAAAACCAGGCCAAGACCACAGTCATGCCTGTGTTGGGCGTCCTCCAGAAGCCACCTGGCAAGAAACGTGGAAGGAAGAGGAAGACAATGGAAGACATCTTAGCTTTTGAGGCCCGAAAGAAGAGATCCTTATCCTTTCGAAGAAGAGTCCCTGAAAAACTGCCAGCAGTTGTTCCAGGCTCCAAGCAAAAGGAAGTTGATATTTCAAAGAAGTACCGGAGCATTCGACCCAAGCCCATGTTGGTTTTGGAAACAGTTCCACAACTTGTCAGTTTGCCTGCTGTTACCTCAGATGGCCAGGAGCAGGAGCTTGTACTTGGTCACCAGTTTCCCACCACTCCTACAACCAAGGCCCAAGATTGTCCTCCACAAACCTCAGTAGCCCTCCATGTTAGAGGTGCTGCCCATCCCAGAGTGTTCATAGGCAGCCACCCACTCCACCGTTGTCCCACCTGCAGTCGCTTTTTCCAGTTTAAGCACCATCTCCAGAGTCACATGAATACTCACACCAACAGTCGGCCCTACATCTGTCCAGTATGCCGTAAAGCCTACGCTCAGTCCAGCAGCCTGAGCACCCACATGAAGCTTCATCACTCTGAGGTGCGTCCCCGTCGGTCTTTAAGCTGTGAATTCTGCCAGAAGGCTTTTGGATATGTGGGGGTGTACTTCAGTCATCTAAGAGAGGTTCACAAAGTGGTGCTGACTGTGGAGCCATCCATCAGCCATCATGAGGTGGAAGTTGTTGATGGGTAAGAGTATATGATGATTCTTTAATTAACCAGGACTTTTTGCATGAAACACAACCTTCCAACATTCCATAGATTAAATGGGTAAATAAACTGATGTACTGTCCTATGAGGCAACATCAGTAGTTTTAAAGTGACTGTATATATGCATTATTAATTTCTTTGTTTTTCTCATCAGTGCCCACTCAGATCCATTAGATGAGCAGGACAGTGAGGATCCTGTGGAGCTGCAGATCAAATGTGGCCGCTGTCAGGCAATCACCCCCACTTTTGCTGACATGAAGATGCATTTGCTTTATGTGCACAGAGAAGAGGTCCAGGTCCGACCACATGACAGCCAACTGCTTGGGGTTTGTCGCGAGGCAGAGAAGGAACTTGTAAAGCATGCTGCCCATTATTGGCGGCAACTCAATGAGAAACGCAACCTGGTGAAGTGTGGCAACTGTGATGAGGAGTTCTTCTCCTTTTCCAAGCTGAAGAGGCACATCAAGTCTCACCACCGTGGAAGAGAGGGGGATGGTAGTGGTACCATCTCATCACCAGATAGTGGTGGAGGACTTGGTGTCCTTGCAGCAGGTGCAGCCTTTAACTGTGTGCTGTGCAGTAAGGTGTTGGACACTAAAGAGGGGGTTATGGAGCACTGGAGGGGTTGCCACCACTGTGAGCAACCAAACCTGCTTTGGGATGCCCTGAGCTCCTACTCTGCTCAGGAAGAGTGCAAGGCTGACAGGGATTTGGACACACCCGCTCCAAGCCCACACTAAGCTGCCTAGCCCTTGGATGGGCATGGGGTGCTTTTCTGAGGATTCTCCTCACACACTCAGTCTAATCAACAATCAAGAGCACAGGGATGGAGAGCCTCTCTCATGTCTTCTAGCACTAGTTTTATCTTTCACCAACTAAGGCTGGTCAGAATTTACAAATAGACAAAAATAAATCAAGCCAGTGTCTTTTCATAATAGATATTCTCTCTCTACGTCAGTGAACCAAATTAATGAACAATTTTATTTTTCATGTTATTTTAAATGCACTGTTTTTGTCTTAATTTAGTTTCAAGTTTTGTAAATATCCTGTCTGAAAGTAAAAGGTTATTTATTTTTATTGCTTATTGAAAAGATACTAGGGTAATTTATAACTTATCTGACACAGGATAACTGTTAAATGGCCATTTCATCCAAATACTCCTTGTGGTATGTCATCATGCATAGAATTTGGTTCAATGGGCTCAGGTTTTGAGAATTCATTGCTGAGGTTTCTGCCTTCAGTCTAATGAAAAAAAATAAATAAAGTAGAGTCGAGACGTGCCGGGCCAAGTAGTGCTAGAACTCTATAAAGGAAAAGTGGCATTAAACCCCGTGACTATCAAAAGTAAAACAAACTATAAAAAAAAACTGTGTTGGAGTGTAGGCAGAAATCACTAAGGTGATGTCTTAAAAGTACCACACTGACCCACAAACCCAAATACCACAACAATTTCTTCACATGAATGACTAATTCTTTAAATTCTGGGGGGAAAAAACCCCTCCATAAACCTCTTATCAAGGGTACACTGTTCACAATCACTGACTGGCCTTGGATCGTTACAAGTTGAAAGAAATTCAGCATCTTTTCCCTAACAGCAGAAGAATCAATAGGTTTGCTCTTTCACAGTGTGACTGAGGGCAGTATTGGGGTCCCCTGTCAGTTTGGACTCTTGAAGGAAAATGTTTCAAACCAGCACCAAAGTGACATTCTTGTGGCCTTCTGAAGAAAAAGAAACATTGTTGCGTCTTGTGGCTTATCAGCATTACAGTTCTCTGGTGGCCAAGTTCTATCTCCTTGACTTGTTGATTAATGCCTATTTGTGTATTCTGCATATGCCAAGGTTTTATTCACATTAGTGACTGTAGAAATTAGTTTTGCATTTAAGCTTGTTACCACTGACGGAATACTGTTTGTTAATTAAGTATAATACACAAAGGAAACTATTGAATTGCCTAATGTT
The DNA here is from genome assembly GCA_016785285.1 of Brachirus orientalis. NCBI lineage: Eukaryota > Metazoa > Chordata > Actinopteri > Pleuronectiformes > Soleidae > Brachirus > Brachirus orientalis. The sequence continues at coordinate 3,427,926 of JAFBJR010000137.1, forward strand.
GTTGCCAGCTCATGTACACACCTGTGGAATTGTGTGCACTGAGACTCTGTTGTTGGAGTTAATATAAACTGTTGTCAAGTCCAGAAAAATATGCTATTTTGTACTCTAGATTATTACAGATCTTTTAGTATATTTATGCTTGAGGTTGGTCCTTAAAGACCCGTCACTGAGATATTTGTTATGTTTATTTAGTCTAATTTGGAGATGCTAACTGTCTTGTTTCGTGGTTGGGAGGTCATTACTAAATGGCAAGTAGCTCTGTCAATATTTGTCTGTGTTTCTCTTTCATATATAGAGGACAAAAAAATACCACAGGGTCAAGTGAATGTACCTGAATGTTAAAAAAAAACTTTACCAAAAGTATATACTATATAGATATATAGAATATATAGCTATATTGAGAAAGAAACATATATATTTACATAAAGTGATTAGTAGCTCAGCTGCTTTGTTCTGTCACAGTGGAGGAGGGAAACAGGAGATGGATATATACATTATAATTGCCAAATGTGGCAACAAAAGCCATGTAGATCTGTCCTTATGTGTCTGACACAGAAGCAGGACTGTGAATGAAGGGCAAAGCACTGATGTGTTGATGTGATGTCGCACCCAGTGGATAAACTACAGTAAACTGCTGTTCATTGAATACCCTGCTTGAGTGTTCACCGGTGAGCTGTACTTTGTTTTCATGACCTCAACACAAACCAGGAAGTGACAGCATTAAGGTTCAAAGTCTTTCCTCAGTTAGACGAGAGACATACATGACTCTCAGCACAAGTCTCAGAATGACTAATCTCACATTAGGTGATATGATGTTTTTGTTTCACATAATATATTGATTGTTTTCAAAAGAAAAGACTGTAAGTGTTTGTGCTCGTGAATGTTTGTGTAACTGAAGAACCAGATCTTTATCAGAATAAAAATTTGCTTTGTTGAGGACACTGTGATTTTTATGTTCCGGTACATATTCTTGGTGTTTCTAACGTCTGAGCTACATTACACCAAATAATCTTTGCCATAATGATGGAAGGGACTATTGGCTGACACTAGGAAGGATTTTCAAAATTTCCTGCATAAATCAACTGCTAGTTTGAAACCTCTATCGCCCGTTTTCTCGTAGTTAGTTCAAAGCTGAAATGAAGCCTTTCACATATACAAACAATTCCCTGCAGACATGACAGACCTCTGCTCAGCAAACATGACACACACTGAGTGTATAGTTGAAATTTATTAAATGAGAGCCATGGTCAGGTGTCCTGGGGCTGCTCTTCCATTGGTTGTAGTCCTGGTCATCCCTGGCCAATCAAATTACACCATCAAGGCTGCCACTCATTACCTTTTAAGACCTTTTTTGACATACAGTACATACCATGACTTTACCATGACCAGGAGTCCTTGGGAGACCAAATCCTGGTCCTAATGAGGCAGAACCTCATTTCTGAGGAACTTGTAAGGCTAAGATTTGAAGTGTGATTAGGTTTGGCCTTAACTACTTATGGTTAAGGATAAGGTTTTGGTTAGGCTGTCCAAATGAATGGAATTCAATGTGAGTACTGTGTGGGGACCTAAATCTGTTTACATGGTCACATTATGTGGACTTGTCTTCCTTATGGGGACAAAAATCAAGTCCCCATAATATAAAATTACTATGATTTAATGTTTTAAAGTTAGGGTGAGGTTAAGGTTAGGGTCAGGGTTAGGATCAAGGCACTAGTAATTATGGTTAAGTCTCCAGGAAATGAATGTAAGTCAATGCAATGTCCTCTGAAGTCATGGAAACCAGTGAGTGTGTGTGTGTGTGTATTGATGCAGAGTAAGGGTCAAGCAAAGTGGGTTAGCCAAAGGGCATTTATTGAGCCTACATATGCCTCACCTCTGCGCTCCTCCCCTCCCAACAGACCTTCCATCTGTCTCCTAAAGCAGTACAACATCATTACATCCACATTTACGTCTTTCTTCGAGGCTGCTCTCAAAATAAGCACATAGTTGCAGCTAAAAAAAAAAAGAATAGTATTAAACAGGACGTATCCATCTCCTTGTTTCAATAAGTGGCTCAGTTAAAGTAAATGCTATTTAATGCCAAGACGGACAAGGTTGACAACACCAAATGTGATTAACACGGTAATTTCCAGTAAGCGTTAAAGCCTTTTTGATATTACTTGATGACCTAATTAAAGTATAAAACCTACACACTTTGCTGTGATGTTGCCTATCTGCGATACAAACAGATACACTGGAAATTCCCCACCCATGTTTTTAAAGCGTGTTTGTGTGAATGTATGTGCATTTTGTTTGTTGTTATTGTTGGTTATGTCTGTCTGTCTGTCTGTCTGTCTGTTTGCCTTGGAGCTGTGTAACTCAAAAAGTAAAGAGGATAATTAGAATATGGCCCAAAGAAGGAAACGGTCGGAAAACTGTTGGTCTTGCAGGGAAACCGGATATGGATCTGGATTTCCTAGGGAGTGTGTGAACATTTTAAAATGAACAGTCCTAAGTAGTGCTGCTGTGAGGACAGATATTAATACCAGGTCTGAATGGGGCCTTAATCTGTGCAGGGTGTTCATTTATCTCTCAGGACATGCAGACTGTATATACAGTAGAACAAATAACAAATTGGATCATGGTAGAATGGGTGTACTGATACTACCGAAAAATGAGTGGCTTTCTCTAATTGTACCATTTTTTGATACCCTTACTCCCGTCAGCGGGAACAGCATGTTATTCTGTCTGTTGCTGTCAATTGGCTGCTTTGGACAGTCTGCGTATGTTGAATGTTAACCTTGTGTTCCTGTTGATCTGCATAATGGTATTGGCTACTTTATTTCATTTTCATTTTTTCTGAGAGCTGGATCATACTCTTCACACCCTCTTGTGTGCAGAGATCCGCTGGGGTCTGTGTGATTTCCGTCAACCACCCATTTCCACGTTGGTCCGCGTGGACCGGGCACCCACCGACTGCACACGCTCAGACAGGGAAACACAAACGAGGGTGATTTCCTGGTGATACATAGCTGCTACTGGAATGGAATATGTGATGGAGTATGCACGCGTGGGCTGCACGACTAAAGCAGACCATGGTTTAAGTATGAATGGAACTGTAGGCATGTACCATATGGGGGAAATGCAAAGCAACTCTCTGTGGACACAGAAAGCAGTAAGTATGACCTGGCCCTTAAAAAAGTCAAAATAAAGGCCCACCGACCATGTTCAAAGAGGATCACACACTTTCTTGTGACGGCTTCATATTTAATGAATGTAGATGACATTAATATATAATTTATCGAGCATATAATTTTTTTTTAGATTCGGAATAAAAACAAACAACAAAGCCCCTCCCAGTAAATTCAGAGACAACAGAAAGAATTAGTCATACGCTTGAGATGACACTTTTTTAGTTAGTCTCCATGCAACAACAGGCAAAAGCTCTGTGCTCTGATTCAGGCCCAGCTCTGCTTGTCGTCATCTAACCAGTGTGGAATGCAAGTCTTCGATTCAAATTGATTTGGAGGCACATGGCCCTTCATCTAAGGTTAAAGGGCACCTCTGGCGTGACTCTGCTGTTAATCAAATAAGCAACATCCCTCCGTACCTCCTCCTCCCTGACACAAAACAACCTCATCTTACATCAACTCCTCAGTCTCTCCCAACTACTTTACAAGTGCTCAAAGCCTTCACACGAGAGCGACTCAACTTCGGGGGGCTTTCAGCTCCAGTGGAACACAGATAAAGCTGCAACATCAGTACACATCAGGCCCAATATAGCGTCACCATCGTACCACATCGCAGCCGCAGATAAAAAAGGAAGGCCCTATAAGGTGATGCATATTTCCCTTTAATCAGAGCTAATATGCAGCACAGCCGTCACACTGCACGCCCACCTTCCTGTGGCTCTTGGGGGGACAGGGGAGATCAAAGCCACCTCCCTGCTTCTACATGATCAGTGAGAAAGAAGAACTGGGGACCGCTCGCTTTCTTTCTGACATTCTTTCTTTCTGTGGGTCTTTAAAGTACTCCTCCTTCAACACTACCATGGTCTTGCAAGTTCTTATACGTACTCCATTCCCACTGGTCAAAAAAAAAGGTTTAGCCCTGGGTTGAAACAGGTTTTTCAGTAGGAATGTGTTTGATTTACTCCCAGGTAAAATGGCTCTGCAGTGACCTTTGGTGTTGATCAGTTTTGACTCTGACTGGCATCAGTGAAAAATGTTTTTCTTTGTTTGCACACCAACAACAATTCATTTTCGATCCATCAGTGTTGCCATTAGCATTGATGTTCGTAGCAACCACTATCATTTATTTCATCATTTGTTTAATCTAAATGATGGATTTGAAGCGGGACCTATAAGATGCATAATAATATTATTGTCACTCAGAGCAATGGTGTCGTCGTTCTTGTTTTTTTTTCCCCCCCTCAGACTCATTTTGTTTGTGGCTCTTCCATGACATCATGGTCACGCACTGGTGATGCAGTGTTGGGCAAAAAAACCCAAAGGGCAGAACAGCCAATGGCCCTGGGAATGATATTACAGTAAGTGCCTTTCACTGTGGCTCCACCCAGGTTTAAAAATCCTGTTTATACCCACTTATTTTAATGCGAAAAAAAGGCTCCATTCTGTAAGAAATATTAGTCATTAGAAATGTACTTTGTCTGCAGGCCTCTCCCCTCGTTGAGGAGACAGCAGCTTTCTTTGGCGGTTATTTATGGCAGACAAGTTTTGTGCAAAGTGCAGTCGATCTTGGTCAGTCCTGATCACCCACTCTTGGAAGAATTGACATACAGGTACACCAGGGTTAAAAAGTTTAAATCCTCCTATGTGCAATTCATTCGTGCTCAGTCTCAACTTAAACAGAAGATCTTAATCTTTTTTATTCTATTTATTCCTTTTATCCTTGTGCTTGTTTTGTTACCGTTGTGATTGTATGTTATGTTGTATTGTTGTAGTGCAAATCAATTTTCCCCCCTTGAGGGACAATAAAGATCTGCGCTGAAGCAAGGTGGAAACCTGACCGCTAAACAACGCACGCGAGGAGACTTTAAATAACAAAAGTGGCGTCACCGGTCGAGAGAAGGAGCAGATTTATAGGCCAGTCGAAGTGTGACCCACCCTCACAAGAGATGTTCTCCAGAGAAACTCAGCTGGAGTTGTAACGAGAGTGCAACATGCAATCTGCCTTCCCCTTCTCAGTGTTGAGCTGTGCTCTGCTGCCACTGTTTGTAATACTCTAACATCCATGAAGCTCCTGTTGGCATGGGCCACATGTTGGTGATAAATGTGCCCATTCATCAGAGTGATTCTATGGTTTCATCAAGGATTTATAAACCCTCCTAGAAGTCAGGACTCAGATGTACAAACCAGTAATCCCACATCTATGAACCCTCCCTCCATCTCAATCTGGATATGTGATCCGCCCTTCCCTTCCCGCTGCCTCTCAGTCTCAGGTTTCAAAGCGTCCCGTCTCTCCCCACCCTCCCAGATTAGTCATCTAATGAGCAACAGGGCCGATCAGGTTAATAAATGATGGTGCGCGGCTGGGGAAAGGCATCGATCCGAGCCAGGCTGTGGCTCTAAATGGAACAAAGAATGAGACAGAGGTGCAGGTACACCAGTGCAGCACATGGGCTTCAGATTCCAAATCCCAATCTTAACACTTTTTTTTTGTCATTTTCATGACGTACAACACTTTGTTCCACCCAGTGCAGTATGGAACAATGTCTGTTGTTGTCAAAGTAGTGTTAACTTACTTTAAAACATGCATACAGAGATACTAATCTGATGAAACCTTTAACAATAGCGATGATATATGTAGATCATTTTTCATATCCGATACTGATATCACAAACTCGAGCATCTACCAAAACTGATATCATTTTAGACCTTTTAAACAACAAATGTGTGCCATTTCAAGCCATTTCAAAGAAATACTTCTCTGACAGTGTTAACAAATATTCTTCTCCCATGAAGAAGAAGAAATAAACAGCCCACAACATGACTCAGCTAAAACGCCGTTGCTGATACATTTTTACAGTGCAGCATGCAATGTTTTAAATTTTAGATTTTTTATCTGCCCAAAAATGCTGCACGCTAAACATCTGTACAGTTAGACAGACTAGGTAAAAATGTCCCAGTACAGAAATGACATCAGTGTGTATTTGAATAAAGGTCAAAGGAAGCCATATCAGATAGTTAAAGTGAACAGTCCTAAGTAGTGCTGCTGTGAGGACAGATAATACCAGGTCTGAATGGGGCCTTAATCTTTGCAGGGTGTTCATTTATCTCTCAGGACATGCAGACTGTATATATACGGTAGAACAAATACTGAACTGGATCAGTGGTAGAATGGGTTGTCTTCCTGCCCGGAGGGTTCAAACCTCTACCCCTTTGGTTCTCAAACTGTGGTACATGTACAACCAGTGGTCCAAGCCTCCTCTGGTGGTACTTGGAGGAAAATCAGAAAAACGGTTCTGCTGTATATATCAGGGTATGTGATCAGTGTGGGGCTGAGGAATTTTGAGTGCGTAGAAACTGAAACAAATAGCACTTTATCTGTCACTCCATCGTTATCCAATTTGGCTTTTCCACTGTCTGTAGTATATGTGAGGAAGAGGAGGATGATGAGAGAGGAAATTATCTTACCTGGGAAAATACTTTCACTTGAACAATAGCACAACCCCTAAGTCTCTTTAACCTGGAGTGGAACCCTATTTAATGTTTATGTAAAACTGTGTTTGTCCTACTCTTTCATATTAAGAAGTGTCTGCTGTGAAAAAGGCCTATTACACCAGGTTTATTGAAGACATGCTTGAGCATTTTTAGAGTTAAACTCATTGACAGCTTGCTACTATAAAGTTTTTAAAACTTTGGAGAGCACCCACTATCATTTATTTCATCACTTGTTTAATCTAAATGATGGATTTGAAGCGGGACCTATAATAATAATATTATTGTCACTCAGAGCAATGGTGTCGTCGTTCTTGTTTTTTTTTTCCCCCTCAGACTCATTTTGTTTGTGGCTCTTCCATGACATCATGGTCACGCACTGGTGATGCAGTGTTGGGGACATGACTGCTGAAAGCTTAATAATCGAATACAAATGATTACATGTTACATTATGTACATATTATGTCTCGCATAAAAATAAGGCAGCCGAATAAATTAGGTTCATTAAGAGTTGAATTTGCAGCAGCAGAAAAGTGGCGTGGTTGTCAATCCAGTCGGCTGGTGGATGCAGTATGATGGAGTGTCCCTTGTGCCTGGGGCCCCAAAAGCAGTAGCGGGAGGTGTGTTGAGATGTTAGAGCGGATCATTGCACTGTATATGCGAAACACCTCCTTCTCAATGGGGAGCTGCAGTAAAATGTATATTGTTGACTTTATTTCAAGTGTGCCCACCTCTCCATTAAAAGGCTCCTCACTGGGGAATCCAGAGATGCTGCTCATTGCGTTTGGTCCAGATGGTCAAGAGCTCCCAGTGTTCAGTGGGGTATACGCTGTTTGCCCAGGAGGACTCCTGCCATCTGTTCGTCTCCTCTCCTCTCCTCTCATATAAAACTCTCAGACTTGACACACACAGTGTAAAGGCTTGGGATCAGGGTGTGATCCTGTCTGATCTTGTGTTTCTTCTTGACTTGATGAGTAAATAAAAGCACATGAACCTACAGGAGTTGATTAAAACAAAACAAAAAAACAAAACTTGATCCTGTCTGTGTTGCTTTCAGCACACATATTCTATTTCGGACACCTGCACGTGTATGTGTGTGTGTGTGGGGGGGGGGGGGGGGGGGGGGGGGGGGGCATACAAGGCAGAGAGCATCTTTCTGGAGTCATGTTAGCTATGGGGAATGTGATGAAATAACTGGATGCTAATGCTGTTCCATGCCTGTGGGGAATTACGCCTGCCTGAGTGGTAACCTACATTTACTGAGCTGTCGCACATGTAACGCTAATGAATCAGGCGAACACATGCAGACGCTCACACGAGTTTGTGCCACTATTCTTCTTAGGACGCTGCGTTGACTTCTGTTCATCTGGACGTCCCTGTCCCTCAACTGTCACATACAGTAGGGCAGCATAGTTGAGCAAGATGTGCATGCCTGTTTGTTAGAAGGTATACGGGTGTCTACAGGTTTACATAAGTTAAAAATGAAGACTTTTTAAGATCCCTTGAAATGAAATTCAGTTTAGAACACTGTACAAATGTGTTGGATGAAAACCTAAAAACATTATCACTGACCTAAATGTTTATTTTTGCAATTTTCCAAGAACAGCAACATTAGCAGACGACAATATTAATCTTAAAATGTTAAGATTAAATGCTCATAATAGCACCTTTTCTTTGTATCACTTTCTGAGTGTGTTGGATATTGTGATCAGTTGGGCCATGAGTGTTGATTGATGATTGTCGTTTTCTAGCCTCTAGTCTTTAAATTTGCATGTCCCCATCTCTAAAACTTACTACATCAACCTACAATCTTGAGAATTCCTTCTTCTTCCTTTTTTTCTCTAACTTTAATGGTGAGTCTTTAACACATATACAGTATATAGGTGCATACCGCCACCTATTGTACCAGAGTGTGTAACCAGGATTTAAATAATCCCCAGATGCTTTCGGACACAACTTTAGTGGTGGTTTAATGCTGTAGCGCATACAATACAATGTAGCGCATACAATACAATTCGAAGCTTGTCATCATTCTAGAGGAACTCACGGTGTCATAAAAAAGTTTAAATAAAAAAATATTTAGGACCCATCAGAACCAGAATTCAAGACAATTTGATATTATTGACATTTTATTTTATAAAGACTTTTTAAAGACCTGCAGCGTAATGCAGCACACGGGTGATTTCAGTATGTATCTTGCTTTATCAGGTGTGCAACAGAGAGTCATCATGTTATCATAATAAAGTACGGAGTAAACCTCCTTCACAATCCTTTGCATTAATCATAACCAGTAAATGCTTAACAGGGTCAATGTTCATGCCAGATACACAGACTCACACTCACAACAGTCTTTAATACAAGCATTCACTACTCATACAATAACATAAAGGCAGACAAGGTTGTCTGGGGGGGTTAGGTGTCTTGCCAAAGGACACAGGAGCCAGGAATCGAACCCACGACCCTTCCAGTTAAAAGATGACTCGCTCAACCACTGCCCCTCACTCATATGTAATGTTAAGTATTATGCTGTAATGTGAAAATGAAATAGTGATAATTTAGGGTTTTTAAAGTTTGGTTGTATGAGTTACAGACAAGAACTCTTGCCTTTGCAAAAAGAAGTCCAGGGTTCGCAGCCAGGTCAGAACACAGGCCTTTCTGCGTGGAGTTTGCATGTTCTCTCCATGTGTGCTTCCTCCCACAGCCCATAGGTGTGAATGTGAGATTGAATGGTTGTTTCTCTATGTCTTTGTCTGCATGTGTGGCCCTGTGACGAACTGGCAACCTGACCAGGGTGTACCCCGCCTCTCACCCTATGTCCGCTGGAGTTATAGACACCCGCGACCCTCACGTGGAGCATAACTGAACTACTGACAATGCTGACATCACTGTGCATGCACCCAGGATGCAGTGTGCTGCACTCACAGAAAACATGCTACCAGAAAGATCACAAGGAAAAGTTACTGATAGAAGCTGTGTGCTGTGATGTAAAATTATTGGTTTTCTCTATGGACTTTGGTGCAGGGGCCAAAACTAATCCAAACTTTGGTTTTGACAGCAAAATAAAGTAACAAACACATCCTTAAAGATATCATGGACATATTTTAAATGAGATCAAACATCTGTGCCTCCAGCTGGTTCTTGGTGACCACAGCATGCTGAGTGAAGTCAGTGCAATGTGCAGTGCAGTGCAGTGCAGTGCAGTGCAGTGCAATACAACCACGCACGAATCCTGAACCATGCCTTGGAAGCTTGCTCCGGATTTAATGCATTTCATGTCTACAATGATGGGAATGTGGATTAACTAAATGACATGTTTAGTCACTTGATGTTAGAAGTGGGTGTGTGCATGTGCACGAGAGAGAGAGAGGAAGTGTGTGTAAGAGGTGTACCATCACCTCTGTCTCGCCCTCTGTCCCTTCCCCCCACAGTGGTGACTCTGGCTGGGATCCGCTCACTGTCCCCTAGGGAAGACTGCCATCCGACTCGGATAGTCAAAATCAATTATACTCATCCCCTCTTTTTCTCCTCGGCGGCTTTTAAATGAGTCACATTTTTCAGTGCCCATCTTAACTTTCCTCATTTCCTTCCTCCCCTTCTCTCCTTTACACAACAGCCCACTATCTCCCCCGCCTGCACCCCGAGGGCCCCCTTTATCAGGGCCCAGGAATAATTCCCCTCCTTTACCAACGCATTTGGGAGAAAATGGCGGAAGGTGATAAATCTGTGGTGATGTCCTGTAGGAAAAAAATTAAATGAAGGAGAAGAAAAAGGGAGCCGTGAGGCTCAGCGCTGCTGCCTGCCTGCTTAGCACAGCAGAACAGAGCTGTCTGTCCAAGAAAGATGGAGATGGAGAGAACAAAAAAAGAGGGAGCAGAGTGAATCAGGACATGAGAGGAGTTACTCACCTTGGAGCCTGACTACATGATCCTGAATGGAGCTGGCTTTCCTCAGCTGGAAGCCTTCAGAGTTCCTCCGGAGCCAGAGCTGTGAAAACATCTTTCAACATAAATGCAAAGCAGTATGACCCTCAACCATGTTCAGCTGCCGAAGTAAATGCTCGGGTATCGCCATATTTTAACTGAGGAGAAAACAATAGATCTGTGACCCAGGGCTGGTGCGTGGGACGGTTCGTGTCCATCAAGATAATCGATACCATGTTACATGCTGCAGCAGAGCCAAGAAAAGGTTCTTGTGCCCCCAACATTTTTCATATTTAATGCCTGACTGATTTTAACAGCTCACACATACGCAAGAGGAGCCGGTGTTTAGTATCAACTGTTCGGGGCAATTGTCAACACCTCGAAAACATTTTGGGAGCAAACCTGGGTGTGTTTACCTGCCCTTGTGAGTCACAGAAAATACAAACAATGCCGAGCATAATTGGCACTGATGCGCTCAAAAAAAAAAAAAAAAAAAAAAAAAAACCTCTTCTCTCCCTTTTCTGCAAACACCTGCAGCCCATGAAGCATAGGCGGCCCCCTGGGAAATCACACATTAGCATTTAGCCGTTTCATCTGCTGCACTAATCAGAGCCAAACGTTTCAATAATACAACACAAGAGCAGTTACGCAATCCGAAGAAAGAGGGTGAGTGAGAGGGAAAGAGCGCTCACTCAGTGAAAAGGTATTTCCAGAGGCTGCAAAACATTTGGCACTCATGCTAAATAGCTGGACAGATCCGGGTGGGGTAGAGAGCGAGGCAATGACCTCGGCTGATCTCCCGGTTGTTTTCCACGTAACAACATTGTGTTGAAATCAGTGAGACTGAACAACTCTCTCAGTTGGATCAAAAATGCCTGCAGTTGTTTAACGTCCGACCAGTTCCGAGTAAAATAAGACGAGAGGTTTTCAGGCAAGAACTTCAGAGAATGTTAGAAGCAGAGATGGGACATTTGAACCTGAGGCTCCGGAGCCTGGTTTATTGAAGCAGACTGGCTCGAAACCCTGTATCGAGGCTTCACACTGTACATCGCAATGAAACACCGGAAGTGAGGTGACTGATTTGAAACTTTGGTGTTGTTTCATTCGTTAGGAGATGCAAAATGCTCGCCGTTCCCTCCCTGCTTTGTAGCGTTGCGAGAGACCTTCAACTGCGAGAGAAATTTAATGAGGTGATGTTCTTGTCAACATTACTACCATAAGTGGTTTCCACTGAATTGCAAAAGAACCTCTCACAAAGCTTCAGTCTTCTCTTCTCAGCACAAAACTGTCATCAATCTAAATCATATTATAAGAGGACAACACATTTAAACAGTTATTAGTATTGACATTTCAGAATGTTGTGTGGACAATGATTCTCAGAATGAAGACACAGCTACTTCAGACTGAATTCATTGCTTTTTGTGTTGCAACTGGAATCAACAAGATGTGCGAGTCATTTCGAAGCTTGTGGCTGCTATAACCGCAGCTGGCCATTAGATGTCACTGCTGAGGTCACAGCTTTGAAGCTCTTTTTCAGTACGATCAGGAAGAAGCCTCAAAAGCTTCACAAAGCATCATCCGTCCATCTCGAGTTAGACGGATTTTGACCATCAAATGTATCTGAGAATGGACGTAGTCTTCCAGCTTGGAAAGCGAAAGCCCAGGAAGTAGTGCAAAAGTAACAGGTAGCTACCAAGGGGCGACTTCACTGGTTGCACGTTTGCGAGTGATAGCTGGACAAATAGATGCCTGGCTGCTGGTGACATCTTTGCATTACAGCTTTCCAAATCTGTCACGGCATCGGTCAAACCTCATCTTTGGGGGATGCAGGTGAGGTGGTAGGTGGACTGAGTACCGTAAGCATGATGGTGTGATAGAACTAAAAGGTGAGCTGAGAGACAATGTAAAGAAGTAAATGAAACAAAGCTCAAGGGAAAAGTATTATTCATTTATTAGACTCAACCTCCGAATATTATTAAGGTTTGTACCAAACATAGTGACAGTTTATTCAATACTTGTTGAAATATTTTTTGTTTGGATCAAAGTGGACAGAGTGACTTTAACTTTTAACACCCCGTCCCGTGGAGTGGCTGTGGTACATGAGTAATAACGTGTGTTTCTGTTCAGATCATACCTGAAATACACTTTGTGACTGTTCGTTTTCACATTACATGTTATTTCAGCTTGCACCCACTCTGGAACCACCTACCTAACAATTCAACAACTACATACAGCTCTTTAGATACCAACCTCTCCTGCATTCCATTCCAGGAGCTTGGCGGGCCTTGATCAGCATCTGTGGCCTGCAGCAAACAGGAAATGACCTATTGTTCTGAGATAATGTAAAATATAATGTTCCCTTGACAGTCTCATCACTGTGGGCAACAGTAGGTGCCAAATATATGAGCATTAACCGGCCAAACAGATGTCTGTCAGCGGTGCAGTGATGCTGGTTTACACCAGAGAGGAGAGGTTGGGAATCCCCTGAAGATTTGCAGGAATACAAGCACCTCTCACACAAGCATGATACGAAAAAAAAAAAAAAAACTCACCTCAGCCCACTCAACACAAGTGATTTTCTATCATCTTTCGAAGCGCGTATTGCAAAAAAAAACACCTCATGATGCAGAAAGTCAGGGTGAAACTGAAACTTTGAAGCCGAGCTTCCTCCTCCTCCTCCTCACTGGAAAGAACCTTTGTCAAACACGAACATCAAGGAAGCGTCTCAGCTCGCCACGCTTTCTTTAAAAGTACTTCATTAATCCACAAAAGCTGCAGCGAGCAACGCCTGCAAGAGTCGCAGCTTGTTAATTCACACCCTCGCAGACACATGTAAGAAATTAGAGCATTCCCAAATGTGACAACGCGAGTTCGGTTTCAGAGGGGCCGAAACCATCATTATGGTACACGGCAGAACAACTCTCTCTCTCTCTCTCTCTCTCCCTGCTGTGGAAACCACGGAGACGTTTGTTTATTTGAAGTTATCACGAGCCAAAAACCCATAAATATTCTTGGCAACATTACAGATTAAGAAGAACTGTGAAGTAAGAGCAGCAGACGAGAGAAGAACCTTCCACGTTTTGTTAGGTTGAGGCACAAAAAGCACCTGGGAAAGACCAAGGTTGTCCTTATTGTATCAACTGTTGCTGGGTTAAAATCAAGTAAGCGCACAGTGTTAAAAGAAATCTAGATGACAGTGTGTCATAAGCCTCCACCAGCCCCTGCACATCCATATGAAGATTTGCCACAAATGCCTACTACCACTTACTCACTTGTTACTATGTGAAATACGTTACTTTAAAAATGTTTATATTGATCACTTTGCCAAAACACTAGATTCAAACTTTTTTCTGTGCAGAAAACACACATAAAATATGATAAACAAGTATAATGTCAACAAGGCCTTTGCACAGAAGGCATGTACTTTTATTTGTTTTATTTGTAATTTGTTTTCACCTTGATTGAACCTGGATCCTCTCAAGATCAGATTTCACTTTTGCGGAGCAGTGTGGCAGCTTTCATTACAAAGACTGTAATAGCGGACATATTCTTCCAGTTGCAAAACAAACTCCTGTTTTGAAGCCGGAGGCGTGTCAGTTTTTAAAAATAGAAATTCACGGGCGTCAGCATGTGCCATGCTTTATTGTCTATTTCCCTCTAAATCGGAACATCATTTACCTGATGAAACTAGTTGATTGGGACTTAAAGGAAAAAGTTTACTGACATTATAATCAGTATTAAGTCATTATAAAGTCATTCATATTGCCGGTTATGTACAAAGACATTGTTACTAGCATGTTTTCTAAACTTACACTGTCTGAAGTAAACTCAGCCTTTGTATGACTGATTTTTTTTTATGGTTTAAAGAAACCTTATTTGTAATTGCTGCTGACTTGCAGCCGGCAGGATTTAAAAGTTAAAAGTCCTTTTCACTGTGTTGGTTTGAGGTAGCATTTCACCTTTTTCCCACAAAGTCTATTCAGCTGTTGTCTGAGATAGAGTGTTCTCAGAAAGCGTGAAGAAATGGCTCCGCAACTTCTGCATCTCCCAATAGGATTCAGCATGAGGTGAAAAATGTAGGGGGCGGCATATTCAGGTAATACAAGGGTGTAAATCTGTCAGACAAGTGGCAGAAATGAGAGTGTGTGGGATTAAAGTAAAGCATGAGGCGCCTTTTTTTTTTTTTTGCTTTATTACTCATCTTACTTTCAAGGCATCACTTTTTTTAGGGGGTATGCGCCTAAATGGATTAAAGTCACAATTCACTCTTCATACAAAACAGACATTTAGGCATATATATCCTCTTCACTGTATCTTTGTGCATGTGCTTTGATGTTCAACCAGCCGCCCACTGTGACGCTCTTACAGCTCCTGAATTGTCTGTTCAGCGGAGCTTAGACATTTGGAGGTACCTAACACTGCCACCTATTGTTCTTCCCCCAAAGACTCTTACAGGCTGCGCTTCACTGCTGGAAGTGTATTGTTTTCAGAGATTAAAGGAGGCTGTCAAAAGGCTTCACAGCACAAAGTGGAACCTCCGTAAAAGTACTTTTATGTGACTGCATCTCACGTGGGTACTGCAGTTCCTTCACACTGCGTGTATCGCGGTATTAAATTGCACCCTTTTTTTGGTGGATTTGTATTGTTTATAAGTAGCATCCATAGTGATGTGGTTTCCTGTGGTTTGAAAATGTTTATTTCCCCCCCCTCACCATCATGTTCTACCGCTTCCTAACACAGAACCCTTTATGACTTATTAGCCATTCCTTTATAAAGATGACTTTTTAAACATTTGTCTGGAATATATAATCTAAAAGCAAATCCATTTACAAAATGAACGTGTCAACATATTCAAATGCAGACATGACACCTTTTTGAAGCAACTTACAAATTTCAAAACGTGCCGGCATGAGCGTTATTAGTATGCGAGAAATCCATGAAGCCATTCACTCATGTATTGACGAACTGAAAAAGTACACTGCCAGTCAAAAGTTTGGTAGTGTAATTAGTTTCCAAGTAAGTGGCTTTAGGCAACTCTCAGGTTTCCCTAAAGCACAGAATACAGACTCTAACTTGCGATTATCACAGATTCTGCTGATACTAAAGTTTAGTTGCACCCCTGTCCTTTCTCAGAACTCTCACTGAGGCTTTCTCTAACAAAGGACGTTGCATCAATGAAGCTAATTGTGAATAAAATAAAATAAAATAAACCTGACATTGACAAGTTTCATCTTACAAGGAAGACACATTGAGATCTTTATAAGTGAGACCCAACAAGACTTGGAACATTTCTCCATGCAGGTACTTTTTCTTAGAGCCTGCTTTAAGTCATAATAAACACCTCTGCATAAAAAAATACAGTGGATACCAGGTGAATGGATATGGATTTGAAGTAATTAAGTTCCTTCATGCTGTAAAACAAGTCCATTTTCTGTGAAAACTACATCTGAGTGCCATGGGAAAAAAATAATAATGGTGTCATTTTTCTACTACTATCACACTATGCAATAAATGTTTAATAAAAGTTTATAAATGTTTTCCAACTTTAAACATCAACAAATAACAATAAAAAAAAAAGTTTCCAAAAGTGGGATACTGATATTGTTGGAATACAAAAAATTGGATATAATTAGTGCAGTCAGGAAGGCCGGGGAGCAAGTAAAAGTGAAAACAGGCCTATAAACATAAACAACACAGCCTGTCTTAGCACCGCCGGCTTTACACAGTTAACCCCACTATAACTACTGTGCCGTGCACCGAGCTGTCTGAGATTACAGCAGTGAGTTACACCTGATGCCAAGGCAAAGCACTCCATACTTTAAATATTTAATCAGCCCCTTCACTATGCAGCAAAATGAGGTGAGGCAGAAGTTGCCAAGTGGCTATGGTGAGGAGGGGGAGACACACACGCACGCACACACACACCAGGGAGTCAAGTATGTCATTACCTCATGATTTTTCTGATGATAGATCCACTAAATGTCTCTAATTTCAGGGGAACCTGAGAACCTCTGTGAGCATGGGCAGTATGTGCAGCCTCATGGAGCGGCAGCCGCCAGGACGCCCGGACACAAAGGAGAGATTCTTCTCCACGCTAAGCTGGGCGGAGCTCAACCTGCTTGACTTGAGCAACACAGGAAGTGACACAATCAGGCGCTAAATCATTCGCACCTTGTATTCAAGTCCAAGTGTTTAAGGCCACACGCGATATGGGTGTGAGGTTCAGATCACAAGGAGCCACATTTGATTTATTTGACCTTTGATGGAAGATACTGTGTCAACATAGATGATACAAGGAATCTATCTATCTATCTATCTATCTATCTATCTATCTATCTATCTATCTATCTATCTATCTATCTATCTATCTATCTATCTCTTTGACATTACAAAAGTTCTCACTTTCTTATTCCACTTCAGTGCACTGTTGCATAACATTTGACTTAATGTGACAATTAAACGAATCAGGTAGACTGATGAAATACACAGAATAATAAAACTCTTTCTCAGCTCAGCCCAGCAGCCAGTAACAGTCCTGCTTGTGCTAACATCATCTATCACCTTATCGGTCTGGAGGTCACTTTGACTCTTAAGAGCAGCGAAGTCTTTTAAATTCTTTTCTTGTGCTTAACAAGTACATGAAAACAAGCAACACAGAATGAAAGGAGACGACAACATTTTGAAAGGTAACACAAACGACATAAAAAACAATGTCATTTTACTAGGGCTACAAGCGGGTGGCCCTGGAGCGAGGCCACCAATCATTTGTGACAGGAATCGATAATTTGTCACTGAACGCCTAATTCTATTTGCCAGTAGGTGGCGTAATGACTGGCTCTGCAGGTCATCACTGTGGCTCTATGAAGAAGATGAAAAAAGAATGCAGATACGTGCTATTCCCTGCAAACATAATTTTGGCCACTACCACGGTTGCCACGGTAACCCACATCCAGATGAAAGTACGGTGAGCGTGGTGCACGGCTAGTGGGAACACAGAATGTGGAAATGTCTGTGCCCTAAAAGATCAGAGGTGATTTAGCCAAAAAGATTACCACGAACAAAATCGAATCAGTCAGCTTCAGGTACCAAAGCAAAGAGTCTGAAAAGATACAGGATGAGAGTGTGATATTTTAGTTTTATCCTTTCTGCAAACTCTGTCTCCTCTTCATCTTTACGGTTGTTAAAGGGATGCTTTTTTTTAAGTGGAGCTGTATATACAAAAGTGTTGGATATATGTATCTGTTTGGAGAGGGAGACACAGGATCAGATAACATGACATATACTGTATGTATGAAGAAAAATAAGCTTCCTAAAACACCTCCTAACTGCTGTAGTTGGAAAATTCCCAGAAGGTGATTTAACATAAGTGCAGCGGTGCAGTAGTTATGTTGCAATTCAATAGATCAGTTGTTTGGGCTATACTGTAATTTCAAAGGTGTTGTCTTACAGCGTGGCAAACGCCTGAAAATGTTCCCAGTACAGTGTATCTTTAGAAGGTTATTTATTTTTTCCAGTCGGGCTTCCTACATCACTTTTTTTCTGCTGTCCAAGTTTTTGTTCAACAGGCGACACACTGAATGCTGTCCACTGGACGTAACACATTGAAACCCCCCGAACTATCCCTTCATGTCAAACAAATACATTTTTTGATGGCTTTAACACACGTCAAATAAAAGAACGTCTCCGAAAAAGGTGGTGGTGGTGGGTGATCATTTCTAAGACATGCCCACGTTATGACTTCATCACACGTCGACATCACTGAAGTCAGCCAAGAGTGATGCGTCAGAAATCTGACGCCATCCTGCCTCTTTTTCCTGCACTGCTTAGCCTGACAACATGATGTCAGTGCAGCATCACTTCCCTGAAACTAGTGAGTCAGCTGCTTCTGTCCGTCTGTCAGGTGGAACGGAGAAGGTGGCTACGGTGCATAGCTTTCACCTGATCCTGTACATTAATGCCTTGTCCAAGACATTGCAGATGAAAAGAGAACAACAATCAACAACATTGCAACACTAATACTCTGAGGGTCACTTAGGGAGCGGCAGCCTATCCCAGCTGAGAGCTTCAGTGAGAGGCGTGGCATACCCTGGTCACAGCCTATCACACTGCCAACATAACGACCATTCACACTCCAATTAACCCCAATTCAATTAATTAACACAAATCTGCATGTCTGGAAAACCATGCAAACTTCCACACAGGCCCCAGTCTAACCAATATTCAAAACCTTCCGGTGAGGTCACAGTGCCAACCACTATACCACCATGCAGTCTGCAGAGCACAGCATGATAGTAATCTTTTAAAATGCACCAACCATATAAAAATCAACACAATGTGGGACACATGGTGAAAACTACATTTCTTAGTGTTTTACGTATTATTTTGTCAATTCAGTAGAATGAAAGCTTCATCTGACTTAAGCCCCTGTTGCATTTCCGCCATTTTATTTTTTTTGTGATACTTTATTCTCTTGTTGTCATATGTTTATGAGTGACATATAAACGGTAGGAAACACCAATACAGGATCATTTTTCGTGTCTTTCTTACCTTCCCCCAAGTCCTCCACTGCCCCCTTCCCCTCCAATCACTTCAACTCACACGGAGAAAACAAACTGTAATATGGGAATAAATTATAGTGATAAAAATAATCGTAATAAATAAATAAACGGCCTAAATAATTCACAACAACCCTACGCTGTGTGTTTTGGCACAGTGTAATTGGGCAGTAGTAGCTTTAGTTATGCAATTCCTCAGTAGGAGGACAGCCATTTCCCCACGGTGAATGAATAAGGTTCAATAAATTTGAATTTGTTTTGTAAAACATTATATTACACATTACATAAACCAAATGGTCAAATGTTGGGCTCTGTTAGAGGCCTTGACATTCCATGTAACATTCAAATCCAAGGCACATGAAAAAGGGTGCCAATGGAGAACAAAGCAGACTACAGAAGCGTTCCAGTGCTTCGCCTTTGGACTGCCATCTGATGTCATTGTGAGGAAGACCTGGTTAGAACAAAGGCCTGTCTACACCCCCCAACAGTCTTCATGATACATGCATGGTACATGCATGGTACATGCACGAACCCTGGACTTTTGCAAGACCATTGCTGAGTACACCCTGAGTAATGGTTATTCTGGGCCACAGTGAATGAGACAGATAACCTTAACAAAGTACCGGCATCCCTTGGGAAGTGCCAGGAAAAAACAGTGGAATTAAAAAGTACAGCCAACTTTAAGCATCGATGCTCTCCCCCTTCTGCACTCACACATTTTTTTATGTCAGTGTGCCTCATACAAGCACCCTTCAGAAATCCTAAACTATCACTTTAAAGAAGGATAAGAGGATTATATCTACTAAAATACTGCCAACTCAAGCAACAGAGAAAGATCAGTCAACGCAAGAAACATCAGTGAGGACTGACTATCTTTAGGAGCATTTTACACAGTGTACCATTTCTATTGTCCTGTCCTGGGAAATGATAAGAGGAGTAGCTGGAGGAGAGTGATGCTCTTTAGACAGTGTGTCAGTTATTGCAGAGCAGCAGAGGCAGAAGCCGTGACAGATGCCGCTCCTGAGGAGAGCTGTGGAGCTGGTGTTTATGGAGCAGGATGGAAAGACTTAGAGGTGTGGAGATTCAAAATCCAGAGCTGTTGGTGGTTCTTTGAGGTGGATGTCATTAATGGGAGGAAATGCACTGTCAGGAGTGAAGTGGCAACATCAAGTCAAGTACAGCATGATCAAACAATAACTTTGGTGCCAGTGAACTCACCAAGGCAGCCTCTTTGTTTTCCTTAATGTTGTTACTGTGTTTCTGCCAGCGTGTATGTCAAGAGGAAGACAGGCGAAGGGTTTGTTTCTGCACAGAAACTCTCCATGATTCATGTTTCCTCTGCTTTGATGTGCGAGCTGTGCACAGCCGTGGGATAAACCATTTCAGATTGTCTAAACAATTTCCAATCATTGTTTCCATATTTAGGCTCTCGTATGGAGTAGAGAAGCAAGGGCCTCACATGCGAACACACTTGTTCTGAGCAGCAGGGAGGAGGAGGAGGAGAAGGAGAGAACCTGATTCCATCCATTAAACGAAGCGGACATTGATCTGTGCAGACAGAATGCATCACGCACAAACAAACATGAATGTGGACACATACGACCTACACATCTGCACAGCCATATGCCTTGCGAGGTCAGCTTACAGGCAAACTGAGAGCTGTCTGAAAACAACACCCAGCTCGCTCTTACATCTTTCTTTCCAAACACACATCTGTGTATTTCCTTTGCCTCTGCCCACTCCCTTTTAAACCTGATTAGTAAACCCCACCCTTCTTTAATCTCACCTTTCCAATTACCCAACCACCCGCTCCAAAAACATTTTTACTAACTGCAGCGCAGAACAGAACAATGTTTCAACTCCGAGTCCAAAAATCGACTGGTTGTTGGACATAAAAACGCCTGTGTGTGTTGCATGACATCATTCAGCTGTTCCTCTGGGCAGGACTCCATCCAACAGAATAATCCCGGCCAGCTCCATAAAGCAGGGAGTGCCGCCACATTCCCCCAGCCACAAAATATCAAATGGTATTATGTCACTGTATCTGTCAGCCTCCTTCCTTCCTCATGCCTCCTTCTGAGTCCTAAAACACCAGCATGGACACCGCCTTTATTTTTTATGTGACGATTTTCTGTGTGTAATCTGTTGTAGAAACAACATTGTATCCATTATTTTTTTTTAACCCCTCTTCCTTTATTTGTATAACAGTGTCAGACGTGCAGTGTGCATGCAGCAGGTGGCTCCACATTAACCTCTGCCCACAGTCTGAGCAGCGCTGTGCAGAAATACAGGGCAAGGATCTGGTTACAGCGCCTCACTATTACTCTCATCCCTCCACTCCTGCATCCCTGTGGACTCCCATTGGACATGACATCAGAGCCTTTTTAACAGCCGTGCACAGCTGTGGCCAGAGCGGAGCTGAGCAACACCCATGGTTCTCCCCACACTTCAGCATCCCCCCCAAAGAACAATGCAAGCCGTGGGGATTCTTGTTTAGTGGAGACATTGCAACACATTCAGTTTCGTCTGTAAAAGCATGGAAGAACAAACAAATGCATTTCAGTTGAATCAGACTTCTATGTGAATTTGGGTCTTTACTGTGAAATCAAACAGAATGCATTTGAAGACAAAAAATGATTTGCAGTCAAAACTAAGGTTCAGATCAAATCCCAAACTTTTGATTGTGAATTCAAAAGTTTTATTCGCGTTGCAACTTTAGTCCCACAGGTGAGACGTCCTCTGAAAGATGTAGGAAGTGTCCTTATTGGACAGTCCCTTCATAATGATGGCTTGACAACTTCAGATTGAGCAGTAAAGCAGGATTGAGGGAGAGTTCAATTCCGTGGAGACTGAGCTGGATCAAAGTGAACCAGGCGTTTGAGGACACAAATTCTTATATGTCATTTCCTCTGCAATAGTCTTACAGTTTTTGTTTTTTTTTGCAATTACTGCAACAGCCGTAGTGGATGTCTTCAGATTTTGGATGTATTTCCTACTTTATAGTCGGCAGTGGATAAGTGGTAGAGCAAGTTGTCGTTCCTAGTACATGAGTAGGACAAGTTGTGTCCCTGGTGCTCCTGACATGCGCTGTATGAATGTGTGGGAAAAAAAAGCACATAAAAATAAATACCGACCATTTGCCATTTAAATTCCTCATTTTGCACTAATTTTCAACTTCTTTCTAAACATTCTCATCCATACCAGTGCTGTGCAACATGCCGGATTGACTTCAGCTCGGCCAGAAGGCAGCAATCCCACTGCAGTTTCCCCTCTAGTTATTATTATAATTAGTATTAAATGTTGTGTTTACTGTTGAGGTTGTAGACTGCAGTGCTTCTGAGCTGGACTGCAATTTATTGAGAGTTGTTCCTAATCCTAATGCCCCTGTTCCTTTACAAAGATGAGGAAGGATACGAGGAGGTCGTCCCACACAGTCACATGGTCACAACATCTATATTATGAAATAGTCTTCTGTGGGAGAAAAGTGTGGACACCCTCAGACCACACGCGCAGAAATATTCATATTAGGTTCTGTCCCTCTTTGCAGATGGTGTTACTACAGGAATCCCTGCAAAAAATAAAACAAACAAGATAATATGCAAGTAAGTCTACAAGAAAAGATATATACTAGTTTCACATACAAATCCATGTAAAGTGCAAACTTAGGGGTGTTAAACTCGATGTGGATGCATTGAGTTCATCTTTCATGTTTAAAATCCCAGGATGCATTGTAATACGATCACACAGTCACATGCATATCATTGCAGTCATGTACTAAAGGGCAGTAAAGCAGAGTAAGTAATATTTTATTCCCCCACCATGATAACACTGTGAGCAAATGGACATTTGTGGACTGCCAGGATGGTTTTCCAAAGGAAATTATTCACCATGACCGAAAACACCATTAATCACAGTTTCCTCAGAAAGCTACTTATTTTATGTCATTTCCACTCCCGGATAATTAAAAAATACACAGTCTGCTACTTATGCACAATTAGAGGGCCAAGCAAGATTGGACAGGAGTATGTACTTATCAACACCTAAGTCAGTGAAAGTCAGTGGAAATGTGACTTTATTTAGAGGATGAACTAGTGTCTCTGCAATAACCCACACACATGACATTTTCCTCTGTTCCTATGTACCCAGTTCATTTTGCTTTTTTTTCTTTTGGAGTCATATGGAAGTCATACATTATGGAAAAAAACATTGTCTGTGAAGTTAAACACTGGTAGTGCAGTTTGAACTGTAGTAATCAGTTTTGACCAGCAAATAGAGGTAAAATCTTTTTTTAAAAAAAAAAACAAATGCTGTGGATTAGTGACAGTTAAAAAATGAACGTGGTATTACTAAGACCGAAAAGTCTGCGTACAAACATGTAGATCCAGCTCGGTCTGCGCAGACTGTAAGTTTGTCCTCATCCTGCTTTAATGTGAGAGTGGAAGTGGAACCAAAAGAAGAACAAGAAGAAACAAAGAAAAAGAATATGTTCTCTCATTACCCCCCCCCCCCCCCCCCCCCCCCCCCCAAAAAAAAATGTAATTCACATAAGATTTCGTTCCTCTCTCTCACACTTTTTGTGCATCCTTCACAACCACTGAGGAATGTGAACAGGTTCTGGCTCCACTTTCAATCTGTGGGAAGCATAATGGCACAAAAGTGCAACTGGCAGCAGCACCTGTTTCCAACCCGGCTGGGAAACTGGATCTTGTTCCACAATCACCCATGAGAGTCAGACACAAAGCAGCACTTTTCCTCTGTCTGTTCTTTTTATCACAGATGAAGATATGCGTATAGATTTCATCCAGTGAACTCCAACTCTGTTTGATTACAAACTGTGAGCTGAAATGAATGTAACAGCTTTAGCAAATTTCAGTGGGCTGCTCCACAGAGACACCAAGTGGCCAAGACATATTTGACACGTGCAGCCTCTGACAGTTCCCATTCTCTCTACTTGTGCTGCAGTGCATAAATAATTGCCTTTTCGAGTGCCATTATGTAATCGTCATGAAATTGCATGTTTTGGTTTGTTTTACATGGACGTCCTCAGAGACGTCATCAGTTCAAATCCACTGTCCCATGTGTGGGTTAGGGAATCAAAACCCTTATTTAAGAAAAGATGGTGGAATATGCGCAGATAATACTTCAAAAGAAATACTTCAAGAAAGTAACTCTTCAAAAAGAAGTCAGGCAAAGATATTGTTAACTAATTTATAATAGCGCTGATGCCTAGTGCTTGCAACTGTTGGGTTTCTTTCCTCTCTGTAATATTGTAAAGGTTTTGGCCTTACTATGTACAGTGCCTTGAGATAATGTATGTTGTGATTTGGTGCTATACAAATAAAATTGAATTGAATTGAACTGAATAAATGTATAACAGTTCATCTTTTGAGAGGAGCTCAGAATAGAGTGCTACAATGCCAAAATGGAACTGTATTAATAACCTGCAGATAAAACTCCATAATAAACAATTTTCCATTGAGCCTGCTACCCCCTTAAGTTGAGCACAGGAAATATATATGTAAACACACCAAGTATAAATATATTTACACTATCCCCACTTGAAAAGGTGAAATGCCAGTGCAGATTCTGAAACCAATTGTTTCCTTCTGCTTCTTTTGACAGTAAAGACAATAAATTAAGCTTGAAATCACCTGAGAGCCAAAAGGTCAGTGTGTGGGAGACAGCTGTTTAAACACTTACCATTTGGTCAGCCTAACCAAACCGTTACCCCTAACTTTAACCCTAATCCTAACCTTAACCTGATCACAATCTGATCAAATCTAGCCCCTAATCTTAACCAGTTCTTAAGAAGTCCTAAAGAGGTACAGTAACATATTAAGTACTAACATACACACACGCACACACGATTCCTGGCCCTGTTGTCCACAGCAGATGAAGAGTCGTAATCAGGAGCAGCAGACAGGAGGCCATCATTTACTGAAGTGAGGAGCAGGAGAGAGAGACGGAGTCACTTCACTGGATAAAAAGTGGAGCCCAAATGTGTCGCTCAGTCATCTCCAATCAGGAGAACCACCATGAGATCTCAGAATATTTTAGAATGTCCCTGCTTTTACTTCATGTGCTTTATATTTTTTTTATTTTTCACCGTAGAGGAGACATGGAAGGAGATGAGATGAAAGGCTTCTTTTTGATGATAAAGATCGTATTCATGAAACTTGTTTTTAATATTACTGAGCTCATGCTGACTGAAAAGGGAAAGTGCAACGGAGCCGCTGCAGGCTGCCACTGTGCTGATGAGGATACAGTCCTGTTGAGGCTCTTCTTCTTCCTCTTCTTCTTCCTCCCTCTTTTCCTCCTCTCACTGTGGCAATTGACACGAGACGGGGGAAAAGGAGGAGGGTGGCAGAAAAAAAAAAACAAGGCGGTATTTTGAAGTCGGTCCCTCTGTGAATCCCATTTTGTGAAAAGACACCGAGTCAGCACGGAGGGTGGTGCCCTGAAGAGGCAGGTACGAGAAGATGAATAAGAGCTGGGAAGAAGCCTTGGGTTGGACAGATCAAAGATAATGTGTAAAAGCTAAGACGAAGAAGAAGAAGAAGCAGCAGCAGAGACTGTTGGATTATTATGGAGGTGTTTGAGGGATATTTTTCATCTAGTGATGGAATGATTGCTGTGGCCCAAACCTTAAAATGCTGATGTTCTCAACTGTCTTGTTTTGTCTATGAATCTCTCCCTCTCTCATCTTCGTCCACTTCATCCTCCACATGAGGGTTGCAGGGGGCGCTGGTGTCTAATCCCAGCTGACATAAGGCGAAACCATTACACCCCGAACAGGACGCCAGACCATCGTAGACCACAAGCATCTACATTTCTACGGTCACTTTAGTAATCCACTAATCTGCATGTTTTTGGACTGTGGGAGGAAACGGGCGAACCCAGAGAACCCCCCCACACACACACACAGACACACACACACACACCGGGACAACATGCAAACTCCAAACTCCAATTACTGATTTATTTTATTATATGGAGCAAAGAGTCAAGAGTTATGTCATACAGTAAGACATTATAATGAGAGATAAATCTAATATTAAAAGCAACACTTAGTCTTATCAATTACAGTGCAACATCACTGCCGTCTAAACCTTCATGACGTTGGATCAATTTACTGTATCTCTGGAAACACTGTACTGTAGCAGTCCTATGTAATATCATTAACAGATACTTATTACCAGACACCGATGCCCATCTTTTAAGTGATGGATAACTAACATACAAAGACTTGGCGAGAGCTTGTACTTTATTCATGAACGTCTTGGCCTTCAACATCCTGGAGGCAGAGGAAACATCCGGTGTGATGTCTTCCTCCCTCTGCTCAAATGCTAACAACATCACACAACTTTGACTTGCTGGTGCTTCTTTGCAGATGAGTATGAATTGTATGAAACACACTGAATGGACGTATTGTGGCCAAAAAGCGCCGAGCCGTGCTCACTCCTCAAATCACTGGCGGGCTACTACTTTATGAACTCTTTTATAATTCTGCAATTTGCCAAACCTGAAACAGACCGATCTCTCCACACTGCCACACCCGAAGAAATTATGCCTTTTTTTTTGTTGAAATGAGGATTCCAATGTACCTTATCTACTAACTGATTCACCTGCTGATCCTTTTTGATCAAGGGCAAAAAGTTCCTTTTCAGCACTGGTTTTTTAACATAACAGATGTGGCTTCTGTCTTTGGAAATATCTATACATGTATTAGACTTTGGCGTCTGTTTATCTGAAGAAATGATAATCTAAAATAAAATCAATAAATACTGTATTTCAGCAAAATACAGAGCCTTAGGTTTAAGCAAAAAACAAACATCTGTAGGTGTGAATGTGAGAGTGAATGGTTGTTTGTCTCTATGTGACCCTGTGATGGACTGGTGACCTGTCCTACATCAGCTGGGATTAGGCTCCAGCGCCCTCATGACCCTCATGTGGAGGATAAAGTGAGCGAGTGAGTGAAACCTGCAGCTTTTATTATCTCCACCAACATGTATGTTACTCCTTACATCTTAGTCACTTTGTTCCAAGCTCCTGCAGAGATAAGGTGGTCCAATCAAATAGAAACACAAATCTGTGAAAGACAGCACTCACCTGGGATGGAGTCTCTCTGTGGGAACAGGTGTGTGTGTGTGTGTACTTGGTATTCCTTATGTTGTGGGGACCTAAATGTGTCACATTATGAGGACTTGTCTTCCTTATGGGGACAAAAATCAAGTCCCCATAATGTGAATTTCTACATTTGTAGGTTGAAGACATGTTTTAAAGTTAAGCTGAGGTTAAGGTTAGGATCAGAGTCAGGGTTAGGGCACTAGTAATTATGCAACCATAAGATTAGAGTAAGTCTCCAGGAAATGAATGTAAGTCAATGCAGTGTCCTCTGAAGTCATGGAAATCCATGTGTGTGTTTGTATATATATACAGTGTATATAATGGATTATTGGTCAACCTGTGTGTGCTGATAAACACCAGCAGACACAGGAAACGCAGCAGTGGTGGACGGTGAACCCCAGCCTGCTCACAATGCCGAACGGCCTCCATCTGTTGCCACTTTTGAAAGGAGTGCCTGAAAACACATTTGTGTAGTTTGGCATGTTCTTTCAAATGGAAATAATCTGCCTGTTTTCTCTTTGCAGGGGGAGGCTCCCCTCTGTTGCAGCTTTCAAGGAAAGATTAAAAACGGAGGTTTTTAATCGCACTGGGTTTAGGTCTTCTCCGCTGGTGATTTCCGTGCCTTCAATCTGGCTGTTTGAAATACACTTTGTGCCCAATGCCCTCCTTCCACCTGTGAAAGGGCCTCTTCACTGTTGCTTCTTAGTGACATGAACGTGTTAGAGTGCCTCTAATTAAAAAAAAAGTCACATGCATCTTTGGAAAGTGACTGCGTTGACTATTTTCATGAAACATAGATCTGTTGGTCATTTTTGATGTTGAACGTAGGGGTCACAGGTTCTCAGCTCTCGCATTTGTTTTTTTTGTGAAACACAGCTGCTACAATCGAAACATTAAAACGAAATATAATGGCCTATAATGGCCGAACAAACCATAAACAATCTGATGCCGCGGATAAAGTGCGGACCACTTTGACTGTTGGAGTGAGGACAGGACATGTTTTAATTTTAAACACACAGGGACAGGGAGAAAGTGTCATGTCTGCAGGAGGTGAACGTCTTTTGCTGCCCATTAGAGGCACACGGCGCTGACACCACATTAGCGTTTGATTTGATTTTCTCCCCACAACTCAGTTTCAAGTCAAGAACAACGATACGCCGTGTTTTCATCACGCTGTGTGACATTTTAACAATAAACTAGGAAGTAAAGATAGCGTCATATTTTGAGTGCTGTTGTAATTACATGACCACAAATTACAGACTCCACCCCCAGAGTTGAACACATGCAAAAGCATTTCTATACACATGGATACAGAGTGTCCACTAATACACATGGATGTATATATAATAGAATCAGACATTTGGCATACTGAGGCCTCCCTTGAGGTTTGGCCTGGTGATATGTTTTGTAGAGATGTGGTGCACTTTGAATCCCCCACACAAAAGGCAAAATAACAGACTCTAACCAATTCAAGAACACTTTAGGCAAAAACTAAGGTCACATTTTGAAAGAGATAAAGAAACCTGGTAAGAGTCGCCATCTTAATTACATTAACACAACTAAACGCTGTTCAAATAATTCAACTTATAAATCAATTTTAGATCATTACCATATTTCATTACCTGAAATATGAACAAACTTTTAAGGGGCATAAATTGCCTTGAATCCATTTATAGTGTAACCAGACAATTCAGAAATGTTTACCTAAGTTGGGAGGCAGGGAATCTTGAGGACAAAACAAAATTACGTCAACTACGTAAAGCTTGGCGTGACATTCAACCTTACTTAATAATGGAAGGATTTGTTTCTTAAGCTGATGGAAAGGGCCTCCGTGGCAGCTGCAAATAATAATGACTCAGAGGGCAACCTTGTGGACAGGAGCGCGATTTATTACAGTTAGTAATAACAAGGCCACTGGGGAGGCATAGAGCTTTTAAACCCATGAAGCAAAGTTGTCACCTGTAAGCCCAATTACTTTATCACTGTTAGAATTAGCGCTGGGTGGTATGACCCAAAATTTATATCACGGTATTTTTTACAATTTCAACAGTTTCACGGTATACGATGGTATTTTTTTTATGGATAACCATGAGTGAATGCTCCGCTGAGAATGAGCGCTACAGTTGAGTGTGTGTTTGCATGTGTGTGTGTGCTCGAGTGACGTCAAGAGGGAGCGGCGCAGCTCACTGTGTGTCTGTTGACGTGACTTTACACATTCATATTCCACTCAGATGGGTTTTCTGCTGAGCTGGCGCAGCAGTTTTCATATCAGTCTTGTGGTCTACGAAAAATTCATATAAAAAAAAAAAGTTCTGGTTTTTAATTTTTCTTAGCCTACATGCCTCTAACCTGATATGCTGGTGATTTATTTGGCTTGTCATATCAAAATGTATTTGGTTTACTTTTAAAAGGATTAGACTTAACCTGGTTTGAAAGAAGTTAGATCATTTAGCATGAACAGCAGTAGCACTGCTTTTTCCAATGTGTAGCCAGCCTTATTTACATTTTAACCAATGATATAGCAGGACATATAGTATGTATTTTCGGACAAAGACACACATTTTGCCTCTGTACACCACCGCAATGAATTAGAAATGAAAAAAAATCAAGATCTCAGCTTTAATTTGAGGGATTGAACAAAAGAACTGCATTAACTGAATTATACGTATTTTTATATACATGGCCTTTAGGAAGGTTTTACAAAAATGAAACTGTGAATTAAAAGTATAGAATATAAAAAAGATGTGGTGCAGCATCCAGTGGGAACTGAGAGAAATCTTTTTGACACAAATTTGATTCCTTTTCCCTCACAGAGAGCATTGCTCACACACCGTCAAGTCAACATATTTTACTTCTTTTAACCTGAAAATAAAAGCCGATTTCATTCATGGATGTTGTGAAGGAGGGCGTGAGGACAGTTGGTGTAACAGAAGAGGACACAAGGGACAGGGCGAGATGGAGGCGGATGATCTGCTGTGAAGAAGAAGAAGAAGAAGAAGAAGCTGCAGTGCATAAAATCTGGTGATTTTTATAGGTTTTATCATTATTATTATTATTCGGCCTCTGATAAGTAACAATATCTGTTTGTCTCATCCTTTATCTGAAAGATAAAGGATCCAGTTGCAGCCAACTCACTTTACTAGGGCAATGTTGCCTCCGTCTGTCTCAACATATCACAAATCACTTCCTGCGTGCAGCACGGTAATGTAACGGGGGGACACTAGATCGAAACACCGCTATTGCGTGAAGTCTTCCTGCTTTTACCCCTGAGTTCAAGATGTGCTAGTTTGGATCACGCTCCATTATGCTACTTTTGTAAATAACAACAAAAAAAAAATCAAAAATTGTCCCAACTTTACCTTAAAGTCTCGGTGGGCTTCATGTGACAACGTAAAATAAAAAAAAATAATGAAATAAATAAAGTAAAACTAATTCTTAGAGCTTTAAAGGTCAAGACATTCTGATTTGATGAAGGCATTCAGCTGTCTGACATTTTGCACGATGTAATCCTCATTTTCAGGGCACACAGTAACAGCTTCAGGGAAGAACTTTAAAATACATTAAAGTGAGCTATATCGTCATTTTTTTGCGCTTCGGTGCAGGTCTACTCCTGTGTATTTGCAGCTGTCAAGCTCTTTAAAACTGACAGTGCAGGAGCAAAGCCATCTCTTAAATGGAAAAGCGATGGAAGCTACCCACACTCAGTGAATTGCTTTGGCTGGCATCACTTTACATTCTTGAATGAAGTTGTTCTTGCCAGGTGGTAATAAAACAACGGTGAGCAGCCTGGTGTAGCCATGGACCGTGTTTGTCAATTGTTGAACAACGGACAGTGTGTTGGTTGAGACCGACCAGGAAGTAAGATGATATTGAACAACCATGACAGTTTACTGGCTGCAAAAAAATCCTGGAAAATAAATAACATCAACATCAGTAAACATTTTCCAAAGGAGTTCATTGTCTCAATCATTAGTTTGTGATATTCTTCAATGGAGCATGATGCCAATTTTGTAAATTTTCTCACTATTTAGATGAAAATAGACACTAAATCTTGGTTTTATAATTTACTTCATCAATGGAAGAGAGCGCCAAACCTCAGTTGTGGTGGGAGACATGGAGTTAACACACCCAGCAGTGGCCAGTGTGAGAGGAAGTCACAGATGCCACAGAGGCAAAAGAAAATGATGCTCGGTGGTGATGAGGTCGCTGAGGACAACAGCGGAGCAGACAGGATCAGGTTTAAGTTAGACTTACTGTATACATTTCACAGAACTGCAGTGGGAGCAGAAAGAGGAGACATTATTTGATTACTCACCTATTGATGCGGAGCAGAGAGTGTTTTTAAAGAAACACTTCTGTCAGTCAATGTGGCAACAATAAGCGGCGCATGTTTCTGTAACAAAGACCAGCTGGCAATGGTGTGCATGCCATTATGCTCATTTGGCTCCAATGTTTGTCTCAATCAGCCATAACAATAAAATCAGGAATCAGTTTTCATGTTGCGGTTGTAAATATGTGAGACACGGCGTCTCATTCTCAGGAGAGATCTATTTACAACATTCAGTGTCGGTTACAAACAGACTGACAGGTTTAAGAACCAAGAAGCAGCTGATTAAAATACTAAAAAACGTCCCATTCTCGTCCCCTGGCATCGCAAAAATAAGTTGAAAATCCCCAAGTGTGATCATGCTGGACAGTTTCAGATCCTGCACAGTTCATTTCAGTTCATATTTAAGGATTAAAGTACAACGCCTTTCTGTTCTTCCTGTTTAGAAGCTGCAGGTAATAAAGGCCTGGAAGTGTAGGCTCTATGCATTGCTTGCATCAATGTGATTATGAAAGTGAAAATGTAGAAACAAATATGTGATTTATTTATTTATTTATTTTTTAAAAAAAAGCATATTTCTGGTTTTGATTTTATGGTTGATTAGTGTTTTTTCACAAAAAAAAAGCTTCGGTAAAGCTTCTGGTTTCAGGCTTTCAGAGATCACTGCACACTTTAAATCCATGGCGATCAACCAGTATATTGCAGCACTTAACAGACTGAAAATATCTGACCCTTATAATGACCCCCCGCGTGTTTGTCACAAGTATGGATTTAGCCAGAGCACACATTATTCCATGAAAGTGCTGTTAAGGGCTAAGGAGTTTTCCAGCCTGTCTCCCTGCTGCTGCAGAGTAAGCAGGAGAACACACGTCCAAGCTGGAGCTGAACTAAAGAGAGAAGCAGTGTTTTTGTTTTTCCCCACTTTGGGTTTTTGGAGAGTAGAGCAGAGCGAGTCCTCAGGGCTGAGTCACTCTATCCTCTTGGTCACACCACCTCTGGTTTTTGTTTGGATCTATGTGCGTCTCAAATCATACACCTGAACCTCCTCTTTGCCCTGCAAACAAACACCAGCGTTGTATATGATACGAGGCTCATTTAAGATCTGACCAGCATGTTTTCTACATAATCCACAATCTACAAGGCTTTGTAGTCTTGCAGAAAGTAATGTTTACAGCCAGAAGGTGAAAGAGGAAAAAAAAACACAACCATCATTACATATGTCAGTGGAACTGAACTGTAATTTGAACAAAAATGTAACAAGCGGCTCCTCTTCTTTAAATCTTCTCTATCTGTCTTTCCCTCATCACCCATGTTTCTAATGATGGCGTTCTCTTGACTCCAATCCAAAGGCTGCACTTGGAAGTTCATGCACATCTTAAGGGAAGGCGCCTCGAAACGACTAAAACACTTAGGATTGATTTATTGATTGGCAGATTCTTAGAAAAGCAGTTTCAATTCTTCAGACTGGATGGAAAGAATAATGTGACCCAGACTGCTGCTTTGAACTGGCATCCAAATTTCAGGATACATACTCATTATACTTCCATAAGTTACTAAAATACACCACTGATGCTTAGTTTTTCATGAGTTCCACATTTTCCTTCTCCACGATCTGAGCCTCGGCACTCAGCCCAGTGTGAAATATTAGAATGTATATTACATTTAAGTGGCAAAACCTTTGACTGCGATGGTTTAATATTTTTATTTAATATATCATCTTTTTAAAACCTCACAAAAGAACAAAACAAAAGAGGATACTAATATTAAACAACTAAAACAATCAATAAAAAAAAAATATACAGACAATAAATCACAAGATAAGAGGATAATATCACATAAAGGCAAGTGATTTAGGCAAAGTGATTTAAAAGAATTCACTCTGTGATCCTGGTGTTCTCAGATAGGTTAGCCCAAAGTTGAGGGGTCCTGATGACAAAAGCCTGGTCACCTTTAGCTGTGAGCTGGCTCATATGGGGGTTGATACTTCAGCAAGACCCGTTTGAACTTTAAAAGTAATCAGTAAAATCTTAAATAACCTATTAGAACCTTTAAATTGAAATGTTTGTTATGTGACTTTAGGAAACCAGTCAGTCTGAAACAATATACTGTGTGTCTGAAGAATAGATGTGTCTCATCTGAAGAACAGGCAAACATTAATAACTTTCTTTTCAAATCCACTCTTTTCTCTGGTTTGACGTCACATAAACCCCGGTGTTATCCACACTGTAATTCAAAAGACTTTAAGAACGCTGGACACAATGAAACAGAGGTGACACTACAAAAAGCTCATCTTCGACAATCAGCCATTTCTCCACCAAACATTCTCTCTCACTCATTTTCTACCGCTTTATCCTCCACTGAGGGTCGCGGGGGGCGCTGGTGCCTATCTCCAGGTGACATAGGGCGAGAGGCAGGGTACACCCTGGACAGGTCGCCAGTCCATCACAGGGCCACATAGAGACAGACAACCATTCACTCTCACATTCATACCTACGGGCAACTTAGAGTGTCCAATTTTCCTAAAATCCTAAATAATTCTACATGTTTTTGGGAGAAAGCCAGAGTACCCACGCACACACAGGGAGAACATGCAAACTCCACGCAGAAGGGCCTCTTGCTCCAGAAACAACAACTTCAGACAATCCAGTTGCAGAAACAAATGAATAAACCACTCTTACCTGTCACCAAAGATCATCCAGGGCTAGGGTTAAAAAGAAAGGAGGTGAGGTAGGGACAGAGAAATCAAGGAAGTCGAGGAGATAAGAAGAGAGGTAGAAACCATAGCGCAGGAGAGAGGAGATAACATAAGAGATAGAATCCACAGCAGGAGAGGAATCAGGGACGTTATTGTGATGCTGAGTGCAGGTGATAATCCACACATAAATAGAAACTGACGCATGCAGAAGAATTCATGCTCAGACTTATTTAGAATGTTATTGTTCACTGCTTGTCATCTTGTGTGCATTGGGGCTGGGGGTGCTGCTGGGCAGGCGTTCCGCCAAATGCAGATATTGTGAGATAAATGGTGCCACTTTGCACCACTTTTCTAGGCCTCTGTTGAATTAACGCTGTTACCATAAACATTACGTTAGCGTGGAAGCGGCCTAATCAAAGGCAGATGGTTACGAACATTAGGCAGTTACCTGCCGAGGGATGCTATTACAATTCGCAGCGAATCATGGCTGCAAAAGCACACATATGATGCAACAGATATTGACTGATCACCCCTTAAGGGCAGCCCATGGCCAAGTGGAAGGGGAACTTGGCTTGTGACTGGTTTGAATACCCGCCAGGTCAAGGGCTGGGGTGCCCCTGAGCAATGTCCCCAATCCCCATTGCTCATTGTTACCTGGTCACTCTAAATTGACCCCAGCCACAGTTAACTTCACGCAGTGTACTCCTTGTGCCAGTCCCAAGCCTGGTTAAATGGAAAGGCATCCAGCTAAAACGTATCTGCCAACTCAAAGGAGTTGTAATCTTTCCACCAAAGGGACCTGCATGAAGAGTTGGTGTGGAACAGCCAGTAAAAAGTCCCTACTCCCTCTGTGAACTGCCTTGTGATAAAGGCCTCCTGTGGTGGGACCGAATGAACAGAGGCTGTAACCCCGGCTCAGAGGAAGTGCAGAAAAGTTTTTCACTCGATTTATAGTTCACTTAAAGGTTATTATGGAATAATGCTAAAAAAAAAAAACCCTGTCTTTTGTGAAAAAGGTGAGAGTAAGATAATTTAAAATCAACAGTGTTCATCGCGTATAAAAGCATCGTTCATACACAGCTAATACAATAGGGACATGTATCAGAATATCATTAATAAGTATAAAAGTAATACTCGTGTGTATGTAAGTGACTGGTTAGTGTGGAGTTGAACTTCAAGCCAGTCAAAAAAATACTTTTAGTCAAATAACCAGATTTTATCTCTCTATCCCACTGTATTCCATTCTGTTGTTTAAGGCTTGCACATTAATACAGTTGAAACAGTTGTGTGTGTGTGTGTTCTTGTACTTGCTGCAGAGTGAGGACCAAAATTCGTATAATTCCTACAAAGTGAGGACATTTTGGCTGGTCCTCACTTTTTTTCACCCCTTAAAAGGACTTTTGCAGGGTTAAGACCTGGCTTTAGGGTTAGGGTTAGAATTGGGTTTAGGTTAGGGTTAGGGTTCGGCATCTAGTTGTGATGGTTAAGGTTAGGGTAAGGGGCTAGAGAATGTATTATGTCTATGATGGTCCTCACTGTGACAGAAGCGCAAGCGTGTGTGCGTGTGTGTTGTAGTGATTTGCATTCATGTTTTGCATCAAGAAAAGAGACTGTATCAAAACAAAAGCTGGCTGAAGCTCAGAGTGGAAAAGATACTACACACACACACCTGAAAGCAACGTACTGTTCATCCTCCTGTCTTCATGGAGACAGAGGGTGGAGGGTGGCCAGGGTTGGTTGGTAGAGCTTGTTGGACTGAGTGGGTGTGGAGGAGTGGGTGGGAGCGGAAACGCACCGTGCTGCACATCAAACTCCTCGCAGGCCAGAGGAGTTCAGAGGAGACATGTGCAGCAGAATAATCCAGCACAGGCTCCGCATCCAACAACACAGCATGAAAGAGAGGGTGAGCAGATGAAAACCAGCGAAACTACGCAGCTCGTTGCCAACCTCTGTGGAAAAGGCAGCACCTTCTTTCTCTCTTTTGTTGCTGTTTCGGTGGAGGCTGTCAGTAAGGTTGTTAAAATATGGAGCAACACTTGGAAACTGCTGTGTTTATTGCTTTACTTTGATTACATGAAATCCCCCGCTAATTGCTCTTGTTCCTCAGCACAGGCCAATATCTGATATTGAGAACATCTGAGAGCTTTCAGTTCAAGTGTGTGCATGTGTGAGAAAAGTTAGAGGACCACCTGAAAAATGAAGTCTTGAAGTGTAATGGCTGATTACACCCTGCAATATAAAGCACCAAAAAAAAGATCATTCCCTTTATTAACTGACATTATTTTATGAATGAAGCACAATTTTAACATTGAAGATGGCCAAGGTAGAACCAATTCAAGTATTTTAGCCTCTTTGTTGTGGTGTGGTGCTATTAAGTAGCAGCATTTTGTACTTAAGTAAGTGTACATTTAACCTAATGTGAAATACATCAGGCTCTGCGATCACCTTAAAGCTGAGCAGCGAAAAATTATTATTTTTAAAAAAAGCTTTTCAACCATATCTCTGTTTGTGTGATTCCAAATTGGCCACTTTCACTTAAATAATACATGAAATGCTGAATTCCATTTGGCCACTTTAGCTCGGTTGAGGATGCTTCACACCTGTCATATTTTCACTTTGAATAAAATGCAAACGTTTTTATGACATGTTGTACTTTACTATGTAATGTCAACGCAGCCTTCATATTATTTAAACGGGGTTTAGTTCTGACGAATTTACATTTGTGGATGAAAGATTTGCAAGAAGAAGAAGAAGCTTAACCTGGTTTATTTGACCTGTGCACACTTGGAGGATGCAGCCTTGACTATTGGGACACAGCTACAGAGCTGACAAAGGTCCACTTAACCTGCGGAAACTGGAGAATGTGGGGAAAGCACACATGCAAACTCCACAAAGAAAGGCCCTCGGTCGTACCTGGTAGTGAACCCAGATCACTCATTCACAACCCATTCACTCACACATTCATACAGACCATCTCTGTCTGCAACGTGGGGATGCATGTGTTGCCCAGAGACACATTGGCATGTAGAGCTGAGAACTGAACCCTCAACCATCTTAAATGTGACTGCCCATTAATGTAGCCGTGACAGTCATGGCGTCGGGCTGCAGATTTTAGAATTAGAGCTTATCTGCACCAGGGGTTTGGTTCCTTGCTCAGGAGCACCTCTTGACCTGCTCCAGAATTTGAACTACGACCCTGACAAGCCCAATTCCTTTCCACTCATCATGGGCTGCCATAAAAAAATATTAGAGCTATACTGCCCTCCACTGGGTGAATTAAGAGGTGCTCATTTATGGAAACGGGCCCGACGTCCACAGTTTATTTCAGTGAGTGATGACGAAAGTGTGTGTTAATGATGCGGGCACACCCACTTCTCACGTGGCTTCCCGTCTTCATCTTCAGTGCTACTCTAAATCAGGAGATGCTTTTCCTAAGAATCGTTTGGGTCCAGGTGTCAACAGCTAAAAGAAGACAAAGCAAACTTTATGGTCATCTTCTGTTCAGCTTTCTCAGAAAGGTCCTTTGGCTTTCTTCAAATTCACCTTCTTCATTTAGCAAACCTCCATCCTTCTCCTCTCCTTGGCTTTCTGTGGGTCCTGCACGCAGTCGGCATGAAGAGCAGAGTCACCCAACAGATGCGCCAGTGAAGTTGAAAGACAACATTATTTGATTCCAGAAAAACAGAATCTGTTTCTCATGTTCACAGGATCGTGTCAGATGACTCAGCTTCCCAGAAGCACCTACACGCTGGAGGGTCGAACGAATAGAAGAGATGAGTTCACAAGGAGACAGAACAGACTGCAGGTAGAAGATGCAAAAGGAAAAGGGGATGGCAGAAAGAAGAAGAGGAATCATGATGAGGAAATATGAGTAGAGATATAAAACTGTTGCTTTAACTGTACCAAAAAAATAAATAAATAAATCAAAAAATAACAAAACTACCGTTGCACTGTGACATAGTCTTTCATACGCCTTTTGTCTCCAGTGACATTATTTTTGGCCACTGAGCCACTCACTGAAGCAATTAGAAAGGATTCTGACATAAAAGGCTTTAAAGTAGAGCAAAGTGATCACAAAAATGAATCATCTGGCGATTACATAGTGTTATATTTAACAAATCCTGACAACTCCCTTGCTTAATTACAAACTCTATGAAATGATTTTGGTCATAATTCAAGATACAAGGTGAATTGGGAAAACTGTCAATAAATACTTTGAAAAATTGTATCACATTAATAACCCCCCATTACTTAATAACATTAGTGAGGAGCTATGTACATGGATTTAGTGTAATTGGCAGAATTAATTGCATGAAGATTAATGTACTACAGAGGTTACAGTATCTTATTCAGTCCGTGCCCATTTCACTGCCTAAAAACATTCTCTAAAAAATATATTAGAGCACAGAGAAGGTTCGTGGATGTTGGGAAGGAGGACAAGAGGACAGTTGGTGTGACAGAGGAGGACACAAGGTGGAGGCAGATGATCCGCTGTGAAGAGCCAAAATAGTCATGAGAAAAAAAAGAATAAATGTATAAGACATTTCATATATGGGTGGGCAAAATGCCAACAACGGGTTTGAAATGGGATTATATTACATTACGATAACTAAGGAGGGCTTAGAATGCTCTATTAAAAAAAAACTGTTATTCCGCAGCTCAATCTGTAATCTTCAGCCAGATTACACACTGCATTGTACCCTTTGAATGCAAAGGTGGCGAGTGATTTCTTCAACAAACAGAACTCCACAACCCTATCCAGAAGAACAGATAATCCTACTGCAGTTGTATGTTATAGTATATTTTCACAACTAAGCTGTTAATAACACACGTATGCAAAAGCACCTGGTATCCAGCCATATTCCGATGGGAACACTGGGCTGCTTTGCTTGGGTTGTTTGAGCTTAAAATAAGCCACAGTCTATTTATATAGCACATTTAAAACAACCACAGTCAACCAAAGTGCCAAACGGCCTTAAAATACAAGATAACGGAATATAAAGCATACAACATATTATCCATACAACTGGAGAATCAGGTTTGACTCTACTCAGTCTATTTAGTCAATTTCCTGCAAAATGTTTGTTCTTGTATTCTTAGGGTAAATGTCAATTTTTCTATAATGTAAATCTGGTAAATGATGCCAATCCAGTAAGTGGGTCTGCTTTTAACCATTTTCTTGTGAGAGATTTTTTTTTTATTTTACATGCAACCAACGATATTACAAGTCATTTTTCATCGTCAGAGTTCTAATTGTCAAAGTGAAGGTCTCCTAGATACAGTGATTCGAATTTCAGTGGCATATTTGTGCCAAATATATTGTTTATGTGGTTCTAATTACCTGGCAGTCCCAAAAAAATATGAAAGTGATTCGCTCTGTTTGTCCCCCAGAGTCTCTGACAAGCAGTTTCTGCATAGACGTGACAAGAAACCCCACAGCATTTTTCCAGCTGAACTATTGCCAAACATTAGAGCCTGTCGAGAACCACTGGATTTGACATTGGTTCTTCCAGCTCTCCTAATCTAATAGAGATTAGGCAGCTCCCTTCATTTTCCATGTTGTTTGGATTCTTGAATCCCATTATACAATCATGATATGATTTTCTTACACCTTCCAGACGTACGTGAAGAAGTGATAAGAATACCTACAGGAATTAGGGTTCATCTTTTTCAAAAACGTTGTCTAAATTGTGCCTGATTTCTCAGTATCTACAGAAGTAATCCATTTATAAGCTATGTTTAATCTGCAGGGCTTCAAAGCTCTGAAATGGATAAATAAATAGACCTTTTGAGATCCAGCTCAGTCACTTTTATTTTGGGAATAATGTTGCTGAATAAACAAATGAATGTTCTCAAATGAGCTGCATAATATTCTTAAAGACCCTTTACTTAATTGCAGAGTTCTACACTTAATCCTGGCTCTTTTACCTTACAATATGTATCTTGATATTAACTTGTCTGATTCTAAAAATTGTCCAGATGGTATTTCAACTGGTAGACTCTGAAAAAGGTCAAGATCTTCATCTTGACCGATTCAATCCTGGAGCTTAATCTCAAAAATTGAAGATCATTCCAGACTTTGTATGTCTGACTTTTAAGTCAGAGTTCCATAGTTACGAATGAACCGTCTAGACATGCTGGTATATGAATCCTAGGTATGTAATGTACACTTACTATATACATATATATATATATATATACATATATACTGTATATAACTTTTGACACACATATATATATACAGATATACACATTTGACACACACACACATCCACAATCCCACCACAGCAAGAAAGGAGACTTCATGTAATGATAAATGTGGAAGTCTGTGTGTGGTTGGCAGACCGCGTCTGAAGTACAGGAAGAATGCCGTGACCACATAACACATTTTGGCGAATCAAAAACTGGTGACATAATTGCTCCCAGTGGAGGCCACCCGCCTTGCAAGATAATGAT
Source organism: Brachirus orientalis (assembly GCA_016785285.1). Lineage (NCBI taxonomy): Eukaryota > Metazoa > Chordata > Actinopteri > Pleuronectiformes > Soleidae > Brachirus > Brachirus orientalis. Next base: position 3,468,665 of record JAFBJR010000137.1, read on the forward strand.
CCATGCAGCTGTCCCATATCTCACTGCAAGTCCCAAAACAGCAGCGGAAGAACTGAGAAAGGCAGTGTTTAGTCATTCTGTTATTTAAGTCTTATGTTATTCCCCACATAAATAACAACATAAACATATTTTTTTATTGGAAATAACGAGTTCAAAAGCTCACTGTATAGAGTAAGAAACACAATTTTATTTAAAAAGACACACAGCATTTGTGGAACTATTCTCATGCACCACAGTGAGCTGTGTACACTTCCACTTCACTGCTGTCTAACAGGCGAGGTATAGTTTGCTTCTTGTTTTCTTAAAACTGTTGCTCAAATGAGAAAAGAAGATAGTGTTACACCATCACATAATTGTAGTATGAGTTTAAGGAATGACGTTTATTAGTGATGCTCTTCCATTTTGTGAGCATGATCTTTGGTTTCTTTCTCAGTAGTCTAAATGTGTGTGGAATATGTGTTACCTATTACATTTCAGAGGGCTTTTATTTTTGGAATTCCACATCAGAGTGGCTTGATATTTCGTGAGCCTCGACTCATGTGGTTTACTATGAGTGTGCAGTGAAATTGGTTTGTGGAAACAGGAAGTTTCCTTTTTATATGAGGAACACAGGCCAATTGTTATATTTAAGAGGGCCTTTATTTTGAAACGCCGCATCAGATTAGCCTGATATTTCCTGATGTTGACTATTGGTGAATTTCCACATTATGTATGCACACAAGATAAGCATGAAAGCCTCACTTTTTGATCAACCATTGTATTTTAATTATTATTTGCAATTACTGGTGTTTTTTTATTCATTCGTTCGTTCTCTGTTGACAGACTGAATGAATGGATGAGTATAAAATACCCACCAGCTTCATCTGTGATCAGTTAACACCTTCACTGACACCAGCTGTTTCTATTTCCCAAATTAGACACCGTCTTCATATGTAGTTAAACAGCGCCATCTAGTGATCGAATGGGTGCAATAGCACTGCAAACACGGACTACAGTATCTAATTATTTATGATTTATTATTGGTCATGGAAATGCTGGTGATATTATTATTATTATAAAACTCTGCCTGAGTGTTAGCAAACAGTGAAAACCCGCTGAACCTAAACTGGATATTTAAACTAACCTCAATCTCAGTCCTAATCTGGTCCCTAATCCTAACCTCAGTGGGTTTACATTGGAGTAAATTGAGAGCAAGAGATGAAAGAGAAATAAAGTGGGCAATACAATCATTTAAATGTGGTTTTTCACTATCCTGGTTTAATAACTGGGGCTTATATTTGACACATTACAGCCCATGTTGTACACGTTGAAATACCTTTAAAGGGCTAATGCAACCAATTACTCACCTGCCAAACAGTAACTCCACCTCCTACCTTTGTGTGACAGAGATGATTCGATTTCATTCATGAAGATTCCATTTGACAAATTATAACCCACCAGTCCTTTTCATATCTGGAAGAGAGTATTTCCATATGGACACATAAAGTTGTGTCAGTAACTTGTGTCTCTGTTTTTTTTTTTTTTAAATGCTTTCCTCCATTTCTTTGAAATCATTTGTCCTGTCTACATAAAAACAACCTACAATGGCCAGGAATGGAACCCAGGCCAACTGTTGCAGCTATGAGGGTTAGGGTTAGGGTTGTTTGTTTCAGTGATGATTGTCCAGTCAAAAAGGAAAATGTGGTCTGGAGTTCGGCTGGAGGAGGAAAATGAGAGGAAAGAGGCAGGGACGGGACAAGACGACAAGAGAAGTTTCCGATTCAGGGCTAAAAATATAAGTCGCTCCTTTTCTGTGTGCAGATGACTGTATTAGATTTACTGTGTCCAGCAGGTGACAGTGGACACAGAGAATTCACTTCAATTCATTTTTGTTTGTATAGCGCCAAATCACAACATACATTATCTCAAGGCACTGTACATAGTAAGGCCAAAACCTTTACAATATTACAGAGAGAAAAGAAACCCAACAGTTCACACAGTGAGCAAGCACTAGGGGGCAGTGGAGAGAAAAACTCCCTTTTAACAGGAAGAAATCTGTGACAGAACCAGACTCAAAGATGTGCGGTCATCTGCCTCGACCGGTTGGGGTGAGAGGAAAATGGGGGACAGAGGAGAGGTGGGGGACAGAAAGGGGGGAGAGAAAGAAAAAGCGGGAGGTGAGGGAGAGACAGAAGAGAGAGACCAGGAGCAAATATACAACAGTTGTGTCAAGTTTAGAATCAGTTATGTCATGTTTATAGAACTATGGTGTCATTTATACAAGCAGCAGCAAACATTATTGATAAGAAACTATACTGATGAACTTTTAATCAAAGCATAATAATAATGACAGCAGCATCATTATTAGTGATAATAATAATAATAATAATAATATCATCAAAAACTGGATCTGGATCCTGCAAGATAAGGACAGTGAGAGAGAGAGGATGGAAGGAAGCAGACACAGAGTTGGGAGAGAAAAAATAAGGTTAATGAGACATAATTAAGTCTTATTCATACCCTGAGTGTGACAGAGTGAGCGTGAAAGAGTGAGTGTGAGTGCACCACAGGAAACCCCCCAACAGTCTAGGTCTATAGCAGAGATGCTTCAGGTGTGACAGAATGTGCATTATTTCTTTCTGAGGATGGGGGACTGGGTTTATGCTGCACTTTGGAAAGAAATGCTTTCATTTCCTACTGTAAAACATGTAGAGGAGCAATGTAACAGAGCAGAGCTTCTCAATGTTTTTGGACCCCATTATGTAAAGGCCTTTTGTAGTCTTGATGACTGCTCAAAGCACTTTACACTACCAGAGCTTTGGCACTCACCCATTAACACACTTTCACACACCTCATAAGAAACACTTCTTCTCTCACGCATCTTTCACACCCGTTCACCCACAGCCAACACAGCGGCCAGGAGCAATTTACAGTCTCGTTCAGGTTCAAATTGGCCCTGACCTTCCCCCTCGACATGTATTTCCCAAAATTGTTTGAATAGTAAATAATCACGGAAGTAGAAGTTAAGATTATAAAATGAAAAACAAAAGAATCTTTTGGAGGACCCCTGATTTGAATCACAATTTCATTTACAGACTCTATTATGTACAGTATATGTATTTATTTATCACACTACAGCTTTTGTTTCCTTCCTTTGGCTCTGTCCACACATCACAATAAGCTGGACTCCAATACTGGCTTGTTTTTGCACTTTTCCATCACAAAGATGCTGATGGAAATCAGCATGTTGCCAGTTTTAGACTCCTTTCTGTGGCTAAAGTTATTGTACAGTTGCTTTTGTTTATATCACATTTAATATTTGAGATGATTGAAAAGGAAGGATCTTTCTTTCTATGCATTTTCTCTAACATGCTCGGCATTGTTGGTAGGTTTAGAGTCTCGCAGGCTCCAAAGATCACTGCATGATCACTGCATGAAAAAGTATTTGAGTAATTTAAACCAAAGAGGACAAGGATTTTACTGTTCGGGCCCTGACGTCCTGGAATGAGTAAATCAGCTCAGGTGAATCAGTGACGTCTTAAAGGAGGGTTTATTGTCAGAAATTGAAAACATCACTCGCAAGATCGTTTGTGTATAACTGTTTTTACCGTAGTTCCTTGATGCACTTGGGAAATGAGGGATACGCTGAGTACTCCATAACATCATCCATCATCTGTGTTTTCTTTTAAAACTGATCATTTAAAGACTAGTCTGTATTTATTTTGTTAACATTTTATAAACTATTTTGTACTGATATTGTACAGCACATGGACAGTGCATGTAGTCTATAAATAATATTGGTTATCACCCTTAATATTTTTTAAAAAAGAAATCAGATTAAATCAAAAATATTGATGAAAAAACTGAGCTCTGGAATGTTTCTTAAGACGTGTTTTTTTACATTCAAGATAAACCAAGATGTTTCAGTTTACGTTCTATTCACATGGTGAGGTGTAATCAAAATTACTGTTCTAATATATACATGACTGTGCACTGTCCTTGAATTATGCAAAATAATAATAATGACCACAAAAAAACAAAACAAAACGATGCAACATGTGTCATGCAAAGACTTTTATTTATGAATATTCTGCAGTACTGTCCAACAGCACAAACCTGTCTCTATTCATGACCATTTTTAATGATCCCAGCAAATATAGACAAATATTGTGCCTTCAAAACAGTTCCCTTTTCACAATAATCTAAAAATACCTTGTTCTGTTTAAATATGTAGCTTAATCTTTAAAAATAAAATATACATTATATGAAATATAACACTTGTTTATTGGATAGACTGTATAGTACCAAATACAATTATATGCAAATACAACTCTCCTCTGTTGTGTCTTACACATTTCATGCACACAAAAAAAACAAAAAAATAGAGAAAGAAAAGATGCCACACATACAAAAGAAGCTGTACATACATCTGTATGAAAATAGAAATTATCAAAGCAAGATGTGCACCAATAGTCTGTCTACTGTTACAAAGAAGTTGCAGTACAAAAAGACCTACATGGATGATCAGATAACACCGAGGTACAAGTAACTGGGTTGGTAACAGGACAAAGACAACACATCGGACAGAGCCAGAGCCACTTCCATGTAAGTCTACAACCACATCCAACAGCTTCAACATCAAATACAGCTGGATCAAAGTGACACAGTCAAACAAGCAAAACCACAAGTCGCAGTTTTAACTTTGACTTTTGGTATCAACCCCAGCGAATATTGATATCCAATGCATAGCACAAAGTTTGGTTTGGTATGATTTTAGATTATTGTATTGCTAACGCTACCCCATAGGTAAACTAATTACTAGTTATTCCCACAATTTACAAAACACAGATATGTCAACATTAAACCACTGCACATGTTCAAATACTGTAGTATTCCAACATCTATGTTCTGTACAGCAACAATACTGAGCACCTTCATCTTTATATATTTTTTTATTGCCAAACTCTTCTGTCTGTTGAAGTAAAATGGATTATAAGTGTCCAGTTTATATTAGAATTGGTACACTCACAATACTGGATGTGTTACTCGCAAATTAAGTTCTCCACAGACACAGTGTGTACAAGACACACTGCAATCAATACAGCCACAGCTGTCAATTCCTTCACAAAAAGCACTTCTGAAACAAAGACATGAAGAAAGGAATCTCCACGTGTAAATATAAAATAGACTTCAGTTAATGCCACAAAATAGAGATTTTCTCTTGCATGGGAATTAACAAAATACAACAAGACATTTCTGATACACGTTGCAATTGCTGATGCTGAGAGTGAGGGCAACGAGGGAGCGAATATGTGAATCTCTCCTGGTGTAATCTCCGAGTGTTCCTGGAGATTATGGGGTGCTCAGTGTTGACATTAAGCCAATAATCTCAGCAGCACAAATCTAACAATTGTACCAAAAGATAGAGCTTCAAAGAAAAAAAATAAAATAAAATCAGCTTCTTGAAATGGAGACTTAACTTTCACTCGCAACACAAAAGCCTGCATATTACATCAATATTGCTCTTGGGTGAAACTATTCAAGGACCACAGTGTTTCTCATTACAATTCCGGCTCTCTGAGTACATTCTCTATCACACAAGTACAAGAATAAAGAACAAGGCGAGTTATTATTAGTAATACACCCAAAGACGACACTTCCAAAAAATCTACTCTCATCTTAATATAGATAAGAAAATATAAATTTCTTCAGGAATTAAGTGTCTTAAATGTTTTTTTAATTCTTCATAAAATTGTATATCTCTTTCTTTCTTATTTACATTTGGTGTAGTTTAATACTGATTGTAATGCAATACCATTGCCTTTTTTTTTAACACTCTATTCGATTTCTTTTGTTTGCTGAGCAGAAGCACTTTTACATTCATAATTCAGCACTCTCGCTCATGGAAGAGCACGAGTGCAGACTGGGAATAATGACATACATTTTTCCAAAAGCACAAACAAACAACCCAAAATCTTGAAAAGGAGGATGTGTGTTTGCTTAAGCAAATAAACCTTTTTTGGGCTGGAAAGAAAAGAAGAGTGAGTATGACTGGGTTGAAAAGGCCTGGAGAATTGGCACCAGCCGTGCTTTGTATTTGGCTGTAAAAAAAAAAATGCTTTTGCAGCACCAGGACAGTCGGGTCTGTAAGAAGTTATGTGTAACAATATTGGAGGGGTCACGGCTGACTGAGCCATAAGATGAGATGAAAGCCTTTGTTGCTGGAAAAAGCTGTTAACTTGAGAGAGACACATTTCCACAGTGGGGAGGTTACACTCTCTCCACTCGACTGGGGTCATAGGTGTCTGATGAGAAAAATGGAAAAAAAAAAAAGAGATTATGAAACAGCACAATCAAAAACAAGTCTGCACGTTAAGAGTGGTGCCATTTGCTCTTGGGGGGCTTTCACACCAGAACTGTTTTGTCCGCTTTAGAGAGACCAGTCTGAGTTTTTTCCTCAGATAGTTATTTGGGCAGGTATGAAAAGGTCCACCTGAAAACGTGGGTCTCGGAGAGAAAGTGAACCATAGAGAGGGAGTGAATGAATTCATTTACGGACATATATATGATCTGAAAACCCTCGCGCTGCGTCTGTGTAACCACAGCAGCACGTAGTCGCTCGCTCTCCGCCGTCTTTTTCTGCACTGCCGCGTGCATCTCATGTACAGCACATGCCTCACTGCTGCTCATACTGGGCGGCTTTTTGTGCTCATTACAGGCGAACATCTATTGTAACTGTGTGACGTCAGCCCAGTGTGACATTCAACCAAACAAAATGAGGGTGTGAAACTTTCCCTGCCCAATCGAACCATGTCCCCAGACTACTCTGGTGTGTAAGCGCCCTTACTAAAGTTGGACTCAGACTACAGAAATTTCGGGCTGATTTAACCATGTTTTTGTTTTGGCTCCTCTGAGAATCGGGAGAGAAATCCTGTTTCCAACCTCGATCAGCATCAATAAGCTCAGCTATCAACATCCTGACTGAACACAAAGACAATAAATTGATGTACCTCGCCCTCTGAATGAGAGCAAATACACATATTTTCCAAAATGCTGAACTGTCTGCAAATATCACAATCAATATAACTGTCTGTCAGTGGTAAAACATCCATGTATGACACAGTACAAATAATGTCACTCTAGAGTTAAAAATAAGCATATCAAATAATCTACTGTATTTCTTCACTTTTCAGAACCCACCTGAAACAAAAAGGATCTCCTCATCCTCCATATTTGAGGGCCCACAGATCCCAGAGCCAAGGCTGGGAGGCAGTGTTATTTCTCTCTTGGGAACACGGCGTGGTTTAGGAAGCAGTGGAGGCTTCTGGAGCCTGGTGCGCTGCTTTGGTTTGGGCAAATTTCTTTTCTCTGGGACCAGTAAAGTTTGGTCTCCGCTGCCCTCTTCTGCATTTTGTACATCTCTCGGCTTCTCCGCTGGCTTTCCATTGTCTTCCTCCACAATTCTCAGCTCCATCTCTCCTCCAGGGTCTTCCATTTTTAATTCAACACCTATTTCTTTTCTCTTATCTTCCACTTTCAGTGCAATCTCAACATTCATCTCTCCTACCACATCTTCTTGTCTTTGCTCTTTATTCAACTCTTTAGGTTTACAGACTTCTTTGGTCTCTTCCAACTCATCCTGTGTTTCATGTGCATTTCTATTTTTATCAGTAATTCCCCCTTCTACCTCCAGTTTCTTAGCTTCTCCTTCTTGCTTGTCACCTTCCTCCTTTGTCTCTCCTTGAACCTCACTCTCCTCTCCATTTTTCTCCTTAGAATGAGCTTCTCCTCCAGACTCGGACATTTTGAGACTTAGGCGTCTTATTCGAGACACTGAGTCCAGCTCTTTCAGACGAGCCATTCTGCTCAAGGATGTGGCAGATGACGATGCAGAAGAGTTTAGTTTATCTTGCAGGGATTCGATCAGTTTGCATGCACCACCTCGAACCTTCTTCTCCCCACTGCACATGCTCAGTACTAACTTCTCATCTGGAGTGACAGGTAGGGAGAGAGGAAGCTTGCTGGGTGGGAACTCAGGCAGGTCCAGTACTAGGGCTGTTTGACACTCACTCCCCTGGCTGTGTTCATCGTTACTGTGATTGCTGCTGTGCTTTTGTCTGCCACCTTCCTCACAGTCAACGCCTAATCCTGTCTCCTGCACCTCCTCCATCTCTTCCTGATGGACAATCATTGTCTCTTCTCTGACAGACGTACACTCTACAATCACCTGCTCTGTCTCTTCTTTTGGATTTAGTACTTTTTCTTCAGCAGTGGCGTCTGTTTCATCCAGGCTGTCCTCAGAATGTGTGTCAGCCACACCCAAAGCCTCAACTGGAACAGCTATACCCAGGATCCTTGCTGCCCTCTGTTCAATTGACTCATTTTCAGGGATACCTTTTGCAGATTTAACCTCATATAGGTTGCTGAGGTCCTCTGTAGGTAAAGTATTTGCTTTCTCTTTAAAGAGCAAGTTCTCCAGGTGCTTATCTGCTACTGTTAACTCATCCTCATAGGCCAGAGCCTCGGAGATGGTATATCTCTCATTATCATCATCATCATCCTCGTCTAACAGGAAGGAAGCCTCCCTGGTTAGCCTTGTGATATGTGGTGAACTTTCTTTCTTGGGTGATAATCTGCTTTCACTACTGGCTTTACTTAAATCTGTCTCACCCCTAACTGGTGGAACATTGTCTAATTCAGTCTGTCTCTCTGAATCCATCTCATCTTGAAGTTCTTTATCTGATTTGTGCTCAGGGCTACCACCATTTTTAACTAGTGCTACCTTACTCTCCCATGAGATCTGCACTGACTGATCTGTTTCCGTATGACTAAGTGGTGATGGGACTGAAAGTGAACGCTGCACTGGCTCTCCGGGACCACCAGGAGTCTCTGTGTACACAGTTAGCCCCACATCTCTCAGCATAGACTCTTCAGGAACTGGGATATCCTGTCTATAGAACTGATCATTCTGTAGCGATGGTGAGGACAAGAGACAATTGTCTATAAGGCCTGCACTGGGTAGCACCGTTAGCTCATTTGTTGGTGACATATTGTTGGCCTGAGGCCTGGAAAATGCTCCCCTCACATCCATGGAGTCAAGATCACTGGCAGAATTCAAAGACTTTGATCTGACCTTTATACTGGTGGGTTTTTCTGTGTGCATTGGTGGAAGACTGATTGCTTCCCTGCCTGGTTCTGGACCAGAAAAGAAATGTGCTTCTGATTTAAATTGGTCTAGTCTATTATTCATCCCACCCAGATAACCAGTGGACTGACCCACATGGGGTCGCTTGCTGATTGTGTCTTCCATCTTCTTATTAATGCTCTCCAGTTCACCAATAGCATCACATGGTCTTCGGTTCACAGGCTTTAAGAGAAACTGTCCAAAGGCCACTTGTTCTGCACACTCTGGGGGACAGGAGTTGGTCTCCCTGGGAGAGGATATCTGCTGGTCTGACTGTTCATGGGACTTGGATGGAGAGGTGGGTGGGTCTTGCTGTACTGGTTGCTGTGGCAGTTGCACTGATGGTGGCTGCATTGGACTGACACTAAGACGAGAGAAGGCGCTGTTGCTGGAGAGATGAAGGTTTTTCTGGCCTGTCATGGGGTAACCACAGGTGGAAGTGTTGTCTGTACTCACACTAATGTCATTGCTTGTGTCTGAGACAGACTGGATGGGCTCTTGTCCTCCTGGAGGACTCTGGGATTCTGGACTTTTTACCACTGTCAATGGTGAGCCAGTTTGTGTTTCCTGATTTCGGTACTGGTTTCCAGGCCAGGAACCAGCATAGCACAGCTCTTTGTCTTCACTGGCTTGGAGTGCCCAAGCATCTATTATCTCCTTCCTTAAAGGAGCCCTCTTATAATTCCTCATTGAGGATATGCTGCTGGTGTGGCAATGAAAGTAGTGGGGTTTGATGGGCATCTCATTCACAGACTTGCTTCGAATGCTTTGGGCTTCTTTGAGGCCTACAGCAAAGGTTTCTGTGTTGGTGACAGTCAGACTTGGTATAGTCTCATTGTTGTTCTGATCTGCTGGTATGTCTTTGCTTATGTTAATGGGTGTGTGAACGGGTACAGACACAAGGCAGAAGATGGTCTCACTCACTCTTCTCTTTGTGTTTCTGTTGTTCTCAGGTCCAGAATCTGGGACAATTTTCTTAACTTGGGTGATCGTTTCTGCAAAGACTTGGTCAGAGTTGTTCCCCTGGCGGGAACAACTTCTTGTTAACGGAGCCTGGAAGGTTGAAGGTGATGAAGGAGGCCGTTTGTTTTTGGAATATCTATTGTTGCAATTTTGGTCAGTTGCTGGGAAGTTATCGACAGTCTCTTTGTGCAAATCTCTGTGCCACCTGTTATTGTCATTGTCAAGGTTGCTGCAAGACATCTGGTTGGCATCATTGGCCAGTTTGGCAGCAATGAAAGGCCCCAGCGGTGGGGGCAAAAAGGCACTGTCGTCGGATGCAGGTTCAGACACGGTGACACTGGGAAGCTCATTGCGAATGTGGCGGATCTTGTCAGCATCCGTCAGGGAGTTGCCACCCAGGGCTGAGGAAATATGCCGGATACGTGGGTCATCAAAGGAAATATACTGAACCCCTCCACCTGTGTGCTCCTTGGTAGTATACACAGGGTAAAGCTGCTTCTGGGTGGACAAGCTCCTCTCTCTCTGAGGATCAGGCCAGGAACCAGCTGGATGTCTGGTGAACCAGTGAGATCCATCTGGAGCCACCTGTATCTGCTGGTACACATCCCCTCTGTATCTAAAAGAGAACATAGAAAAAAAATACAATAGTATGAGATGTTAGCCAGTTCATATTGCTCTATACAGTATGTCTGTTATGTGTGCCTATATATTCAATGTACAATATACAGTATAAGGACAAAACACACCCAGATGAGCAACAAAAGACTAGAGCCTCTCAATTACTCCTGCTGAGCATAAAACCCATTCATACAGATTACTTATTATTAAAGAGATTACCATTGACCTTATATTTTACAGGCAGTTATCTTAAATTAGTCAAGCACTTTTTTTAAGCACAATTTTTAAGCATTTAAGCACTTTTCCCTGCCCTTCATTCTAGTATGAGACATTGTACATATTCTGGTAATGGATTTTCCTAAAAACAATTTGCATTCATATTAAACGTTATGTCATGTGTGTCATATGTGTGTCATATGTGTTAAAGTACTAAAAAATATCTCTCAAACCCGCATTTCTCTATGCCCTGCTACTCTTTTCAGTTTCAGTGTTTAATATTTAAGGGTAGCAGGTGTGTGTAATGTACAATTATTTATTTTAAAAAAAATAATGAAAGAGTTACAAAGTTTCAGAAAAAAGTCTACCTGTAGTCAACAGCAATTTCGCCATATCCTCGACGTCCCCCTGCCATTAAAGGGGCTCTTTTGTATGATGGGGGAGGGATGTATCCTGGGGGTCCAGAGTCCTGTGCAAAATAGTCTAGTTGGGGGTCACTTGTCCTTGATATGGGAAGTGGTGTTCTGTCCCTAGCTTGTGGAAGAGTAGCAGACAACACCTCATAACTTCCCCTGATCTGCTGGTGCAACTCGTACGAGGGAGGTCTTGGGGGTCGGGTGAAGCGGGGCTTTGGTGTCATTGACAGTTGGTTGGCACTAGCTGGCCTGCCATTCTCGGGCCAGCGGGGGGCCCTGTAAAGGTCATGGTGTGACAGTGGGTGGCCATTGACCCGCCTATACAATTCCTGACCAGATGAGGCTCTGTCCATATATTGCAGGCTCTCGGGCTGCAAAATCCTTGGCAGGGACTGTGATTTGGCTTTGGTCCTTGGGTGGACTACCATGCCCTCAGGTGTCCTGGCATGAATCCGCTGCTGCTCCTGAGCCCTTCGCTCACCTTCACTCTGTGAAAGCTGGCGGACAAAGTTCACAGCTGGACGCCAGTCATCTGTTCCCAGGCTCTGGCATTTCCTTTCACTCGCCATTTTCCATTGATAAAGAGCAGCCTCCCTTTCTCGAGAGCGAGCCTGAGCTTGGCCCTGTGTGTGGACCTGGGCCTGGGCCTGAGCCTGGACCTGGGCTGCCCAGCACTGCCTCTCCTGAGCTGCCATCTGACGCTCCTCAGCAGACACCTCTTGGCCTCTGGCTTGCTGAGGCCCCTCTGGCCTGACATAAGCTCCATGTCCTCCTCTGTGGTCAGCATAATCCAGCAACACAGTAAAGTCCTGGCCTCTTCTCCTCCAGTAGGACAAGTCCTTTGAGTGCGACTGTGGACCCCTGGTGCCATCACAGAACCTGAGAGGAAACACCCACATATAAAAAAACACGTATAGGGTTCAACAAATTGTTTGTCAGTGAGCAATAAGAGTATAAGAATTAGGGCTAAAAGATAAATTGTTTTCAAAATCACAATTTGATAAAAATGCTGAAAAGGATAACTGAAATGCAGCATAGCTAACCAATAGGATTTATGTTTAATGGACGGTAATGTTCCATCATGTTTTGAGACTATTATATAAATTAATTGTTACAAATTATATCTGCCTGATAAATCATGTTTTTAAAATTATTTCCCTAATTTCCCAGCTTCCAACACCACTCCAATTAACATGCTCACTTTGTTAAGATACACACAGAAATCACAGAAAAGTTTTGATTTATTCTGAATTATTTACACAATGACAAAATTAAAATACTGACATACAGCAGCTTGGGACAATTGAATGCCAACAAATTGGCAGTGATAATAGGAAAAGAGTTCAGGGAATATCTGTTACTGAATTCATCTACCACTAGATGGAGGCAGATGGCCATAAGAAGGAGAGCAGTGTCTGGTAATTGTAATTTTCACATTACATAATAACACACACTGGATGTCCTCCAAGACAAATCAACAACTTACAGAATGTGTCAATGACAGTCTTTCTAATGCACCGATCTTCAGCTTTGGCTCAAGAAAATAAGCAGCATTATTTCCCAGTAACACCACAGGAAGAAAAACACCTTTTATACAACATCTAAGGACATTTGGGAACAGATTAGAATGGCTGCAAGAAAACACAGGGGCAGATTTATTCATGATATGTTTTGGAGTGACTGACTGACAGAAAACATAAACAAGAAGCAAGCACATGCGCATAGTTCTTCAAGGACGAGGACACTGAGTGTCCTTGACATTTCCATCCATAGTCATCACTGACCAGAGGTGTTTGCTCAGGGAAGGGGGGGATAGCTGTTCCAAGATGCTAAATATGAGGGCATCACATGTTAGAGGAGTTACCATCATTAGTCTAATTAGGTCTAAGTTAAGAACAGCACTGGGTTTGTTTCTTATCTACACTGCGAGTGCCCAGAAAAAGAGTGAAAAAAAAGGAAGGATGGACGAAAAAAATAACAGACTGAAATGGCAGAACATATGTCCTTTGAACTCCCACACATTCCTAATAGTAGCAACATCAAAGTGAAGAAATAAACACAACACAACCACATACGTTATTCAAGGTCATTTGACTATCTTCAGATGAGCTGTCACTATTGGTGAAAAGGGATTAGAGGAAAAGAAGAAAAACAGCCAAGCAAAATGCAAGGAAAGGGGCAAAAACTGACAAGCCTGCCTAATTGTGTGGACATGGGAAAATCTGTATTTACTTTGTCTAAGTTAGCACACTAATACCCAGAAATCAGTGCAAATAGGCAAAATAAGCAATCTTGTTTGGAGGAAAGAAACAGACTGGCTGCAGTTCAGTGGCATCTCTGGCACTATCACACGTTCCAGCAGTTCTTATCAAAGAGGGTTTCCATTGCATAACTCCAGACAAAGCTAAATATAGCCTATCCTCCATATTCATATTTGAATAAACCAAGCAAGAATCGTGTATTATTCATGAATGACGCATAATATAAGCAGGTGTAAAGCCTGTGAAACAGAAGAACTCAGCTAAGTATTTGGGTTATTTTTGGGGGTAACCTGTGTGTATGTGTGTAAGTCTGTGCATGCTCATGAGTTGGGCACCACAGTCTGCACAAAAGCTGATTTTGTTACAACTCCAAGGTCCCATGTGGCAGATTAAGACTCCAGCTCACATTATGCCACACAGGTTGAATGGTGAAAGCAAGGAAGAGAGGGACTGAGTGACAGTGTCGAACTCTGTCATTAATGGTGTTATATAAAAATTAAGAGACCACGACAGCATCTCGACAGCCACTCCATTCCAGTGTCTTTTGAATTCCAACCTTAATTCTATTTCATGAGGTACTGGTTAGGTGATCACCTGAATCAAATCTTATTTTATGAGGAAAATTATAAAAAAAAAACACTGCCGTGGTCATCACTATGCTCTTGCAAAAAAGAATGGCAAATGGTAGCTGGGGTGAAGTGCACAGTGAGAACGGGTTGAAACAGTTTAAAAGCTCCCAGTGGCAGGGCTCAAGTCATGTCAAGAGTTTTGAAAAAGACCCCGAGGATTAGACCACAGAGGACTGGAGTAAGGTTAATTTCTCAGGTGAGACCAGTTTTCAGCCCAACACCTGGTCGTCTAATTGTTAGACGGAGACCTAGAGAGGCCTACAAGCCACAGTGTCTCGCACACACTGTGAAATTAGTGGGGGATCAAAATTAGTGGAGGATCCTTGTTATCCCAAAATATGCTTCCTTCTGCTCTGAAAATGTTCACCAACTCTGAGGATTGGCTTTTCCCAGCAGGCCAATGCTCCCTGCCACACAGCCAGGTCAGTCAAGGTGTGGATGAAGGACCACCAGCTCAAGAACCTGTTATGGCCAGCCCAATCTCCAGACATGAACCCTACTAAAGACCACTGGAATGTGATGAAGAGGAAGATGGATGGTCACAAGCCACCAAACAGAGCTGAGCTGCTTGAATTTTTGCACCAGAAAAGCAATTTGAAAGACTGGTGGAGAGCATGACAAGATGCATGAAAGCTGTGATTGAAAATCTAGATACTGATTTCTGAACTCTTCCTGAGTTAAAACAAGATTAACTTTTTTTCTTTGCATTATTCGAGGTCTGAAAACACAGCACTTTTTTGTTATTTTGACCATTTGTCATTTTCTGCAATGCTCTAAATGACAATATCTTTACTTATAATTTGGGAGAAATGTTGTCAGTAGTTTACAGAATAAAACAAAAATGTCCATTTTATTCAAACACATATTTATAAATAGTAAAATCTGAGAAAATCTTAATTTTTTCCAGAGCTCTATATAAAAAAACAAACAAACAACAGAACTCTGGTGACTGATCTGTTTTCATTAATTGGCTTCAATAAAGCAACTGTGTCATGAATCAATAAGGTGGAGAGACAAGCCATAATCAGAATAAAGCATGCTGAAGGTTTGGTCAAACAGGAGTCTTACCCACTGTCTGAGGTAAGCAACTCTCCCAGGGAATGGGTGTCAATGTGGCTGCGGCTCTCGCCCTCCCGTCTGGGCTGGCTCCTGTCCCTGTGTTCGTTATTGTTGTTAGTGCAGCCACTGCTGAACGTTTGCGGCTGCCTGGTATTGCCACCGTTCCCATAGGCTGCCGCAGATCCTCTTTCGTAGCCATTCACTGTCCTGGAGCTGGGTCTGTTCTCCAGGATTTCACTGTGTTTGTTGTAGGATGGTGGAGGGGACGAGGATGCTGGAGCTGGGGTTGGTGTGGATGAGGAGGTGGTATGCTTGGGCAGCTTGTATCCATGAGAGATGAGGAGGTCCTCCACGCTGTACATAGTGGCATTTGTTTATGCTGGTGTGTATATGATTTCCCCGGGCTGCTTTTTTTGAGGGAGAGGAAGGTAAGTCGCTTGTCACAGCCTCTCTGCTTCTTCCCTTTGTGCAGTGGCAGGATCACCAACACAGCTGCAGAGCTGAGGCCATCACTGGGAAAAACATAAAGAGGGAAAATGACATGAAGGGACAAGAGAAAGACAGAGGTGAGGGTAAAACTATTATCACTGGTGTCATGTCCAATTTTTGTCAAGGGTCCCAACCCATGTGACAGTAAAAAGAAAAAAAGAAAGAAAGACCCACAGACCCAAATTCTGAGCTGCCACAACACCAAGACAGCCCACATTCCAAGCAGCCTGTACCTCCCTCCTCTCCTCTCCTCTCCTCTCCTCCTACCTTCTTTCCGAATCTGTTCAGGACTAAGGTAAGGTAATCAAACATGTCAAAAATAAACCAGAATAACATAATTATTAGCAGTGACAAGATTTGAGCAGGCTGTTTGTGTGACAGTAAAAGCACAAGATGCCACTGTTTACAGTTGGCTCCCCGGAGACATGCAGACAGTAGCTGAAAAGTAGCTCTTAGCAGTCAACTGCTGCTCATTTCATTTTTTGCATCAGTGGGCCAGCTAGAGGATTATGTTGCTCTCTGCTCACCTCTGCATTCTTTCTCCTAACATCTCTACTTCATCCCTAAAGTTTGTAGTTTTTGGTAATAGTTTAGAAGGATCAAGAAATAATTTTTACACATGCATGCTCAAATTAAACCTCACTCTGGGTTGGATGAAGGTAGGGCACCCTATATTCACTTCCCCCTTAAATGTCAAAACACTGAAAATATGTATAAAATGTATGGAGGACAAAAATATTTAAATTGTTTGCGTAATGTGTTTTCTTTTTTATTTTAACATTTTGTCAGTGAATTGACTTAGTGAATCTCTTTGGTTTAGACTGTTTTAAGTGAAACAAGTGATGGAAACTAGTAAGCATATCGATAATATGATAGTTAACAGCCCAGTCTATGCATATCAGGCTTCATGAATCATTTGGAGGATACCACCAAAATAATGAAAACACAGCATCAACTCAAATAACATGTGAAGACTGTAATGGTTAAATAGCACTATTACATCTGTTTTATTCGCCAAAAAGACTATAAGTAGCACAGACTGATGAGGGAGCGAATGGTGACGCCCAGGGAGCATCTGCTCACAATGCAATTTCCTTGACGAAGCTGTGTTTGCTACCCTGTCACTGGAAAAGATGCGGCTGCAACCCACTCATTCAATACTCACTGCACTGAAGCCGACTGCCAACAACCTGGCTGTCCTTATTAACAATGGCATTCAAGAGCAGCAGCAAGAGACACAGTGTCAGAATCCAGTGCAGGTCAGACAGTTTAAAAAGCAATCACTGATCATAGTGGGATTGTTTAATAGCAGGGTGAATTTGCTTGTTTACAGCAGAGATACAGAGATGACAGAGACTGGTGACATGTATTTGGCTATAAACAGTTTAGCATTTGTTTAATTTCTTAGCTTTTGAAAGAAATCCATCCATAAAAGGATCCCTGACTTGGAGGGTATCATTGCTACCCTGTTCCTTTACTCCTGCTCCCTGTGTCCCTGCCTTTGCTTCATTCCTCCTTGTACCTGAGCCCTAGGATAGGTGATTAACAGGATCCACAACCGTGAAATGCTGCACTCTTTGTATGTCTGGCTCTCTAATATGATTAACTTTTTTTTATACTCTAAACCTGTTAGTTTTGGAGGATTCACTCTTGGCACTTGCCCAGTTAATATTCCCGAGTTTAACTCTCTCCATTTGTGTTTTTGAATAATCCCCTCAAGGAGAGGCTAGAACTTTGTGTTTGGTTGGAATATTCTAATGAGAAATAAAGTACAAACATTTAATAAGGAACCACCAGCAGGTCTTCTATTAAAGAAACCCTGTCAGGTGTTGAGATCAGAGACAGATTGTTGTTATAATCATACATTTTCCTCCCTGTAGTTTTGGGCAAAGGCTTAATTATGCAAGATTTAGGTAAAAGCTGATACTTATTAATTACGTATGTAAATATTCAGTTTTGTCAAGATAGTTGCATATAATCTGTCTAGAATATCCATGTGCTGTCTAATCTGGTAAAAACAAAGGCACTTGCTCCTGGTGTCATCAATAACTGAGGATCATCTCCATCATCAGTGACAGTGAGGGACACCATCCTTTAAAATGACCTGACCTCAGCTCGCATGACCCTAACCCCACCCTCACTCCCATCCTTTGCATGGCAAACTCTATTTAAGCACTCCTAATATTGTTATGAAATGGAATTACCCAAATTCATTTCAAATAAACCTCTGGTTTGAGCAACCGTATGAAACAAAGGTCAGCTTTCAGCCCCCAACACAAAACAACACTGTGTTATGTTACAATGTCTTCCTGTTTGAAAATGACAGATTGGCATTAAGGAGGCTTGAATTTGACAACTGGGGGGGGAAAAAGTGCAGATCTGCTGCTGCTGTATTTTTTATGGCACAACTCCATCAAACAGAGAAATTAATGATACAGTTTATGGATAACATATGCTGCAAAGTAAGCTAAAAATAAACAGAACCACATGAGGCCTGGCATTTCCCTACAGGCAACCCTCACATTTTCTCTAATCATTCACTGTGCACCACTACAGTATCATCATCGTTTTACATCTAATTTGCAGCGAATGATTTAAAGCTGCCAGTTTTCAGGTCAAGTGAATGTTTGTCAAGACTGCTGTATGATTTTTTTAAAAACAAATATATGTTTTTTTATCCAAGTGGGGGTGGGGGGGGGGGGGGGGGGGGGGTTGTGCCCTTACCCATGACTACACTGGCGGCAGCCTGCAGGGGCATGGAGGTGCTCAGGTTGACAGTTTGGTGTCAGCTCCCTATTCATGACCCAGCTGGGATGAAGACATGATGGGGGGGGGGGAGCAGAGGGACAACATGTGTGGCAGACAAAGCAGGACAGAGACCTATATTAGGCCTCATGGAGGACAGAACTGCAGGGCTAGTAAATGGTCTGTACTCTACAGGTTACAAGCAGCTGCATTAATCAGACTATATGTGAAAACTCTTTCAACAGTGAACAGTTATAATCGCATATGTATAACGAGAAGGGAAGTTTCTGCTGTTACTTCTCAACAATCTCAGTCAGTGTGATTAATGATGTCCCGAAGAGGTTACACGGATGTGTTAAAATAACACATCCCTCCTAAATGCGAAGACCTACAAACAAAAACAATCTAGACTTAACAAGCTCCTGTAAAAAAGGAATAACAAAACAAATCTTGAACACCAGAGCCTGGGACCAAAAAAGATGATAAGTCTGCTTCCTAAAATATTCCACAATAGCCACACCTCTCCACCTCATTGTTCCCAGTCTCCTTGGATCTATGACAGCTGACCCCAGTGGGTGTGTAACTTGGCTCGGCTCTGGTCTACATCTGTTTGGCCTGAGTGTGCACACACACACGTCTTTCTTGGGAATGACAGCCCATCACATTCAACAAACAGGAACCGATAGCGGATTGTTTAATCCTGTGACATGACCGTGTTGCGAAGAGGCCCTCTCTCTTCCAGAGGAAAAGCATCATCATGAGGACGGAGGGGAGGCGGTGGTGTCTCAAATGTTTCCAGCCAGGATCTCTGTGAGCTACCATTTGTCCTGGGGAAAGAAGCTGGATGGAGGAACAACCCTCAGGCCATATTTTACCCATACCCAGCTTTAGGCGGCACAATGGTGTGCACACTGGCTGCACTGTAACTCAGCAACATAACGTGAGGGCATCATATATAGGGAGCAATCTGCCATCCATCAGACAAATCCTGCCGTGCTCAGCAGCCATTCTACTAGTTTAAGGCAATTTTATTCTACTGCAACTATAAAAAACTAAGTAAGTAAAATAACAGGTGAGCATATGTTTCACTGATGAGAAAGAATGAAAAGATAATCATTACCACATTACAACCCATGTGTTCTCCATAGCATCCACACCCTCCTGGTATACAAAGAGGAGCAACAGGCAAAGCATTGTGGGTAAATTAGCTAAAGTGGAAAGACTGAGCCCAAAAAAAAAACCCAAAAAAAAACAAAACATCCACTTATATTATTTTGTCGAGAATATCTCATGGCAACAGTTGTTTTGCTTTGGTGAATGGCAGCTCATGGACAAAAGCATGTGGGCTGCACAGATATTCCCGCTGCATTGCCTCAGTCCAAAACTTATTGCAGTCAGACTCCACTGGCAGTGAAATCAAAGGCAGGATGGGGTGTGGGGTGTGTGTGTGTGTGTGTGTGTGGGGGGGGGGGGGTTGGGCTGTGTTGTTTTTATTCTATCCTCTTCCAACACAGTGTGGTTGGGATTAATTTCAGCCTGTCATTAAGTAGACTAGATGAACAATTGTCGCTACACACAGCATCAGTGCTTTCACCTTTTTCGATCACAACTCCTTTACAAGGCCAGTTTGTAATATACAAGGAGACGTGAGACTGAGTGTTTGCTTCAAAGTGCCACAGATCATACCAGGGTGTCAAAATAAAAGATGAAAGGGGTTGGTGAGCGATGTATTAGACACGCTAATCCAAAGAGGCACTCGAATGCTGATGCACAGTAGGTTTCACCTGCTCTGAACTATTCCCAAGCTATGCTGCTTCTGAGCCTGCCAAACTAAGTTAATGGCAATTAAGGTCTGTCAAGGTCCGGGCATTGGTAGAGATGACAGTGGTATGGTTCATCAGCCAGGAACACGGTGATCAAAGGGTGAGTGTGTTCTGGCTTTCTGCTAATCAGATGTAGACTCTGTGTGGCTCCTTCTCAGCAGCAGAATAGATGTAAAGGTGATAAACTTCTGTACATTTCTTTTAATGTACATTACATTACTTCTGTACATTTCATTTATATACTGTATATGTATTCTTGCACTTTCTGCTTGTTGCACTTCTGGCGAGATGCAAACCTCATTTCGTTACCCGAAACTTGTATTTGAGTAATGACAATAAAGTTGAATCTCATCTCATAAACACTCCAATGAAATTGCAAAGTCAAAGAGACTATGCCTTGGCATGTTTAGTGGATGATATTTAAAGACAGACGATAGGTCATGTGAACAGCAGACGCTGATTACGGGTAGGATAAAAAAGTCTCAGTGCAATTTTACTGTTGTCGTGAAGGCGTTACTGTATGAACGTGAAGATCTGCTAAGTAAACAGATTAAATGAATGGCCGGGATTATCTCTAACCACTGCATTGGTATAAAACAAAAACCACAAGGCAGGCTGCTCAACCATCTGTCTAACATATGTGCATTCACCAGGCTAACATTCAGCCAGGACATAATATTTATATGTGTATCCAGTGTGTTGTGCATTCCATTTCATTTCACTGCTCTGCATGTCACACTGGCAGATGCCATTAGCGTTCACACATTTCTAGCTGGCTTCACCCACCAGCTTCCTTCCTCCTGCCTGCGTCACCTATGCTCTGACATCACAAGTGACATCACGCAGCACCTCCGAGGGGATCCCTGTAGCCAGGCAAACATCAGACGACTTTCAGAGGCTTCGGCTGCAGCTAACCAATGACAGAAAAACTCATTTTCTTCATGTGCGTGGCCTAGAAAAACAGCTATGGGTTGACAGACAGAGACAGGCGAGAGCTCTCTACCGTCAGACGCTCAAACAGCAAGAATACACAACATGTATGAAAAGGAAAATGTGGCCTTAGGATAAGCAGAGCAGACCGGCTACAACACCAAGGAGTTCTCCCAGCCCTCTTTCAGGCCACTCCTGAAAGTTGAACTCAAATGAGTCATTTCAAATCTGTGGAGGGCCTCTCCAGTTTTTTGCTGACCAACCCTTTCCTCTGCTGCTGGAGGGAATTAATGAGCCGCTTCCCTACACTCCACCATCCCACCATACTTCACCCCCTTCAGGGCATCTAGAAGGTTCTGTGTTTCACACACCATCACAGTCTCAAGGATGTGTGAAAGACCTACCATGTAATACACATGCACCCACACACACACACACTCTTGAGATTTTAGTAAGACTCTTCTGTGAAACTGCATATTTAGCTGCTGCTGATATAGGCTACATTTTGCTTTTTAACTCTTCAGCTGCTGCGGTCCACACACTGTGCACACGCAGACTAGAAAAACGTCTTGTTTGCTGACGTTTGATAACAGCTCAGTGAAAGCCCACTGGGCTATGAAAGCTGTTAGAGAGAAGGGAGCAGGTCACTCCTGGACAGTGCTAACAGAACTTCGACAAATACTATAAACAACACTACCTTAAATACTCAGACCTGAGGGCATGACACACCAGCCCTCGTGGCAGTGGGGTGAGCAAACCTGGCAGCATAAAACTGAATTACTTCACACACGTCTACATGAAACATGATCATCACTTGAGGTTGCTCACTGTAGCAACATGCACATAACTTAGTAATAACATTTAAGAGATGAGGGGAAAGTCGTGACTTTGACAATGTATCCTCTTAAATCATCAAGTGGGGAAGAAAAATATTAATATTTTATGTCTGTTATTTTATTGAAAATATTTGCAATTTGTTCATTTGTTTCTACTGCGATATTTTAAAAATATGATTTAATATTGTTTTTTAAATATAAATATATATATAAATATAAATGTTAAAGCCTTCAGTCCATTATCCACCTCCATTTGGTTTCTATCTGTATCACTCACTCAGTCACTCTGTCATCTTCTACCGCTTTATCCTCCACAAAAGGTGCACAGGAGGCACTGGTGCCAATCTCAGCTGACATAGGGCACAAGGTGCGGTCACCTGAGCAGGTCACCAGTCCATCACAGGGCCACACAGAGACAATGGTCAATTTAGAGTGTCCAATTTGCCCAATCTTTTCGCTTTTGGTCTTTTTGCTGCTAGGGCAACAGCATTTCATGTTTGTTTTCAGAAAATGTACACAAACACTACCAAATATTACCAAAAGTGTAACCAAATGTTGAAATGTTCCAAAACATGTTACTGTCATTGAAAAAACACGTGTAACCCATAATGTTGCAATTTGTCACAACGTCACAAAAACATTACTTATGTTGCCAAAAGTGTTCCAAAACATGTTGCTAAATAAGATAAATACAAATCATGGGGTCCGTTGACTGGAGAGCTATACGCTCCTACAAATTAAAATCACTAGGACTAAATGTTGGCATGGTAGATGACATTTTCCACTTCACTGTTTCTATTGGTGATTATCCCTAAAATGGAAATTTACTAGGATCAAAGTATTGCTTTTTTAACATTGTGTATTGTCCCAGTTACCACAAGTAAGTACATTCAAAACAGTGACAAGCAGAGGCAAGTGTTTTTGTGCAGTAAAAGGGGGAAGCTTTTAAATGTAACCACATCACAGTAAACCTTTAAAGGTCAACATTCAAAAACATATATCTAAGCAAGATAACATTGAGCAGTATGAGCAAGCGACAGGAGGATGACAGCTCTGACTTAAGCCTGTGTCCATGCAAGGTTATTAAATAAACCAGTGCGTGCAGGAGGCAGCAAGGGGGGAAGGAGAGGCGGCCAAGTAGCCATCCTCATCCTCAACATCATCACACACACATGCTACAGGTAAAAGTGACGGCATGCAAACATCAAAGTGACCCAAAACTTGGCACACCATTTGTCTGCAGGCTGTTTGCAGTTCCTTCACGCTGCCATTTGGCTTTCGCGACCATCCGACCGGAATCGAGAGCACAACAGGACCGAGTGTTGTCATCATGTCGTTATGAAATGATTGACAGGCTTGGCACGGCAGGGGGTGCTCGCTCCGCTGCTTCTGGTGCAGGCTGTGGTCGTAGCATTCTAGTCTTCTTGACACTAAGCGCGCAGTTTACACATGCATGCAATTAAGAGTCCAGGACGGAATCCCGTTAAGACATCTGCCTATTTAAGGTTTCGCCACAACAATGTCTTAATCTATACGCATTTTCACAAAACTTAAGACCTATTACTGACGAGGACAGGTCCTCAGTTATTTCGGGATAAAATACTTCTCTATTAAGGTTATTTTTTAATGATAGCACTGTTTTCTAACTCAGACTGCTAAATGATCGCAGCACATTTTGGGTGGAATGCCAGTGGAACCGTATGCCAATCCTATTATACAAGTTCAAATTGTATACAAGTCACAGATGTTTGGAGTAACACGGGATGTCTGCCGAATGCAAGCCATGACCCCATTTCGTCTTAAGTACTTAATTAGTCTTGCTTTCGATAAATATTATGTACTGTATAAGATATGACTTATGTAAATCTGCATAATTTGGCCGGAGTTTGGCCTCTGTTTCACGGCAGAGGACGGCACAGTCGGGCTAACTAGCCTGGCTAGCTCCATCAGTAATCTTTAACCTTCAGCTGACAGGAGCGCGTCCGCAAACGGAGGCAGCCGCCGCCGCACAGCTTCAAGTTAGAGAGAAAAGAAAGAAGGGAGAAACAGAGACTGTCTTGTTTCACCTAATGCGGCGTCCTGGAGGTGTTCTCCTGAATCCTATAATCCCGGCGGGGAAAGAGGCAGTGACAGGCGGGCAGCAGAGCGCCGACGCGGCTGCCTGGTAAGTTGATGTGCCGTTAAATGTTGAAGCAGAGCAGATGCGACTCTCAGCCTGTGCTCACAGCCGCAGCAGCAGCAGCAACAGCAGCCGCAGCTCGCCCCCTCAGCTGGGTCTGTATGTGTCGTCAAGTAAAAACAAACACACAACCAAGACACGTCCCCGAGTTAAACGCGGTCTATGGCTCACTTTTTACCTGTGAAATGCGTCGTTGTGTTGCCGCCTAGTCCCCAACGGTCATCCCAGCCGCTGCTCTGGACGGACTGGGCTGGGAGCTGCTGAAGGAACGGCCCCTCTGTACTGGAGCAACAGCAGCAGCAGCAGCAGCAGCAGCAACAGCAGCAGCAACAGCAGCAGCAGCAGCAACAGCAGCAACAGCAGCAGCAACAACCCTCCTCTCTCCGGCAGGGAGCCAACTGCATGCTGCTCAGTGATAAGGTCACAACTAATCAAACACACACAGACATACACTATCTATCTATCTATCTATCTATCTATCTATCTATCTATCTATCTATCTATCTATCTATCTATCTATCTATCTATCTATCTATCTATCTATCTATCTATCTATGTCTGATGTCAATCTCCAAAAAATGGGCTTTAAATTTAATAATTTACTCAAAATATTTATTTATTTTTGTAGCCTGACACAGTTGTATATGGCTCATATGTACAGAAATGGAAGTGTTTATATTCTGAGATCTCCTTTGGTCATTTTGGCTTTATTATGCTTAACATCTTCTCCTAGAAACATTTGAAAAAAAAAAAAAAAATCAGAGAACAGAATAACCAACCACTGATTTGTCCATCCAAAGTCCACAGACAAAGATTAAAACAAGTAAAAGAAGCAAGTTCACCATGACAACTTGAAACAAGATAACTTCAGGGATGTTTGCCATAAAATTACTCGATTTATTATCAAACAATATTTAACCAATTCAACTTCTTCTATCTGTGTATCTCTATGTCTCTATCTTTATCCATCTGTCTCTATCCACTGGATAGCGACAATCACTTTCTGCCTGTAAAGGTTGATTACTTATGAATTTGGATGTGTGAGCTGCAGAGCACCTGTAGACATCCATGACTGTGAGCTACGTACATCAATGGCTCATGCACTGTGCACAGTATGTGCTGTATGCACATGTATGTATGATAAATAAGGTGTTTAGTCTTTGCCTTTCGGAGAATGCATTTAAATTAAACCTCCCATTGGGAGGTCAAGAGGGGGCACTAGGGCGCCGCCCCATCAACAATTCAGACAAAAAGAAGGCAAAGGAAGAATTCTGTTAAATATATAAATGTAAATAATTTGAAACTAGAAGCACTCGGAGAGCGCAGGCCTCCACCAAGCAATGATAAAGAGTCCTTCAAAAAATTCCTGCATCCGGACGACGATCTGGATCAGCACCCAAATCTCATTATTTTTTCTTTGTCCCATCACACACCTTTTCTGAAAGTCTCATCAAAATCTGTCCATAACCTTTTGAGTTATTTTGCAAACAGACAGACAGACACAAACAAACAAACGCTAACATAACCTCCTTGGCGGAAGTAATGATTATGAAATTACTCACACAGCATATGGTGTGTACCTGGTTGTGCACAGTGTTGGTCGTATTAAGTGAATTACTTTCTGTGTAAATATACTGTATATATATATACGTTTCTAAGGCACGGACGCCAGTAACATGAGAGTATCTCCTTCAACTTTTGGTAAGCAGGTGACCTGAGGCTGCTCTCTCATTGGTTCTGTCTAGATCCTCCCAGGAAATGCTGGCCCATGAAATGTCACCGTCAAGGCTGTCATTCAAAATCACTCCCCTGGTGACGTAGTCGAGTGACTACGTTCACATGCACATGAATTATTCTGCTAACACTAGCCTGTGATAAATAGCTTATCCCTGTAAGTATTACCCAAATAAGCCCTTATTTTGAATGAATAACCTGAATAAAATAGCTGGGTTATCATAAAGCTTTTCTCGGCTTGCATACCTCTGCAGCTGTTTGTTCTCTCTCTCTCTCTCCGTCTCTCCCTCACATCTCCAAAGAATAATCATCAAGTTTGATCGTTAATTGATCACTAACTGCAGCTGAAGATCAAAGTCTGTAGGATCGCGTTAAGGCTTCACTACGCCACGTAACTCGTCTAAAGACATTCACGACATACTGACGTTTTCTTTCTTTCCATTCAGCATCATCAAATGTACAGTATGTACTGTAGTAGTGCTTTTTTTAATACCATGCCGCCTAAATCATGTTTTATCACCAGACACCACTGCCTCCCAACATAAGGTTTAGGTTACACACTGATCGATCAATAAAATAAGTTCATTCAATTCGTTCGTTCAATATTACATTCCTGAAGTTAAAAATGCTTCTTTTACTTGTTTTAATCCTTGTCTTTCGACTTTTAGTTGGACAAACCAATGGTTGATTATTCTGTTCTCTGACTTTGCAAATGTTTCTAGTAGAAGATGAATTGATATTGAAAAAGAAAATAAAGCCAAAATGATCAAAGATCTCGTCTCAGAATATAAACACCTTAATTTCTGCACATATGAGCCACATACTACAGTGTCAGACTAAAAATGAGTAAATGATCAAACTAAAAGTTCCCTTTTTTGTTTTGTTCTTCTGTCAAAACCTTTATGTCTGCTTGGCTCAAAGCCTTCACAGCTGAAACATGTGCTCCTTTTCTGACTTTTACAAAGAACAGAGGATTTAAAATCTCCATAATATTGACACAGATGTTGCATGTAACTGAATTCCCCTGAAAATAAGGGAGGCTGCTCGGCCTCTGTAAGCCATGCTTGTGTATTCCCACAAGGCAGATAATTTCAGTGGACAGAACATTTGAAATAAATCCCGTAATTTATTTAAAATGGCTGTGGTGGCTGTCCACTTTGCATGATCACAGCTGTTAACGGCAGACCGTCTACCTCATTATTAACTACTCCTGCATGGTTCTCGTTTAACCCATTGGTACCATTGTTTCAATTGTTTGTTCAGTGTTTGGTTTGTTTCAATGTCTTTTGATGTGCGAGTGCACAAAGTGAAGGAAAACCAGAGTCAAATTCTTTTTATGTGCACTAATAGTTGGCAAATCAAACTAATTCTGATCCAGATCCAGTTATGGTAGTGGAACAGAAAGTGCAGTATAAATGCAGGTAAAGTATAAATGATGTTAAAAGTATTTCTGAAATTGTACTCATATTTTTAGTTACACACTAAGTTTTTTTTTTCCCCACTATTGCCCCAGAGCAATAATAGTCATGTTTACATAAAGTCAGCTCTAACTTTGAATTGCCTACTTGATGATTATCGCTTTTCCTGTTAAGTTAGCCATTGTTCCCGTTGTTGAATTAGCACATCCTGTGGCTTTTAGTATGTGTAGAATAACATCCATAATGACTTAATGAAGTCAGACACAGAGTGGTGTTGGAGCTCCCAGTGGCAGCTGGACACAGTTTGTCCAACAGAATGAAGCATTTAGACAGCTGACACAAAGAAGAGGAGAAAGTGAGAAAAATGAAAGGAAGAGGAACAGTGGGAGTGACATGAGATCCTGTAACTGCTGTGTTACACTAAGTTGGAAACAGCATATCATTTAATTTGGCCAGTGACTCACTGGCATCTGCTCAGTATCACTGAAGGTCAGCATTTGTGTTGCTCCCCCCGTGTTGTGCACGCCGCCTGCTTTGCATTGTAGAGCACCCATCACTCCTGGCCAACTGTGTCTGTTTTCCATTGTGCTGTACATATGCAGCTCATATGAGGTGTATACAAATGTGGTGGAGAGACGCTGATGTCACCACTCCATTTGCCAGTTGTGGTTTTGAGGTCGAGTGTTTCTGAGCTTGGTGAGCAGTGCTGCTCACTGTGGGCTGCCTGCTGCATCCCTGCTTTTCCCCCCACAACTCGAGTCTAACATCTTGACTCTGTAGGTGTGTGTGTGTGTGTGGGGGGGGGGGGGGTTTATGTGAATACCTCCCCGCTCCTCCACTTAGTGAGCATTTACAACTGCCTAGAAAACTCCTCCATGAATTCATGAATTTTAAGAGTGACACAGTGTACAGGGTGGTGGCTGATTTTTTTCACAGCAAAAATGCACACGAAAGATGGACACTTTGACTGAAATCCAACCCTGATCATGTTTAGCCCAATAGTTTCACAACAAATGTATTGATTTGTTTTCTCACTAGAAAAGAGATGAAGGGTTAATGCCACTTTCATAGGCCCCCTTTACACCTGGCATTAAAATGCATTTTCTGTGATCAGATTGCAGTGGAATAGCGCCGGACCACTACAGAAAGTTAAAGACAATCCAAATGAGGAGGAAACACCGGAACGCATACCTTCAAATACAGGGAACAGAACAAAGAAAACTGAAAGAAAACGAACCGACGTAGACTCTGAGGAGCATGGAGACTAAAAACACTAAGGAGGCAAAAGTGAGACAAACGCTGTAGGACACAGGTGAAACACAAAGGGGCGGGGCAGACAATCAAAAGAGAAGACAGGACAGGAAGTAAAACTTGACATGGTACCCAAGGAAAGATTACAAAACAGAACAGGAAACTAAGAACGGAAAAGCTGAGACACAGAACCAAAAACCCAAAGTAAAGGAAACGGATCAACAGAAAGTCTAAATTTCTTTACCTGATGTTCTTGTACAGTCAGCCACATTTTTACTCGGCCCCTATATGCCTCCATTTAGGATTTTGGGCACAGATTTTCAAAAATTTCATCAAGTTTTACTTTTCTCCCTGTGGAACAACAGAAATGAAAGGGGAAAAAAAAACAACTCTCAAAAGAAAAGGAATCTCACTGATGAAGGAACAAAAGCAGAAGGAGAAAGATGGAAGTTTGGACGGGCACTCAGTCAGTGGAGAGAGCTCTGGGACTTGGGAGGCTTCAGAAACAACTTGAAATGTGCCTTCTTTCATTAAATCCCTTTTCCTTAGGTACCTGTATCTATATCAGCATCTTTATGACCAAACAATAATACCACCTAGAACCACTGTAGGGACGCAAATGTTTTCTGTTGCTGTGAAGCTGATATCAAAGGCTGCAGTGGAATGAGGCTTGCTACAGTAGCTTTGAATAGATCAGCAGGTAATGGGCTTTGGAGCGCTGTAATTGTGATTCTACCAATGTAATGAGTTAGGCCACCTTTTAAGTTCGGCATGGGCCAGACAGATTACCATCACAGGCCATGGTGGCACCTGGCAAACACCATCCTCTCTGCGACTAATTTACAGCCAGCAGTCATCAAGGAGCTGGCTCACAGGCTTTTATCTCAGCGGTGTTTTTGATTTCTGTTCTGAGTGATGACTGATGATGATGATGATGTAACATTTCATCTTGACAATTAAAAAGAGAGAACCTCCCAGGCCATTTGAAAGCTGCTGAGGGTATGAAACCACTTTCAAAAGGATTTTATTTAACGTCAGCTTCATGGCTCGCTCTCTGTGACAATGCCAAAGAATTGTTTTATGCATCATTCAGTCTGCCTTTCAAAAGATGCTTTTACTAACAGAAAGAATGTGCCAAACTTGGCTCGACAATAATAAGCGCACATTTGTGGGCCTTGTGGACCAAAATTGTCCATTTCCCATCAGAGTCCATCTACAGACCTACAATAAGGATTATTTTTGGAAGGACCAGAGTATCCAGTGGTTACTGCATCTTATTTGGCGGTCACTGCATCACAGGAGCTGAGCGAACCAAAACAATTGTAGCATTTGTGTAAAGTAAACACAAAAGTGATTCTCTGTTACATTCCTCTATCCGTCACCACCATCTCAAATTCAACTGTGACTCAACAGCAGGAAACTATTGTCAACATTTGGGCTATTGTTGAGCAATAATTGTGAACATCTGCTCCTTGTTTACTGACACTGACTCTTTCTTCTTTTGACTGAAACAAAATGTCTGAAAGTAAAAATCATTAGAATAAACACCACTCCCTTGTCATAAGCCTCTCTTTGAATAGATTTTGAGAAGGAGTGAACTCACTTCATTGAATCCCAACATTGTGTATCTAATCAGCTCAGTTTCTTCCTCCGGAAAGTTTTTATTTTTCTAGGCTGTGGTCCCACAGCAACTGGTCAACAACTAGCTGAGACAGCAGAGACAGAAATGGGGAGAATGCCGTCATTTCCAAACACTTTTACGCAAACCAAATAGCATGCTCTCTCACTCACAGAAGTACCCAATCTTCTAACAGATGATTTAACGGCCTTTTCCCACGTAGCACAGACATGATCCAACCATCTCTAACACCGACAAAGAAAAACCCCCGAGCAGCTGGGTTTTGACGGGGTGTCCACCATAACACTTGACAGATGTGGATGAGTCCCGACTGTACGAGGTCTTAGCCTGCCCGGCACTATCCCACCACCCAGAAGTATCTGCTCAGGACGTCTGCGGAACCGACCAGGGATTTTTTGTGTTCTGGTCCGGCTGTGGATTGTGGTTTTTGTAATAAGGTAAGAGATGTGTGGGGGAGAGGGCACGCAGGCCACTCTCAACACATGAGGATCATGTAAAGCCCCCTCACCTCTGAACTGATGGTGTGAACAGCTGCTTCATGTTGATATAGAGATTCCCTTTGATCCTCCTTATTCCAGATTCAAGTGGATAACTGTTTTCACATCACCAGGGCCAGGTTAAGGCTACATCCATACTACTAGGTTTCATTTAAAGTAACACAATGTAGATTTGCTCTCAGGGTTCCCACCGCAGTAGGTAAATGATAATGTTTCTTACAACTGTCGTAGAATATATCTTGCGGTAACACGTGCAATTGTTCAACTCCTGTGATTTCCCTCAGTGACCAATCAAGATGCAAATGGCCTTTGTACTGTGACTGTGACCCTGTATCCATGACGACCATGGTCATGACCCTTTTAAATTGCCCCTTGGGCACAAATAATGTGATTTGAATTGAATTGATAAGAATTATTGTTGTCACAATAATTTATAGACTGACTGCAGAGGGCATTCATGCCACCAACCAACTACGGTTATGGTTAACATGTTGTTATAGCAATACTGACTTAAATGAGAACATTGAAACAATAGGGTCATATGTCCAGGGTGTGACCCTGCATTTAGCCCTATGTCAGCTGGGATTGGCACCATCAGCCCTGCGACCCTCATGTGGAGGATAAAGCAATGAGACACAGACAATGAGTGACTGAATGAAAAGAATGTGTAAGGAATCATTCCTAATGATGACCTCACAGAAAAATGTGGGGAACTGGAATTTTTTAAACAGTCCAAAGAGGCCGTATATGAGAAAATAAATGTGTGCAATTGTTGCTTTGGAAATTTTTCCAAACATATTTGGAACTGTAAAAGAAAAACTGTGTAAGAAATGTTATGTTTAGATGTAGCTGTTTCTGCAAAATACATACATGCTTAAGGCCTTATGCTGCATTCAAGTTCTTACTCAAAGAAAGTGGATAAATGAGCTGGACTTTCAACCTATACGATCTCCAAATGAGAACAGTGCCACAATTAAAAACGTGACCAAACTGGTTGAAAAAAAAATGACTCAGGTTATGTGATGTACATTATAAGGAAAAGCTGTACCCACATTCACTCTCATACCTCCTTCTAGCTGCCTTTATGTATGCATGTGGAAAAAATTGTTCTGTCAGAAATTCAAGGTATGTGCAACACAATTTGCTACAAACTTTCCTTTCTTTATGATCCTGTTAATACGACGACCTCTAAGCGTGGCTTAGGAAAACAGAAAGCGACTGCACCGCACAGAGGAGCCAGTATACATCAATCCAATCCTTGCAGTTAATTGCTTGTTTCAGTGGATCTCAGATATTCAGCCCAGGACTGCAAAAATAGTGAGCCATCTGGCTGCAGACCCAATCAGCCTCTCCCACACTGCTGAGCTAAGATTTTATTTAATCTGGTTTAAGCTTCTTGTTTAAGAGTGGGTGAAATAATTGGAGGGAGTAAAACCATTCAAGTAATGATACATCCATTCCCTCCTCGGGCTAATTGGTAAATTAAATTAATCCGCTCCTCATTCTGCTTTTGCTAGGATGAGATCTCTTGAAGTAGCCTGCAAGGTCACTGGACACGGCTTGGAGAACACCTCTAATTCACATTTAAAACCACTTACTCACTCATCTTCTACCGCTTCATCCTCCACATAAGGGTGGCAGGGATTTTAAAACCATGGTGTGTAAAATTTAGCAGCATTTACTGGTGAAGCTGCATGTTGCGGCTGTCTCACTTCACCATTTCCTCCTGACTGTCAAAACTCAAAAGATGTTTAGTTTGTCCATTGTGGGCTATTTAAAAAAAAACATGGTGGTAGCCTCGGTATACCTGTGCAATGTTAACATTTTTCTCTAGATTTTACATTAACAAAATTGCCCAAACAATGTGGGAAATTATTTCTGTAGATCACTATTGCAGCATTTTGCTGGATACAGATTACAGATTTTTGCAGATTACAGCAATTTACTGTAATCTGCAAAAAAAATTGTAACTGACAGTAGTTTACAATATCATCTTGTATTCTATTGCAGGTTTCTGCAGATTGCAAAATTTAACCGGCACCTCAAGTTGCCAGTAATTAGCTGTTACTTCTCCAAAATTCAATAAGTCACCAGGTATAATCAAGTGATTAACATTATTTCACCAACATTTATAATATATTGTCTTTTTTTGATGTCAGAATCCAGAATAATGAACAATTCTGTTGTTGTTTTTTTGTCCCTCAAAGACACATCAGGATCTGATCAAACCTCTGACCTTCAGATGACTGATGAAGCACAGGGCACATTCTTGCTGCCGTCTGTGACACGTCACATTGTTTCATTGCAGTATCCTCCATTATCTGAATTAGATAAGATATGGATGCTTTGGGAAGACAGGACATGAGGTGCCCACAAGCAAACTATTCGACCTCTGTTGAGTACGTGACTCATTCAGATAAATGCCGTCATACAGACATTGTGGCTAATTTGATATGTGCACGTCAGGGCTGCTCATGCCGGAGATAACATTCGTACACTCTTTAGAGAGGGATGACACGCGAGTAAGTACGTGACACCATCGACTGTCATCCTCTGTGCTGATCTTTGACTCCCAACTGCAGTCCTTATTAAATGATTATGTTTGATTAATTTCCTCAGACACATCAGCCTGATGACAGATCTACTTGGAGCAAGTGCAGCAGTCTCTGGGAAAATGGTTTCCGGAGTCTGTAGACAACTCAGTGAATCACTCAGGGTGCATGTCTCCATTTTGTCAACCCAGTGCTGTTTGCCCTCCTCCTCACTTTTCTAAGTGTCACTGGGTTGTTATAAAGAAAAACACACAATCACAGCATCACACACACACGCACACGCGGTCAAAGTAACATGAGCTGTCCCTCGTTTTTCGTGGAGTCTGGCTGGGGTTCGGCAGACACGCGGCAGACAGCCCAGTGTGCTAGACATGGAAAAGAAAAAGAAGGAGGATGGAAGAGAGCCAGAGGGAAAATCCAGGCTTATTGTGTAGTAGACAGTGTGGTGTTTTCAACCTGAAATAAAGTTTTATAAGTTTGCATGGCCAGTCTAATTAGCAGTCTGACAATGAAGAAAATGCAGAGCATTATTTCAGGTGGTGGATGATAGGAGGTGGCAGAATGAAATCTCACATGTTAAATTATTTCTATGCTTTTCAACTTTTGAGGCTTCTCCAAAGCAGATCTTTTAACTATTTATAGTGTTGGTGGTGGTGGTCAAAAACCACTGTCAAAGTTGGTGCCCTTAGTAAGAAAATCATTCTAAGAAAAATGATTAATTTGATTAATATATATACAGTATATACTTAATGTGTTATAAAAACAATATATTTTATGTATTTATTTATTTATTTTTCCAATTTTCATGATGGCAAACGGTAAATTAATTTATTTCGGACATTTTTATTTTGGCACTGTTGCCTTGCACCAGTTCGATTCCTGGTTCACCTGAGGGCCTTTCTGTGTGCATGTTCTGTGTGCATGTTGTCCCTTGTGTGTGTTAGGGTTAACCCTAACCCAAACACATGCAGAAGTTAAATGGACACTCTAAATTGAGCAAAGGTGTGAGAGTGAACGATTGTTCATATTTGTGTTTTGGCCCTGTGATGGACTGGTGACCTGTGCACGGTGTGACCTACGTCAGCTGGGATTGGCTCTAGCCCCCCTGCAATCCTCATATGGAGAATAAAGCAGTAGACAGTGAGTGAGCGTGAGTGTTTCTCGTCAGGTTGACCACTCAAAGCTCTTTACAGATTTGCCATTTACCCACTCACACCCATTCACATGCACACTCATACAGTATGTATGCAGGCCTGTGGAGTGGTCCTTATCACACATCTTTCACACTCTACAGGCACAACTGTCAAGTGAAATATATGGTTGAGTTTCTGAATAACACTATGGCATGCTTTTATTGCAGATATTTTGTCTTTTTCATGTTTGTGTTTTGCCGAAAGCAGAAATTTTAGAGACAAATTAACCCAATCATCACACAAAGGCTGTAACGCTTTTGTCAACTGTCACTTGTAAAGCATGCTGAACTATGTGCTACCGAAATGAGGCAAATTCTTCCCTGACCTGTACCAGGCACCCATCAACCGCCCATCAACCGCCCCATTCACCTCTTCCCATATACACCTCAGCAGGAGGGGGATGATGAGCATGGTGTGTCACTGAAATGACTCCCAGCCTCTCACATTTTTACAGCCAAGTCGCTTCTGTTGAAATGAGTGAGGAAAGAACTATACTTTCAGCAGTCATCAGGATATAAAAATTACATCCACCACCAGATAGAAACTTAAAGGGTTTGGTGAATGTTCATTAATAAATTAAAAAAAATGCTATACCTGTAACACAAGACATGATTGTCTAGGCCTGGTTTTCATTCTTCTTTTTTTCCGACATTTGAAATACCACATTCACCAATGCAATGGTTCAGTTTCTTCTTGCTTTTGAGAATGCTCTAAATGAATATGTTGATGTCATTAAATAGTTTCTGGTTTTCTGTCTGTTTTGTCCCTTTGACTGCAATGTTGTTATTGTAATTACATCTTAGATGTTTTTATTTTTTTAATTAAACGTTACATGTCTTTGTGTGCTCTACAAGTACTGCATACACTACACTGTTATATTCTGTGAAGAAAAAAAAAGTTTTCCAAGCAAACAATTTGCCTATTTTGGGGGAAGGGGC
Source organism: Brachirus orientalis (assembly GCA_016785285.1). Taxonomy (NCBI): domain Eukaryota; kingdom Metazoa; phylum Chordata; class Actinopteri; order Pleuronectiformes; family Soleidae; genus Brachirus; species Brachirus orientalis. The sequence goes on from JAFBJR010000137.1 coordinate 3,504,214, forward strand.
AGGACATGTGTCATACAACCGACATCTTTGGGATTATGGACTTTTCAATTTGGGATTCTTTAACGGGATACATCACCATGTGTGCACCCACAGTGCCTCTGACACCAGTAACCAGGCAGAGAAATAAGATAAGTCCACCATTTTACATTATTTTGGTACTATTCCTAAGGAAAACAAACTGTAAAAATGTCCTGTACTAAACCAAACGCAATGAAACCATGGCTTCAGTGAGAACATGGCTGCCAGTGGCGACACAACAAAAGACTCTACACCTTCTTCTGTCTACGATATGTTCAAGTAACACAATGAAGAATATGCTCTCAGGGTCACCACAGTTGGTTAATGGTACTGTCTTTTCCAACTGTCGTAAAATACATGTTGCTGTAACATGTGCATTTGTTGACAAGCCATTGATTCTGGTGAACTCTGAAGCAGGACTTGTCATGTACAAACAACCATATCTTCAGAGCAGGTACAGTAGCCTATGTTAAAGCATTTTATACAAATATTTTTTACATTGCTTTATTTTTCAAGATATTAGAAATGAAACTAACCCTGGAATGATAGTACTTTAAAATATGTAGCTTGCATTTTAAACCCAGGGCTTGTATAACATATTGGTCATTGTACGTACATTGTTTGAAATGTACTGTTATTCATAGCTGCTGGCAAAATGAGTCATGTTGTCCATGTTATACATGGGAGTAGGTGACTTCACTAACACAGCCTGACACACAACAAGCTCAAACAGACTAGATATAGTAGAATTTTGTAGTTGCTTTTGTGCAATGGTGCCAATCCAAACCCAAAGTTCCAGAGTGCCAATGCAGGCTTTGTGGACCCACCCAAGCTCTGACAAGGGTGCCCTTCACCCAGTTGTAATTTGACGTGCCATTAAAATTCGAATTATCTTGGAGATATGACTGGAAAGCCTACATTTTGTGGTTTTAAGTGAATGTTAGAGACATTTGAACTTACTGATGGAGGCAGCACTGGATCAAAAACTCCTGAAATTTCCTCTAAAAACCTTGGTGTGGGAGAATGAGCTGTCAACCAAGTGACACAAACTTTGTTCTGCTGGAAAAGGCTGAGCAATTGCTGAGAAATTGCTTGAGCCTTTAGTTAAGTGGCTAAAATCGTATTTCCCTGTATCCCCACTGGCAGCTATATTTCTACTGAGAACGAGGCTCTGTGTCTAAGGCTGGCTCCAAGCGTGCACAGTGACGTCAACATGAATTTTATTTTAGTATCTTTAAGACCAAACTTAAACTAAACTATACTTTTAAGTAATGTTTTCACTTTCTAACAACATTTCCTTGTTGACTGGAGTCAACAAGTCGCTGATGACAAGCCCTGTCCCTTGAGTCAGCTGTAAACCTTACTCTCCCAGACTCTCCCTACTACACTCACTCAGCCTCTGCTTATTCATGGCTCAGTGAGTGAGCTGAGCAGTTACGAGAGGCAGAAAGAGAACACTGAAACTGACCACAACCGCAGGATTGCAGTGTGTCTGTAAAGTATTTCCTATCAACAATAAAATGCAATTCCAAAGCAGCACAGGGTGATGCTCACTGGACCAAAATCTACAACCTTTTTCTTGCTGGTTGCCTTTTTACGATAAGCATATTTATGCAAAGGTTATAAATTTACTCTTATGTGCATTGGCATCGAGTCTCCATTATCACACGCGTGCACACGTCAGCATGCAGACAAACACATGCAATAACATCCCCTCTTCCCAGAAGAGACATTAGCAGCATGAGTTGCTCTGTAGGGGCCACCAGGCATGAGGGATGTTTGATGGAGACACACACTCAAAGCATAGACATGGTTGGAATTCATCAGCAGGTTCCCTCCCTCTCTTGACATGTTTCTCAGGGATAAGGGAATCTCTACGTACAGGATGAAGACTCACAGTGGAAACCCTTCCAGTGACTGATTATAGTGTCGGCCTACCTGCACTGATTTCTACACCCAGCTGTTCCACATACTTTCTGTCTAAAGAAGCAAAGAAAACTTTACTCTCCAGATGAGGAAGACTGAAAAGGCATGTTTCCTACTCTTTATTTTAATGGATGTGTCTGTGGGAGTGCTGTGGGAGCCCATGGCATGGAAAGCTTCTCTGATCGTGTTACATAAGTCCCAATGCAGGTGAAAAAAAGCAACTGATACCACTTGGAAAGTGCTCCCTGATCTGACAAAAGGAAAAGAGAAAACATGAAGTTAAACATAAACAATTGTCTATTACTTTCAAACCATTGTCAAATGTGTTCACACAGTGTTGCTTAAGTCTATCAGCCTCTAATTCTATTGCATCCCTTATGTAGTGCAAGTGCTATTTCCCCTCTCTTTCAGAACATTACTTTAGATATTACCTCATACTGACAGCAGATGAACTGATTAGATACTGGAGCACCTAGATGCATACCATTTGCATATTAATGAGTAGCACATTCCCTTAATGCGAAATGATTAATTTATATTATATTGGCCACATGAAGTATGTTGATTTGGACTTATTGTGCTTATTATTGCATTAATTTACTCAAATAATGATCTCTGACATTACAGTAATACATCATGGCGTTGAAGTGAGGCTGGCAGAAAGTGCCTCTACATACATTGTAATGCTGTGTAAGCAGATTTTTAAGAAAATGTCAGTGTCTTCTAAGTTGATGTGCGCACAATTTATACAGTTTACTCACCGGAAACCGCAGAGAAAATGTGAAAGTAGAGTGTGAGGCTGGACTGCTTTGGCCTACATCTGTATTCAGCAGCCTGGTCTGGTCATATGGGCTGAGAGAAAGGAAATATAATTCAGCTGTGTTGCACTGTGATTGACCCTATGTGCTGCCTCCAGTCCGCGTCAACGGACTCACAATGCACTGGGCAATTGCTGATAATGTTAACAAACGAGCTGCTGGAAGTCAGTGGATCGTGTCGAGCACCATTTGTACATGCACGGAGCAGCAACATAGGGTTACGTGTTGATGATTGGAAGCAGACCTCACTGGGTGGGGCTTGCTGCATAATGGAGCATCCAGATTTACATGGATCCCTCTGCCCCCCCACTCCACCCACTTATGTTGTTTAAATGTACAGAAATTGTCTGCCAGAAGCATGAATTATAAATCTGACACAGATGACACTGTCCCAGTTCGGTTCCACAGCATGTAGCACCAGAGCAAAAGGACTGAGTCAGGGAGACAGGCCCTACTCCTTGCCGCAGACCTACACCGTCGCATATAAACAGCGCAGGAAGGTTAGATCCCACCCAAGCTCAACATGCTGAAAAACAACAAACACATTTTAGTCCTTCTGGCTCAACTCAAATTCTTGGTCTTTACCTCTCAATAGCACTTGCACTGGAGCTCTGCAAGAATAACACTGTGTCATATTTCCCTCGCCCCAAAGTGATTTAATGTTCTGGTTTTATTTTGATACACTCACTTTGACACACCTCTCCATTTTACTCCTTTCCACCTCTACGTCTCCTCCTGTTTCTGCTCATGTTTTTGTCTTTATAGCTGCAGTGTGTAACCCTCTGGTGATACTTCTGTGGTGTTATTATTCTGCCTCTGTTTCATCTTTGCAAAGAGAAAAAAAAAAAGGAATTATTATTTTTTTTTATGCCGCATCCTTCATCTGAAAATGGGCCCTTTCAAGCAAAACTATCAGACATGACTGAAGGAGCATTTGTGTGCATACATCAGTATTGCAGGGGTGGGGCAGAGACTAGAAGCATTTACCCTGTTTAGCAACCAGGTCATCTAACATTATCTGTCTCACTTTATTGGTGCAATATTGCTGTTGCCTCAATCTGTCTTGACTTAAATTGAATCACTTCCGGTGTGCAGTGCGGGGGATGTCAACAGGTAAAACATGATCTAAACATTGCTCTACTGAGAAGCAGAGAGAGTTGAGTGGAGCTGTGATGACTTACTTGTTATCTCAATAGAAAAATGGAAGAAACCTCAGAAAGAACCACAGAGGAGGGATCCCTCTTCCAGGATGGACGGACGTGCACTAGGTGTCAGAAATACAGAAACAAGTTCAGCAGATTACAAACAAGACTTCACATTTACAAAGAGAGGAAACATATAAAATACAGAAAGTAAAATGTAAAAAAAATAGCAGGAACTGTAACAGACGCTAATAGAAGAGAGGCAGTAACATCAACTGGTATGAATATTAACATCAATATTAGTATTATTGAAGATGGCATGAACACAAGGCTGTATCTGAAGAATTTCACAACCAAAAGGCACCACCAAACAAGATGAAGCCACCGACCACTGTGGAGGTAGCAGAACAATTGATAGTTCCATAATAGTTGATCAAAGAAGGGAGGGACCTTTGGGTCTAAGATGGAGGAGACTAAAACTTCATGGAGAGAGAGAGAGAGAGGTAAGAGAAAGCGGTCACCAGATAAATGCACAGGTAGTTTACAGTTGGCAGATAACCTAGACTACTTGCAATGAATAAGTCATTAAGCCTGAAATGAGCCCATGCATTGTCAGATAAGAAATCCAGCCTAAGTAAGTTGACAATCATGCCTTTAATTAGATACCAAGTTAAAAGTGAATTTTAAGTTATGATTTAAAGATCTTGAGAGAGTCAGATTGTCCGATATCAGCAGGAAGGTTATTCCACAGGACGGGGGCATGATAGGAAAAGGCCCTGTGACATGCTGACATGCTCTTGTTAACTCAGGAACAATCAGGAAACCAGTGTTCTGTGAGCTGATAACTCGAGATGGAACATAGCAATTTATGAGCCCATTTACAAATTTAATAGTCAACAGTAGCAGCAGCCTAGACCATTGTGATATACTGTATTTGTAGATGAAAGGCTGAAAGGAACATATCAAAGACAAAGCAGAGATCACTTGAATGACATGTCCATTATCATCCAGAAACCACAACTATTTAAAGTAATATACCGATAGTGTTGTTGCATTATAGACATTTACTACAGTTTCAGCTGATTTGTAATTAATGGAGAGAATGCTTGGAATAAGAATGTCAGAAGGGGAGAAACAGTTATTTGAAGGCTGAGCCTGCAAATACTGGTACTTTCCAACACTGCCAGATCATAGACTCTGTTTATTTCAGTCAGGCTTGTATCCAGACCCTTGAGAAATCTCTTTCTTTTGAACATTTATTTTGTGGTTTATTTGGACTCTGCTTACCCCTGTTCTCCTCTGTTTCCAGTTACCAACCTGGCTTCTGTCACCATCCCCACCTGCCTCTTCCCTGCGCTACGCTACCTCTGTATTGGTACTCTGCTCCAGGACCACATATCTCCCTCTGCCCTGTTCTCTGCACTCAGTGCCTCTGACCAATACCACTCACCTGCTAAATCATAGTTAATCTGCATCAGAACTTCAGTTATCCAACCTAGCTGCCATTGGGTTCACCACCTGCCTCACAGTACGATCTGGCCATGTTCAGACTGTGTCCAGCTCAGTGCAAAAAGTAGTCAAGGGAGCTACACTGCCTGCAAGGTAAGGACTACTCCAGGAGCACCACTGGTCACAATGCCTCAGTTAAATTCTCAAGATACGGGCTCTGCCTTCATCCAGGCACAGCAGCTTAATGCTGCCATGGCTGACACCTTCCTTGAACACATGTGCCTGCTGGACATTGACTCTGAGTCCGCCATGGCACGCAACACTGGTATCATCTGCACCATTGGGCCGGCGTCCTTCTCTGTGGAAATGCTGAAGGAATTGATCAAGTCCGGTATGAACATTGCTCGCTTGAACTTCTCACATGGCACACATGAGTACCATGCACAGACCATCAAGAACATTCGCGAGGCGTGTGAGAGCTTTGAGCCCGGAAGTATCCAGTACAGGCCGATTTGCATTGCTCTGGACACCAAGGGCCCAGAGATCAGGACTGGCCTCATCAAAGGAAGTGGCACGGCTGAGGTGAAGCTGACGAAAGGCAAGATGATCAAGATAACTTGGGATGATGCCTACCAGGACAACTGCAGTGATGAGATTCTCTGGCTTGACTACAAAAATATTACCAACGTGGTGGAAATTGGCAGCAAAATCTACATTGATGATGGCCTCATGTCCCTACAGGTTAAGGAGATTGGCTCTGATTTCCTCATGTGTGAGATTGAGAATGGTGGTACCTTGGGCAGTAAGAAGGGAGTAAACCTCCCTGGTACTGCTGTGGACCTTCCTGCTGTTTCAGACAAGGACATAATGGATCTGCAGTTTGGTGTGGAGCAGGGAGTCGACATGGTCTTTGCCTCCTTCATTCGCAAAGCAGCAGATGTGCATGCTGTCAGGGCAGTCCTGGGAGGGAAAGGCAAAGACATTAAAATCATCAGCAAGCTGGAGAACCATGAGGGTGTACATAGATTTGATGAGATCATGGAGGCCAGTGATGGTGTCATGGTTGCTCGTGGTGACTTGGGTATTGAGATCCCCACAGAAAAGGTGTTCCTAGCTCAAAAGATGATGATAGGTCGCTGCAACAGAGCTGGAAAGCCAATTATATGTGCCACTCAGATGTTGGAGAGCATGATCAAGAAGCCCAGGCCGACCCGTGCTGAAGGCAGCGATGTAGCCAATGCTGTTTTGGACGGAGCTGACTGCATCATGCTGAGTGGAGAGACTGCCAAGGGAGACTTTCCACTGGAGGCAGTGCGCACACAGCATCTGATAGCACGAGAGGCTGAGGCAGCCATCTTCCACAGACAGCTGTTCGAGGAGCTGAAGAGACACTCCCAACTGACCAGAGACCCTACAGAGGCTGTAGCTGTTGGAGCTGTTGAGTCATCCTTTAAATGCTGTGCTAGTGCCATCATTGTTCTCACAAGGACTGGGAGGTCTGCCCACCTGGTCTCAAGGTACAGACCCCGCGCCCCTATCATCGCTGTGACCCGTAATGCCCGCACAGCCCGTCAAGCTCACCTGTACCGTGGCATCTTCCCTGTTCTGTACACTAACCCCGTCAATGATGTGTGGGCAAAAGACATAGACATGCGTGTCAACTTTGCCATGGATGTGGGCAAAGCCCATGGCTTCTTCAAAGAGGGAGATGTTGTCATCATCTTGACTGGTTGGCGCCCAGGCTCTGGCTACACCAACACCATGCGTGTGGTTCCAGTGGTCTAAATAACCAATGGGGCTGCTTTGCCTTCTCCTTTTGTCTTCATCTATCTTTCAGGCATTCCTTACTCGACATCCAACTTATAGCCTGTCACATCCACATTCCACCCTCCAAACAATAATCATTTAGGCAAAATGATTCAATAAAAATATACACCTGACCTGAAACTGCTCTATTTATTCATTCAGACCCTTGCTTTGTTAGAAGTAAATCAGTTCTAGAGTGAATGCTTCCTGGTTTTATGTGCATGCACATACTTGCTCATATTTAGGCGGGTTGGCAGTGAGGCAGTAGAGTGCCATCAAGAGGTTAATAATTAAAAGCCAGGTTGAAAAAACAAACTATGCAAACGAAAACACTATCGTTCTTTTGTCACTTTTTTCGGGGTTAGTTTTTGTCTCTAATATGTAGAAAAATAAAACTATCTAATCATATTTGTATGAAATGCTATAACATAGGCTACTGTACCTGCTCTGAAGACATGATTGTTGGCATATTGGAAGTCCTGCTTCAGAGTTTCTGGTATTGTTGACTTCTCAACAAATGCACACATTACCCCAACATACTGTATATGTTACGACAGTCCTAACAATACCATTTACTAACTGTAGGGGCAACCTAAGCGCAAATCCTATATTGTGTTACTTTATTGCCATATGAAAACCAGAAAATGTCTTCCTCATATCCTCATGTCTTCCATATTAAAAATGACTAATGATTAATAATGCATTTGTATAGCTTTAACCATTCAGTCTTCTTTCCATTTTCCACATGTCCTCTTTTCTGTTGTGATTTGAGCTACTGACCCTCTGTATTCAAAAGCAGTGACATGCGTGTCAGTTAAAAACCCAAATGAAGTGGAGCATGCAGGTTTACAGCGCAGTCATGCTGCAGGGCAGACAAGGGGCTGCCTGGCACAGCCTGTATTGCTCTGAGGTTTGTATGCACACAGCCTGTGATCTGAAGCCAGCGACCAACAATCCAACCAGCCTCCTCCTCCACCTCCCTCGCCCTCTGTAAACAGCTGTAATCTGCAGTCCAGCTGCAGCTCAGGGACAGTGCTGGGAGTCAAGGACATGAGGTAACCGTGAAGGTCAACACGACAAGATTGGTTTGTGAATAATAACTTTGTTTTTTTCTTAATGATAACAAACTGATATTACACAAACATAGTCATCCCACAGCAGCTGGTTCTGTCAGCAGTAGGAGCCAGCATCTGCTTTATAGTAGACTCCAGCACCACCATTGTTTAAGAGCAGAAGAACAGACCTCCCCACATGTTGGGGTGCGTCTCCACATGCAATACATTACAGCATCCTACATTCATCCAAGAAAGACCCGACAGTGCTGACTAGACTGTGCCATAAAATCTGAAGCAGGCAGGGAGGACCACCAACGTAGTGAGGCCCTTTGGAGAACCCATTTATTGGCCACTTTTTACCGCCTACCCCACGCTCTGCCCTGGTTAGTGAGTATTACAGGATTTGACCGTGTGGCCACATCACCCTCATCGATGTCAGCAAAAACAAGACAAGGTAAAAGACAACTATGACAACCCTGATCCAAGAAAGTGTGCAGCGAGGTAGATTATGTGATATCGCTGCTTCCTGCTCGGAGAAGTGGAGCTGTTTTGAAAGTGATGAATGCTTATACACCTGGATGTTACATAACGGACTGGAGGAAACACGTTGGTTCAGTGATGTGACCCTCTGTGTTTGTTCTGTGGATTAGTTCAATCAGCAAAATGTACATTAATGACAGGAAAAGACCTTTGTCAAGTCAGAGAAAACTTTCCTCAGAACATTGTGAGAGGTAGGGTATTTCCCCAAGAGCTGTTGGATAAAGGATTTTTTTCCCCCTTTCTTTAACATTATGAAAGACACAAGACATATTTCAGAAATCAAAGAAAAAACTCAGGTGTTATAGGTATACAGGTGTTGGTGGATGTCCAGCCTGACACCACAAGAGGTTTTAATGGGGCTGTTGTAAGGCCACAATCTCCAGTTGTCTAACTAAAAACACTGTGGCTCTGGTTTAATTTTCAGCATCACAAGGCTAAACACCAGGCAAAACAGTCAGACAGAAGAGAAGCTGAGGAAACATTATGTGCTATAGCGTTCTTGTTCTATGCTCGGTAAATACAAGCTTTACCACAGTTAAAGCCACAGTAGGCAGAGTCGCGGGATAAATAGTCGATTGCTTGGTCAATGTCTCCTTGACTTGGTTGTACGGCTGTAAAAAGAGGCCAGAAGAGGAGCAGAAATGTCATTCTCTCTCGGTTCACTTGAATTGCACTGTGCTGAAAATGTATTATAGAATTATTGATCAATAATGCCTTCTTTACCTTTACGTAGCCAATTTATTTCATGAAAACGGTTGCCTCCGCACAATTCGATACATCATCCTAATGCAAATTATATATACACACACACACACCTTTTAAAAATTAATGCTGTACTGACATAGCAGTAAAAATACAGTGCGTTGGTTTTCATACGTTTTAGTGTATATTAACTGACCACCAACTCTGTCAGCTTTTGATCACAGTGGAATATGTGGCCACTGTGGAGTCAGATTCTCCTTCCTTCAGAAGCTGTGATGGAATCTATCAGAGCTAAAGTGGAATGGCAGTTGAACCCTGATTCACCGGGTGATCAGAATCTCCGCTCCAAATGAATAACGACTAATATTGCCGCTGGAAACAGGCTAATCTTTATCTAACACATTGGCCATGGCCGGTGAACACTGCGACCGTTCATGCAGCTTGTTGCTGCTGCTCCTGCTCGTTCTCCTTCTCTGTCTTACTTTCTTGCTTTATTTATATATTTGTCTTTTTTCATAGTTTTCATCTGAAGCTTTGCCCACTCCAAAAATGCTGATGGAGAGAGTTTTATGTTACCATGTCCACTTCCTTTGTATATGCTGCACAGATTGTTTACTCTTAGGATCAGCTGAATGAGCTGAAGCCAAAATTTGAAGGAAAACTCGCAGAGGATGCAAAGGAGGAACAAGATGATGTTCTATAGTGCTTATATAACCGAACCTACTGTTGCACATTGTTTGAATCACTTGATTTACGAACAAGATGGATGAGATGACTTCGGTAGCACGGGCCGACACACGGCAAGCTCAAACGCTCTAGATGTGGATGACAAGCAAACTATTTACACTTACTAGTCCAACTGTAACAGGATCAGGTCGCCTTCGGACAAGAGATTCTCCACCTCTTTCAGCTTATGCCAGCAAGTGAAAGCCAGACCAATAGTCAAATATACTTGACCGAGGTGAAATTCACCTAGTTGTAAGTTAATGTACCAGTAAAATGATCTTGGAGACATTATTTGAAGGTTGAAATCCTACAATGTGCCATTTAATAAAGTATTTCAGATTCTGACTGTTTAAGGTGACGACATGATAATGTCGTGTTTACAGGCTAATTTGTTGATTTAAAAATACTTAGATAGATGTCAGGTTTACATGATCCTTAATTAGGTGAGTTTCCTTAAAGACAATAGAAATAAGAAAATAAAAAATAAATACATAAAGGTTGATTATTAATTTTCTCCAGGCAAGTGGGAGCATGTCTCAATATCTGCATGACTATCGTGGTGGGAGACTCTGCACAACTGCTTTTAAAATATTTATTAAATAAACGAAATGAATTACAAAATGAATCATATCTTGGAAGATGAATCACAGTTTTAGAAACTGTTTGGTGAGTACAGGAATATTTGTAATTAAATGCAATGAAACAAAGCTTTTACTGTATGTTATTTAAAGGACACTGTTAAATTCAAGAATCATGTCTTCCTAAAGTGCCCCCCCCCCCAGTTCTCCATATTCACATGTGTCAACACCACTTGTTGATTCCCAGGCACACTCTGTTTCCTGCAGCTTCTGGACAGCGTCTTTGCTGGGAGACACACCCATCCCGTCTCTGCGAGATCCCAACCAGTGGCATTCCACATTCCATGCGATAATAGCGCTGGAAAACTGATAGCATCATGAGCGCGCTCCAAAACAATCCTAATAGCGCACTATAAACGCAGGACTTCAAGATGGCTTGATTCCATTAATCCCTTTTTCCTGAAGTGACTCTGAAGAAATACATAAAATGCATCCATCATAATTAGAGCACAAGCTTTTTAAGTTCATACCCACAAGTTGGTTGTTTATAGAGCAAAGACCAATTCATTTGTCATATCAGCTTAATAAGCCACCATGTGGAAGGAGTGTGTTGCGATTGGGTTTCAATGATGATTACTCATATTGACAAATCAACAAATTATGCATATGCAGCCAGCATAAAAAAACATATAGAATTACAATGATTTTCCAAGAGCATCTGCACACTTCTTTTCACTCTGTTACTAAAGGCTGTGATGAACACTGACAGAATACTTCATCCTATATTCACATCTCACTTTTCTCTTTTATTTACAATATATATGCTTCTGGACCCGTAGATGGGCGCCAATGCACCAAAGAAGTAATTTGTTTCAATGTACAGTGTCTTTACAATACGGTTCATATTTAAAGAGTTTGTTTATGAATCTCTCCCACTTTAACTTTAAACAGTTTGTTGGAGTTTCAAACTCAGATATGGCACACCAGAATAAGAAAATAAGACACTTACCAGTCTGAAGCTCTGTTAGGATCCTTTATGTGATATCAGATTGTTGGGGAGTTTTTATCATCCAGGTATTGGAGAACAGTGAGGAAAGCTCTGAAATTTGCAATGAACTAAGTTAAGATGGATTTATGTGAATGTCCTTGTACCCCTGCTAGAAAAACCAGCATAGACCAGCATCAATCCAGCATAGACCAGCATAGACCAGCATGGACCAGCATGGACCAGCATGGACCAGCATCAAACCAGCATGGACCAGCATGGACCAGCATGGACCAGCATCAAACCAGCATGGACCAGCATGGACCAGCATGGACCAGCATGGACCAGAATCAAACCAGCATGGACCAGCATGGACCAGCATGGACCAGCATCAAACCAGCATAGACTAGCATGGACCTGTATCAAACCAGCATAGACCAGCATGGACCTGTATCAATCCAGCATAGACTAGCATGGACCAGCATCAAACCAGCATGGACCAGCATGGACCTGTATCAAACCAGCATAGACCAGCATGGACCTGTATCAAACCAGCATAGACCAGCATGGACCAGCATCAATCCAGCATAGACCAGCATGGACCAGCATGGACCAGCATAGACCAGCATGGACCTGTATCAAACCAGCATAGACTAGCATGGACCAGCATCAAACCAGCATGGACCAGCATGGACCTGTATCAAACCAGCATCAAACCAGCATGGACCAGCATGGACCTGTATCAAACCAGCATAGACCAGCATGGACCTGTATCAAACCAGCATAGACCAGCATGGACCAGCACCAATCCAGCATAGACCAGCATGGACCAGCATGGACCAGCATCAAACCAGCATGGACCAGCATGGACCAGCATCAAACCAGCATGGACCAGCATGGACCTGTATCAAACCAGCATAGACTAGCATGGACCAGCATCAAACCAGCATAGACCAGCATGGACCTGTATCAAACCAGCATAGACCAGCATGGACCAGCATCAAACCAACATGGACCAGCATCAATCCAGCATCAATCCAGCATAGACCAGCATGGACCAGCATCAGATGACACCTATTTTCTGCTGTCTCATGACCTTTAACCTTACACAAACACACGCCTTGGAATAATCTGCTCAGTTACATCATTATCAAACAATTTGGGTTACACCAGGCTCTGATTGGAATCTTCCTGGCAAGGAATGAACACAACAGCTTTCTCTTGGAATAGTTGAGTCTGTACAATAACATCTCCTCACAAGTGAACTTAAAGTAGGCTCTATGTTTATAACAAATAATATTTATAACAGTCATCAGCAAGACTTCGGGGGTGGGGGGGTCAAGTCCGGGGCCAAGACCAAGATAGCAACAGTACTGTGCAGCCATCGGCCATGTGATGAAACAAATAAAGCATTTCTGTAAACAACATACCAGCCCTTCCTCTTGTGGACAGAAAATTACACTAAAGACGACTGTATATCTGTGATTTTTGAGTCCCTGGTGAACCCACTAAAAACAGGCAATTAACACCTGCCCTCCCATGCATGAAATGTGAATGTCACGAACATGCCAGAAAATAAAATGAGTCGGTGTAAGAATAAAACATTATGGACAACACAGTGGAGCTCAGTGACAATGTGACAATCATAAAAATTAAATACTGAGCCCTGTAGTAAGTAAGGTTCACGCAGACATTCATGGCTAACAGCTATGCTAATGGATGGAATATGAATGTAGTGTAGGCCAGAAATTATGCCAGAATTGCAACCAAAAAAATTAAGCAGATGTGTTTACCCGAAGCTTGTGTTGCCACCAATGAATTGCAGACCCGTTTGACTCAGAAGTGAATGCCTATTAAACACATTTCCACTGGTTAAAATCCCACTTCATCCTGGGATTAAATGTTTTTCTCTTTTTTTTTTTGGCCAATAGGAATGAGGTTTAATGAAGTGCAGTTGGGCAAACAGAACAGAGCTGTGTCTCAGACGCTGCAGTTCATGCGTGCTAGAGTAAAGCTGTGAAGAGCCTCTCAGAGCAGCAGGCTGAAGTGCAGTCCATGCTCTTCCAGAAACAGTCCGAGGGTTTGTCCGCCTGACTTACGAGCAGCCGGGGAGTAAACCCTCTGAAAGGGACTCTGTTGTGTTTCTGTGGGGGGTTGGATGAAGGTCAAATATTAGTGGTGGTAGAGGTCAGAGGTTAATCTCAGAGGACCGGGCAGTCACTCTCATGGGTCAGCGCAAAGAGGCTCTCCAGGCCTTCGAGGTGGTAAAGAGGAAGGACTCTTTGAGAGATCAGGGTCTGCGGATGTGTGTTTGCACAATAGTGCCCTTTTTACTACTCTGGGCATAGGAAAGAGCAAACAAACAGGCTCTTTCCTAACAAAAATACGCCTTTTGGTGTTTTGTTTTTAAATTCAATGAAATATCAGAGTGAATCTTTTACAGTAAGAGAAAAAAAATGCATTTAACTCCATGGCTGTACTGACGGAAGACTGAACCAAAATAAAACATTTCATCACCTACTGTTGACTGTAAAATTATATGTATGGAGTTAAATGCTGGCCCCTGTCTGTGGAAAAGTATGATTAAAATAGGTGGCGTAACAGAGCAGGTATAGCAACCCTCCACACACACACAAGACACCCACACCCTCTTCTCTTGATGTGACTCTCCAGATTGCTCACACATGCTCCTGGCTGCCTGTAACCTGCTCCCCTCTAACTTTTGTTTCCTCAATGCACAGGGAGCCCAGCAGGCAGACAAGTGGACCAGCGCAGTGACAATCTGCTGAGATAGTGAGTGTGGATCAACAAACCCGGTCAAGGTTCATGCTGGGTAGCTCTGTTCTCCCACAACGTACTACAGTTCATGGCTTGCTCTGTTCCCTCACGGCACGGAAGTGGGTCACGGGTTGGACTACATTTCTGCATGGAGGTATGTTCGTTTTAGAAGCGCCCAGAGATGTGTGACAGTTGTTTCCACTAAGTCCTGCCATATGTTTAACGACAGTTGCAAGAGACAGTACTCTTTTCCAACTTTAGGGGGATCCAAGAGCAAACACTACATTGTGTTGCTTTAAAGTCCACATTTGAGTGTTTATGATGATAACTTTCCTCCCAGAAAAACAAATTTATAGTCTTTAATTTAGTCAGAGAGGAGCTTTCAATTTCCAGTTCAAATATATTTACACTGTCTTTTTTCCGTTCTGTTTTTCCATCATTTTAAATCTGTTTAATTAAGAAATGAAACTACCAGGTATGTGATATAATCATTTCTACCCCTGTTCCTTCTCTTGCCACTTACTGAGTTACAACGAGGTAGAAGGTGTAGCAGTTAGTTTGCATCTACAGAGCAGGACCTTTTCACCAACATGAAATCACATAAACTGGACATCATTAACAAAAAAAAAAAAAAGAAAAAAATCTCTAAAATGATCAAGATGGCGAAATGTGACATTTTTCATGTCAATTTTTGAATGAGTCCAAATGAAGAAACAGCAGGAAAAACAAAATCACAGTGAACAAGTGTTCAAGTGCGACTCCTCACCTGAGTGCCATCAGCTGTTGTATTCATGTTAACTGTCAGTGGATATCATATCCAAAATATGTCCCAATAGTCAAAGCTGCATCCTTACACGTGTGCATTTGTCATCCGGATGTTGCCAAAATGCGTCACAGCACAGCGACGTGGGCTGGACACGGTTTATCACACCAATCTTTGGCTCCTGTAGGTGCAGCAGACGTTTGCAAACTCAACTAAATCAATTGCTGTAGGGCTGGTGCAAGTAGAACAAAGGAGCAAAAAAAGACTTATTAGCAATATAATAGCAAAATAATCCAAGATAAAACAATAATAATCTAATAAAACAAAATCCAAATAATGGTCGTGAAGGTGAATACAGGGAAAATGGAGACCACATACACAAGACAATGAATCAAATGACACACAGGTGAAACAAATATGGGCAGGAAGCAAAGCTGGGCAAAAACACAAAATTAAATTTGTCATTCATCTGAAAATGATCAGTCTGAGGTAAAAAGCCAAATAGTTTTTCTTTCTCTTTAAATAAAGCAACATTTTTATGGTGTAGGCCTTTCATGTTAACAAATTGTGGTCCTACTTAGATTTTGTTGCAGTCATTTGTCAAGAACTGTACTGCCTTTATTTTTATTTTTTATTTTGAGCCTCTATGTTATGTCTGAACCCTGCATTTTGGGAAACCCATGTGCCACAGTGTCATAGAAAGCATGCAGCATGCAGTCAAAATATTATTGATTTTCTTGGGTGGGCCTACAACATGTTCTCTGTTGTCCCACTTCACAACAGAAGATATATAAATCGTGCCACATTTCTCCCGTCTCCCTCTCCACAAAGGCAGCACACTCTCTGCCGTCTACTGTACGCCACGCGCCGTATGTAGTTCATACATCAGCATGTCAAAACGAAACTCCAAAATGTTCATTTTTCAACAACAGAAATCCTTCCTCCTCCAGTGACATATGCAGTAGTATAATGCTTTTACTGATGCTGTGAGAGGCGTAGACAGAATAGAGAGGCAGACAGCAGCGTCACCTCTGTGACTGAGTTCAGGGAAACCTCAGACTCTCAATGAGCTTCAAACTGATCCAGACAACATACTGCACAGCCGCTCGCCTCTCTGTCCCTCTCTGTCCTCAAAGGACTTTCTTTTGTCTCTGTCTATACTGTCCCTGCTGTGTCTCCCACTCTATCGTCATAATTGCATATTACAATAAAAAAAAAACCCCCTCATACTTTCTTTTTTTAAAGTCTGGATATACAGTATTTGCATGTTTCAGGGGGAAAAAAGAGAACTATTTCTATCTCCCTTCCTTCCTTCCTTCCTTCCTTCTTTCCTTCTTTCTGCAGCACACACCCATGTTTTCATTTGGGAGGAGAGCATGCACGATTTGGCCAGACAGCAAGGGCGGGTTTCGTGCAACTCCAACTAGTGCAGAGAGCTTTGAGTCATACTCTCTTCAGTTCCTGCTAACAGATCATTGCAGCAGTGCCGTCATTTGTTTTTCTGACTGCACATGACGGGGATGATGACTGACTGCCAGCGAGGATCCTCACCCCCTTTTTTTGTCATATAAACATCAGTCAGCGCTTTTGCGGATCAGAGCTTTTGATAAAGACGAGGAGGAACAGAAACTAGAGCAGGGCCAGAGTGCTGAATGTATTTCATATGGTGCTGATTTACACGGTGAACGTTGTTTTTAGCCGTGCAGCTGCAGCTTCCTGCCTTTAACAGACGGAAAACTAGAAGAAACCGAAGATGACGGTGGTCAGAAGATTCTGTATTAATATGGTTTTTTAAAATCACGGCTCCCTTAGAGAGAAAAAAAAAGATCTCTGCATGTCAATAAAATCACTTGGGAATAAAGATCTTTTCTGAGCATGAATGTGGCTATTATTCAGGAGAACTGGGAGTTTTCCCTGTGTTATAACACTGAGAATAAGAGGCTTGAACATGGGCTCCCTGGATCCAAAAAAAATCAAAGCCTTAGCATAATTACTATTTCAAGTAGAAGGGACCCAACTGTTTCCCCACTCCTCTCCACAATTTCTTGTGGAAAACTTCAAAGACCTTCTGTCACAGTTCTTTTTATAACCCGCCTTTTTCGTCTGCAGTCACACAAAAGGGAGCAGAAACCAAACTTAAGGATATGAGTACAAAAACAGGCCCAGGCAGTGAAAAGCCACAGAGCCGTGGGTCTACCCTATCTGTTAGATCCATCACACATTTTCTGATTGGGTCACTTGCGGCTTGTATTCCCCAGAGGAGGACGAGTGAGACAGAAGAAGGAGTCATTCTGTGTGAGACCGAGAATGTTGTCTTCTCCTTTTTATGTAACAGCGGTCGTTACTCTATCGAGGCTCTGAAGCCCATTAAATGGCATGACTCAGTTCAGATTCTTCCCGTCATGTAAAAGGGTAATTTATTGACTGAGATAACAAGCAGGGGTCATCTTGCATCAATTTATCATTCATTATCACATTACCAATTCAGATGTTCCTAATCAGGATGTAAGAGATGGGCAATTAAAACTGATAATCAGTAAAGCGATGACATTTTTCTTTGGAGATAGAAACCATGTAATTGCTTTGAATGGTTTAGCTCAGATTTGTGAAATGTTTAAAGACCTAGTACGTAAGAATTAACCACATCTAACAGTGAGACTGTAGATTGGCAGAAAAACGGAAGTCTTTTCATACCTGAGAGGATGTTGTTGCTCTTCACTGTCCAGTCGGGCTCCTGTGGAAATGTAAACACTGCCCTAAAACAAGAGCAAAATGGCAGAAGTCATGTTTATTTATATAACCCGTAAAAAACAGCAGGAGCTGAGCCCAACTACCTTTAAAGCAAATACTGTTGAGCCTTTACAAGCATACTATTCATTTCTGCCAGTAAACCCTCCTAAACACTGGACAGCACACATTTTGACTTGAATTTGCCATTATAACATCGGTGTTTCCATTGATCTCCTATCAGCCTGGCTTTCACATTGTCTTTTCCTGTAGCACTGGCACAATTACATTTTGGGCAAAAGAGGAAAATTGTTTTTATTCTGTATCCAAAACACTGAAAATAACACTTGGAGTACAATTAAATGAATGAAATGTGTCCACCTCTGTTCCATCCCCTTTCAGTTTGTTTGCATTTGGCAGTTTAGTATGCAGAGTGTTGTTGGTTTTTGCATCAACGTACAGTGTACTGTACTTTTAATCGCCATCACCAATCCTATTTTCTGGGTGTGTTAGTCTGACTTTGAGAAATTCTATTTATGTATCAAGCTTACACATTTACATGCATTTTAAGAGTCCGGCTTTAAAAGCCTGTTTAGAAAGAGTTTATTCTGAACCATCAGCAATTACTTTGTAGTTTAAGTTATTTTCTGTGGCTTCATGGCTTGACGAGGTCAAATGAAGGACCAGCCATTGGGGCTGACCTGAGTAAGCACACATATGAATATTCTGAAATATTCTCCTATCACTTCGGGTCCAATACTTGATACCTCTTTAGCAACAAGGTTCCGGAGAGAAGGACTGCAATATTCACTCTGTAGCCAACACAGGTGTGAAAAAAATAGAGCAAGTTTTACATTTTATTTCATTCACCTGGGCAGCCATCACCCATCTTTTCCAATCTGATTATACACCCCAGTCTTTGTTTTTTTTGTTTTTTTTTTTTCACTTAATTGCTTCTGGCCTCACTTCAGAAGCGAGAGTGGAAAATTCCACCGCAGTAAGATAACTTCACTCCTGAGCTCTTTATTCCAAATCAAAGGCATGTGTGAAATTTCATGCCTACACTCTGACAACAGCAGGGGGAGAAAGACGATGGAGAGGAGGGCAAAGACGTCAGCAGGAAAGACAGTCCACTGCTACTCCATCTTTCCCTCTCCAACTCCTCAACGGCCTTCACTCCCCCCCCCCCCCCCCCCCCCCCCCCCCCCCCCCCCCCCCGCACGAGTTCCTGGGGAATAAAGGCATTATAGAAGCTCAAGCCTGGCTGCACATGCTCCAAATGCCTATTTAATCAAAAGAAAATAAACATGGCCAAATTCACATATTGGTGTCTGCATAAGTTAACCTGCCTCACTTGTGGGAGTATTGAAACCTGCTGTTGAAGCGTGGGGGCTCTGGGCTTGGGTCTCTTTACCCTCACGCCTGCTACCTAAACACAGACGAGGGAGGAATGGCCCACACTCACATTTTGTTTGAATAGGCCTTTTTCCACCTTCGTGCATGTGGAGGGATGAGGAAATATGATACAGTTACATCCACTGAAAACTTGCATTTTCAGATAAAGATGATCTGCATGATGATGAGCGTTTCAGCTCTGTGACAGCAGTAACCTGAATCCACCCTAACACACCTTAAAACGTAGACTGGGCCTGTGTGTGCCGGTATAAACAGGAAGTAGATCTTGTCCTCTGCAGTTGCTTGTTTGGTTTCAGAAAGTTAAGAACCAGGATATCTAATATGAGATTGATGACTGTGCTCAAAACTGACAGCCAAGTCATAGTTAATAGGAACCAAATTAAGAGGTGAAAGTGAGTAACGTCTCCAGAATATAATGCGAATGTGATCGGAATTGGACCATGCTGCATTTTTAAACATTTCTCTCTGTTTGGGGCTCGAAAAGACATGGATAATGGAGAAATGTGTGCATTTTTAAACAAAACAGGAAACATATTTTAGGTTTACGATGCAAATTATCCCAAAAAATCTCTCTTTTTAATATATATATATATATATATATATATATATATATATATAGGAGCCTTTATATACTGACATTGAGACATGTACTTTTATTGATTTGGTTTTTTTTTCTCTTGAACATGTGACACGTGACTAGGACTGTCTGCAACGATCATGTGACAGATCACATGACCACAAGGTCTAAAACAGCACAGTCCTGGCCGTTTTGCACTTGATGACCCAAAATTTTTTTTTTTTTAACAGTTGATGGAATATTAAGGACTACTTAATTTATTAATTTATCACCCTCATGAGTGCCTCACATATTTCCAACATTATTTACCACAGCTGTGTAGTATACTCCCAGCTAATTGTTGTTGTTTTGCGGTTGAGCTTTCCGCATGCTCCAACACTCTCCGAGGACGCGGAAGAAGCGGATTCCTCCAGCTCCCTGCGTCTGACACAACAGATTTCTGGGGCTTTTTGCAAACCACCACAACACAACACAACAGCTCCTGTTACAGGGTATTTGAGGCTGGATTTTTGTGGAGAACGGCTTCCGTCCAGGAAAAAAGAAGCATCGACATCACACTACTCCCAGACTTCACCCATAAGGCCTCTTCCTCTGCTCTGCTCTATTATCCCAGACAGGACTATCATGTTACCCTAATGAATCCATTTTGAGGTAAGGCTTGTCTCTCCCGGGCCCCCAGTCGGGCTTGGATCCCCTCCTCACTAGTCTTAGTCGCTCTTCTTTTTCCTCTTACCCTGTTTTTTCCACTCTCTCCTTTTTGGAAACAACCTGTAATGAAGCCCAACTTACCAGCAGCAAAAAAGGCAGAACACCAGCCTCCTCTTAACTCCAAGACCATGACACTGTTCTTCACTGAGCCGTTCAGAGGATGGGATGATGGGATGCAGCTTTATCGTAAAGGCTACCGGGACAGGAAGTATTCCACATGCCAAACGTAAACATAGGGACATGGCCTAAAATGAGCAGTAATAGTTAATAGTCTCACTTGACATTAAAGCCCCCGGGAGCTTGACCCTCATAACCTTTCCTTGATGTGACCTACAGACTTGACTTGAAGTGAAGCATGAAAGGCACCATGCAAGAGATTGATTGCTACCATTAAAACAAAGCAGTATGCGCTGGGAAATGTAAAAGCATGGCAATATTACAACCACATTGTGGGTTCAGATCACTGCAGGTAAAGAATCTCCAGTAGCTTTGTTAAAATGTTGGCGGGCCAATTAGTTCTGCTCAAACAGTGAAAGGAATAAATCATCCCTAAAAAAATACAGTATGTTCTGGACAAGTAAACCATGATATTCTATATAATATAACCATATTTGACCAAAGTGCTGTACGAATGTACAAAAGCAAATATGTCCAACCAAATTAAAATCTGAAATCTAAGCCCCAAGATGAACCATTAAAACTTCAAAATAAGTGATTAAAATAAGTTGTGTGCATGAAAATAATTTGTTCAGTTGAAGTACAGTATATACTGTATTTTACATTCTATATTGTATTTCTCTTGTTACTGAACAGACCAGGTAAGAAAATCATACAATATTATCACTATAAACCTCTTTTACTTTGGTGTGTGAGGGGCTTCTCTTCTCCTCTCCTCTCGCCTCCTTTATATTTTCTTTTTCTTTTTCCCTTTGTTTAATATAATTTTGTCTTTGTAATACAACCAATACACTGAGGTGTTCCTTCACCTTGCTTCCTGTTAGTTAAAAAGTATATAAAAATATAAAGTATATTTTCTTTAAGCATTGCTACTACCAGACTAGTTGTATCTCACTGATGTCCGTGTGTCTATTTAAAAACTCAATAAAAATATGAATTTTTTAATAATTACCAGAGAATGAGACATTTGATCATATAAACAGATGTGACATGTTTCTCACAGAGTCAACATGCTGTCATTTACATTTGCTCACATTGAGTTAATCAGGGAAATATCTCATAGCCCTCAATTTGAAGTGTGCTCCTTCTCAGTCTGAAGTGATGGTTAGCCCTCCACAACAGAGGGGCAGGACTTCATGGTAGGGGCAGAGGACTGAGCTTTAAGTGCAACAAAATCATTGAACGAGTATAGGTCAGTCAGTCTATCATCCCATAGGCCGGTGTGTCTCACATGTCACACATGCTCTGTAATGAGCTGCTGGTCTCCAATCCAGCGGACCTCGCCACATTCCACTGGCTCTAATAAGACTGTGTCCCGCTTTGTGAGCTGATAACAGCTTCATTAAGTACACTATGAACCTGCACAGGAAGTCAATTAGAGGTTTTATTACGCAAGAAGAACCGGGGGCAGTTTAAGTGGAGTCGGCCTGGAAGGTGGGAGTCGCTGTGGGGCAGTAATCTGTATTTCAAGGATTGTGAAATGTGCTGGATCATTCTCCTGAGGTCGAGTTTATAAATGTGCGCGCTCCCTTTCCTCTCATTCCTGCAGCTAACCTCAGACCTGTTGTTCTGATGCCAGCCATCAAGAGGAGCCGAAATGTTTAACAGAAGCAGGACCCTGAAGGAATTTGTGTCGATTCTTCAGATGGATTCCACTATAGTTAGATAAGAGTTATATTAATCCAACCTCCCTCATGTCCACAACGTAGTTCTATTTGTGGCATGGACCCGAAAACAGACGTTACATAGTGCCAACGCAGGCAATGTAGACCTGCTCAGGCTTTGAAGGAGGTGACAAGCTGATGAACCATCAAAATAATCTTGGAGATATTGTTTGAAGGTTTAAATCCTACAGACTTGCTTAGAATATCCATCCATTCACTTACTTTATCCTCCACAAAGGGGAGTCGTGTGTGTCGGGGGGAGTGCCAATCCCAGCTGACATCGGGCGAAAGGTGGGTCACATACTGGACTGGACAGGTCACTGTCAATTTAGAGTGTCCAATTGGCCTAATGCCCAACTCTGCATGTTTTTGGACTATGAGAGGAAACCAGTGAACCTAGTGAAAACCCATGCACACACGGGGAGAACATGCAAACTCCGTGCAGAAAGGCCCTTGTTCCAACCAGGTCACCAACCCAACTGTGTGGCCTGAAATCAACTAAAGTTGATTTAGTCGATGACACAATTGGTTGGAAAACACCTAACAAGTTGGCAATGGGGCATGTCATTAACTAACGTAGTGGAATCATACTTTCACATTCAATAAATCGATACCTCACAAGTGCTTGTATACTGGAACGAAGAGAGTTGTCCAATGAAACAGCATAGCTGAGCTTCAACTGCAGCTCAACTGTTCCTGCAATAAACACAATGACTGTGATAGCTGAACAATAGCCCTGCATTCGTATCTTCTTTGAATAAATGTCAAATTCCCCTCTCCTTGTTCAAACTCTACACATCTGGATGAGTTCATGTGACATAACGGGGGTGTAGATGAGCACTGGGTCCCATCGACTGTCCGCTGACACAATAGTGATCTATGTGTGGCTGCCAGCAGAGCCACTCGGAGCTCAGACTGCAGCACAGAGCTTCCTTTGTGGCTTCCACCCTCACATCCATATTGTTCTGAACTGGGCCCACCCACTTAAGTGCTTGCTTCTGCTCTTTCAGTGTAATCTATCCACCTTCCATGGAAAAGGGTAGGGACTCTGCTTAACAAACCCAAATGACAGCCAGGCAAAACTTGATAAAGAAAAAAAAAAAAAAAAAGCAGAAGTTGAACCCCTCCCAGGTCAAATGTTTAATGTCAGAAGAATGTTTAATTCTCAAGAAATCAAGATGTTAAATGCAGGGGTTTTGGAACAGGGTAGGGAAAACAAGCACTTGCATGGGGCCTGCAGAGATGAGGGGGCCCGTGTGAGAAAAGCTGACTGTGTTAATCCACAGATATGACAATGTTGCGAGGACCGCCTTCAGCTTTATGATTGGTTATGCATGGAAATTGCAATTACACATTTGTTAGAAAGACTTAAACTAACCCCAATGCCACTAACTTATTTATTTGTTACATTTCTTTCCTTTTGACTGTATGAATTATGGATTACATTTTAATGTACATTTTAATGTTTGACATCATAAGATTGATAAGAAGGAGTTAAAAAAAAGAAGAAACTCTCTGTGATAAATGTGCAGTTACAACAGTCATGTGGACTTTTAGTTTTCATTTGAATTCCTGTTCATCTCTTTTGGATTTAGTGTTGTTTTTTTTGTCCTGTGTTTTGTATTTATATTTATCTTATGTTGTGGGCCCCCTGCTCTGCTGTTGAGTCATTGCTCTGAGCTGTTGCAATGATTGTTTTCATTCCCGAGTTAGTTTTCTTGATCTGTTCCCTCTTTCCTGAGGCAGTGCTTTAAGCACTAAATCTTCCCTCTTGTGCATGGATAGGTCAAGTATTAGAATTATCCTTGTTGCATGCAAGTTGTGAACACACACAAACCAGGCACAGGAGCAGTGAGCAGCACGTACCTGCACCCGGGAGCAATGGGGGCTCAGAGGCATCCTAGGCAGCGACCTGTTGAACCAGGGACCCTCTGGTTACAAGTCCGATTCCAAGTCCGATTCCCTTCATTTGTGGGCGCCACATGGTTGAGTTTACTAGTGGGAATGTAAAATTCATTAATTTGCTTAGGTTCACTGGTGTTAGGAAGGCTGAGTCACTTTTTGAGTGTGTAGCATTAAATACAACAGCATATTTTACAACCTATATACTGTATATTAGGTTTAGGTTATGTGATGACAATTATAACATATATATTATTATTTTTTAATAGGTGTTTCTTAAAAAAGCTTTGGCACAATAGGTCTGTCTGAAATGACATGACTCATTTTGTGAGTGATTATAATCTGCACCGTGCTGTTGCTGTGCACAGGAGATAATAGGGAGGACGGTAAGGTTCTTCACAGTAAGGATGAACGTAACATCCAGGAAACTTCAGATGAGGCCAGGAAAATCACGAAGAATCCTGCACTTCAGGACAGAGCTCCCTCCAGGGTCATGACCTGTTGAAAACGAACACGCTCAATGCGCTCTTTGACTGGAGGTGACATGAGAGTGTGGTCTCTGGTTTGGACATTTACTGTATTTGGCGACTTTAAAATCACACTGAGTACCTACTGTATCTACCTGACGGAGAAGGTAAAGGATGAGAGAGCTGGGACCTTCAACCACAGTTCACACGTCGAACAGTTTTGTACCAGTAATGTATATAGAGCACAGTTTACAACATAAAATATTCTTTTGTGTCACTTTACCTTTGCTTTTGCAATTATGTTTCAGCATTAACACTGAACCGATATACAGTGAACACAATTTGGACAATTACCATTACAAAAGTGTAGTTTTATTTGCAGTTGTTTGAACATTCACTTATTAGTTTACAATAAAATGTAAAAAAAAAAAACATTACTGTTACTGTCTACACTTTAGCAGAGTTGGTCTTAGACAAACAGACAGATAAATAGATTATAATCATTATTTGTGCACCATAATCACATAATCAGTGTGGCATTGGGATGGTGACTCCTCTAACTACAGCAGTTGGATGGTAAGACTGAACAAGTTCCTCTTTGTACTGGCACTGGCAGCACAGCGCTTGTTTTCAGTCTGTCTCATTTAATTTCCGCTGTTTTTCCTTTTGCACAGATCTCCAATTTGTACTTAGTGGAATACAGTGAGACGGTGGAAAAAAAAAGAAAAAAAGAAACACACTCTAGTATTTCAGGAATTTGCCAGCCAACTACAAGTGACATCTGAAATTAATTGTGCATGGAGGGGTGAAGCAGAGGAAACGTTTTCCCGTAGAAGTGAAACACGTGGAGGTTGCAGTCTGTACTGCTGAAGCAAAGACCACAGAAGGAAAACAGTCTTTTATGCTAAGGGGGAATGAAATACTGCAGCTCTGATTGGAAAAACAATAGAAAAAAGGACTCCCTTCTTTCTGATTATAAAAACAGAGCCTCTGAATTGTATCTTTAAGATTTCCTGGAATGAATACCATTACATCTGAATGGATGGGAGCCAAAACAATCCAAACTGAGAGGTTCATATGAGTGGATATTGAATTCATGTAGTTCACTCTACATTTCAAATGGTAATAAATAATTATATTTAATAAAACCACTCCATTTGGATACAAAATGATCCAGTTTAGTCATTTAATTTATGGTCTACAGTTCACGTTGGTAGGATCTGACGATTTATGAGTAAATATCTTGGCCAAAAGCTGCATTTTGTCCAAATATTGTCCTACAGTGGAAATCAATGAACATTCCCTCTACATTGTCGACCCCTAATTATACTATTCGTCAAATGGTGCAAAATAAATTTTTAAAAAATGAATCGCCATCAGACTTATTCATAGAGTCTGTATCACTATAATTTATTTCAGCAACAGACCAGTGACACTGCACTTTCCCATGTTCACTTTATACCTTGAATGTTGCAGCTTCTGCGTGTCCTACGTATTTAGCACAACCCACATCTGAACAATATAACTATCCTGGCTCTCTTAAACCGGGAGAGGAACCGCAATTAATGTTAGCGGTCAAACCTGTGTTTGCTCTACTATTTCAGGTTGACAAATATCTGCAGCCAAAAGGTTCTATTACCTTAGGTTTAATAAAGACAAGCTTGATCGTCACATACACACGTTGTATGAGTTAAACTCACTGAGAGCTTGTTTATATGCGAGACCAACATTCACTCATATCATTCTAATCCACGTGTCAACGATCACAGAAGCTGACTGACAATAACAGCAGGCCTGTGGTGCACAGTATACACAGTGTACTGTACATAATCTGCATTCTATATCTTTCTGTATTGCCTATTACATTTCTATTTCTCTCATTTTTAAACCCACATGCTTGGTGACACTTCATTGTACCCTTTTATTTTTATTTTGTATATTTCAGCTTAAGCTTACATCATCTTAACAATATCTTTGTCACATTTAGACAGGCCTTTCCAGTTGAAACCTGGAGTTTCTCTCCCTCACAAAAGTCTATAGAGAACATTTTGTTTGTCGTTGGTGGGGGAGACAAGACTTGCTGGTCTGCTGCTGCCTCTTGTGGTAAGTTTGTGTCACTGAGGTAAATCCAAAGGGAGAATTTCTGATGATTGGTGGTGAGCGGTTTATAAAGTGAAAAAAACTTGAGTTTCTCATAGACATATTCAGTGCTGACTACATGTCTGCACCTCATACACCCACACTGCAAAAACCTAAACTATTCCTTTAAAAAAAAAATACATTTTGCAATCATTTTCAGCTCAGTGGGTCACAATGTAAGGTCACTTTTTAATAATCCAAATTTGCCACTTCCTTCGTTGCTGTTTTATATTCACAAATGTAAAAAAGGCAGAGTTGAGTGTGAACTTGAACAAACCTTGCGTATGTGCTTTTTTTTTTTGGTGTGCATGTGCATCTTCTCAGCCAGTTGTGTCCAGTGAAGGGAGCCGAGGCCGGAGCTGTCATACAGGCTCTCACCCCACTGATAAGGGTCTCACTGGCTGTGGCGCAGACTGTAGATTAAGCTCTTCTAGGAAAAGAAAGGAGGAATCTGGCTCATGAGGACATAGGGGAGGAGGAGGCTGTTAGTAACCAACCCTCTAACCCGGAACCAACGTTACTATCTCTGCAGAGCCAGCACTGAATCTTCAGCCCCCTCTCCACTCCCACTGTCCCTGGAGTAGCCATGTCTTTATCCTCCTTCAGGAGCCACCCACAGCCTTGATGCTCGTTCTCCTACACACTGAGCTCTGCTGATTTGTTCATCTCTGATGACTCAGGTTCACATCAGTAGCATATTTGAAGATCCTGTATGAGACATGAATGATGGTTTCAAAATATGTCAAATGAAATGAATGGTGAACTTTGTTACGGTTTTATAAATACTGTATATATTTATAGATAGATAGATAGATAGATAGATAGATAGATAGATAGATAGATAGATAGATAGATAGATAGATAGATAGATAGATAGATAGATAGATAGATATTTGAAGATCCTGTATGAGACATGAATGATGGTTTCAAAATATGTCAAATGAAATGAATGGTGAACTTTGTTACGGTTTTATAAATACTGTATAGATAGATAGATAGATAGATAGATAGATAGATAGATAGATAGATAGATAGATAGATAGATAGATAGATAGATAGATAGATAGATAGATTCACAGCAAAATGTTTAAACACGAAAAAACATGTTGCTGATCACATCAACAATATATATGGGACACCCATATATACCCGTCCATATATCCTTACACCCGTGATTTTCATACAGTAACCTGGCAAAAATGTACTGACGAGGGGAATCTGTCAGTCGGAACTGTACACAATATTGTGCTTCCATCCCTTGATTATCACCTGAATTCTCTGGAAGTGCATGCGTTTTGGGTAAGATTGAAGGATCCTCTCCAGGGCATTTCTGACAGCAGCCTCGCACAAACTTAAATGTGGAGTACAGAGCAAAGGGGGTTCAGAAAGTTACAACATGCAACTTAACCCACAGCTCTCACCACATCCAACACACTGGTCCTTTAAAAGTAATAGAGTGTGCTAAAAATCAGCTCCAACACACTGAACAAAAGGCCGTTTTTCTTTTGTTTTAAATTTCATATTGGCACAGGGAACTTGTCTACAGGACAGAACTTTACAGTACTGTGGTTAAGTCTTTGGGCAGTCCTGTTTTTGTGATCAGTGAAATCTGGATCAGAATGATATTAAAAAGCTGACAATGACTTTAACTCATTCTACATATACATTCTTGTGTGAGACACAAGGAGAATGATCAGCCAGTGCTGAACAAAAGCAGCTACTGCACTGTCCGGCCCGAGAAGAAAAAAACCACAGATGCTGCTGACCCTGTGTTTCATTTGCTAGTGCTTTTGTGCCAAGCTCCAATTAAGCAGCGATGTATCCTCCACTGAAACAATGCTCCCTCTGGGACAGTAAGTCCCAGGCCTTTCCATACACAGCACACATTTCGGAGTACGTTGCCAACAGTTCACCTCATGTTTCTACTAGAGTTTGTGTTTTTCAGTGGGGCCACTTCAATGGAGCTTTCGATATCCACATTCTTTAGCCAGTTCTCACCTCTGCAGACATACAGTAGAGACGTTGTCATCTGAGATGCACACAGTGATAATCCCTGAGGCCTGGATGTGCAGCAAATCCATGCCAACGCTCCCTACTGGCTCTCGCTGCCTCCCATGTGAGGTCAACTGTGGTGTTGATGACTGGGAAACCTGGAGGGGAAAAGGGGAGCCGGACTCTGGGAGTGGCTGCCAGGAGGCTTGTCCCTCAACCACGGAAACCAGCATAATGACTTCTCACAGCGACGTGGG
This sequence comes from Brachirus orientalis, assembly GCA_016785285.1. Classification (NCBI taxonomy): domain Eukaryota; kingdom Metazoa; phylum Chordata; class Actinopteri; order Pleuronectiformes; family Soleidae; genus Brachirus; species Brachirus orientalis. The sequence goes on from JAFBJR010000137.1 coordinate 3,533,526, forward strand.
GACAATTCGTGGAACCACGAGGGGAAGTGCTTTGGAGATTACTTTCACCACATGGCTAACAGGTCTTTGTGGAGCCTCTGGAGGTAAGTGGAAGGAGTGGCGCTGTGATTGGACAGCTTGATAAAATAACTTATGCTCCAACTGATAAGGCCTCCACGTCAAACTCCAGAACCAACCCACAGGACCCACCCCTTCCCCCACAGGCTGAGATCAACCGTGCACGTGAGTCAGTAACCTTAAGAACCCTTCTTGTTTTCCAACGTGAACCATTTTTCCCTCATACTCCTGTGTTCTTCAAGCCCAGGAGCAACATTTTTACATTTTAGGCTCTGACAGTGCATTAGGAGCAAAGATTAAAAAAAAGGCGGCCAGGAACATAAATTTGAGTCACTGCACTGCTCAGCCTCTTGACTTCCTGTTAAATGATCAATCCATCTTGCACCTTTTTTTTTTTAAGCATTTTTTCTTAATAAATCCGAGCCCACATGTAAACATGCCACTCTGATCCAGTACAGAACTTCTTTTTGCACACACAGCAATTAACGATAGTGAATTTAAATTTAAGAGCTCTATAACTGAACAACAGTCTTCTAAGACATTGACTTAGCAATAGTTAGGAGTAATATGATTAATTATTAAAGGATTAATATGATTAACCTTTGACACTGACTTGTGGCAATCTTTGGAGAGGTGGCCACAGTTTTCATCTATCCTCGTAACTGCCTCATAAACTACCAATAAAGTTAAACAATATCATAACTGCAAGCACATTATAAACCTACACATATGAGACAGACCATCCACAGTGCTGACATCTCGCTCCTCCAAATGAAACCTACAACTGCCAACAGGCCCATTTCATCTTATTCCTCTGAGGTGTTGATTTCCCCACACAGCGCTTCAATAACCGCCACGTTTCACCTCTACTTTGTCGCTCCACCAGAAAGAGACCCATTAGTCAAAGAGCCACAAATAGAAATAAACAAACACTACAGACCTCGTAGAGGACTGCCACTGAGAGAGGAAATGACAGTGATGGCTGAGATTAAGGGAGGGCGCTGCTGTCCCATGGGCACGGTGGACTAAAAGACAGGCTAGAAAAAAAGTGGAGGCAGGAACAGAGAGTAAAGTTCAAAGCCACGGGGTGTGAAGCAGCGATGGGCTCTCTCTTTTGCCTCACTCCTTTTCCTCCCATATCCCCATGGGAAGGGTGGACTGGTGATGGGATGGGAGGGAGAGGCAGTTTAAAGTCTATACTCACTGCCCCCCCCCCCCAACCTCCCACAGCAATAAGCAGAAAAACAGCTGTGAGCTGCACACTCCTTTCTGCTCAGACGCTGTCCCATGGCTCTGAAAAACACAAACACAGTGATAAGGATATGGACCTGTAGGTGCACTCTCGCCGCGTACACCCTTAAGTCTTTTATTATCTTGTATACAACCACGTTATATAACTGAAGGAGGGGGGAAATGGATTTGACTGACCTTTCTTCCGAGCTGAGACACATTTTTGACAATGTGATAAGCAGAGACAATGGAAAGTGAGCTGGAAAACTGAATAAGTTAGTGTGACGTTTCTCCTCTCACATACTTACCATGATATATATCCATTCTGCAGATCTCACCATAAAGTGGGCTGACTACACTTTTACTGGAATAGGGGCCCACTTCTTAAACATGACAAACTACTGCGACCCATTTCACAATATAAACTCTACACAATGTTGCCATTTTTACTGCCTTTTCTGTGACAACTAATATTATTTTAAATACGTGTATGCAAAGTCGATATTCCTAAAAGATGTTCGATAATTCAATCACAAATTATTTTTTATGCATGTTACTTAAAACATAAATCCTGAGGGAAAAAGGCTAGAAAAAAGATGCTGCATATTTATTCGGTGTTGGGGTGTGGAGCGACTGCAGCGGCCTCCAATAATTCATTATGTTAGAGTAGAGCAAATGTAGACCACACCCTGAAAGCTTCATGTAAAGTAAACAATGTTAGTTACTGAAGGGGCTTTCATGTTTGCATGTTCTCCCTGCGTGTGTGGGTTTTCCCCAGTTTCCTCCCACAGTCCAAAAACATGCAGATTTGGGGGATTAGGCAAACTGGACATTATATAGGTGTGAAAGCAGATGGTTGTTTGTCTCCGTCTGGCCCTGTGATGGACCAGTTTTGTGTCCAGGGTGTGACCGCGCCTTTCTGTCCATGTTATTGTTCTTTACCTTTTATATAACTGTATAATGCCTTCAATAACTGCAGTTACCCACACTTGTCTTGTAATCACTTAATTCCACAATAAAAAAAAAAGGAATAATGAGAGCAAATATAAGAGGGACTTTGCACCCACTCACTAACATCATTGTTTCAGACCATCAAATCATTTAACTATTATAGGCAAAGAGCCCTTTGATGAAAAAGGTCCCACCGAAAAAAGTGTCATCGCTGTGAAGTACAAAAAGGAAGAGGAAAGAGAAAAAGGCAGTGTCACATCTCCCTATTCATTCAAGGAATGTCTACCCATCTGTCCTTCTTTAATCTTACTGCAGCTGTAATCTGTCACATTTATGAGATGACTGTGTCCAACAGAGTAACAGGATGAGCACCAGCTTGTCCAGTAAGTATCTTCACAGAACAATGCAAGACGATGCTTCTTTTCATCTGTACTCTTTCTACTACCAGTGTGTGTATTACTGCATTAAGTATTTTAGCCTGCAAACTCTCTAGGATGACAACAGTGCTGGCTTTAAATTATCATCAAATTATTTTTATGACATGTGAGGTCGTTTCCTAACATCTGTTAATGCTGCTCAGGAAACAATGTAAGCCAATTATATTTTGTTGTTGTTTTACAGCAGCTGTAGTAGGACGTAATGGAAAATGATGAGGTATAGTGTCTACAAATGAATTTAATAATGGAGTTTACAATAGCCTGCCAACTAAAACAGTTTACTTACTATAACATGAGTTGATCTAGAGACACAACAGTAGCTCATTAGCTTTACATGCTGTAGCAGTGATTCCAGAAAAGCAGCTTCAGGTGCTAGTTGTGGTTGCATGAGCTGTAATTAAAAGCTTCTGTACTCAATTAGACAAACAAAGTTTTATATTTAACCAATTAACAACTGTTTTCTGATGAATTCAGTTTCAGTTTCATTTATGATGTACCTTAAATCCTGCTAGTTATTTTCAAATGTGGATTCCAAAATAACCAAATCCAGTGTTTTCGGTTTGCAATAAAAGCTTGATTATTTTGATAACAAAATAGAAACATATATAAACTGTGATTGTGCTGTGTAAAATGTGGCATTAATAATCAGCCTATGTTACAAAGGAGTTCAATTACAATAAAACAAGTCCTCCACATAAGCCTCTGGTAGGAATTGCATCAGTTTCCACAGTATTTTGTTTAATTACAACAGAGCAAAAGTCTACAGTTAAGTGTTAAGTCATTTTTAGGTCCCATGTATGTACACACAAGTCTGTGTCACACCCTCCAGTGGTCGTGTTGGATACTACAGTCCAGCAGATGTAACCACTGCAGAAGGTGTATCAACTGCATTGGACTGAGAAATGACAAAATGCTCATTTCCAATATTTTCGTGGAGTCTCTGCTCATCTACTGCTGACTTTTATTCTTTAAAGATTCTAACAAGTTCTTAATTCTCTCACTGGTTGGCTCTTGTTTCTTCCTTTTGCGACTTTTGATCCCAGCAATCTGCATAGGCTGGAGGAGAGCAGCTAGTCCCCAAGGTGTGGGAGCAGCACCCCTACTTTCACCTTTGGATGTATTGCTTGTACTTTGCTGGAGTAGCCAGATGCTCTCCTGACACAAAGCCACAAAGCGGTCCAGTTGGGTGGTATTGACGTTCTTGCTGATATTCAAAGAGGTTTCGAACGGGTTCTGGATATGCAGGGGGACGATCACTGGTTTGTTCTGCTCTTTTCCCTGGAGAGTGAGAGGGAGAAAATGTTAGCAGAAGAAAAGAGAAATTGTAAGCAGCAGTAACAGCCATGAGTCCAGGGCTGTATGTACTTTATGTTATGGTGCCATTTTGTTGGTCATGGTTGTAGATTTTTGCTGCTCAATCTGGAGCATCCTATCCTCTCTAGTTGTTAAAGGGAGACAAGCTTCTGGAAGATATTTTGACTAGAACTGTGAAAAACATTTTAAAAATGGGCAATAAAAATGGCAAGAGTGAGATATGATATGACTGATATGAAAACCTGCTATACCCACTATACATGGAGCAGGTATGGACCATAACATTAATACTGTATATGGATTAGAGAAAAGTCAACAGCCTTCTCTGCTACTTGCATTATGCCCTCTCCTGCCTTGAGCCTGACAATAATGGAACTGGTGGGATGAAGCAATGGAGCTCTGGGGGTCGGGAGAGACAAAGGGTGGCAACATAAAGCCATCAGTTAGAAGAGTGGAGTGAAATGACAAACTGCAGCCCCGCAAACCAGATTTATGGTTGTTGCTGCGCTGGTGAAAGCCTACAGGCACTGGTCATGGCCACTGTCTACCTGTGGGCTCCCTATGCCGTGACACATTTGATATCAGTCTCATATACTGTACAGTATATTAGGCTGCAAGGTCTCACTTTCCCAGCAGCATCAATTCATTTATGCCCCAGCACCAGTAAAGTCCTTGTAACTCATGTACCATGCCACCAAAGCATGAAAACATACTTCATCAAATAAATTACTAAAAGAAAAAATATATTATTCAACGTTATTTTTTTTTAGTGGACATATTATAAAGATTGATACTTTCAATTTAGGTCATTACTTGAAAAGGTTTACATGCTCAAATGATCCGAAAATATTTTAGTTTACCCAAAGTGTATAACACTCCAGCATCTGTTTTCAATTACTACTCATGATCACCTTTACTTCACTTATACATGACACCATTAAACCATTACTGTTTTGTTTTTGCTGTTTTCAGTCTCAGGGTGGTGCTGTTCACCTCTTCTGTGTTCCTCTGCAGCGATGAGGTGCGATACAGTCACTGACTGGACTGGTAGCCAATGGTTTAAAGTCTGCTTAAACTCCAATACCTGAATTACTGGTACAGAATACCACTCTTGTTGATTTTGGTTTTGCTCAACCTTACTTCAATTAATCTCTGTATGTTATATGATGTTCAGTGCTGTGGATGTACTTTTAGTTTGCCAGTTGAAGCCAACCAAGATAGAAAGAATATCTTGATTAGCCACCAGTTTGCAACCACTGGTTGCAAACAGAACTCTGTTTGAATAAAAGTCTATGGATAATGAGCTTCTACTTCTTATTTGACTTCTAATGTCAGTAAACATTTTCCTAAGAAGTTAATATTCTTAAACACTAGTTTAGGCCTTTCTTGCATAAAGCATAATGTCAACTATGTAAATGACTGTTCCTTCTAGAGGAAAATAGATGATAAGGTATGGCAAATATGACAGTCATTATCTTCTATTAGGAGCTGTAGATTTCTGATTGCAAAACCTCAACATGGTGCCCAAGTTCAAATCCTGAGGCTTCAAAATGGGAATTGAGATTTTGCTACAGGTTGTCACTTGGGAAGAGGGGGAAAAGCCATCTTTATGGTGCAATCTGGTTTCCCCTAAAAACCACTGCGTTCCTGCAAGGTGCTCAAACATTTCATCTTACCCTTAATAGTAACTAATAATTGAAAGACAGTAAACATTTTCATCACTGGGCAAAGTCTGTAGTTATATGGAAATATGTGGATAGAAATATTCATTATATACCTTTCTGATGTTTATGGACATCTTGTTGAAAGCAAAAGAGGCGTAGAACTCAAAGAATTCACACAGTAGCTGCTCTGAAATTGGGGAACAAAAGTTACATTAGCAGAAAGGGCTGATCACAGAAATGTAGTGATCCATTAAAAGTGAATTGTAGCTCTGCTGCTTTGGCTTCACGCTCCTGTGCTCACCCAGTGTTGCAGTGTTACTGTGGGTCTGGATCTTCCTAAAGTCGCTGACAAATGTGCAGTCGTTACCTTCGATCACACTCTTGTCCGCGGGACCTTGTGAGACAAGAGCGGGCAAACTAGTCAAGTGAGTGTCTGTACATGCATTCGATGGCCATAAACAAGACAAAGATGGATTGCATTGTGCATTTGTGGAAATGAAACTCAGACACAGTGAGACGGGGAAAGAACAGGTGCATGTTCACTGGTGTGTATCAGTTAAAAAAAAAAACTGATTGCACCTATAAGTCTCCAGCAGTGTCCTTGGAACCCGTCTCCTTCACCACAATGAGGCCTGGTGTTGGTGTGTGTGCAGCTGTGTGTTACACCACTGTTTAAAAAGTGATGCCTCATGTGTGTGTCCTGTGGAGGCGGGGTCACTGACCTTCCCAAAGTGATGGGAGTCAGTGTGATAGAGTATGGCTAACCGGCAAGCTGCCCGTGGTTGGTGTGGGGGGGGTTGAGTAGATTGCTTTTAGAAGGCAATTATCAGGCAGCCAAGGTGACAGAGAGAAGGAGAGAGAGTGATAGAGAAGTATGTTGGTAGTTGCATTATCACAGTATGCAGTGCTACCTGTTCTTCATTGATGTATACATGGTAATAAAAAAAAACCAAGGTCAAAATAAAACAGAAAACAACTATGGGATTGAATATGAATATGTTGTTAGCTGCTGGACCTTTCAGGAAGGCAGAGAAACTGTGTTTCTCTGGAAGAGTTCACAAAACACAGATTATAAATTCTAATTGATATGTTAATTCTTTTTAAGTAAATAGTTACAATTATGTTTTCTTCATCAGCATTTCTGGCACAGTCTGGTTCTGTCGGAGATTTCTCAGGAGTCAGGAGTTTTTTCTCTCCACTGATGCCTAGTGCTTGCTCATGTGCTTGCTCATTGCTCTTGCTGTGTGAACTGTTGGGCTTCTTTTCTCTCTGTAATATTGTAAAGGTTTTGGCTTTACTATGTACAGTGCCTTGAGATAATGTATGTTGTGATTTGGACCTATACAAATAAAATTGAATTGAAAAATTGAATTGAATTTCATTTAATAATCAATTGGCAGTTAAATGAAAAGTTTACTTCTATTTTTTCCCTTTGTCTTAGAGCCAGAATAGGTAGTCCTCTGCTGTTTGCAAGTGTGATGTGGATAAAATCCTCTCTAATAGTATGTCTTACTTAATACTGTTAAGTAGTAATGTAACCAAGAATAAGTTATGAGTGAAGGGTAAAGCTGGGTACAATAGGCACTACCTGCAAGGTCTCTGAGGTGGTCCAGTGTGGGGATGATTGCTGGGCTCCGTCTCTGCAGGAAAAACAGCACCATCACAGTGAGGGAGAAGTTAGTGATCCAAGCCCCAGGAATGCTGCTGGTGACGCCATGAGCTCGGGCCCAGCAACGTATGGTGAACACCAGATCACGCACCCGCGGGTCCAGCTCTCCATACAGATAGAGCAGCTCTGTGCTCTTCATTGCCACCCTGTGGATGACACATGGGATTACAACTCCTACTGTCGACTACTGCCCTGCACATTTTGATGGATATGCTTCAACAAGACGAGGCAGTAGATTTACTTCTAAACTTAACTCTGCTGCATTCACTTAAATTAATAGTTTTCATTTTTATGTACTGCATTTGGTTACTCAATGATCTAAACTAAAATGATTATTAATAGGGTTAGTAGCACACTACATAGGATAGTGTCACCCCTCTTAAAACTCTTGATTACTCTTCTTTAAATAAAGAAAACAAAAACAATCACAAGTTTCTTTTCAGCACTGTAGCCAGGCTAACACAGAGTCACTGCTCCACTGAGCCGTCCAGTCCTTTAAATCTGAGCAGTAACAACTTTGTGAGCTTCTTTTTGAATATTAATTAATATCATTAATCATTAATATCTTCATCCAAAACATAAACTTGTCAGTGAGATCCCATACACAAAAAAACAGTTTTAAGATGTTCTTGCTTTTATTTTCTTAACAGCTCCATACTAAATTATATTAATCTGTCCTTATTAACTTGATATGTACTCCAAGGTATTTTGACCAGAGTGTGTAGATAATAAAACAAATAACAAAAAATACTTAAATAATAACTAATTTTACTAGATCATCCAGTTATTATTTTGAAAATATTTCATGTAATACTGGAGTAAATGGAGATGCATCAATGCAGGTGCAGGTGTGTGATTTATCTCATTAATTAATTTAATGATCTTAAATGTTACTAACCTAGAATATGACTTACAAATATAAGTTATTTGTAAAATAAAATCAGAATTGTAGATTTCTGATTTGAACAACAGAGATAATTTAAACAAAAAATAAAACATATTTCCACAACAATAGTTAAACATCATATATGTAAGTCAACTATTCAGCCAATGCAGTCACCTCTATAATTATTAATTAATCAGAATAGATTGTTTTTGACATGAAATAGAAGCAAAAACAGAGGTTACTTTGACCAGGTAAAATAAACCTGACCTGATTAAGCCTTCTTTTTCCAAAATTTTAATCCATAAACCCTGTTTAAATTATACGAAGAACGACTTGATATTACTTAGTAAGACCCTGTCACTATTAAATGATAAAAACCTAATTATATCATAATTATATCTTCTTTTTGTATTATTATTTTAGAGTTTATATTATTTACTTATTCATTTTTTCTTTTGTGATTGTTTACAATTCATAGGACAATTGGGACAGCCCATGATGTGGTGCGGTGATGCATATTGACAACATTCAGACCATAAATCCACACTTGGGAGGATCCAGACCCTGGACTGAGACACATCTTGTAAGAGTAGAATGGGAGGCAGAGGCTTAAAATTAGACTTTTTGTTACTGCTTATATCTAAGGCTGGCTCGGGGAAACATGAAATTTCCTTTAGTTAAGCTGCTATAGCCCTAGATTGGTGGAGGCACTCCTGTGGTGCACTGAGCAATCACTTACTCTCTCCCTAACAGGCTGAATGTTAGGGAGTATGAATCTAACTTCATAACATGACATTAATCTTGATCCAGATACAGCTGCACGGCTACTATTATGAGTATTTAATATTATTCATATTATTAATAATAAACCAATTGAGAACCATCCTGGCAGAACTTAATACAAATGATATGCTCCACTCCTGGTCTCTCTCTTTTGTCTCTATGTCATCCCTCCCTCTTTCTTTTTCTCTCCCCCACCTCTCCTCTGTCCAACCAGTGGAGGCAGATACTGCACACATTTGAACATCTAGTTCTGTCAGAGATTCCTTTCTGTTAAAAGAGAGTTTTTTTCTCTCTACTGACTTTTAGTGCTTGCTCGTTGTGTGAACTGTTGACTATACACATAAAAGTATTTTGATTCATTTGAATTCAATAAAGAATCCATTCTGCTGTTGGACAAATATATGCTGTCATATTTACTGTACAACTTCAAATTTAAAAAAGGGGCAGTTTAAAGGGTTTACTGGTAACCATAAGTATATGGTGTACATATATATATATATATATGAATATATAATTGTATTGTATAATTGTTGGCTTCTCACAGCCTGAAAATAAGCCTTTTACAGGGACTTTACAGAAGCACCTTGCGTTACAGAGGGTGCCATCTACCACCTTCATGTTTCTACAGCAGCCAAATGGGACAAACTAGTTAGAGTGCGTTTTACAACTTTCTTGTATGTGAAGGCCCCATAGTTCTGATGGACTCATATTTAATGGACCAATAATGAAAGGGAGAGTTTTCTGTTTGATACATACTGCAGTCTAACTAAAAAAAGTCTAGATGTCATTAATTCTTACACACTCACTCACTCACGTATCTTCTACCACTTTATCCTCCACATGAGGGTCACAGCTGACATAGGGCAAAAGGCAGGGTACACCCTGGACAGGTCACCAGTCCATCACAGGGCCACACATCAAGACAAATAACCATCCACTCTCACATTCAGACCTACAGGCAATTTACAGTGTCCAACTGGCCTAATCCCCAAATCTGTATGTTTTTGGACTGTGGGAGGAAACTGGAGAACCCGAAGGAAACCCATGCACATATGGGGAGAACATGCAAACTCCATGCAGAAAGAATGAATCTGTGTTTCCTCCTTTTCCTTCTCCTTTCTTGTCATGACTTTAAGCAGTGGTGACAATGTTGTAAAGGGCTACAGAAACCACCACTAGAGAGCAGCCTTCAACAGTAACTCAGCTGCTCTAATTTCTGCCTGTCTGCTTCTCTCTCTCACACACACACATACACCCACACACACAATCACAAAGACAGGAAAGTGCTGCGCTTCAAAGACCTCAGAACAACACCTAAGTAAAGTCCCCTCTTATATCCACCCACAACCATTTCCTTATAAACTGTGATTTCCTGTATGTTAGCAAGTATGCAGTGAATTGTGTTCCCTTATGAACAGACCATATCTGTAAGAAGCGAAATGCAAACAAGCCTCCTGAATTTTGCCCCTGTTCAGTTTCACTGTGGCGAGCATGCAGACACTGCGGCACTTCAGGCCAGAGTTTGGTTTCTGTTTGGGGCTTTTTCAACACCAGCATGGCCACAGCAAGATTCACTAGTTTCTGTGAAGCAAGAGACCTGGCTATGACCAACACAAATTGCCATTTCAACACAAGGCTGTTTACGTAAAAGAATGGTTCATTCAGTTTTGATGTGGTGACTAATAAAGTCTTAATATGTGTTTTGGGGAAAACCTGTTATTGGCCGTGAGGTCACACTGAAAACCAGAGGGTTGATGGGCGAAACGGACAAGTGGACATCGGGCGTTGAGAATCTTCTGTACCCCCACACATCCAGGCCCAAACTGGTCCACACACTCCCCAATGACAGACAGGATGCTCTGAGTGACAGCACGTTCCGAGTTGGCCCTCTTCAGCTGGTATTCCAGGGAAAGACCAGATTTTGGCTGAAAAAAAAAAATAAATAAAAATAGTTCAGATGATAATTTACCCTGAACTCTGTCCTTTTCTTACACAGTATACTAAATTACAGTTCTCCACTATTTGTGTTATATTGTGCAAATATAGATGAATAAAATGATATACGACTATTAAAATGTCTAATTGATAAAATGGTAAATGCTTTTACACAAGAGAGTTAACCAAAGCATTATAATAATAAATATTATTGTTGTTAATTATTACTATTATTATTATTATCTACTGCAGGTACATAAACTTTTGAAGCCTTCAAGCAAAAATCAAACACAAAACCTCAGCAAAACACCTTAAAAAGGTCTGCTCAACCTGTTTTACTTTTTAATAACATTCTGAATTACAGTATTTCCACTGTATGGATTGTAGTATAATACATTTTTAATTTTATTTTTTTAAAAGAAACATCTGTGTTTTAAAAAGGGTGCTATCGTGTACCCACTCCTATCATCTTTACTTTTCTACAGTATTACACCTAACAATAATTAAAAAAAAATGTGAACTCCCTATACACACAATAATTTAACTTCTTTCAACACATTCTTCACAAATGATTACATTTTCCCCACATTCTAATTTGTCTTGAAGGTTGATAGTTGCCATAATTAACCAATTCAATGCAGCAGACACCAACTAATGCACTAGTGGGGAGTGGTGTATTTGTCCCATTATTACCATTTTAACATTTCTTCCACTGATGCCATCCAGGTCCAAAAACATGTCCAGGTCGCAGCCAAGCTTCCCAAAGCCATTCACTGATGAGCCAAATGGCTTGATGGTGCATTCTGGGAAATAAGCAGCCGCAATGTCCTTGAGCAGAGAGCAGACAAGAAAACGCAGCCTGGTGTTCTCCTCTGTTAGCTGATAGGCTTCTGTCAGGGAAGTGATCTGTTGATCTATCTGAGGGGATATAAGAAGACAGGACACAGTTCATATGGTCTTTAGTCATGTTTTCACTAAGTGGAACAGTTCTATTTGGTACACTACAATAAATATATTTGTATGTTTTCACCGCTTCATTTCTGGCATCTTTCCCATGGGGTACCAGAGTTAAATGGTACAGTATGGACCCCAAACTGCAACAGTCAGGTGATGGAGCAACAGAGAAACACCACTCCCTTGCAAATGGTGTATACCGTAATGTATATACCATGGAAGTCACCCGTAGCCTTTTCTCATACAAAGCATGAAGTCTTGTTGAGATAAACAGCCACAAATTAAGCAGGAAAAAAAGAGCTGCCAGATGTCCTCCATTATTGTGAGTTGTGTTGTCTGTTGTGTCGTGTTCAATGTCATCACACCGGTACATCATCCCACTACATGACCTTCGGACACAGCCCACACCCCGTTACCGAGTAAAGGTACCGTTCTCAGTCGAAATGCAAGCCTGACCTGGGGCTGTACCATAACCAAACTGTATTAAACTGAACCATACCATGAAGACAACACAGCATTAGAGGCATTTAATTAAAGTTTGCAGCAATGAGCAATGACTGTTATCAGTTAATTTGCTTAAGTGTATTTTTATATAATTAACAGTTTTCTGATTTTTCTGGTTTCTTTGCACCAAATAACATGGAAATCATGAAAACTGAATTTTATAAGCTATTCTATAAACGGAAGCTTCCATCTCAAATTATCCTCTTACAAGCCGTGTCTCAATCAATGGATACTTCCAAGTGTGAATAAGAAATAATTGTTAGTTGCAGTCCTACTAGAGTCAATGCATTTGATGTTGAAGTTGAAATTCTGTGTGTGATGGCCCACTTACACTCTCCTTTCTGGACAGTCTCTGTATGAGTTCATTGATGGGAGGGGCGGTTTGCGGTTGGCAAAGTTGGCCCGATTGCTGGTTCAGCATGTCGACTGAGGCAAGGTTCCTCACTGACAGCAGTCTGGATTTAAAAGGCACCAAGGACTCATGGTTGATACTGGGTATGGCAGCCCCTTCAAGTAAGGAGGCAACACTCTCCTGACTCGAATACTCAACTACAGCATACAAGCCCTGGAGAATGACATACACAATACACATGGTTTCATTTAAAACTGACATGATTAGGACTTTTAGGTGTGCGTGTGTTTACAACAAAATCTGATGTGCTCAGTGTTTCACTTACATAACTTTCATAGAAGAAGTGTTTCTTGATGTCTCCATATCTTGATAAATGCTTGAGGAACTTTTTCTCACTGGTTCTGCCATGGCAGCTGATGAGGACAGATCTATCTGCTTGTTCTTGTCTCTCTATCTGAACAACATACAGCGACTTCCGTCCTTTATTTTCCTTCTCCTCTGACAAAAAAAGAACCAAAATATTATATCTTACAAGAGTATTTTACTAGGAAGAAGATATTCCCCATGACTTAACCATGCTGCTGTTGTCAAACCATACTTAGCAGTAGAGTTATAGATATGGTTTATTAATACATAATATCCCAATGTTTTAGACTTATGTCCCTATGTATGAAATATATTTCAGTACAGAGATGGGCACAGGCTGTTTTATTTGAGTTCATGAAATATTCCTTTAAGAGATTTGTGCTTCCCACTGAACAGTACCTGCAATTTACTCTAAAATATAAGAAAATGTCTACCATAAAAGCACTGTAATTTTTGTATTCTAGCTGTTGATCTATATTATAGTACTTAAAATGCACTGATTATCTTTAGTTCTAGATGGCATCTGGTGTATATATTTGGCTTAACTGTAAATGAAACTGCCTATAATTATGGTCACACTGAGTTGCAAAATAAATAATGGGTCTTAAAAAATTGTTTTCTTGTACAACTTGATGTCGATTGCATGCTTTTTTTAAGAAAAGAGATCCAACATGCCTTGTCACAATATGTCGACATGTAAAATCTAAGGGTATATCTGTCCCAGTCAGAAAAATGAGCTCCTGGAAAAGTATCCATTAGATCCTGTGACTCACTGATTACAGGGTATAACACCAAGCTACCAAGCTTCATAGAAACAACTGTGACTCTAAACAGTATGGGACACTGTCACAACATACACAACACAGTCCCATGTGAAGCATTAATATCCTGAGACACTGAATGCATGATTCTTAAATGTGGCATAAATAACATCCACAGTTACTAAACAGATTTTAATGACAGAAACTAACCCCGAGACAGTTTACATTTATAATATTGAACGACATTTCCTCATGTCTTTTTTTATTTATTTTTTATTATCAACAATTAACTTAGACGAGAGAGAACGCTACGCAAAATATATACATTTCTAAACCGAGTTTGGACTCAATGACTGCGGTAGTCTGTGCATAAGAATAAGGCTAACTCGTTAGCTTTATGTAACAATTACATACTGACCACTATCGTCGTTACGAGATGCCTCAACCTGCGAAGCAGCAACGTTTGTTCCAATACTTCTGTGAAGTAACGTGTCAACCTGGTATAGACACTTTACCAGGCGACCCCTTCCCCTCACAGGTAACCCGCACACGGCGAAGGAGGACGCCATTGCTGAATAGAAAAGGGTGAAAGGCGCCTGCGCAGGGATCTGTCTACGGCAACCGAGAGGTACCAATGAACACTCACCGGCTCAGTTGCTCCCTCGCCGTAATTATAAAAATACATAATGTGCCGTAAACACAAGAAACAGATGTTTCAATGTGCAAGAGTGTCGTTGATGTAGTTGATATGGCTTGGGACATGGGAGCTTTTATTCTGTAAAAACGGACGCTTGGTGTTGTATTGGTGTTGGACTTCCTGTCCCGCTCGTGCTTAATTCTGCTGAATTGAAGCGTTGTATTCCGTCATTTGGCAAAAATAGAACACTCGACTCACGTATTTTCCTCTAGTAGTAGCAGCGGGCGGTACAGTGACGGAGCCGGTGTTATGCCGAGTTCTGCGTACCCGGCGAGAATTGCTTTCCTCTCACGGGATCGCGCACGGCTGAAGCGGAAACCACTGGACGTCGAGAACCTCATGTGTTTTATGGCAAACTACGGCTTGAACGCCATACTTTTTGGGGTTTAATAAAGACGATATGATTGTCCGATGACCGTAGTTTGTGGTTTGTGTTGCTTAGCGACTATAGTAACGCCTTTCTTACAAACGTTTCTGGGGGACGATTTCTGTGAACGCGTTATTTGTTAGAATTAAATTACGAGCGGATTTCTACCTAAATTAAAAAGATTAAGACCATAATGGTCTAAAGTACAACGTATGGCAGAGCTGATTGTGGCGCTGCCGAATTCCTGATTAAATAAAAAGGGGGGGGGGTGTAAAATCAGCTCTGGCGAAAAATGCACCCCTTGAATATTTTATTTTGTAGAGTATTTGAAGGAATAGTGATGCCCATGTTATATTTGGGTACATTTCACCAGAATGATGTGTATTTCATACATTCTCTGCAGGCACGCAGAACTCGGCATAACACCTGTACGCGACCAAAACTAATCGGTGGTTTGACATATAGTGGATGCCGTGACGGACACGCATTCAGTGGAATCCCGGGGTTGGATATACAGCATCGGCGCTCCAAATAATTTGCTGTGCATTTGTATCCTTGACACCTATGTGAATATGAATTGCAATACATCAAGAAAAACCCTTTTCCACGGAAGGGATGTTGCGTGTTTCAGAACTGACGCCACGTGAAATTTGTTTTCTATCCGCGAAAACACAGAAGAGAAGGGGAAAACGAAAGCGCGAAGCTAAAGTGCTGGCACCTGACGTAGTCACGACGCTACTGTGTTGCTCCGCCTCCGCCTCCGCCCTGTTGGGCTTCACTTCCCGTGTTTACTTCCTTCTTAACGGAGACTTATGCCTTTGTCTCGGTCAGTCAGTGCTGGATGCTGGAGATGCACGATGAAGTGACGACATTCCTGATTATTGGTAAGCGTTGCGTCTCATTTAACGTTTTCGAACACGAATTGCTGAAATTCTACACAAAAGCTAATTGATATCAACACTGATTTTTTTTATACTAATTTATATATAACACCCCAGATTAGTTACTATCAGTACAGTTTTCTAGATACATAATGTTTTCGCATTCTTGCATATACATTTATTTAGATTTAACTTGTTACTTGTTAACATGGGGTTTTTCTATGAAAGCATTGGGTCAGGGTTTGTGATTTGCATGAATACTATTTCCCACTTTCCTATCAGGCTAATAAAATTTGCCATCTTTTGTTTTCCATTTTGATGTGCATTACTGTGTACAATAATGGCCAAGCTTTCTTAAGGGGCTTCCCAGCTTTACTGTGAAACTCCCCTGTCTGCGAGGAAAACACTTCTCTAAGCCCCTCCCAGTTACAAATCAAGCCAGCTGAACCAAAGCTTTGCATGCTTCAGTGGACTGTCACTAATGAGCATCCTGGACTCCAAGTTCGCTTTGAAACATGATCAAATGTCATATTTTTGTTGCTTCTCTGTTTTAAATATAGTATAAAAATGCCAATATACTGAACGCCTGTTTTGTTTCAGATTGAGCAGAAGAGAAGCGTCAAGATGGATTACAAATACAGTAATGGAATAGAAATGCTTTTGGCTCACATGAATATAGAGGACTTCATCACTGCTGCCGAGACTCTGTATAAGCTTGAGGAAGAGGAGGAGGCAGAGGAAGGAGGCTTATCTTTTGAAGAAGAAGGTCTCTCCCAGGAGGAGATGAATGAGAATGAGGAGGCAGGGGAGTCCGTGGGCTCGGGCAGTGAATATAAGGATTTTTCTGAAGGTGCTGGCGGCGTGCGATACGGGACAGTGACGGATCTCCTGTCCTTTGTCAACCTGCTGTCCAGCATGCAGACAGCAGCCCTGCAGCACTTGCCTCAGGAGATGGGTGTCCTGTTGAATAAGGTGAGAATCTGTTTTGTGACTCCATAAAAATGAATGTTTCTCTGTGTGGCATTTTGATTTGATGAGGCAAGTAAGAGAGTGCACAAACCTTTACTTTGACTGACATTTTGTGCAGAAGGACATGGCTGTAAAAAAAGGCCGCTACCAGATCAACATGGATGTGCTGCTGTTCCCATGGAAACTGACCTACAAGAGTTACGGCTCTGGCCTCGTGCCCAAGGGCTCATTTGGGAAAGTCCACTTGGCTCAGGACACCACCACTAGGAAGAGAATGGCTTGCAAACTGGTGAGTGCTGCTGAGAAATGTCTGGAATTCATTCTGTGCTGACTTCTCGAAAACCCTGCCTCTGTGTGCCAGCATTTCACCTGCCAAGTGTTTGTTCTCAGAGCAACCAGTCCTGTCTTTGTACAGTGACTCCGGATGTCAGCACATTTGTTTTCTCTTGAGGTGAAAGGGGAAGAGTGCTCTTAAAAAGAAGAACTGTTTTTCAAATGGGCCGAGATGAATGCAAGAATGGAAATTTAACAATAACTTTCAGCCCCTCCTAATTTTTAAAATTAAACTCAAATGTTCTCTATTTTTTCCTCGTGTTCCGTGAGTGGTGCTTACGTCAGAAATCTATGTTGACACTGTGTATTGCACATTCTGTTATCAGCACACAGGGGACGGTCTTACTGGCTTGTACTTGTTTACAGTACATGCTTAGTATCTGAGTTCAAATGAGTCACATATCAGTAGACAGACTTAGTTAATCATCTCTGAAAAATGTGTCTCATGTTTTTTTTTTTTTAAAGAAAATGCTTTTAATACTTTTAAATGTGAGGAAACAAGCTTCTATTTCCCCGGGTTACATTTCCTATGCTAAGTTAACAGTGTTCTTGCTTTTCTTTTACTAATACCATTTTCATGTCTGTATGAAGTTAAAAGTGTAGCCGGAGTTTTTAGTATAGATTATCCCTGTAACACAATAAAGTGAATTTAAACAGCCAGATATGACGGTGGGATCTTCTCATCTCTGCTCAACAGTGTGTGTAGGTGTGTTTCACAAAATGGGGAACTATTCCTTTAAGCAGAATCATGGTGACAGTTTGTAATAATTCATCTATTTACATGTCTTCCTCAACACATCACAGATCCCCATGGAGAACTTCAAAGCCGCTGATGTAGAGTTCCAGGCCAGGTTCCATCATGAGAACATTGCTGAGCTTTATGGCGCCCTTCTGTGGGACCAAAGCGTCCACCTGTTCATGGAGGCCGGAGAGGGCGGCTCAGTGCTGGAGAAGCTGGACAGCTGCGGCCCCATGAGGGAGTTCGAGATCATCTGGGTTACCAAGCAGGTCCTACGCGGCCTGGAGTACTTGCACTCTCATAATGTTATCCACCACGACATCAAACGTAAGAGCAAAAGAAAGTAAAGTCATTCTCTTAATGAGTGTTACTATAGTGTAAATGGCTGTGTAATGTTTTTATGTGCAGTGGAATTGAAAGGCCGCCGGTGAGTGCAGTTATGTGTAATTTTAGCGAGAGTGAAATGTGTCAGGGAGGATATAGCTATATAAGTATAGAAAGCCACAAACTGACAAGACCACAGAAATGTCACGCTGATGATGTGACCGTGTGTAGATATGTTCTGAAGATTTGACGAATGTGAAACTAATGACTGAGAGCAGAAGAAGATGGAAGGGTAATTAAAGGAGGTGGTGCTTGGCTGAGGTTTGATACCAGGGAGCTGGACCGCAGTGATGCTGCCGGGATCAAAGCATTCTCCACAGTCATCTGTCAGCCTCATTTCCTCACGGCTGTGCGCTGGCTGGAAATTCCAGCCTGCTTCTTGTGCTTATGCAGGGTTCAAATTTGGGATCCAGACCAGCAAGTGACTTTTGACAGGGACCGGTCTGGCCTACTGACGTGATGCTGTGGTTGTAACTGTTTGCTGCCTGTGATGATGATATGTCATTAAGCACACAGATGAGCAACAGAGTAGGGAAGGCAGGCAATTGCCTGGAGGCCAAAGCTGAAAGGAACAGATTATTAAATAAATTGGCACTGGCATTTTTCTGAGAACTCCCCGAAATCCTAAATTTTGCAACAATGTATGATATACACAGTTTTGCACTGGGAAGTCATAAAAGAAAGCAATGCCTCCCCCCCCCCAAATAAAAAAAGTCCCTTGAAACACACCTGTGGATGAACCTATTAATGCTCTGTCATTGGTCAGATTCTTCCTCTTTAAGAGCATGAATCACTTGAAAATTCTCCATAGAGGTTTTAGTGGCCCTTTCAAAGCAAACAGCTTCTGACATCAAACACCAACCTGCACATCAAAGCATCAGTAGTCAAACACGGAAGCTTCTCTGGCATCTCATTGTTTTGTTCTTTTCTTTTTTTAGCCAGTAACATCGTCCTGATGTCAAACAAAGCAGTACTTGTGGATTTTGGCCTGACAGTGCAGATGACAGAGGATATTTACATTCCCAGAGACCTGAGAGGAACAGAGGTGAGGCAGTGAGCCAGAGAGCTGATGAAGTGCAGATGTTTGCCTGTTCATCACCTATACCAATCAATACTTGTTGTTCCATTGCTCTGTGTGTGTGTGTGTGTGTGTGTGTGTGATTACTAATAAGAGTACCATTTCTCTTAAAACATAACTCAGGAAAGACTTTCGGAGAGATTTTGCCAAATTAGTCAGCACTTGTCAGCACTTGTGTCCTCCCCCCTCCCTGTTTGTTCCTATAATAATTCAAGAGGTTCAGTGATTGGCTCCAGAACAGTCAGTGCACTCACTGACCTTGACTGATGCTAATAAGAATCTGCTTGTGCTAAGTGCTTTCAGAGCAATTTTCCCATGTGTTTATGTGTCAGTCTATATGACTGTTTTTACATGCAGCCTGGGCCTATCAGGGCTTGGCTGGTGGAAAGTCCCAGCAGGGCAGACACCCAGAAGTAAGAAGAAAATAGACAGTTAGTGCACTGGACTGCTCAGGCTTTCAATAACGTGGGAGAGTAGGCTGGAATTTCCAGCAGAGAGAGAGAGAGAGAGAGAGAGAGAGAGATGGACTCTGGTAGACTGTTTACTTTTCACACTTCAAAGGCCAGCTCTTCTCAGCACTGCCCTTTCCTTGACGCACACAAAGTGCAGGTCTGACAGAAAACTCTTTCTGTTTGGCCAGACACGGTTTTCTGTTTGTGTTAAGACCACTTGTTTTTTTCAAGCAACTCACTTTTTCCCTTATCTTCATACTCCGCAGCCGCGTCATATTTACTTCTAATATTGTGATCCTTCTGCAACTTAGATGTATATGAGTCCAGAGGTGGTTCTGTGTCGAGGACATAACACCAAGACGGACATCTACAGCCTGGGCACCACCATCATTCACATGCAGACTGGCAGCCCGCCCTGGGTCCGCAGATACCCACGCACCGCCTACCCATCCTACCTCTACATTGTGAGTATTCTTATGCGCAGTCCTAGATTATCAAGAACCTCGATAAAAATTCATGGTCCCCAGATGTTGAGGCCTTTGTTACCTCCCTGACGCTTGACCATTTTTTGACCTTATTTTTCTGACCATTGTTGATGCTCGATATTTTTGCTTTCTAGTGAAATGCCATAACAGTTGTTGGACAGATTGTCACAAGATTTGGCACCAACATGCGTGGTCCTCAGTGACAGAATCCTCAACTTATTGTTGGTCCTTCTGTTCTTTTCCTTAATTTAAACACTAACATAATCTATGAACAGACATTCAAATTTACTCTGATTTACCTTCCACAGTAGCACCTTTCAGCTTTTTAGTATTAGGCAGTTTCCACTGTAGCATGCGTCTGGTTGTTCAGTGTCTTTTCAAGTCTTCCTACCATCCTTTAACTCAAAAATATCAAATTGTTTGAGCTGACAGAGAATAAATTCTATCCCGTACTGAATATACTGGTCTAAATGTTACCATGTTTTTGTCACTATTGCCCTGTTGTTCTTTGTGGGCATAAGAGAGGGGTGGTAACTGGGGCACATGCACAGACCGCAGAAGCCACCGTGAGTCTGACTCTGGTCTGACTCGAGGTATACATGCAGTACATGCAGTACATGCAGTAGTAATTTGAATTCAAGTTGCATTAACTTGGTGTGTTAGTCTGACTTTTGGAAATTAGATTTGCTACAATTTAATTCAGACTAACATGTTGAAATGCATTTTAAAATCCAGTCATTTTTAGTTTTAGCATTTATGAATGTAACAGTTTCCTTTGAATTGAATATTATAGCTGCACATACCCATTAGCATAATAATTATACAGTATATTCTGTAAATGTTGCCCCAGGACTGAAACTTTATTTTATCTTGAGGCATTTCAAAATATGACATGTCTTTTCTATGACCTTTATCAGGTCTCCCACAATCTAGATTAGCATGAGATTAACAAAAGGATTAACATGACCTCTCATAGTGTGTGACACATGGCCTATTAAGTCAGTCACTACTTCTCTTTCTATTAAAGGTTTTCCATTACATGGGTGGTTTGTGGTGGAGAAGTCCCGTTTCTGTTTTTGATGCTTATCAGCTCTTTCAATCATCAGTCACTTCCTCTTGAAACTGCTGTCATGGAGAAGTAGCATAGCATGGCTGACTCACATTTACAGCCTGAGCCCTGCTACTTTTCCTTCTTCCGCAGCCTGTTCTTTTTCTGGCTATTTGGAGGCCTTCACAGTTTTTTGTTGCCTTATGTGTCTCACAACAGATACACAAGCAAGCTCCACCTGTGGAGGACATTGCAGAGGACTGCACCCTGGCTATGCGTTCGTTCCTGATGCGAGCCCTGGAGAGGAACCTGGCTCTGCGGAGCACAGCGTCTGAGCTGCTGAAGGACGAGGCCATCAACCCTCCCAGGGAAGATCAGCCGCGCTGCTGGAGCCTCGACTCAGCAATGGAAGAAGCTAACCACACAATCTTACGCCAGCAAAGCCAGCACCATGACACCACACAGGGTAAGGATTTTGTGACTGAGCACCACTTGTTTGCAGGAGTTTGCAGGAGTCAATAGATGAGTTGCCACACTATTGCACTTGTTGGCAAGCATGATTACCAAGTTCTATTTGCATAAATAACCTATGAATAGTTCTTTTCGCCCTATGCTAGCTGGAGATAGGCACCAGCCCCCCCGCGACCCCTAGTGGATAAAGCGGTAGAAAATGAGTGAGAGTGAGAGTGAGTGAATAGTTCTTTTTTTCTTCTGCAGAATTATCTCTGTACTCCGAGGACTCTGGCCACATGAGAAGAAGGGGCTCCTTGTACATCGACCTGGGGGCCTTGTCAGGTTACTGTAAACTGGTGACAGGGCCCCCCACCACAGAATACGGCTAACGTGTGACTACATACGGTATCTCGGTAACTCTCTTTTTGTACCTGAACTGTCATTAAAGCAAAGTGCTCATTTGGATATTTCGGATGGGAGGACAGTTGCAGGCAACGTGGCTCATTGGCAAAATGAAAATGTTTACAAGTCAGGACATCTTGTAAATTAATGTTTGTAGCTCAGCCTGAAATGGACAACACTGCTGGACAGTTGTTGAATGAGATCCTTTGTAAATAAAACAGCATTGTATGTTTTATTCAGTTGTAATTAATATATTCAGTTTTATTTTCTAATTCATTTGACAGTCTACTCTCATTATGCGCCAATATGACATGTAGTTCTTTTTGGAATTCCTCTTGTTTATTCCTGTGGAATATCGGTGACATCATCTTGCTATGCAAATGAGCTTCTACAGAATGTATGTGCTACCTGATTCAAACTGGGCTGTTTGTCTTGTCAGTATGCAATAAAAAAGACATTGAAATGAAAATTGTTGTCTCACTGTCTGTGATATTTCACAGTATGTCGCGTGAGTATGATTCATGTGCAGTGTGTTATGTTTACTTCCATCTTCATTCTACTTTGTTTTACTATGGAATTTTCTGTTGATGATATTCTGATGAAACTGTGAGACAACCGTTGAAACAAGCTAACACTATACACTGTATATTATACTCTGGACATGCAGTATGTGATCCTTGGCTCATCATTGCCCACTGCTTAGACCATTTACATCACTATACATACATCTCTTACTACAAACTGGCTCTTTTATGACTGGTTGAAGGACACTTACCGTAAGTTCCAAAGTGTCACAAGCAGTTAAAACAATACCACACTGATGTGCACAACATTAGATGTTTAAATACGTATTATTCAGTGATGTCAAGCTTATCTGGTTGGTGGAAATGTACAATGGTAATATAAAATCCCTGAGACTGGGTTGCTCTGCTAGATAAAATATGTAATTTAATGTTACATATTACAAATAATGTTTCTGTTCACAAAGACCAAACAGAAGCAGAATAACATCAACAATCAGCAGAAGTTATGCACTGCAGGATTAAGGTCTCTGGTGATTTTATTCCCAACCGCATGAGACAAAACAAAATCTCCTAAGGTGATGTTTTTGTCTCCCGAATACAGTCAAGACTAGGAAATGATCCTCTGACTCAACTGCATTTCCTGCATTCTTCCTCAGAAGTGTCACATGATGTTTTGTAATCCTTCCAGTTTAGCAAGGTGGTTGGTTACACATTTTCCTGTGCAGTGAAAAAGTGTACATTGCATGTGTTTTCTGGTAAACAAGTTATTGTAAAACACTGAGCAAAATGAAACAAGTTAGACTTAAAACAAAATTAAACAGAATTAAAAACCTAAATACATAAAATAAGACTGGAAATACACATGGTATATACAATATGAACATCGGAACAGGATATGAAATTACAGTGTACAGCATGCATCGTGTGTGTGTGTGTGTGTGTGTGTGTGTGTGTGTGGGACCATTTTGGCTGGTCCACAGAATTTTAATAGGACTATTCAGAGTTAAGACCTGTTTTAGGGTTAGGGTTAGGCCATTAATTGTGATGGTTAAGGTTAGGGTAAGGGACTAGGGAATGCATTATGTCTACGAGTGTCCACACAAAACATGCAAAACCAGCGTGTGTGTATGCTCAGGTACATTTTGTGAGTGAAACTAATCAGAGCTTCAGTCTCCTGACTCATTAACCCTTCCTTCATTCTAACTGCTCCAGAATGATAAACAGAAATGTTAAGTTTTGCAAACAGCCGTTAGACACCAAGAATAAAAACAAATAATATATATGACATAACTATGGAAAAGTGTGACATTACTTAAACAAAAAAAGGTTAAGAAATTTCTAAAAAAAGACATTTGTAAGAAAATTTGATGGGGTCAAAATGTTCAGGTAAACAAGAAAATTAAACAAAGTCATAAAAGGCAGAATCAGTATTTAAAAGGCTTAAATGTTTTGCCCTGAAAATGTATCTTATCTTGGGGTAAAAACATTAAGCATGCAAAGCTCCACCACTTGCAGTGCCACTGACAGAGAACAGGGGCCTCATGTTTCAAAAAGCACGCAGCTTTCATACTAAAAGATAACACATTTTTTGGTACGTTACCTACACATTATGGTCTGTTGTTCATTCCACAAATGTACAATCCTTACAAGTTGTACCGGGTTGTGAAGGTGACTAATCAGGCTTTCCAACGATATAAAATGCAATACCAATTGGAATTATTAAAGGGTATATTAAAGGGAAAGTTATAAAGTTATATTCTGTGCAAACATTGATGAAAAGCAACGTTTAAGGAACTTTGTGTCATGTTCTGTCTCCTGGCTGGTGGGGTTTTGGTTTTCTTTGTTTCCTGTTTTATTTTTTGTTAACATGAAGAATCTTGCAATTAAATCTTACTCAGGGTTTTTCCTTTTCCATAATTCTATGCTTTTTTTCTGTTGAAATACTGTAGAAAATGTTGTGGGCCACATTTTCAGTCTGATGCTGATTTACTTCATGGCTGTGATACTGTATGAAATCAAATAGTTAGATAAATAAATAGAAATCAAATGCGCAAGTACTTCTCTGTCCCGCCTCAGTCTCTCCTACCATTGAACCATTTTTTTACACTGGGCAACAGTTCTTAGTATTTCAGGGCAAACCTAAACCTAACCTAGACCTAAAAAAAATATCAGCCTGTGGAGATCTGTTCGTGTGATCATATATTCATATATTCGTGTGATCATATATATTGAGCTTAGACCTCCCGAACCAGAATATCAGTTTTCCTCCCTCTGACCCTGCTGCTGTCTCCTTCGTCCATGGTGAAACGAAACTTGCACTCTGCCTCACCGCATTTAATAGTGAGGAGAGGAGCTCATTTGATTGGTGAAGACTGTGTTATTGTGACTGGTGAAGACCCAGTCATGCCTTCTCTCCCTCTCTTTGCTACTTGCTGGTAGGAGAGACTGAGGCGGGACAGAGAAGTACTTGCACATTTGATTTCTATTTATTTATCTAACTATTTGATTTCATGCAGTATCACAGCCATGAAGTAAATCAGCATGACTGAAAACGTGGCCCACAACATTTTCTACAGTATTTCAACAGAAAAGAGCATAGAATTATGGAAAAGGAAAAACCCTGAGTAAGATTTAATTGCAAGATTCTTCATGTGGCTTTCCCCTGGATTCCCCAGGTACAAACTTTTTCACAATCATGAGGTGCAAATAAAGTTTTAGCACAGCTTTCACTACATTACTTTAATTTGCTTCATTTAATATTTGGCAGTATCGACTGCAGATTTTACACCAGGGACACCCATGGTTCCACAGCAGCTCCACACATGATTCCACTCTTCCTCTATTTTACATGTCACATGATCTCTGCTGTAGATGGGGTTGCCTCTTAGTCTGACTAGAATTTGCGTTCATCGGCAGTTGCCTCTCAGTATGACAGACAAACACTTCCATCTGCTGGTAGTAGCAGGTACAACTTCTTTTTGTAGCCCCTTTCATGCAAAATGGAGTTTATTTAGTTTATATTCTACATTTCCATTTTTTGGCAACACTTGTCCTTTTAGTTCCACTTCCTGCTCCTTAGACTGACAGTGATCAAAGACCTTATTTCCTATGTGTTCTCTGAATCTCAGTCAAGCTCTAAGATTACACTGTAGCCAGTGCCACAGGTGATCTTCTACTAGACAAGTAAAAGAGTTTGGTAAGTACCATTCCTTTATAAACACTGGACCCTGATTGTAAAAATACAACAACAGGTAATTGCAATTGCCCAGGCTTTTATTCTCACTCTGAAGATACAGACATGAGGCTGAGCACGAGTCATCATGATGAGTAAACTGACGGTTATGAATGAAATCCAGATCAGGTCTTGCTGGAAATACAGATTCCATGCATGGTAAATTTCAATTCCCCATACAACTGAATGTATCAAGTGTCCACTATACAGGGAAACAAGTCTTGTCTTCATAGTAATGAAAAACACTAATGAGGAGCACATTAATGGCCTAGTTTTCTGCTGTTTGGACTTTGAATCTTTCTTTACGTTGTTTTGATTTGGCTTTGGACCTTTGAGTCCTCAGGTTGGATTCTGTTGAATTTTCTTGGAATATAGTTGTTATAATCTTTACCTGAGGTGGTTCCCATTTTGTGTTCTTTGTGTATTGCTTAACTTTCCGCCCTTGTGTTTGTCCCAGGCTCATAAACCCGTGTAGTTATTTTTACTTGTGTCAGCGCCAGTTCCCTGTGTCTCTTCCAGTCAGTGTTTCAATTCATTCTCTTATTTATTCTGCCTAGTTACTGACTTACCCTAACCCTTTTGAGCAGCCACTAGGTGGCAACAACTCACCATCTTTCATCCACTACAGACATCCCTTTTTAACCTCTTTGTCACGTTGACATTTTGTAGTTTTCATTTTACACAGATATCCTGAAGTTGGGGACTTTATTTGTTCACTATTACATGATGATATAATTTTCTGTCCTGCTAAACACACATGGAAACAAAACAGTTTGCGTGGAGACTGAAACATAGACACAATATCAATAATATAAGCAAGTATTGTTTGTCAGCAATAATGTGTTCAACGTATTCACCGTCAGGCACAATGATGAGCACAAGTGCATTTGCTTCCTCCACATCATGGGAGATGGGCATGAAAATGACAGCTGTGTTGATTGGAAAATAGAAATGACTCATGCGTTGCACTGTGCAACACTTTTGCACCAAGTGTAAGATAGAGCCCAGAGGGTTGGAAAAAGAATGAACAGTTAGTTCAGAATAGTTAGTAACAGAATAGTTACTATAGTTAGAATGAACTATAGTAACTATATTTTGTTCATCAATGTAATGTCAAGACCATCATTGCTATGGACATTGCTATAGGAATGCTCGTTAGCCGATTCACATTCACAGTCTTTTTATCTTGTCCCCTAACATTGTCCATTCACCTATGCATGCATAGCCTTCATACTATCCCTCTTTCATGAAGTGCCCTGTAAAACATTTTGCACTCGCCTATAAAGAGGATTCTTAGCCTGTGACGACAGCAGTTGGCTGGATTCTTTTTTCCCCATCCCAAAAAACACGTATTTACCCTTCACACAAACCGTTTTTTTTCCCCCCCACTGCAACACCTCCCTATCTCCTTGGAAGTTATAATTAGTAATTCAGTAAACACGGTCGTTACTTAAAACATAAAAGTCAATATCCAAAATATGCAACATAATTCAAACAGTCTAGTTAATTTGTCACTTTATAAAATCCTTTGGCGTGAGTGACATGGCTGTGTTAAGAACGTGCTCCTAAAGGGCAGAGCATGTGCTGTTGATATTCTGTACATCACATTGTATGCAAAGACGGGTTTCCAGGGGCGACGGCACCACAGGGTGGTATCTGCTGTTTGTGAGGGTGGATCCGGAATCAGGCTGTTTGCTCAGTAAGGCAGAAAAAACATTCCCTGCAGGAGGATGAGCAGATCGTGCTGAGGAGCAGGAGTTGACCCAGTGGTGCGGACACAGAGCATCCTGCATCCTGGATGTTTGCTGCTGCTAAACCTCAGCCGCGGAGACCTGACATGGGATTACTGGAGTTCTTAAGGGTCCACACCTCCTCCCCTTCCCCCCTGCGTAGTCACATGTGTGGTTAGCTTTGCTGTGGTCTAATTTAGCCCTTTAGGGTCAAGGGGTACATTTTGGTTTAGTTTGATATGCTAAAGCTGCAGTACGTAACTTATTATGATTCTATATGAACAGAAACAATGTAACATCATTAGTTTGCTGCATCCTTCTTCTGAAAATGGGCTCTATCAAGCAAAACTATCAGACCTGACTGAGGGAGCGTTTGTGTGTATACAGCAGCAGAGCAGGGATGGGCTGAGACAAGTAGCATTTATCCCATCAAACCTCTGAACAACAGGGAGTTTTGAGCAGTAGAATTCACTTCTGAGACTTTTCCTGGATGCTTCCTTATGTTTTTAGTCAAACTCCAACCTGTAGCCGTCTGTTTTATGTCGAAACAGACAGCTGCAAACGTGGAGCCGTCACACTTCACTGTCTCAGTGTTGCTGTTGCCTTTATATTTTTAAATGGAATTTGTTGTTTTCAAATGTTTAACATTTACGGTAATAATAAGCATGCCCCCATGTCAAACATGACTAAGAATGACTCTAAATACATGTCTTCAAGTGATTATTGATGTAAGATCCTCATATAATTAAATAATGCAGCAAAGTGAATTTGTGTTTGAAGGGGCGGAGGAAGAAGCCTACTGTGTTCCCGGGTGTTGCTGTGTTAGGGAGGTCTTCTGAGTGGGGCACATGCAGGACGCCTACAGTCACCCAGGCAACCAGGTCCTTCACACAATGAAGCAAGAATATTTTGAATAGGACACAGAAGAGGTGTTTTCTTTATCCATTTAAAAGTGCAAACTGAAGAAAATGTCAGCATTCACGGGTTGTCATGATGAGCCGATAAACTTTTAGGACCGAGAAAAACAAATCCCGTGACAAAGAAAACACCTGCCCGCCCCTTCAACTGTAAACAACCATTTCTAAGAATCTGTTTCAGCACAAACACGAAATGAAAAGAATGTTTGGATTTTTGTTTCTTAAGTGTGTTTATGTTTTGGTATATTTGTTATTTTTATTATTCTACCTCTATTTGGTCTTGGTGAACAGATTATGTGCTGTATCCACCAGCTGAAAACATCAACAGCAGCATTTATTGCTGCTGAACAAATCAGTTTTTTAACCAGTGGAATTCACTTGTGAATATTTTCGTTGATGCCTTCTTCCATACTAGCTCAATGTTATTGTTGCCACTTCCATCTGTCTGGACATAAATGATAAATGGTTTATATTTATATAGCACTTTTCTAGTCATGATGACCACTGTAGTGTGAAGCTGCTTCACACTACAGTTTTGCCATTCACCCATTCACACCCATTCACTCACTGCCAGGACAGCATTTAAGATAATATTGTCTTGTCATGTCTTTGAGCATTGTGGACAAAACATCTCTCCCCTTAACTGTCATTCCATGTGCACATTGTGAAACTGTGTGATAAACATGAAGAAGGAAAGTAGACATATCTATATTGGTGTTTAGTTCTGTGCCTGGTTGACTATATCTTCATCAATGCGGATGTTCAGACTGTAAATGCTGCTGCTGATGTCCTCACTGTCTTTGTGATGAGTCACAGACAGAAGACACCTGCAGGGAAACAGCTCAAAATCACCATTATCATAAGAATTCATACCAATGCATCTTGTGTAATTTGTTCTTTTGAGCCCCTGTTTGCAATATTGTTTTTTCACACATTAACACTCTTATATAATATATACTTTCAGAACATAATTAAAGACTTACTTTTCCATCACCAGATATTTGAACTTCCTGTCCTGACGGGACAAAAAAAAACTTTCAGTGGAAGCACTTTTGTCACCAATTAATATTTCTGTTGTGTTGCAACACAGCACACACATTGCTTTTGCCTTTTCTGTCTGTCTATGTATAGAAGCATACTAATACAATAGGTTTGCACCCAATTGTCTGTATTTGTGCATTACATTCACTCTTTTAAAATAGGGTATCAACTCCATTTCCAAAAATAGAAATGTCAAAGACAACTGTCTTTGCTCCTATCCTTAAATAAACGAAGTAAAAGTTGCAAGATTAATTATATGCAAGCAAAAAAGCTTATTTCTTTCACATTTAGCTCCCATATTTGTCAAAAGCTGTATTAGTGAGCATTAAAACTTTACAACCATAATCCATTCATACTGGTCAGTGCAAAATATGAAGCAGATTATGTAGTTGTTTGCTTAGTTCCAAGTACAACTGACAAGAAACAAGGATTTCTGGTATTAGGCAACAACAAGGTAAAAGTGTTGGAGCATTTCCATTTGCTTGTTAGGTCTTTGTCTCCCCCTGTCTCTCTGTTCCTGCTGCTGGCTTGATGTGGCTGAACTGCTCTCCTGCTGCAACCTACTACCATCACATCTGCTGCTCATTCTCCTGATCGCCGCTCTCCACCACCTGCTGTAAATACCCCGTCCAGTGTTTGCACGGGATTGTTTGGTTCACCTCAGTGGTAACATCATGGTCGAACCTGCCTTGAGTTTGTTTTTGTCACCCTGTCTTCTGCTCCGCTGTCCTAGGTCTGTTTGCCACGTCCTGCCAGTTTCCTTCACCCCCTCTGGATTTGGACGCACATCCACCTGTCTGGACTTTAGATAGGTGGATGTTACTTATTGTTAAATCAGCTGAACTCATCTCTTGTGTCAGGTGTCTGCATTGTTGGGTCCAGTTATAAGTAAAACCCTGACATTCATAGGGCTCAGTTCCTCATTGTTTGTACTCCAAATGTGAAAAACAGGCATAGCCACACCAGAATGTGTGCATTTATGTAGGCTGTTGATTCAAGGTGCACATCTAGAAAATACCACCACTATGTAATACTACAACCCAGTTCCAATGAGGTTTGGGTGTTGTGTAAAATGTGAATCAAAACAGAGTGCAATGATTTTTTTTTCTTAATGGCAATAAGTGTTTGGGAACTGAGGACACTAATTGTTGAAACTTTGTTGGTCAAATTCAGTCAGGGGTCTTGTGCCTCATAATGCACCACACATTTTCAATGGGAGACAGGTCTGGACAATGTCCGTGAAGGTTAGACAGTGGTTTCAGCAGTTACCGTAGGAAAACCCATCTGTTGTCTCAAACAGGAGCTTGTAAGCCTTACTAACAGGCCTTGCTTCAAAAATGATAGACCTACCACCCTTGAATGCCTTAGCAGATGAAGAAGGAACGTCCACGGCAGAGGACCAGCAATGTACACAGTGATATCGGGTTTGGTCTGGTTTCTGAACTGGTTAATGACATGTGCTTGATGAAGGGGTTTGGCTTGTCCATGATCCAGAGCTCTAAAGGCTTCATGCTTCTTAGGCAAACAGAGTTCCATCCGGAGAATGCTGTTCATCTTTAAAGTCTTGCCACAATCTTCCGTAAGCTCTAGTTGTAGAATACTATGCAGGTAAGACCGAACAGCTTTCATCTTACGAAATGCGAGCACCATGATGAGTCCAGCGTCATTACCTGGAAACACCACAACTGACTGTCCAGACAAACAAAGAACAAAGAAGCCTCATGGCTGTAATGTGATGGGAAAAAAGAATCAAATTTGAATGAACTACAGAAGCAGATAAACTACATATGTTGAGTGAAATCACCTAATATTTTGTTTGTTCTTGAAAAGAGACAACCTTGCACTTGAAACAATGTTTTTTTCAACTGATTCAAAGGTATTTCACACTATTTTACAGACATTTTATTCATTCACTCACTCACTCACTCACTCACTCATGTACCACTTCTACCACTTTATACATGAGGGTTGTGGGGGGGGTGCTGTGCCAATCACAGCTGACATAGGGCGAACATAGTATTAGATATGTTAATATGTTTTAAATTAAATTGTTTTTTTTTTAAGGAAAAAAAAACAGCACTATCTCATCTGAAGAGTCAGCCTTTTGCTTTTCCACAGCTAAATAATGGAAGCAGTTCATTGTCAATATTGTTCCTCTGTGGAAACATGGTGCCCTGGATTAGGAACAAAGAAATAGAACACTACCTGTAGTCATCCACTTGCTTCAGGTGTCTAAATTTAGGGCATGTTAGTCTAATTCTCTGGTGACTGCAGTTGGAGAGCAACTCAGTTTAATTCATTGCTTTTTACAGTATAATGTATGTAACTTCCTACTCTACAGTGAGAAAGGCTGATTTCCAACAGTGGGTTTTAAATTTTACGAAATCATTATCATAGTGTAGATAAGGCAGGTTTATTTGCATCTAGCACTTTAAAGTACATTTAAACAAAGGTCATTTAAAGTACTTGATGTAAATATAAATAAAATTAAATTAATTAAACTGAATACTGCTTTTCTGTGTTTCAGTTATCCACAGTCTACTTCAAAGTTTGTTGGATCTTTGGTCTCGTTTCAATCTGGCCCAAAACTAATCTCATATTTATGCTTTTCTAACTTTATTTAGGTGATATCAAAACTTTATTTGGTCACTTTTAAGCGGAGCCGTTGAAAAAAAAAAAAAAGATATTGACAAGTATTAAACAATATAAAAGAAAACAATTGTAATAATGATATTAAATAAGGTAAAAGAAAAGATATGAGCCCAAAATTAAAAAGCTGTAGAATATTTAAAGTATTTACAGGTCAGGTAGTGAAAATAATGCAACAGTTTTAAAAATAAGAACAGTTTTAAAACAAAATTCAGAGGAGAAAACAGCTTTGAGGTTTATTCTAGGACGTTTTCTTATAGGACTGACAAAAATGCAATAGGTGTCAACACCTATTGACCCCACTGATTTAAATGCTTATATATTACTTTTCAAAAATATGGTCGATTCCATAGCAGTGAAATTATCCACAAAGCCCTTTTTTTTTAATATCATGGCAACAGTATTATTGTGGAACAACAGTGTGAATCTTTGAGGATGTGCAACATTAGACATAAATGAATAAAGACAGACCTGTCCATACTCTGGCTTTATTTTGTCTGTACTGTATTTGTGTGAACCACCAGGGACTTTTGGGGGGGAGTGGCAGTTTACCACTCATTTAAGCGAGGAAACCTCAGGACTTGAGCGTTGACAAAACCTTTTGTCAACGCTGAGTATGATACTCATCATTGACAAGACTATGGCTTTTACCTGAGACATGGTTCATTGTTTCCAAGTGGCACCCCCTTTTGGTCATTCAGACTAAAACGCTGCCCCAGAGTTTTCAAAAATAAACAAAGAGAGAGGCATTTTTTTGTTTTTTGGACCTTTTGAGTCTTTACCAGATAGGAGGGAGAAACGTGAAAGGGGTAGGACTTGCAGAGACAGCTCTACCAAGTGAGCTGTCCAGTGTCCCCGAGCCAACATTGTTGTTAAATTTCTCCCTTTTTTGGACCTTTCCCCAATGCAATTTGGACCCCAGTGCAAACTCTTTTGATTTGCATAATAATGCAAGGTTATTATGGGGTTACTGATGACTGATAGTCAGGGAAATTCTGCCTATTGTACCTTTAAATACATTTGTACGATAGCTACTGACTTTGTTTCCGTTGTTTTAAAGGGAACTAAACGCGTGCTCCAGCTCTTTCTCACCCTTGTTCCCATAAATGATAATGAAGAACAATTTAGTTTAACAAGTGCCTTTGGAAGACATGGAGGAAAATAAAGTAGTCAATTTGGACTTTGTGTTTTCTATTCAAGCAAAAATCTTATGACAGTAGCCTCCTTTTCAATCAGCACAAGCATTAGTGTCTCTGTGGTGACAGCTGTGTTTGAGCCAACTCACGTAGAGGTCAGAAGGTGGGACTTGGGACAGTGGTGAGTCTGAAAGCCCTCGGTCCCCAAGTCTGTTGACTCTCTTCATTGAATAAATGCCCACATCATCCTTTACCGAAAAGTGCCTCTTTACAGGATTAGTCCCTGACAAACATGTCTTTATTCTGTGGCTTAGGCTCTACCACCCCCGCAGTCACCTACAGCGCCCTATAGTGTTTGACTGGGCGAAGTTAAAGGATGTGTCTGTCACAAATCTGGTGACCAATGCCTGTCCTTCCAGCTGTGGCCGTGCCACTCACCGTCCAATGGAAGCAGGTTCAGATGCTACTGTACATCCCATCAGACTACCCCCGCATTTAAAACCCTGGATCTGTGTTCCTGCTCCCCCCATTAAGCAAGATATAATGTCACTATCGCACACTGCTGGACAGACCAGTAAAGAACAGTGACTAAAAATAAATGATTAAACCCAATATTAACTATAACAGGCCAGGGAATTTTTGTGGCAAAAATCCAAAGGCTGACCAAAAGCACTTCAAAGGTAAGGACAAATTTAATCATTACAGGAGATTGGCAAAAAAAAAAAAAAGAAATATATTGATATATTGATTGGTTAAGGACTGCCATGTGATTTTTTTTTTTTTTATGGCAGGAATTTTAATCACAAATATTCAGAATAGGATTATGGAGACACTTCTACTGATTCTGCTTGGACTTCACACTGTGAAGGGAATGGGGTGAGTAAGATTTAGGCCAGAAGGTAAAAGGATTTTTGATAGTATATTGTAATGGAAAAAGAATGAGATTTATGTTAGAACAGGTGTAGCGATAAAATGTGGCAAAAACGTGTGCAGGATTCACCTGTTCAGATCACGGTAACCATAACAGTTGACAACAACCACTTAAAGCTGTGGTAAATGAATTCCTATTAATGAGGAACTTACATGCTGTGCATGCCAAATGATTATTATTTAACTATGTCCCCTGTATATACACTTACTGTATGTTGCAATAAATTAAATACTGTATATTCAAATAAGGACACCTAGGGCTTGTGTCTCGATTTGCCACTCTGAATTCCGAGAGATGTCCTCTGTTTTACAGTTACCATATTTCAGTACTAATTTTATTAATGTAAGAAGTTCAGTCAGTTAACTGTGGAATTCAGGGGTCCAGTGCATCCTCTTATGCAAACATACTTGAACGTGAAGTCTCAGAGAGGGAAGTAAAATCTGTGCATCACATTCCAGACACTGGTGTGAACATGTGCTGGAGGAGAGAATGGAACGAGTCCTGTCTCCACGTCTGCAGCTGGAAGTGAGCTGTACTGAGGTGTATCAGTATAACACGCAGGGCTGGAGGCTTGATGTGGACAGGATGCGGGTCAAACATGGAGGTGATGACGGCATTGCGCTATACTACAAACAACATGGGCCCAAGGCATCCTGCTTTTTGTACAAGTGAGTGAAAAGTTTAGTCGCTTTCATATGTTTCAAGATGATGCCTTGCTGAGAGGGTCCTGGTCCTGTGTTTTACTTTTATCACTAGTAGACTTTGGCACCCTTGCCACACAAATACTTTGTATTTTTTTTTACGTGTATGCATGTAACTTATGTGAGTATAACTGCGTAATGAATTAATAACAAATGTCAACACTTTTTTTTTCTGGGCATCTTACATTCACTCTGTTTTGCACAGGTTTATTTAAAAGTGATATATATATATTTTTTTTAAGTGATAATTATGCACATTTCTAGTAATAAAATAATAATAATAAAAATAATAACAAAACTATAAAAAAATTAACACATCACAAGGAATTAAATTTTAGCTTTAATTAATAATAAGGGGGTCCCACTAATCTGATAATCTGATGATGATCTGAAGTGCAGAAATGTGTAAACTTTGTTCCCTTTAATGGTACATAGCCTCTGTTAAATGCTGTGCTTTTGAAAGTACACTAGTATCCAGGAGGAGAATGTGAAGGAAATCTGCTTGTTCTAAGTGATCCGTATGACATTTCAATGAATTCATACAGTTCTATACAATCCAACTTTGCATCTGTCTGTGTCTGTCCACCTCAGGCCTCCAGAGATCGAGAATCAGTCGGTGAACAAGACAGTGAGGTCGTGCTGCGAGGGCTGGGGAGGCCCACACTGCTCTGAGGGTGAAGAACCAAAAACAACAATTTACATGTTGAAACCAAACACTTCAC
Source organism: Brachirus orientalis (assembly GCA_016785285.1). NCBI lineage: Eukaryota > Metazoa > Chordata > Actinopteri > Pleuronectiformes > Soleidae > Brachirus > Brachirus orientalis. The sequence continues at coordinate 3,569,260 of JAFBJR010000137.1, forward strand.
AAACAGTGCATCACTTGTAAACTTAAAACAAAAAGCATTTACTGTATATAACTTTTATTACAGCAGTTGCTGTACTTGCTGCTGATGTTTGGATAACTTAACATTCATCACTGCTCCAACTATCACCGAAGCATTATAGAATAAAAACATATTGACTGCTATTTATCACTGGCTTCTATTATGGATTTAAAAAGAACACCTCTGCCATGTCGAAAAATTTGTTTTTCCTGCTGTTTTCAATTCACCGTCACTCTGTGTCTTCGGTCCTTACTCACATCCTCCTTTTTACTTATCTACGTCACGTTTACTTAACTTATTTCAAACTGTATTATTGTGTTTTCACTGCAGCTGTGGGTGTGCGTGGTCAGTGTTACTCTACTTGGAGTTGCACTGAGTTTCCTGGAGTTCATAACTCCTCCCTGATGCCCATGGAGCAGTGCTGCAGCAGCATGTGGGGACTGACCTGGAGAAATGCCTCTGATCAGACCTGCTTGTCTTGCACCTACACTCTCCTTCCTGGTCAGAAAACACATACTTATAATGTACACACACACACAGAGAGAGAGAACAGAACCACCCAAAGAAAGTACAAGGTACTACAAGGATGATTCTGCATCTCCAAATCTCTCCCTTGTCTCCAGACTCCCAGTCTTCCCCACTGGTGCGCAGTGGTTTGCTGGGTAGCACCAGGGTGCCACAGGGTTCAGCCACCTGCATGTCCTGGGGTGGAGCCCATTTTCGCACTTTTGACAAAAAGCACTTCCACTTCCAGGGCAGCTGCACTTACCTGCTGGCCTCATCTGCTGACGGCACATGGGCAGTTTACATCAGTACAGTGTGTGCTGAGAGAGATGGCTGCAGTAAGGTAATAAATATGGCAGATCCAACTCCCAAAAGAGTTGACAAAGAAGTACTTTGGTGGCATATATTTTTTAACATTTATAACAGGTGCTGAGGTTGAGGTCATTGAAAGCAAGTACTATGATTAGTCCCATGATTAGTCCCAGCTCTCACACGTGGCTTACTATATGTTTGTTGTATGTTTTGTGTCTTTTCAGGCTTTGAAAATGATGCTGGGTCTAGATCTGGTGTCAGTTCATCTCAGGAACGTAACACTGAACAAACTTCCTGTTGCGCCTGGAGAACCTCTTTTCCAAAATGGTAAACTGTTTAAAGCTGACTTCTAGTCTGATAATGTGTTCATTCACTATCAGTCTAGGATAATGTACAATGAAACAGGGGAGGCAAAGCATCATACTGAAGTAGAATAATAAGACAGTGATAGTCTTACTGTTACTTACTGTAGCTTTTTTAAATGGCAAAACTCCAGGAGAGAATGGGCTGAGCGATGCATGTTTAGGAAATCTGGTTCCTTACTCAATAAATAAATAAATAACACTATTACTCTGGATTCAGTCTTAGGAGTGTTGTTAAAGTATCACACCACGTAGACAATATGATGCTGTTCTGTCTTCTATATCTCAGTGGACGGATGCATGGATGGAAAATGTGTACTTAGGAAAATTGTCATGCCGTTGATCAGAAACATTATGTAGCATAGCAGAAACCAAAAAATCATGTTTTTTTTGTTCTTCTTCAAACAGGAGTGAGTGTCCACTGGCTGGGGGACTTTGTTTTTGTGGAGAGTGGCCTGGGAGTGAGAATCAAGTTTGACCTGTCCAATACAGTTTACCTGACAGTGACTGGTGAGCACCTGGCAACCACAAGGGGGCTCTGCGGAGTCTACAACAACAACCCTGATGGTGAGAGAAGCACCTTATGCACCAGTTTGTACATGAAAATAATGGTTTCCAGTTTGGTGTGTGTTCAGTCAGTCTCATTAATTCAAGGATTTTGCTCTGGACATACATTTGCACTGGTGATAATTGTCTGTTTAGTCCCGTGCAACATACTATGCCTTTAAGGAGTCACTCTTTGGAGGGAGTGGACATAAATGCAAATATTTGCTTTCACCACACACTGTCCACTACGGCAGAGAAAACAATGAGTAAAACGGCACACAGGGACACATCGTGCTGCATTTTCTCAACGCAGACTAATGCAGTTCCAAACCGAGTCTTGTCTTATCTGTTTTTGTCCCTGACAGAAATTTATGAGAGATAATCTCATCTTACTTTACCCTATATATTGGCCTGGTTTGTATTTAACTTGTCTTGATAAGAAAGAAAAAGTCAAATTATTGTTGGCAACTGTGTTTATTTGTAGATGTTTCACTCCTCATCCAAAGGCGAATTTCTACACACATATTATATAAACACTAAAGTTTTTCTTTCCTCTATCATAGATGATTTCACTACAATGAGTGGAACTGTGTCCCTGTTTGCTGCCAGCTTTGGTAACTCATGGAAAGTTCCTGACCAGCAGAATGAAGTAATGCATTCAGGCACTGATTTTTTTTTAACAATAATATATTTTTCTTTCTGTTACATTCAGTCAGTCAACAAATTGTAAGCTTGTATGGGGTTATAAAAATGGTTTAATCAGTTGTTTTGGTGTATTTGTGTGTTTCTCAGGGCTGCAGTGATGCAGCGGAGCTTGGTCACAGCTGTGATGTCTCAGGAGACCCTGCTTTACGTAGGCAGGCAGAATCTGTGTGTCATCAGCTGCTGGAAAAGCCCTTCACACACTGTCACTCCAGGGTGAGACACTCCTGACTCTTACCACAGGTCTATCACTTTGTTGTTGATGTTGTTTTTTTTTTCTGGATTCTGTAGGACATGTAAGCAATTTCCTTTAAAAAACAGGCCTGTGACTCGTGTTTAAGTACAATAATTACGAGATATCAGGCAAAGTTGTCCCAAGAAACAGGTTTCACCATTGTCAGGGGGATTGTACTGACAATTTGGAAAGAACCGTGTCATTATTTAAATCGCATTACACATTTTTTTTTTTTCCTGAACTGCAATTCATATACACACACTCTGCCTCGCAAAAATATTACACAGTCAATACTGTGCATCTCTGCTGTGCTGATAATATAACGTAGTTACACACATTTATGACTTTTGACAATGTTTCCATGCACTGTGTGTTTGTTTCTTTCAGCTGGACCCAGCAGCATACATCGACTCCTGCCTTTACCTGTACTGCAGCCTCCCTCCCAAAGAGAGGGACGATGCAGTGTGTGACACTCTGGCCAGCTACGCCAGAGAATGTGCCCAGCAACACATCATCTTAATGTGGAGGACAGCCACGCTTTGTGGTAACGAAGTCTATGATCATTTGGACAAGGTGCAGGCTCATGAAGCTAAATCTTTAAAGAAGACACATGACGGCCCCTCCAGAAGTCACATATGGACAGATTATTAATCATCACCCCTGGAATTGATTAGTAAAACAAAGCTTTACTTACTCAGCTGTAATATAAGAGGGGGTTTTAACCATTAAAAAATGAAATTACATGATGACTGTTCTCAATATTGTGTTGGTGGCTGCAAATAAATCAATGTACAACATTGAGAAGCGTAAAAGACACTGTAGGTCAGATGAGGAGGTGGTCTATAATCCAGGGCAGATTGTGCTCATGTCTGCTCAGAAATGTGACCATATGCGACCTTCCAATGTGGGTTTTTGTGATCAGATCTGAGCTGATGCATTTGGAGTGTTCAGACGTAGCTCGATCTTACGTGTTACGCTCACTCGGGATGGACGTTAATAGCAGGTCTAGAAATGGTATGGTCCCTCACCCGTTTTTCTCACGTTTTGTCTTTCTTCAGGCCGCGTCTGTACCAGAGGTCAGGTGTTTTCAGACTGTGTGTCCTCCTGTCCCCCCAGCTGTGCATCCCCTCAACCCCCGGGGCCAGCTGCAGCTGTTGGACAGTGCAGGGAGGAGTGTGTGGGAGGCTGTGAGTGTCCACCAGGTCTCTATCTTCACCAAGGCCTCTGTCTGAACAGAGCCAGTTGTCCTTGCTTCCACCGAAGACGCACCTACCAGGCAGGGGACAGGATACAGCAGAGATGCAACACTTGGTGAGACCGAATTCTGTTTTTAATTGCTCCCTCTCATACTTTAATTCTTCCTTTTAAAATTCTTCTTAAATATATATATGCATCTTTTTTAATTTCACCAGTGTGTGCCAAGCAGGCCAGTGGCAGTGTACAGGGGAAAAATGTGCTGGCCAGTGCAGCCTGATGGGGGCACTACAGGTGACCACCTTTGATAAAAAGAGGTATTCACTACAGGGTGGAGACTGTCCCTTCACTGCTGTGGAGGTAAGACATAGAATGCAACGACCTTAGAGTCAGGTTTGTATGTGAGCCACTTCTGCTTTGGGGTTAAGCTCTCTCTCTCTCTCTCTCTCTCTCTCTCTCTCTGTGTGTGTGTGTGTTCAGGACTTTGTTGACAGGAAGCTTGTGGTCAGAGTGCGCTGTGGAGAGTGTACAGCAGGAGGAGGAGGAGGAGGAGGAGGAGGAGGCCTGGGTTGTCTAAGGGAGATGTCAGTCACAGCACTTCGCACAACAGTCACTATCACAGACACTGGTGAGTTAGTTTAAAGGGACACTTCAGTTTTTTTGGAACCAGAGACAGACAAGCACAATGAAAAAAAATGGCAGGTTTTCACTGAGAGCACGTCTGCCTGGATACTGGATACTGCACAGTACTGTATATGACACCGGTTATGTGTGACTTATTAAACTATCCTTTCTTTAATTCATATTCACTGCCCTGTGGATATTTATGCTTCCAGGGACAGTCATGTTGAATGGCCAGAGAGAGAGCTTGCCTGTGGTGACAGGAGACCTGGTTGTACGTAAGGCCTCATCCTCATTTCTCCTCATCCAGACTTTTGGAGCTCAGCTTCTCTGGTATATAGATGGACCTTTGGCCCTCATCACCTTGCAGCCAGGGTTTGCAAACAAGGTGAACAAACCTAGTGAATTATTTATTTAGTTTTTGTGCCAACATTTCGACATTATATAAAGATAATATAATTAAAGACACATAATAAACAATTAAGAGTAGTTCAGACCAAAAATTCTATTCATAAATGCACTTTATGTGCTATTTTAAATCATGCTGCAGTCAACCAAAGAAAAAGAATGAAGCGGTTTGCTTTAAATTTGTTTTCCAGGTGCGTGGCCTGTGTGGAACATTGACCTGGAACCAACATGATGATTTTACCACCTCAGAAGGAGACGTGGAGAACAGTGTGTCATCCTTTGCTGGTAAATTTACATCAGAGCCCTGTACGCTACCTGGAGGAGCTCCACCTGATCCCTGCACCACATACACTCAGAGGAGATACTATGCAGAGACGGTGTGCTCCATCATCCACAGCAGTGTCTTTCAGGTAGCGTAGAAGGAGCCATGTTACCCTCTAGTTCACTCATTTTAACCGTGATCTGGTTTAAATATTCACACCTGCACCATCCTCCATAATTTTGCAGGGTTGTCATGACATGGTGGAGAGGGAGCCATACTTTCGTCAGTGTCTGTCAGAGGTTTGTGGCTGTGCTCCACAGAAGGCCTGTCACTGCACCGTCCTCACTGCCTACGCCCGGCACTGCGTTCAGGAAGGTGTTGCCGTTCAGTGGCGCAATCACACCTTCTGCCGTAAGTAGGAACGGGGTTGGCTGATGACAGACTGAATATTAAAAAATAGCCACAGCCTTCTGGTTTGCTGGATGAGGTAGACCTGGAAGGAACTATAAATTCAGTGTGGCAGCTCCACTGGTTGCCGAAAGAATTCAGTTTAAATGGAAATCTCGATGAATCCACCAAAATGTCCAAAGTAATTTTGTGTTTTTTTAGTGATTGCATCCTTTTTTGTTTAACATTAATCAGTCATGAGTTATCTCAGACACCACCCTTTTTGTTTGTGAATGGTACAAGACACAGATACAGCAGGCAACTGCGGCATTTTCCAAAGACATATGTGACATTTGTTATTATAATGTGTTGTGCTTAAAGTGAATTAAAGCTGCAGTACATATTCAGCATGCATATGTTATTATTCTGCCTCTGTTTGGTGTTAGTGAACAGAAACAATGTAATTCATCTGGAAATAGAATCTGTCCAGCAAAACTATCAGACCTGACTGAGGGGACGTTTGTGTATACAGCAGCAGTACAGCGGTGGGCGGGGACAAGATAGACAGATAGAGAGATGGAGTTGTTGAGAAATGTGTGAACTTATGGAAAAAAGATATTTGTTGATATTTAGAAGTAACACACTACTGTTATAAGACAATTACAATTACAATTACACCCACCCCTGTACGGTTTATAGAGGGCCCCTCTTAGTTTAATCCCCAGGTAAATGTCTGTTGCAATATCACATGCTTTGACCAGAGGATTATGCTTTTTTTTTGTAACCCTTGCCAAGCCATTAGTGGCACCAGGAACATTGATGCAGACATCCAGAATGGCTTTTGTTTCATATGTAAAGAAATAAATCTTTAATATTCAGTGTCTCATATTGAAAAAATATGTTATGCTCTTTTACCTTGACAGAATTTTGTGGCTTGTAGTTTTCATAATACAGTGCAACGGAATAATGATCTTCTTTTTTGTTTCCCAGCGGTCAAGTGTTCAGGGGGTCAGGTGTACCAGGAGTGTGGACGCGTGTGCGGCAGCTCCTGTTCAGATTTGCGACAAAGCTGGAGCTGTGATGACGGCAGTGGGATGGGCCTTAAAATGTGTGTGCCAGGTTGCCAATGCCCACCAGGACTAGTGCAGGACCACCAGAGTCAGTGTGTCCCCATCACTATGTGCCCGTGTGTGCATGAGGGCAAGATGTACCCGCCCGGGTCTGTTATACAGTACAACTGTAATACCTGGTACGTTGCACTTAAAAACATCCATTGGTTCCTTTATTTTGTCATTATTTTAACACCTATCCATGGAAGATTATGAAGGGAGTTGGAGCCAAACCCAGCAGACACAGGGTGAGATGCATGTCTTGAAAGCTTCAACAAGAATCATGGGCTCATCACACATAGAACAACCATTCATGTTTACATTCTCACCCATTAAGAACCTCATGCCATCTGCATGTCTTTGGACTGTGGGAGGAAGCTGGAGAGCAACCCACACACACATTCTTTGGAGACTAGCATGGAAATCTGAGAGGTTTAGGGTTAAAATATGCTCCACTGACATGGAGCATATTTTAGGGCTCACTGTAAATGGGTTGTATGACTGTCTGTTTTCTGTCTGCATAAAATTGATGCAGTCACACTTAATTCAGCGTTGCACTCCGTAAACTGCCTGTGTGTGAATATGACACCACGTGAGTCCCAGGTGGTGTAGAGCTCAAATGAAATCACTCTATGTTCCTGCTTCCTGTTACAGGATAGGTTGATTTCATTGCATTTCTTCACCACAAAAACTACAATAATCTACACTCTTATTGTAAACATACAGTACAGTATGTATTTATGTGTGTGTGTCCAATGTGCACTCCATGTCTATTTCACAGTGTTTGTCCCATTTGCTTGGTATGAAGAATGAGGAAATGTTGCATTTTGGGCTCTATATGTATTACACTAATATAGCTATCCCGCTTGAGTGTCATTGGATTGTAAATCCAGTGAAATTATTTTCATTACACCTTTTGGCAAATGCTTTATTGTAAACGCTATTTGACCAGCAAAGGTTAGTTTCATGCTCAATGGCACTTTTGTACAGATGTTTACAACTTCTGGGCCACAAACCATTTCGCTTTATTTTACTTTCAGGTTTTTAACAAACTTACAGTAATTTAAAGCTTGATTTTTGCAGAAACAATAATAAATGACAAAAGAATCCTTTTTTTGTCCTCCTCTGTCTATAGTATGTGCTATCAGGGGTTGTTTAACTGCAGTCAGGAGAGCTGTGAGGAGGTGAACCCCTGTCCAGGCTCTCTGGTCTACTCTCCACGCTCCTGCCTCCTCACCTGCTCCAGCCTGGACCCTCCTGGCCAACAGCAGGGCACCAGTGTCGGACAGTCAAGCTGCAAAGAGCCTCTGTCTGGTTGCATCTGTCCACAGGGAACTGTCCTCCTAGTGGGTGAAAGCTTAAATTTAAATTCTGATGGATGTAGGTGACTTGTTGTTGGAGTTTATAATGTTAGGAAAACATACAAGTCTAGTCATAGCATGTTCGCCCTGGTCTGGACCAGGGCGAACATGCGAAAGGGAATGTTCTCAGATATCTTGAGAATCATGCTGTATTCAAACCAGTGACCTTCTTGCTGTGAGGCAACAGTGGTATCCACTACACCATGTGGCCTGATAATTGACATCCCTACTGCCTGCAGTTCATTACACTGTGTCTTCTGGTTTACTCCAGGGTGATCACTGTGTTCTTCCAGACGAGTGTCCATGTCACCATAACGGTCGACTTTACTACACAAATGAGACCATCACCAAAGACTGCAACACGTGGTAATGACCACAGTTGTCTCTCATTATATCAGATCGCCTTCACTGTCACTGAACTCATCTCATCGTCTACTTTCTATGCTTTGCTGCAGTGTGTGTAAGCAGCGGCGCTGGCACTGCAGCCAGTCCGCATGTGCTGGTGTGTGCGTAGCTACTGGGGATCCACACTACGTGACCTTTGACAGCCGCTCGTACTCTTTCCTGGGTGACTGTCAGTACGTGTTGGCGAGGGAGAGCAGTGGTTTGTTCAGTGTCACAGCGGAGAACGTGCCGTGCGGGAGCACCGGGGTCACCTGCACAAAGTCGGTCACCCTCAGTCTGGGAAATACCATCATACACCTGCTGAGAGGTAGGACAGATACACAGAGGCCAAAAGATTTTGATTTGTTGTCAACTGTTTTTATTTTGATAACTACTTAAATCTCGCTGATTCACCGTGGACCAGAGATTCTCAATTACTTTCTCAGACAAGGACTTCCTAAAATACTCTGAGGAACCAATTAATGTATTGTTTTTCTCCTTGGAGTAATTTGATGATAAAGACTTTATCTTCCTCTTGGTTTGCAGTGGATGACCCTGATGTCTGTCTCAGGGTACTTTGTTAAATAAGCATTGATTAAAATAAAAACCAAATAGGAATGGAAACGGACGTAATAGGAACGGAAATGATGTAAATTGCTAATAGTGGGAATATGGAAACATTTCAGAGACCCATTTGAGAAGCACCGCTGTAGACATGCTGTAAGATAACAGTTTAGTCTCTGTCTATTAGGTAATGCTGTGACAGTAAATGGGATGCCAGTCACTTTACCAAAGTTCTACAGTGGCAGTGGGCTGTCTCTGGAGAAAGTCGGCCTTTTTGTGTCCCTCTCCTCTCGACTTGGGGTCACTCTGCTTTGGGATGGAGGTAGGACAAACCTACTCTTACTTCAGTAGACAAAGAGGATATAGCCGACATCTGTCAAAACCATGGTCATGTTGTTGTTGTTGTCACACATTGTTTTTAGGTATGCGTGTGTATGTGCGTCTGGCTGCCCACCTGCGGGGTCGGGTTGGAGGCCTGTGCGGTAACTTCGATGGAGATACAGAAAACGACTTCACGACAAGGCAGGGCATCGTGGAGTCCACACCTGAGTTGTTTGGAAACTCTTGGAAGGTCAGCCCCTCCTGCCCTGATGTGGCAGATCAGGACCTACGAGACCCGTGTGCTGTAAGTTCAATACAGACCTACGCTGCTGCTATCTATAGCAGGGTCTACCCCCTGTCTCTATGATTTTGAACCAGTCTGGTCATTCTCCTCTGACCACAAGGCGTTTTCTGTGTTCTTTGTTGGCCACATCTCCATAAAACACTAGAGCTATTAGATATTTACATTAAGGAGAAGCTGAACAGGTGTACCTATTTAAGTGGCTTGTGGGTGTGCGTATCTGTACTCACACTGATATTTTGGTTAGGTTAAACTTATGTTCTTTGTCTCCACATAAAAACAAACCGTCTATCACAAGTACAAACAACAACAGTTTAAAAAGTAAGACTAACCATTAATCCCACCTAGTGGCCAAGTTCAATTAAACAAAGTAAATTTTAGTGGAACTGTTTCAAAAATCACCTAATTTAATTAAACTTTGGGAAAAAAGGGGAAAAAAAACAGGTTTCTTCTAGACATCATAGACATCAATGACAGAGAAACAGAGGTTCCCCTGTGATTTTTGTTTGCTTTATCTGGACAGTTTCACGTTTTCTGATATTCAACTGAGTCTTTCACACTATTCACGAGCAATACTTTACAATATGGGTAACCTGTGATGAGGAAACTACACGGACCTATTCATTTGCTTGTGACACTGTTGCAAATCCTTTCTCCTTTTCTACTGCTGTGTCTTTGCTGTGTTTGCAGCTGAATCCCCACAGAGTGATGTGGGCCAGGAAAAAGTGTGCAGTCCTGACACAGGGACTCTTCTCTCAGTGCCACGCCGAGGTGCCATTTCAGCAGTACTATGACTGGTGTGTCTTTGACGCTTGTGGGTGAGTCGTAGCACAAATCATCATGTAATTTACAGTTATACTATGTAACTGCTATTACAGGAATGTATATGAATATATATGACTGTGTATATGGTTTCTGCTTTTATTCCTACAGTCACAGGACTGAAGCAGAGAAACTGCTGTCGCTCATGACTGTTCAAGCATGTTTTCTGAAAAATCCCATTTTACGACAACTAACACAACATTGTCGACCACTTTCCACCTTTTTTCATGTCTATTTGTACTATGCTATTCAAAACAATGACTGTTTAAAGAAAAGAAATTATGTCTTGCAGCAGCTGAGTCTATTACTTATGTAGCAGTTAAAGTAATACACATGCTAAAGAGCATAATATAAAATGACAATTATGTATACACTATAAACTGGATTAATTCAGTATGGGTATCATTGCTTGTGCAAAATAATGAAATTAAATTAATTAATTAAATTAAAATTCAAAGAACAGATTAGTTCCACAAACAAATGGTACTGTGTAATAAAATTTCAATGAAATTATGAGTTTCTAGTGCAGCAGGTTGGATTAATTCTGTCAAAATATTGTATATAATGCAATACAAAAGGTGGCATCCCCTTCTTTGAATCATTTAAAGGAACACTGTCAACATCAAGGTGTGTAAGACATGGACTGATCCAAATTTCAAATAATACACAGACTCCATCTCTCTAAAGCAGACAAGCTTAGATGTGTCCAGGAATGTCTTACCTCTGCTGTCAGCATGACGGCGCCACCCTGTATCACATGTTCTGGACTTGCCCAAGCTTGGTTCCATTCTAGTTTTCCACACCTATTCATACACTGTATTTGTAAAAAAAATAAAATGCAACTAGACCCAGCAAGTGCAATATTTGGGGTAGCAGAGAAGGAAACTTCACTGTCTTGTGAGCAGGCCAGAGCACTGGCCTTCTCCTCTTTACCAGTACAGAGGCTACTTTTATTGCAATGGAAATCAAACAAACCTCCAATACATTCCAAATGGGTAGAAAGCGTTTAATCCGCTACTAAATAGGTCAATTAGGAAACATGCACAGGTCTGACAGCCATTTCTCCTGTACTTTGAACATATTTGTACCTAAGCAGCAAAATTAGATCTATCTGACAACCTACCTCTCACCATTATTAATATTATTATCATTCTTATATTTTATGATTTATGTGTCCTTTTGTTTTTGGATATGCAGACATGTACATCTATGTTTATTTGCAGAGGAACAAAAAAAACAATAAATAGATTTGAACAATAATAGTAATAAAATAATAAAAATAAAAAATAAAATAATAATAAAAGTAAGAGAGGAACTTGCTGATTTTATTTAACTTGAGTTTTGTGTGTGTGGCTGTTTTAGCTGTGACTCAGGAGGAGACTGTGAGTGTCTCTGCACAGCCATTGCTGCCTATGCCGAGGAGTGCAACCGCCGTGGAGTCTACATCCGCTGGAGGTCCCAGGAGCTCTGTCGTATGTTGCACATGGAAGACTCTCAGTAGTCACTCGCTGAAACCTTAAATACATGCAGTATCTCATATCTGCTCTCATTGCTGTGTGTCTACTTTATTCTCTGTTCCTGTCTCCTCCCTCTCCTCAGCTCTGCAGTGTGAGAACGGGCTGGTGTATGATCCCTGTGGTCCTGCTTGTTCCTCCTTTTGCCCCAGTGTTCAGTCCAGGAGTCCACACTCCCAGTGTGGGGTCCTGTCCTGTGTGGAGGGTTGTTTCTGCCCAGCAGGCACTGTACGACACGGTGAGACAGATTTAGCATGACAATACTACGCTGAGAGAATGCTATCACTGAGAGAATACCTGTATATCTTTATTTTTTCATCCTTGCATTTGAGTAAAGAGTAGTTATCACATGTGTTTGTAATGTATTGTGCAGTGATTTCTCTTTTTACTAAATGAAAATGAGAGATCAGGACCATGGAAAATATAGATTATATATTTTTCCCAAACTGTTTCACAGGTCTTTTTATCTTTGACACTTGGTGATTTTGTCAATAACAGAATATCAGATTTTGATTTGTGAACACTGTTCACTTTTTACACTTTGGTTCCTAAGACACACATGCATTAGTATGTTGAGGGGGAAATATGAAACAGTTTTGCATCACAGATATAGGATACATATTTTTTTTTAAAAAATAAAAAAATATGTATGTATAAGAACTTTAAAGGTACAGCCTTAATTATCATCCCATCTCTAGTTCTTATTAGTCATATTTTTCTCTGAGAAGCTGAGTTGTCTATTTCTTTTCTGTTCTTAAGGTGACAGTTGTGTTGCTCCCACTGAGTGTCCATGTGAGTGGGAGGGCTCGATGTTCCCTCCTGGAACCTCCATCACTCAACACTGCCAGAACTGGTAAGTGCATTTGAATGCATATTGAAATACTGTATTTTACACTAACTAAGTAAGAAAACAGTCCGTGCAATTTGTGTGTCACTGTGAGTGCAGCTCCTGTGAGGATGGCGTGTGGCAGTGTCAGGGTGCAGCCTGCCCACCTCCCTCACCTCCCTGTCTGGAGTCAGAGTTCACCTGTGCACGGGGCCGCTGCATCCCCTCTCACTGGGTGTGTGACAATGAGGATGACTGCGGGGATGGCTCGGATGAAGTCTGCCCATCCACCTGCTCTCCAGACCAGTTCCGCTGTGGCAACAGCCCAAGGTGAAGCCAAACCCTTGTGTCTTTATTGGGCCCTTTAAGCTATATTATCCATCCCTAATGTCCTGACACAGTCCTCAGTCAAATAACAAAGGTTAAGTTATGTGACATGTCTACTGCAGGCCCTCAATCATATCATCATTATTAATTTTGGCATATTTACATCCAACACACAGCTTGCTACACATTAGTTGTATTGTTATAGTGTTGGACTGGCAGACCTTTTATCCAAAATGACCATCTTTAGAGCTGCGTGTGTGTTGTGACATTAGTAAATGGCTTCATCAGAGCTTCCAAAACTTTACAGGTTTACATAAGGCCCCTAAAAAATCTGCAAAAATGTCCAGAGCCCATGCTCAGATTTAAACATTAACATTGAAATTGGGATGCCAGTCACTTTACCCACAGTTGGTAAACGGTATTATTTGTTACAGCTGCCGTACGGCATGGTATAATGTTGCAGTAATAGGGCTGCAACTAACAATTATTTTCATAAGCGATTAACCTGTTGACAATTTTCTTGATTAATCAAGTAATTGTTTGGTCAGTGTCAGAAATGTCACAAAATATTGATCAGTGTTTCCCATCATATTGTTTTACATTTTTCAAGATATTAGTTAGAAAACTAACCCTGATAAAAACAAAAAACTAAAAACAATAATAGTTTATTTTGCATAGCCTGCTCATATAAAACCTACTGCTCATTCTATGAATCACCTGATATATGAACAAGATGGACGAGAGGACGAGATGATTTTTGACATTTGTTTATTTGTCAGGGATGAATTTTAAGCGATGGCAGCATGACTGTAGACTGTGCAGTCAGATTTTTCCTCACAACTTTAATACAGTTTGAATGAATAAAGTGAGTTATCAAGTGACTCTGTTTACTCTGCAGTGGACCATGTTTGAACCTGGCTCTGCGCTGTGACGGCCACCCAGACTGTGCTGACCAGTCTGATGAGGAGTTCTGTGCACCTGTCACTCCCGTGCCCCTGTGCCCACCGGGGGAGTTTCAGTGTGCCAATGGAAAGTGTTTGCCGGTCAGTCAAGTGTGCGATGGACGACTGGACTGTGGCTTTGCTGATGGGTCTGACGAGCAAGGTGACTGGTCACTTACGCGTGACCCATTATACTCCAGTGACAATTAAACTGAGCAGTCTAGAATAGTATATTAGAAATTCTGATGTGCAAAAGTCTTACCTTAATTGTTGAGTAAATTAGGCAATAATAAAAATGTGTCTTTTCTCACGTGTGGGCCTTATACATGACATTTTGACAGGTGACGGGGGGGAAATGGCTTAGATCCATTTAGCTTCCTTACTTACAGGGTGCATGCTGGCTCACTGTTACACTGTCCATCATCAGTAACACCTGGGCTTTTCCTGCTAAAACGCCAAATATATGTGGTGAAAAAGGACCATAGCATACAAGTGAACTCTAATATTTATCACAAGAGATACCCGTGCAGTGTTTAACCCAGTATATGCCAACAATTATGCCAACAACAATGTTGTGTTGTTTTCTGAGTTGGTCCTGCATTTTCATAAGATTACTCTGCCGTATAGATATAGATAGATAGATAGATAGATAGATAGATAGATAGATAGATAGATAGATAGATAGATAGATAGATAGATAGATAGATAGATAGATAGAGATAGATAGATAGATAGATAGATAGATAGATAGATAGATAGATAGATAGACTTTATTAATCCCAAGGTGGGAAATTACAGTGTAGCAGCAGCATTACACACAGAGGGAATAACAGCACAATAAGATAAAAAGAACAACCAAGACGTATTAAGAGAGCAAAATAAAAATAAAATGTAATAAAAATGTACAGTATAAATAAGTGGAATTGAGCAATATTAAATGTACAAATTAGCAGTATTGATAGTGCAGAGTGTGTAAAAAGTGTATATGAACGACTGTATTATTGTTGTTTACTCAGACTGCGGTGTGGTGTGTGATGAAGGGGAGTTCCTGTGTGCTGGAGGACGCTGCATTCTCTACCTCCATCGTTGTGATGGACATGACGACTGTGGGGACTTGAGTGATGAGAGAGGGTGTGTGTTCGGCCCTACTTTGTGAGGTGTCGTTTGTGTTATGTCGTATTGGTCTACTTGGCGAGGTCTAACATACCAGTCGAATCAAAAACCATCCACTAAATATCTGGTCCTGATGACCCACTGCCCTGCATGTTTATCGATGTTTTCTTGCTCCAACACACCTCATTCAAATGAGTCATTATGGGTCGTTTTCAGGCCTTCGCAGTGCTTTGCTGATGAGATGACCATTTGAATCGGGTGTGTTCCGCAGGGCAGAATGTGTCTTGTGTTTTGTTCTCAGCGCTCACTTACTGTACAGAGTGATGGATCTCTATATGTTATGATATCATGTTTCCACTGTTTTTAGGTGTGTATGTGCACCAGGAGAGTTTCAGTGCGCAGGTGACCAGTGTGTCCCTGCAGACAGAGTATGTGACGGCATCAGAGACTGCCCCTCTGGAATAGATGAAGCTGTTTGTCCGAGTAAAGGTAAAAATAGCACAACATAAAAACTATATCCAGTATGAGTTGTGTTAATTTGTGCCCAAAGCCAATCCACACATTTTTTATCCTGTTTTGCCTGGCAGTGACTTGTGCTCCTGAGCAGTTTGCCTGTAGAGATGGCACCTGTGTTTCCACAGCTACACTGTGTGATGGGACATCAGACTGTCCAGGTGGAGATGATGAGAATACGACCATTTGCTTTTCTAGCACAGCAATACCACCACGACCACATGTGACCCCACTTGTGCCCACTTTTGGTAAGAGTCGTGTCTTGCAATTTATTTTAGTTTTTAAGACTTTGAGTGTTTATTCTTTTCTTACAGTTTTTTTTTGTTTTGTTTTTCCAGTTTGTAGGTCCTATGAGTTCAGCTGTGCCACTAATGGGCAGTGTGTGCCTCAGGCCTGGCGTTGTGATGGTGAGACAGACTGTATGGATGGCAGTGATGAGCAGCAGTGCAGCGCCCCCTGCGGTCCTGGCCAGACTCCTTGCCTCAGTGGGGACCAGTGTGTTGACCACCAGCATCTCTGTGACAGGATTCCACACTGCAGGGATGCCTCAGACGAGAGCATAGACCGCTGTGGTGGGTTAATTTCAAATAGAAAAGCAGGAAACTACTGGTTAAGACAGTTTTAGAGTTTATCCAATCTGGTCACAGAGAGAGGCCTATTGAGAGTTTGTTCTCTTTTAGGATCTACCCAGATACCTCCATGTCCAGGCAGCTTCTCATGCGACAACCGCACCTGTGTGAACATAACACAAGTCTGCAACGGCATTCCAGACTGTCCACGGGGTGATGATGAGTTGCTCTGTGGTGAGTTCAGTAGGTATACTGTAGATTGAAAGGTGGGAAGGAATTAACAAGGTTTCAAGGATTGAAAACATGAAGTCTAGAGGGACAGATTGAAGAAAGGAACAGTGAGATAAAGAACCAAAAACAAAATCACAAAGCTGAAAGAGAATGGATGGAATGAATGAGGTTTCATATAAATAAGGCAGCACAGTACTCTACATTTATAGCATTGATGGTGAAAGAATTTCATGTCTTAATATTTTTTTGTCCTTTTCAGACAAGACTGTCTCACCTGTGCCTCCCGGTGGTAGAAACACCACTGTCTCTTGCCCTGAATTCACCTGTATGGATGGATTCTGTATCCCTTTCAACATGGTAGGTGCTGACTTTCTTGCACAAAACAAACATTTAACTGGTTGCCAAAAGCCAAATAATAAAGATAGAACATTTCTTGACATTTTACCTTGTGTGTGGAAAGTTTAAGCAGATTTCTGTGTTGTATATGTCTATATTCATGTGAAAACATAATTTGAGAATTGATTTGCTCCTTTTTTAATTGGCAAAACTACAGCATTCATCATGCAACATCACATATCCCTTAAATGTCTCAGATCCTTCCTATATCTGCTCACTGACCTCGTCTTTTTACCAGGTTTGCAATGGTGTGGCAGACTGCTCAGACTCCTCAGTGGCACCATTTGGGGGCCCCATAGATGAGCAAGGCTGCAGAACTTGGGGCTCCTGGGGTCCATGGAGCCCCTGCAGTGCATCCTGTGGGACAGGCTCCATGAGCCGGCAGAGAACCTGTCCCCCAGGAGACCTACTGCGCCATTGTCGGGGACAGGATGTCCAGAGGCAGCAGTGCTTCAACGCCACTTGCCCAGGTGAGAAGGTGGACACAAGATAAGCATGTATAAAATATGAAATGTATTTGTTAATGCATACAGCTGTCTTGTCGCTCTCCAGTGGATGGTCAGTGGTTACCTTGGGTGAGCTGGTCAAACTGTTCCAGTGGCTGTGGTGGAGTGCAGGTCAGACACAGAGGCTGCGTCCCTCCTCGAAATGGAGGTCGAGACTGTTCTCAGCTTCCTGGACCATCAAACCAAGCCATGGAGATCAGTAAGAGCTGTCTGTGAACTAACACTGAAGTGAACAGAGCAATACTGAAGATGCTTAAAGGTCCTTAAAATTATTGGTTTGAAATATGGACAGAAATGCCACAGTCTTGTGCTTATTATTTACAAAGAACAGTCATTTCAAAGAATTTATTCACCCAGAATCCATCAATCCATCATCCAAAAATCCATTCACCTTCATTTTATCTGTCAGAAAAATATACATAATACAAAATCACTTTCTTCCCTTTTCCACTCCAGAACCTTGTCCTGACAGATGTGACAACAGCAGCTGTCCCAGTGGGCTGGTGAGGCACAGCTGTGCTCCCTGTCCCGTGTCCTGTGCCCACATCAGCAGTGGGACAACCTGTGATCCCACAGCACCCTGCTTCTCAGGTCAGTCAGGGGAATCTGGACAATCTCATCCTATCCTGTATGATACCGTTTTTTTTTCTCTCCTTCCATTTTGAAATCGCCCCCCTTAGTATGGAGGTTTCTGTTTTCATTATAGCCCCTTTTCTCATTTACATATGTTCTAACCTTTCAGGATGCTGGTGTCCAGAGGGCCAGGTGATGAGTCACACACAAGAATGTGTGTTACCAGAGGAGTGTGCGTGTGAGGTAGCAGGTGTGCGCTACTGGCCAGGCCAGCAGATGAAAGTGGACTGTGAAATTTGTGTTTGTGAGAGAGGAAGACCTCAGAGATGTCAGCCCAATGCAGACTGCTCAGGTGAGTCTGTCAAAACAAACTCATGTAAAATCAGTGTCACATCCATGCTGGGCTTTCACCCACAGAATGGGTATTTTTCCTTTATTTATGTCTGTGCATTCATACAGTCAGTGCTGTCTTATTGTAGTGCATTGTGGCTGGTCGTCATGGTCTGAGTGGGGAGAGTGTTTGGGGCCCTGTGGCGTCCAGAGTGTTCAGTGGTCTTTCAGGAGCCCAAATAATCCCAGCAAGCACGGAGACGGGAGAACATGCAGAGGAATTTACAGAAAAGCTCGCAGGTAAGTACTCCTCGATGACTCTATTAACTATTTTTTTCTGCACCCTTACAGTAATACAATATTAAACCTTCACATGGAGGATGAAGCGGTAGAAGATGAGTGAGAGAGTGATTTGTAATGCACCCTAAGCTGCATCCTAGCCACATCATCAGTGATGTCAATTTAATGGTCATTCTGCCTTAAAAGCAAATTTGGCATTCACAAATGTCTGTTAGGTTCAAATTTTCAAATGAGTTCACACAATGCGGACACAACTTTCTGTTTCTTGCTATAGCAGTGTTTAAATATTCATGCCCTGGATACAGGAAAAACAGGAAATGTGTTCCTGTCCCTACCCACCTCTGCTCTGCTTTTGTATACACAAACACTGCCTCAGTCAGATCTGATAGTTTTGCCAGACGGAGCCTGTTTTCAGATGCAGTACACAGCAAACAAATGTTGCATCAGGATAACATCATAAAAACAATGAGCAGCAAAATCAAATCCATTCAAATTTAATTTTATTGAATCTATCTATCTATCTATCTATCTATCTATCTATCTATCTATCTATCTATCTATCTATCTATCTATCTATCTATCTATCTATCTATCTATTCTATCTATCTATCTATCTATCTATCTATCTATCTATCTATCTATCTATCTATCTATCTATCTATCTATCTATCACCAGTATTAATGTTTTCCAGTGTTGATGTTTTCAGTATCAGTTCCACTCCAGGTTTAAGAGATCCAGGGTTGTGATATTGTTCAAGTGTAAGAGTAGGTCGCTCTAAATCCCTGACACTTTAACCCATAGGACCTCTATTATTTCTTGAATTAAATTGCAATTCATGAGTAGCATATACTGTATTTTAATGTAGGGGGATCATGAACAAACTGCTTTTGGATCATTTCTGTATATGTGTTAAAATGATGAACTGTGCTCAATGATCATCTACATTTGTTTGAATAAAGGCACTGCACATTAATGAACATCAGCATGTAAATATGCCAGATTATAACCATCAGCAAATGTGCATAATTTAAGAATAACAAGGAAATGTGGACCGTAAGTTTAACCTTTCTTGGTGCCCATCTCTAAATAAGATACATGCTTTCTGTTCCCTCCTGTCTGTATGTATGTGTAGGTGTCAGACAGACCGATGTGATGAGTGTGAGTACCAGGGTCAGGCTCATGCTGTTGGAGATAGGTGGAGGTCAGACCCCTGCCAGTTATGCCACTGTCTGCCCAACCTTACAGTGCAGTGCTCCCCCTATTGCCCATACGCTGTCACCGGATGCCCACAGGTAAAACAAATTTTATGCATGTGATTGCCTGGGCTTAAATGCATCTCTAACCTGGTTTCCATTAAAGTTTCTGTTTCCATTCCTTTTGTATGCAATTTAAAATGCATTCAAACATTTTGATGGAAAAATCCCCTTGTGTCTCAATCTTATTTCATGTTAACACTGCGGTGCACACTCTCCTTTGTGTATCCTCGTAACATCCGAGCATCTTGGCTACTTTAACACATAAGTGACTATAAAGGTTCTCACAGTTCCTTTGTTTGTGCAGGGCCAAAGTCTGGTGCTTGGAGAAGGAGACAGATGCTGCTACTGCCAAGGTACAATCATGACTCTTCTTTTACACTACAGAAGTAAAACCTTCTGTTACACTCACTCATCTTCTACCATTTATCCTGTATCCATAGACAAAAACAACCATCCACTCTCTACTTTGCCTCATCCTCAAATTTGCACGTTTTTGGACTGTGGGGGGGAAGTGGAGAATGCAGAGAAAACCCACACACACATGGGGAGAACATGCACCATCTGTTACACTGTGAATTCAATTCTTTTTTTGTTAACTCAGTTCAATTCAAAATTTCTCAATGATTAATGTAAGGCAAGGTGGTCTGCAAACAATGCACAGACATGTCATCCACATCGAAAAACACTAGCAGATATGAAAATACAGATAAAAAAAACAAACTCATATAAAGAATGTCTGTTGTCTGTGTAAGTGCACTCCCCTCTGTACGTATGCATTTTTTAATACATATATGGTCCAATTCACTCTTCTTTTCTAAAACACTTGTGTGTAGGAGGAAATGACACCATTCTTGTGACACTTGCTCCTGCCATTGCAACCACCAAGCCAGCAGAGGGCACTACACCCTGGGTTCCCACATATCCACTTCCTCCTGGAGGTTAGTATTAGCTTCACATGAGCATTTTAGTTGTGTGAAAGAACATGTTCTCCTTTTTCACTGATTATTATTTTTTTTATGAAATCTTTGTTCAGATGACTGTTGGTCTCCTCTGGGTGTTCAGACTCTGCCGGTCTCAAGTTTCAGTGCCTCTTCCCAGCAGACTGGTCACCCTCCTGAGGCAGCTCGCCTCCATGGATGGGACCCCCACAGAGAGCTCCAGGTAAACCACAAACACCAGTCACTGTTTAACATCGCAGTGACCAGTCCTTCTTCTGATTTAGATTCTTGCTACAGAGACGCTTACTTGTAGATTTCAATTATTTTTTGTTAGTTTTCCTCTTAGGTTCCCTTCAGTGTCACAAGCTGACTGACTGACTTTTTGGTTTAGGTTGAAACTGTAGGGACATTATTCACAACTGTACATTATTCCAACATTATGTCTTTCTGGCCTTCATTAAGCAGTCAAGTGGGAAAGGGAACTTTGCAAAACCAAGTAGAATTAAAATAAAAATTTCCTTCTAGTACCAGTAGTATTTCCCTCTCATACTCTGCTAGTCATCGCTTACATGACTCTAAATTGTAAATGTAATATTAACCAGTATGAAGACCAGTTTATTTGATCTGCAGGGTTGGAGTCCAGAACCTGAGGATTATAAGGACCTGCCACAGCGAAGTCCTGATGGACACAGCAGCAACTCAAAGGGCCCTTATCTGCAGATAGACCTGCTGAGACCATACAATGTCACTGGTAGACATTCACATAAAGACTCCTCAGTGCAACCACACTGTGACATGCTTGTTTATTGCTCTGTATTTGTGCATAAGTGTAACAAATAAAAAGGCTCTCATTTTGGCTCTCTGCAGGTATGTTAACCCAGGGTGGAGGTGTGTTTGGCACATTTGTGTCCAGTTTTTACATCCAGTTCAGCCAGGACAACAGACAGTGGTACACTTACAAGGAGTTTGTCTCTAACACGCGGCCCAGAGCCAAGGTCAGGCATCAAAAGTGTCATACCATATATTTTAAAGGCCACTCAGCATCTCTTCCTCACAGCTCGATGCCGATGTGTTACCTTTCTTTCAGGTGTTTCTTGCAAACCGCGATGATCGTGGCGTGGCTGAGATCAGATTGGACAGGATGGTGTCTGCTCAGTTTGTACGCCTGCTTCCACATGACTTTCAGAATGGCATCTACCTTCGACTTGAGATTATGGGCTGTGGGGATGGTTAGTACAATTTTTTTTATGCCATGTTTTGGGTGATCTAAAAAGGGTTTCTAAAATGTTTTCTCCACCCTCAGGTCATCGCTGGTTAACTACCTCCATCCCTCCATCACCTGTGTCTCCAGAGGGTGGCTGCAGAGGGAAGGAGTTCCAGTGCCGAAATGGTCGTTGTGTGCCTGCAGGTCCACTGGGAGTTGTCTGTGATGGAGTCAATGACTGTGGGGATGGGTCAGATGAATTGCACTGTGGTGGGTTTCCTACCATAACACAACATGAAGTCAGTTACTCTTCTCAAAACAAACATAAAAAACTTTTATTTTGCAGGTACACAGCCGTCACCCACTGCCACCAGTCCACGCAGCTGCCCTGCTGGTCACTTCTCCTGTCCCCCACCAGGGGGCTGCATTGAGGCAGGGAAACGCTGTGATGGTACCTTCCACTGTCCCAAAGGAGAGGATGAAACTGGCTGCCACCTCCATGAAAACATCACTACTCAGTCAGACAGGTGGAGTGGATTTTTAGTTTCATTGTCAACATAATGTAAGGTCTATTCAACCATTTCAAAATTTAACCCCTGCTTTTGTATTTTGTCTTCGTCAAGCATCCCTTTTGTTGTTTGTGTGTTTTAAAGTTGTCAAATATTATTTCATCTGTTGTATTTGCTCCTCTTTGTGCGGCGATTTACAGACCATACACACCCACAGCTGCTCCTCTCATGACACCGTCCATGGCTGCTGTCACTCGTCCTATGATAACCCCAGCAGTAAGGAAACCTCAGATTCTGCAGAATAAAAATCTATATTTTCCTCTTTCAGTGTGAATAAACTCTTTAAAATACATTTCTAGTATTACTAGTTAGGATACATATAATTCAAAGAAAGATTGACAAAGGCCGATCTAATGACTGACACTTAATGAGAAGGTTGTTAGAGGTGTTAATGTAGTGAGTAAATGGTATAACTGTCTAAATTTAATTTATTTTCATATTTATTTACAGAGTGGTGGCCCGGGATATAGGGGTGAGTGTTAAGTTTTCTAAAAATTTAACACTAAAATCACTGTATTTTAGTGTTACATTTCTAAACTAAATTCACTTTATTTCTTACAAAAAAATATTGGTACCGACTAAATGCTTGAAATTCTTGTGTTTGAGATATTCAGTTGCCAATCTGGTTCTTTTGAATGGTTATAAATGTTAAGCACATCCTGCAGATATCTGCTCCTCTCCCCTTGGACTGGAGGATGGACGAATTAGATATGGTCAGCTGACCTCATCCTCACATCGAGAGAACAACCCAGCTGATGCTGGACGACTGAACATCATCCCTAATGTGTAAGAGGTCTTGTATTTATGTGACTATTGCTGGGGGGGGAGGAAATCTGATTATTTGAATGTAGTTTTTTGTATGGATTTAATAATATTTTTGATTTATTGCTGTCCATTTAGTTGATTAAAAAAAAACAAAAACAAAAAGGGAAAACCACATAATCTTATGTGTGTAGCCAGGTTATGGAGCCTGGATGGAGTCCCTTACCCACAGATGCCCAGCCATATTTTCAGGTGGACTTCCTGGAGCCCATATGGGTGTCAGGTGTAGTGACGCAGGGCAGTGAAAGGATGTGGGGTTATCTCACTAAATACCGCCTGGCCTTTGCACTGCACAGCAACCTCTTTGCAGATTACACTGACAGTGGGAAACCTGGTCACCCTGCTAAGGTATTTGCAGTAGTTTTGTTTGAGCGTAAAATCATATTTCACATTAACTGTTTGTTTTTAAAAAGCCTCACTACATTTGTAAGTATGTATTCATGTGGTGTAGGTATTTGAGGTGCGGATGGTTGGCAGGAACCCTGTGACCCGCTGGCTTGATCGGCTGGTCAGAGCTCGCTACCTGCGCATTATCCCCGTGGAGTTCAGGCACACCTTCTACATGCGCGTTGAGATCCTCGGGTGCAGAGGAGGTGAATGATTTGGAAATAATGTTTAAATATCTAATTATGACAATTTTGATTTACTGATAGAAATCAATATTTCTATTCAGGCTAACTGACTGACTGACTGTTTAATTTTGAACTTTTTATTACATCACATGCTTTAGTATCTCTACTTTAACCTTTGGACCAAACCCCTATATGTATTAATTTTTTATTTTATTGTATGTATGTGTCACTAATAAATCATGACTACTCATTTGCATGTGCTGTGCAATCTGCTACCACAGTTCTCCCTATAAAGCACAAATGCACACAGAAAATAAAGGAACTGGCAAAACAATTCCCATGATCCCATACTGCTTCCTGATTTTGATGGAGAGCCCTCCTCGCAGCAGAACTTCCATACTGTGTGTTTCACTAGGATATTTACAATTCCACATTTCTAACTACTACTTCCAGTTCTCCATGACTTTTGCTGAAATAAGCTGTTGACATGAAACTTCCTCCTGCTATTGTAGATGAGCTGGTGACTCCGAGCAGTGGGATGTCATCTCCCTCTGGTGGTGGTAAAGTGGCAGTGCAGCGCTGTGAGCCAGGCCAGTTTGCCTGTCAGCACAGTGAGCAGTGTGTCTCTGTCTCTGCGCTGTGTGATGGGCGAGCAGACTGCAAGGATCACTCTGATGAGTTCAACTGTGGTGAGCGCTGACTTTCAGTCATCAGTGATTTAAATCTCAATCCTGTTCCTAGGCTTTGGATTAGATCTAGTGCTTTACTGTGTTGTTTGTCTCTGTAGTGTTCATATTACTTTTCTTTGGGTCTGTGTTTATGAGGATTTTGTTATGTCTCTTTCCTCAGGTACAGCTCCAACCAGAGGCTCTCCCGGGCTCCACAACCAGACCAGCTCTGCAGGGAGACCCGGTTTCCATGGTGACAATGCAACGGGTGCTCCAGGCCTCCATACCACTAAGTCACAAGGTGGCCTTCCTGGTGTGGTTACACCAGGGGTCACTGGTCAACCCGGACTTCAGAAGATCACAACTCCAAGTACCAGTAAGTAAAACTGGTTGTTGATCACATAGGTATTTTTGTTGTCCGGCAACATTCTTGTCCAGGGGAAACAAATGTTACGTTGCTTCTGAAAAAACAGAAGCAGAATAATAAAATCAACAACTACATAAAACCACTAAATGTTACACACTGAAGCTTTAAAGTAACAGTCTCTTGATCATGTTATTTGTTGTCTTCTTTCATTGGGCCATTGTCTACCCAGGTGTCACTGCAGGTCAGCCTGGTCTTCACCTCAGTACAACCCTTGGCTCTGGTAGACCTGGTTTACAAACCACAAAAGGTAACTGACCCACTCAGGAGGCATGTCTTGTCACCTTTTTACTGAACAGAGTAGACAGTCAGTCCTTCCTTTTATTCACAGCGCCGTGGATCACCACAGCTCCTGGTGATGGTGGTCTACCCAGAGTGCTTTGTGTGGAAGGCCAGTTTGCATGCCACTCATTCGGCTGCGTGGACTCTGCTCAGGTGTGCGACGGCAGGCGGGACTGTGTAGACGGGTCAGATGAGGAGCGCTGTGGTACGCATCAACACCATATTAGGTGGATGGGAAGTGTACATGATCCAAATTAAAGACAAATTCTATTGAACATTGTGAGTGTAGACCTGTATTTATTTAGATTATTTTGAATTGTTTTAATTGAGGGAGTTTAAAAAATAAAAATCATGTAATGTTTTTATTTTCATTTGAAACTGGTTTCACAGAAAATACATTCAACAGTATATAACTAAATTGATAATCTTGTAAGACGCGTTCTCCTCTGTGCAGCTGATATTGATTTAGCACTGTGCACAGTCCAAGCCATTTGTTGCACAACTCTTTACCAAAAAAATTATATTGGGACTCATTTTTTTAAAGATGACTGTGAAGATTCTCAGTCATCCAGGTCATGGTATTCAAAAGTGTAGCAACAAAAAAAAGGCAACTGGACTTAGTTGAATTTCTTGAAGACGTTTCGCCTCTCATCCAAGAGGCTTCTTCAGTCCTGTTTGACTGGTGGAGAGTCTGGGACTTATAAACTCTGTCAGGTTCTTGGTCCTTGGGGTTTGGTTTGGACAAGAAGGGGGTGTGATTTGTTAACTAAAAGGTTAGATGAGTCGTTAAGTCGTCAAAGGGTCGTTAGTTATTGGCTATTGTCTGATTTAGTTTCACCTGAATCTTTGCCAAACTGGAGAAACCTACCTTGAACAGGGGAGGTGGTCTAAGACACCAGCTATCAGCCACCTACAGTGCTGTTCTGGACTCCCTCCCCGGGAGGTTTCACACATATTCACAAAGATGGCAAACCACTGTGACCCAATTCATATTACATCACATTGTAACAAGAGCAAATCAGTGCATAATGTAATCTGTGTTTGATAAATAGTAAAACTGTTGATGTGACTCTAGTTGTATGTTTGGGGTCATTGTCTATAATATAATGAATTTACAATTCAATTGCCTTGTATGATAACATTTAAAAAAAATCTGAAGGTTTTGCAGCGTGCTGTGTAAGTTGTTTTAAATGTCCTTCAAGTTAATGATTGTAAAACATAGCATAATAAACTTCTGTGTCAATATATCTGTTCTGTATCCAAATGTACATAAAATATTGTGGATATTTAATGTATATTTTATTGCTAATTCTTATTAGGCACAACAGCCAGACCAATGGTGACTTCCCAGCGCCCCCTGGAGCCCTCCCCATGTTCTCCCAAGCAATACCCCTGTAACAGTGGGGAGTGTGTTCACCTGGACCGCAGATGTGACCTACAGAAGGACTGCCTGGATGGGTCAGATGAGAAGGACTGTGGTGGGTTATTAATTCACCTCAGAAATGGTGATAAGTTAATTCAGGAAAACATTACCATTTTATTTTTATGTCCCCTATTCCTTTTCTTTAGTGGACTGCATCATGTCCCCATGGACAGCGTGGAGTGCTTGCAGTGTGTCCTGTGGTCTGGGCTCCTTGTTTCGCCAGAGAGACATACTGAGGGAGGCTCTGCCTGGAGGAACGTGTGGTGGTGCACAGTTCGATAGTCGAGCTTGTTTCCCTCGAGCGTGTCCAGGTCTGTTTAGTACATCCCAATTGCAATTAGCTCTTATCTGATTTAGTGAGTATCTCACTCTGGTTCTCTCTCTCATCTCCTCTTGTAGTTGATGGTCAGTGGTCGGAGTGGTCAGAGTGGTCGGAGTGTGACGCTGAGTGTGGCGGTGGAGTCAGGCGCAGGAACAGAACCTGCTCTGCCCCCCCTCCTAAGAACGGTGGGCGAGAATGTGAAGGCATGACCCTGCAGGCCCAGAGCTGCAACAGCCAGGTCTGCACCAAAGACATCGCCACACAGACAGGTGACCCCGTCAGCACGCTCTCCTAATGATGTTTAAAGCCCAGGACCCATCGCCCCATTGGTCTACCCCTGAGCAACCTGCACATACATTTGTGCCTGCATGAAACCATTTGCTTCAACAGCAGCAGTCCGTATATGTTTTTAAAAAGGGAAACCTGAAGAAATACACTGCCCGGGAAAAAAAAAAAAAGGTCAAAGATACTGCAGTGTTACAAAATTTGCATCACTTCATCTGCCTCTCTTCTTACCCTGATGCAACCATCACTCTGGAACATGGTAAATCTGGACTCATCAGACCACTTGACCTTCTTCCATTGCTCCAGAGTCCAATCTTTATGCTCCCTAGCAAATTTGAGCCTTTTTTCCTATTGGCCTCAGTGATTAGTGGTTTTCTTAAGGCTACGCAGCTGTTCAGTCCCAATCGTTTGAGTTCCCTTCACATTGTGCGTGTGGAAAATAAACATAGCCCTGAGTTGTACTGTTGTTTTTCTACGATTTGATTTCACCAAACATTTAAGTGATCGCCGATCACAATCGTTCAGGATTTTTTTTCTGACCACATTTCTTCCTCGAAGACGATGGTTCCCCACTATCCTTCCAGTTTTTAGTTTTTTTCATAAGGCAGTAGGAAGCACACATTTTAAGTGCATTTTTGTCCATATCAAATAAGAATCTTATGGGAGATGCTATCCATGAGCTTCTCACTGTGTCCTCTAGAGTCATTTACCCCATGGCTGACTGTCAGGGTGGTGTAACATGGGATTAAAGTATTAAAGTGGTTTTTATTTCTATTTCATGGACCAAGGCCTGATACTCTCCGCCTGGTTGATTATTATTTTTTTTTTTTGGGTTTCTCCCTTTAGGCGTCGCCACAGCGGATCATCTGCCTCCATCTTGTCCTCCGCCTTGTCTCCTCTTCTGTTGCATCAATTGTCCTCATGTCCTCCTTCACCACATCCATGAACCTTCTCTGTGTTCTTCTTTTTCTCCTGCCTGGCAGCTCTATCTCCAACGTACTTTGTCCAATATAATCTCTGTCACTCCTCTCCACGTGACCAAACCATCTCAGCCTTGACTCTCTTTCTTTATTTCCAAAATGTTCAACCTGAGCTGTCCCTGGACTATGCTCATTTCTAATCCTGTTTGTCCTGGTCACCCCCAACAAAAATCTCAGCATCTTCAGCTCCACCACCCCCATCTCCATCTCCTCCTCCAAGCCATACATCATAGAAGGTCTACTGTCTTGTAGACCTTCCCTTTCACGTTTGCTGTTATCCTTCTGTCACACCTCAGCCCTGACACTTGTCTCCACCCACTCTACAGCCTGCACTCTATTTTTTTACCTCATCAACTTGTTTATTTAATGTCTGCAAGTTAGTTCTGTTGAAGTACACTAATAAACTGTTGGGGTTTTTCAGGTTGTGTCAATGGCATGGTGTTGGTGACTGAGGCAGACTGCCAGTCTGGCAGAGTTGAGCCTTGTCCTCCCACCTGCTCACATCTCAGCTTGACCAACAACTGCACTGCTGAGTGCATACTGGGTAGGTTTAACGAACATTTCTGCTTTCGGATCGTCATGATGAGATGGTAGTGCCTCACAGGAAGTTATAATGGTCAATTATCTTAAAATGATAGGTCAGGTTTTCTGAAGTGTAGCTGGATGAGTTACTGACACTTGGTTAGCTCTGACTTTGTTTTGCAGTCATTGAGATCCAGCATGAGACATGGATGCTGAACACCAGTGAAAACATGACAGCTAGTGGGGGCACAAGGAAAAACAGATTTTTGCCACATAACAAAAGCTTGCCTTATAAAATCATAGCTCAGTGGTAGAGCAAGCTGTTTTTCAACTCAAAGGTTGTGACTTCGATTCCCAGCTCCGCTACTCTGCATGTTGTTGTGTCCTCATGCAAGTCATTTAACCCCACATTGCTCTGACGGCTACGAAAGATGTGAGATAGAAAATAGGCTGTATGGATGTGTGAGGAAGTGGGTGTGAATAGGTGAATGTCAAAACTGTAGTGTAAAGCAGTTTTGAGTGGTTTTCAAGACTAGAAAAGCACTATATAAATAAAGACCATTTACTATTAAGTGTATGACATTTTAAGAAGTCTGTGACATTTAAGGTTTGCTGCTTCATTTTGCTGTTAGACAGATTTTTCTTTCTGTAAAGGTTAGTTTAACTGCTCACTGCCCCAATCCCATAGTGAAAATTAGATATTTTACCTCGTAGAGTAGATGCTGGTCTTTTGGTATCTTGTTTGGTAGGTTTAGTTTCCCTTAGATCTGTGCAAAAGTTTTCAAACACCAAAATCACAAAGTGGGACTTTATGCATTGAGTGAATGTTTTAGAAAGTGACACAAAATTCAGTTTGGTGGCTAAAATCAGTTTTTCTTCATTTCCCCCCTGGAAGCCATGTTTTTAGTGAGGGTGAGTGTCGGTGTCTCAGGTTGGTCTCCTGTGATGACAGCACCCTTGTTACACAAAGTGGGGTCAGTGGTGATGGTTAAAATAACACCTTATTATATATATTATATTATTGCATATAAATCAGTCATTTGAATAATAATACTGCTTTCATATTCTCATTTTGTTTTAAATATGCTGAAGAGCATGCATTTGGATGTTTTGGGTTCGTGCTTCCAAAATAAAAAAGTTCATTTGTTTTTTAAATTAAATATCAGAATGATTTAAAGCCCTGTAAACCTGGCCAAATTAGGATGACTGGCTGGTAATTGATTTCAGGCTGACTCATTGGGTTTGTTTTTTTATATACACAAATCAGTCACACTTATTTTCAGACTAAGCCAAAACTTTATCAAAGTGGCCCCAGAAATGCAATGAATCACTGCCACTAATATTTTTGCTGAAAGGATAGCAGCTTACAGAGTCTCACAGGGAAATGGTGATCGAGTTATAAGGCTTTATCTTCTCCCTTTAAGGGATCTGCTGCGGCGATGCCTAACGGAGAAGCTAAACGAAGAGTTATAAGGCATACCTTATTATAAAAAAGTAATAAACTGTCTCTCCGTATATATCTCCAGGGTGTCGCTGTCCCTTTGGTCTGTACCTTCAGGAAGGGCGATGTATAAATGCCAGCCATTGTGTTTGTCACTGGGACGGTCAAACACTGCAGCCAGGACAGACAGTCAGCAGGGACCAGTGCACCACATGGTGATATATTCATTTTTTTAATTTGTAGTGAATATGGTTACATTTCTTAAATGCTAGCTGAGTAAAATTGTTTTTTGGAGTCACACAGCTTGATCAAAATGAATATATAGATAGATATACTTTATTAATCCCAAGCTGGGAAATTGCAGAATATTTTTCTGCAATATTTTTATTTCCATGTCATAAAACTGGGATGGTTCAGGTTTGTGTGGTTGTACCAGTGGCTGTCTCCAGTATTGACACAATATCAACACTGACTTAGCTGCATGTATCAGAAAGGCAATCATTTTGTGAGGACTTACAGTACTTAGCTTTCTAAACCACTCAATCTCCTGCACCAGAAACAGAACAGAATCTGTGTTTTTAGCATAATGACACAGGAGCTGCTGGTCTACTGCTGATCTGGTGAGAGTGAGTGAAAGAAGGATTTCAAACACTGAAGTCTGAAGATAGGGACAGTGTGCAGCTGAAAAACTTCAGTTTCCACCTAAGAAGGTTTTCTAATGGTGAGGAAAAGGAGAGGAAACATATTCTTAAGATCTCATAATTTTAAGCAGGTTTTGATTTTATCAGGAGAACCTTTTGTTAAGTGGTTAAAATTAGTTTTTACTTTTCTTGCTCCCAGGCAGGTCCATGGAAACAAAAGTTCAGAAAACCTGAACTGTTCATTAATGTACACAGAATGTTTTTTGTTTGTTTGTTTGTTTGTTTGCTTTTTTGGTTATTGTCTTAGTTTCTGATATTGACATTTTTATAAATGAAACAGTGAAGAGTGTAACCATCAGAAATATCCCACCAGTATGTGCAGGGATGGCCAAGTCACCTGTGACAACTCCAGCTGTGTCGCGAGCTGTCTGTGGTCAGCCTGGTCTTCATGGTCACCATGTGATGTAACCTGTGGTCTGGGTCTACAGCATCGCTACAGGTAAACCTGAATAAACTCAGTAGGTTTGTGAAAGCAACTTAAATCTTTGATGGATAGAACTGAAAGCATTCACCGCCCCCTGTCATCCTCTTCAGGTCTGCAGTGAACCCAGAAGGAGCAGTCAGAGTCCAGTCCTGTCCAGGAGACTCCACTGAGGCCCGCAGCTGCTCCAGCCCCTGCCTCCCTGGTAGAACTGCTCAGTCTCCATACACACATTAGTAGGACTGGGTATTGATTGAACATATTTGATACAGTATCGATTTCAAGACATTGATATGGAGTCTTAAACAATATTTTCTTTGATGCCAATGTTATTAGCTCCATCTTGATTAAGGATTACCTTAAACATTACAGTAGAGGTTTGTTTTAGCTGGCCCGGGCATTTTAGTGCAACCAAACAACACACACACGCATGTTAAGCCCTGCCCTTCTGTCTCCTGTTGAATTGTTCTGCACACCTCCAGACAACCAGTCATGACCACTGTTAGATCTCAGTCAAAACAGAAGAGTTATTCTCTCAGTGATGCTAAAATTACCAACATTTCATATGAAATGACAACACATATATTGATATTAGGTGATAAACCATGTAAATCATGATTCCCAATCTGGGGTCAAAGCCAAAGATTGCATGGGGGAGCACAGAGCTTTGTCTGCTTTGTGGTTGTGAGGTTATTAAAATAATATTTGTGTATACTAAATTTAGAAAATCCCAATCACACACTCTATTGGATAATCAGAACTCGGTATCACCCAAATTAAAACCCATTTTTGGTCCACCTTTAAATGGATTAAGCTGTTTATTACCAACACCTCTGTGACCTCTGAACTTCTACGACCATTACTGCCTTAATTACTGCCTGGTCACATTCCTGTTGTCAGCATCTGTACAACAAAATATCATGTCTGAGAAATGTAAAAGTGCCAAAAAAAGGCAGTATCTCAAGAGTTACCTTGTTTTAGATTTGATGGAAGCACAGGACAGCTTTATCAATATACACTGTGAGAATAAGAACAAAAACCTACAACTGTTTATATTTGCATATAAACGTTTGTAATTATTACCATTTATTCTTCTGGTGTGTGTGCATGGACAAGGGTTCGGGTTGGGGGGCCTGGGTTGTCTTGGACAGAAGAAAGGGGGGCTTCAGGGGAAAAAAAGGTTGGGAACCACCAATATAGAGAACGTTTGATACCCAGCCCAACACATTAATGACATTAATACCATCACTGAAAGTTTTGTTTGGTTTATCAAAGGGACTTCAACTGAGATCCTGTATTTCTTTTTACATTGAAGTTTTTCAGTGAACTGCTCATTTGTAGAAGCTTTATTATCAGACACATATTTTGTTTCCATACATATTTATTATACATATGCTGTTCAATACTAAAAGTTTGTCAAACATTAGTTTAGTTGACTTGTCTTGTGCAGTGCTACAGGATGGAGTTTGGAGTAAATGGACTGGCTGGTCAGAGTGCAGCAAGACATGTTTCAACCTTGTAGATGAGGTGGGAATCAGACGACGATTCCGCAGCTGCAACCACACTCTCACACTGTTCAACCACACACACTCTGCCTGTGATGGCGACAGTGAGGAGCAAGAGCCTTGCAACACAGTTCACTGTCCAGGTATGAAATATGGCAGTATGTGAAACTTTCTCTGTCTGTACTTTCATGAATACATAGGTGTACCTTGCGGAGGATTTTACACCCTATAATTTAGCAAAATATTAGTTAAGGTAAAGTTTATTTCTATAGCACATTTGAACTCAAACTCAGGTGACAAAGGTGATACACAGTCAAAACAAATAAAATGTGGTCTCCTGGGAAGAGATGAAAGCTGCATGTGTCTTGACATGAAACAAATCATTCTCTCTGAATACATTCTTTACTCCCAGAATATAAAATGTATGCTTCTTTGGATTTAGTAAATAGAGACTTTTAGTAATCTAATTTGAGGGCCATCTGTAGTACTACCAACTCCCACACACACTCTATGGTCAAAAAGCTTTTTTTTTTTTTTTTTTGCTTTCAGTAAATGGCGGCTGGTCAGCATGGTCATCGTGGTCTCGGTGTTCATCTGAGTGTGACTCTGGTGTTCAAACAAGAGAGCGATTCTGCAGTTCACCATCACCACAACATGGGGGCAGCAGCTGTTCTGGGCCACACATACAGACAAGAGACTGCAACTCTCACCCTTGCTCAGGTGCTGCACCATCTGTTCTTAATTGTTAAAAATGTGAATTAATGAATTGAATTAATGTTCTTATTTCTTAGACATATGAGCCCGTGTGCACAAGTTTTATATCTACTTTTTAATTTTTTCAGGTGTGTGTCCGGAGGGCATGGTGTATTGGACAGCAGCTGAGTGCGAGGCTCATGGAGGCGCGTGTCCACGAGTATGTTTGGACATGACCTCAACAGATGTGCAGTGTGCCACTGCCTGTTATGACGGCTGCTACTGTGCCCCAGGCTTCTACCTGCTGAACAGCAGCTGTGTGGCTCTGGCGCGATGCCCGTGTTACCATCAGGGGGAGATGTATCCAGCCGGTGCTACCCTGCTTGTTGATTCCTGCAATAACTGGTAAATGATACCTTTTTGTTTACTCATGAGAGATTCATATTTATCTGAAAACAATCTTAGATGCAGTTTCTGAGTGAATGCTTCTATTAAACACTTGTTTACTGTTCGTGTGTCTCTAAAAGTACTTGCACTAATGGAGAAATGGAGTGTGGAACAGACCCTTGTCCTGGTTAGTGCTTTTACTCTCAAATGTATATTTGAATATACATTTTTTATCTCCATCTCTCAGTGTCCCTAACTGTCTTTCTGTGTAATGTCTTTATTGCCTCCATCTGTCTGAAATCTATATGTATTTTTCAGTTGACTGTGGCTGGAGCAGCTGGACCCAGTGGAGCACCTGTACTCGGACATGTGATGTTGGCGTGAGAAGGAGGTATCGTTCAGGAACCAACCCTCCTCCGGCGTTTGGTGGTCGTCCCTGCAAAGGAGACAGAGTTGGGATTGATACCTGCAGCATTGAACCCTGCTTTGGTTTGTAAAGTGATTTTCTCTCAATAAACCAAGAAGTAGAATTAGCAACTGAGGGGGGGAGACTACATCCATCCTTTGCAGATTTATTGTAACTAAAATTTGGACTAGTCTTTCTTTATCACTATAAGATACATTGTGTTCCAGGTTTGAAGGAGCCGTGGAGCACATGGTCAGAGTGCTCAGTGACATGTGGAGGAGGGTACAGAACCAGGACCCGTGGGCCCATTAGAGTCCACGGCACTGCACAGCAGTTCAGCGCCTGCAATCTGCAGCCCTGTGGTACAGCAAAAACCTCTTTTGTTATTGATTTTTACATCAATGTAATAGGCTGAATACCAAGCCAGAAAAGAATATGTGTTTGCCAGAATATGTTCTGTTGGTGAAACATGGAAGTTTTCAGCTTATTATTGGACAACAATGGCTTGCAAAAATCTAGCGTTTACATTTCATTTATTTACACATATTTTAATTATTTTTTAATCTCCGCTTGCATACCTTGCTGTCTCAGGTGATGGTCGAGTGTGTCCTCCAGGACAGCAATGGAAGCAGTGTGTGATGGGGCCAGTGTCTTGTACGGATCTCACCATGGATCTCAGCAGGAACTGTACACCAGGCTGCCAGTGTCCACAAGGGACTTTCCAACAGGTGGGGGGTGGGGTGACCATACACGAATGAACACAGGTTCATGACAGCCTGACTGAGGCGTTCCCTACCCTACCGTTAACCATAACCATAATTAAAACTTAGTCCTAAACTTAAGCAGTTCCTCAGTCCTTGCTTCCTGTGATTATACTACATTTTTTGGTCCTCATTTTTTGGTCCTGTATATACTGTACAAGTACACGCACTCTACAGTACCCACACCCTTTGTTTATGTTTGTGATGTTCCATACTTCCAGGATAGTATGTGTGTGCAAAAGTCTGACTGTCGCTGTGATGTAGACGGGCAGCAGTACAAACCAGGAGACA
Source organism: Brachirus orientalis (assembly GCA_016785285.1). Taxonomy (NCBI): domain Eukaryota; kingdom Metazoa; phylum Chordata; class Actinopteri; order Pleuronectiformes; family Soleidae; genus Brachirus; species Brachirus orientalis. Next base: position 3,604,686 of record JAFBJR010000137.1, read on the forward strand.
TCATCCAAACGGACTGCAACAACTGGTAACTCTAACTAATCATTTAAAAAAAAAAATTAAGATCAACATTTATTTAAATGAAATTGTGTGTTTTTATTCAGTACTTGTGAAGCTGGGAAGCTGGTGAACTGCTCTCAACAAAGCTGCAATGGTAGGAGAAAACTTTGAGTCAAGTTACAGCTGCTTTTGCTCTGTGCTTCTTTTTTTGTTTTTCCGTCTTTTTTTATTTAGTTATATTTTTTCCACTTAGTTTGAGTACAGTTTTAATGCCAATAATCTCCAGTTGAGTTCACAGAAATTTACAGTATCACTAAGATCTTACATGTACTGTAACTAATTCATTGTTCCCGTGTGTGCATGGGTTTTCACCGGGTACTCCGGATTCCTCCCACAGTCCAAAAAAACACACAGTTCAAAAAAAACATGCATCCAACATGCAGATTTGGGGATTAGGCCAATTGGACACTCTAAAATGCCCATAGGTATGAATGTGAGAGTGATTGATTGTATGTGTCTATGCGGTCCTGTGATGGACTGGCGACCTGTCCAGGGTGTACCCTGCCTCTCGCCGTATGTCAGCTGGAGTTAGGCACCAGCACTCCCTGCGACCATCAGTGGAGGATAAAAGCAGTAGAAAATGAGTGAGTCAGTGTAACTAACTCTCTGTGCAGTTGATGGCCACTGGTCCATGTGGACTCCCTGGGGTCAGTGTTCAGTGTCATGTGGAGCAGGTCTCCAGTCTCGTTACCGGTTCTGTTCTAGTCCTGAGCGTTCTGGGAGCGGCCTGCCATGTCTGGGACCTGACCGTGAAGACCGAGTCTGCATCAACATACCATGTGACAGTCAGTTTATTTTGTGTTCTCTTCTCTTATGCTGCGTTACATTTTTGTACTTAGCTATTTACATTTTGACTGAACTGCGTTCACTCAGTCATACAGTATATACATCTACATTTGAAGTTTTATTTTTATTCCTCACATACAAGTAGTTCTAGCATTGTTATATTGTCAGAAATGTACAACCTAAATGCAGGACAAACTTTAGAACAAAAAAGAGTCCTTTACTATAACTAAAACCAAACAAAGGAGCCAAAACAGCCACACATGACGATGTTGAAACATCACAGAGCAAGGGGCAAGAACAGGGATCAGAATTTAGTAGAACAAAATGGTATATGAACTGACAATCCTGTGAGTCATATTTTGTATTGATCTTAAACAAAAACTGTTGAAGAGATGAAGACATGCTGTATGATGATAAGTTAACAATGTCAGCAATCACACTTTTTTTCTAGTCTTCAAGAAAATATATTTTATGGTTTTACCATTTTAAAACATTATATGTTTTTCTGAATTAACAAAATACAATGAGGAAAAAATCATGTTGCTTCAAAAAACAGAACGAGATATATTTAAAACGTAGTTTTTCTTTTTTTGCAGGTGAATGCACTTTGCTTCTGTAGCAATTAGCTACTTTGTTCATTTAGATTTTTTTTTACAATTATGTTATCTCTCTCTCTCTTTCTCTCTCAGTTGATGGAGGATGGGGTCAGTGGACTAACTGGACAGAGTGTACCAAGTCATGCGGCGGGGGCATTCGGAGCCGGAGAAGAGACTGTGACAGTCCCAGTCCAGAGGGGGAGGGAAACTACTGTGAGGGTCTGGGAACTGAAGTCACAGCTTGTAACACCAACCACTGTCCGGGTATGTTTTTGGTGGATAGAAAGTATAGAAATGGCTGTGATTTCCAAATTCACATAAGAGAAAATTTGATAACACACAACTGTTGGTATTTTTCAGTTGCACCATGTTCTCAGGTTCCAGGCACAGCATTCAGCAGCTGTGGTCCATCCTGCCCTCGCTCCTGTGATGACCTGGCAGTGAGTACGACACCAAACAATGACCCATGCCCTAGTTTAATGTTCATTTCGGGTTATTGTCAGTGGCCTCCAGTGGAGAGAGTCTGATTTTAGCTCCTCTTCAGAAAAAATTGTGCTCAATTAAAACATATTTGCTGCTTTATTTCACATTACAAAGTGAAGTTTTCAAACATTCACTCTTCCACAGACAAAATCATAATTTTAGCCTGTAGAGACCTACTAAATTTTCACAAGAGATTTGGTGCAGGGAAAGATCAGTTTTTAATTTTATGTTTCCTGCTGAAAAAAGTCGATCTAACAATGACAAAAGTATGATGCTTGTTAGGGAAGACTTGTTAGGGAAATCTGCAGGCAGCAATGTTATCAACGAGAGAGAGATTGTCCGACTCCCAATGAGTCTACAAATATTATGGCATGTTTGTGGTTAAGTCTTCATCCTAAATTCCTACATTTTCTCCTTGTCCCTCAGCACTGTGAGTGGCGATGTGAGCCGGGGTGCTACTGCACGGAGGGAAAGGTCCTGTCTGCAAATGGGACAGTCTGTGTAGAGAGAGAGGAATGTCCCTGCCTGGACCTCAACACTGGACACTGGCTAGAACCAGGGGAGAGCATCACGGCCCACGATGGATGCAACAACTGGTCAGTCACATACTGTACAGCTTAACCTGCTATAGTGTATACTGTAATATAAGTGCACTACATTTAAATTTAACAGAGAAAAACAAACAACGATGGCAAGTTAATGAGCTGTGTTTCCTGTTTCAGTACCTGTGATGGTGGGACACTCAACTGCACAAGATATACCTGTCCAGGTGAGTAAGACGGTGTCTGTTTATGTTGGTGAAAAGGTGGAAGCTATGCATAATGAAAGAACAGCTTAATAAATCATATTCGACAGTTGATCAGGACTACTTTGATTTAAAAAAAATAATTTGAATCCATCCATCCACCATTGTCTTTGTGATTAATAGAAAAAAAGTAACATAAAACACCCTGAATGGCTGTAAATTTAGGGTTGTTTTTCAGTGTCAGGTGGGTGGTGTGAGTGGTCAGACTGGACTCCCTGCTCCAGGACATGTGGGGCCGAGTCGGTGTCCCGCTACAGGAGCTGTGGCTGTCCTGAACCCAAGGGTGGAGGAGCAGTCTGCTCTGGAGAACAGGAAATACACAATGGAGTCGGAGTTCAAATTCAGAGACAGCCCTGTCCTGTCATCACCTTCTGCCCCGGTAAGATGTCGACACTGAGAGACATAATTTTTTTAGTTTTGAAAAATAAATTAAAGGTCCAATGTGTAATATCTAGGAGGGGTTATTGGTTGAAATTGAATATATGACCCATAAATAATCACATTTTAAAATAAAAAGCATTTGGTTTTTCTCTCCTTAAAATAAGACTTTTTCCATATAGAATGTACTTTAGAAAGGGGGTTGCTTAATGGAGGCTGCCATCTTCAGCCTTCATATTCCTACACCAGCCTGAACAATTTGCACATTTGGTGAAGAGGGAACGTAATATGCAAACCAGGAAGAAAAGCAAAAATGACAGAGAGAGGAAAGGTAGAGATTTTGCACACCTTTCTGGTACAAGAAGTACTGTAGTTTCCACTGTAGTTTCCAGATAAGCTTGAGAAAGGGGGGGGGTGAGCAGAGAACAGATCAGTTTGCTGCACTTTACAATCTCACCAGTAGATGTCACTAATTCTCACAAATGTCATTTAATACAGTAAATGTAAGATTACTGGTCTTTCTCCAGGTAGCCTGAGATATTCAGCTAAATGAGAAATACGGTACATATATTGTACTTGTATATTCAGTGTGTAACATAAGGTTTACTCTATAGTTACCAGGTTCTTGTTATTTCTTTGATTTCCCAACTCTCTCACTCCTCATTGCTTTCTTTTTTCTTTCACTCCCTCTGTGCAGTTCATGGTTCATGGAGTCCGTGGTCAGTGTGGTCAGACTGTGATGGCTGTGCCGGTTCCTCCACACGCACCAGGGAATGTAACAGTCCTCCTGCTAGATTTGGTGGTTTGCCCTGTCTTGGGGAGAGCAGGCAGAGCCACGGTTGTCATGACAACATCACCGTCTGCTCAGGTCGGTACATTATATCTATATATGCAGAAAAACTCCCATGTCCCACTTCAGAAAAAAAAAGAGTAAATCTGATTATTAAAATAACCTTTACCTCTTACCTTAAAAAAACTAAAAAACAAAAAAAAATGTTACCTCACTAGTAATTATATGTTTCTCCATTAGCATTTTGTCCTGCTGGGGATGAATCCTGGGAAAGAAAAGAGAAACTGCTTGATATGAAGAAAAAATTACCAAAAAAGAAAAGATGAATAAACTCTGTTGTGAATAATAAATGGGTTTAGTGATATGCATCCAAATACATTTTACAGACCATCTTTTGGCTTGCTTCAAGATGAACCCTTACCCTTAAAGACAAGATATACATATGAATTGGGAAAATGAGAATACAAGTAGTGCCGGTCTCTATAAAGTGAACACAGAGTTTCTCTTCTTCACATATATGTTAGAAATTAGCTGAAATGAGAGCACAATTAATAATAATTTATTGACATACATCAAGAGGATTATTTCATTTCAGATTTCATTGCTTATATTTTGTAGTAGCTCTCGATTGTTGTTTTTGCTGTTTTATGGCAGTTTGCAGCCCCAAATGTTGCATTACTGCCTTCTGTTTCTCTTTCCTGTCCCACTTCTTGTTCTCTTTCTCCCGCACATTTATTTTTTATTACATTTTACATTTATTAGCCTGACTCCACACTTCTGTCTATCTTGAGACCAATGCATGACCAATAGAGAATTGTATTCACCCTTTTCTCCCCATGGTACTAAATTTATTAAATTGTCTTCAAACTATAATTCCTTCTGTCCTCTGAAGACTGTGGCGGAGGGCAGGAAGAATGGCCTTGTGGGAAGCCCTGCCCTCGTTCCTGTTCGGATCTCCACGGTGACACAGTGTGCTTGGACTCCCTCGGGTGCAGCCGGACTTGCGGTTGCCCTGGTGACATGGTTCTGCAGGATGGAGTGTGTGTAGCTCAGAAGGAGTGTCGCTGCAAATACCACAACAGCTCTGCTACTGGTTAGATCCACACTCTGTTCACATCCAAACTAGCTGGTTACAGTGCATGGATAAAGTATGTTGTAATTAAACAGAGATTAGTCTAAAGAACATACCGTATGTACTGTATGTCTCTGGTTATTGATTTGACTCTTGGTTGGCAACACTTTACATTGCAGTAAGTATCAATATTGTAATAATTTTGTAACTGGGTTCATTTATTTGATACCATCTTATTTCTAATGCAGTTTCTACATTTGCCATAATGTAATTATGCAGTATTACGGTCATACCATGTCATTTCCAAAGTAATATCCAGATAATTGCAACCTCCTTATTGCTAAATTATTACTATTATATTATGGCTGTGATTTTTCAATGATTTGCTCACTGGACAGGAGGCCTGGATTCCAGTAATGCATCGTGGGTATGGCCAGGCAGATCTGATTGGCAGTTTGCAAATCCGGGAGACAGCATCATCAGTGACTGCAAAAACTGGTATAACAAAAAATTATTTTCTGTATTTTTTAATATGAAAGAATCCAGTGTCTTTATATTTGCATTTCATCTTTCTGTCTCAGTTCATGTGAGGCTGGGGTTTTACAGTGTCAGTCGGTTCCTGGTTGCAATGTTGATGGTGGTTGGAGCCAATGGGGAGCCTGGAGCGAGTGCTCACTTCCCTGTGGAGGAGGAGTGAAGTTCAGGGGACGCCAGTGTGATAACCCATCACCTCAGAGCGGTGGAAGAGGCTGTCTGGGAGCTGCTGAGCAGCAGAGAGACTGCAACATACACCCATGCACAGGTAGTGCTCTCTGAACCAGCCAGCCATCTTAGAAATGAATCAGTCAATGCCATTTTTTTTTATCTTAATTAAAAAAGTATGTTTTTATCCCATCTGCTAATTTGAAGAGCAAGAAACAGGCCTCACGTTAAAATAATGAAGATGTTTGCTTCTTGTATGTACAACATATCTTCATATTTTTTGGTTTATTTAAACTGCAGACTAATGCATAGAAAATATGAAAAGATGTTATAATGATAATACCTTTTTTAAGACTCAATATCTACTGATGGAGACCTTGAATTTCAATTATTCCGACAAGACATCAAGGAAAAACAGACAGGATTACAATCACACAAAACAAAAGTCATACAAATCATGTTCATTTAAAACAGTTGCAGACTCATAGTGTGTTGTCGTTAATTAAATCCTTCCAATTTCCAAGATTGATTTGTTGGATATTCCAAGACACAGCAGCTTTCCCAATTCTGTCCTGACCAGCAAGTCACTAAACCTAATGACATAAAGTTTATATGCAGCAGTGATATACAGTGACTTTACTCCAATACAGTTCTGACAATGTCTTGTCCTCACGTGTCGGTTTTGCCTCCAGACTCTGTGGGACCGTGGCTGCCTTGGTCTCAGTGGTCTGTGTGTTCTGTAAGCTGCGGTGGAGGGCAACAGTCCCGCTCCCGTCTTTGCAGCTCTCCACCCTGCAGCGGCCTCAGTCGCCAGAGCAAGACCTGCAACACCCAGGTCTGCCTTGGTGAGTCCTCAATACTTCTGTCCCATAGAAAAATGTAATGGTAAGATCCTGTCTGACAATGTAGAAAAGCTCTTGTTTTGGAATTCTTAATCAGTGTACCTGCATGTGTTTATTATGTCATTGTGCAGAGGTGGGCTGCCCTCCAGGCCGGCTGTACAGAGAGTGTGAACGTGGTGAAGGCTGCCCGTTCAGCTGTGCTCAGGTCAGTGGCAGAGAGGGCTGCTACTCAGATGGTTGTGAGGAAGGCTGCCACTGCCCTCTGCACACCTACCATCACCAAGGAGTCTGCCTGCAGGTGGGATTCATATTTTGTACATAGGGACAGTACACATTAATTATTATTTGTATTTAAATGTGTCATATTGTAGCCATGGGCTTATTTCCTTCTGTAGTCCCTAGGCAGGTTGCTGTGACGTATAAACACATAGTAATAGACATCAGCAGATACACACATCTTCTGTCAAAAAAAGAAAAACCCACAATGGTCAGTGAAATTATTACTATTATTATTATGTAAAAGACTGATAATTAACAAATGAAATTCAAACATTGCTTTTGAGCTGTTGTTCAACAGAATCATGAAAAAAAAAGAATACTAATAAACCTGGCCTGGACTAAAATGATGGCTTCTCTAGAAAAGAGTCAGTCTCCCTATTTAAAGGTTGAAAAGTAGCCAGTGCACACAGCACACAGTAAAAAAACACCCAAGAATGGCTAAGAAGGAAACATTGAACTATGAGCCCTGATCTAAATCCTAGAAGGCAGCCTTCAAACAAAAGACAGCTGGAGCAGTTTGCTCACAGAGAGTGGGCCAAAATACCTGTTGACATGTTCTGAAGTTTCATCGATCTGACACACAGTCAAAGCAATATAAAGTGCCAGTGTAGATTGCATTGTTTGTTTTTGCACATTTCACACAAGGCGGGGTACACCCTAGACAGGCCTCATACCATATACAGTATTAAGCCTAGAAAACCTTCAGATTGTTAACATGATGGGTAAATGTGTTCACAGCCCTAGTTAGTCGTCAGTTGTAATTTGAATGATGACAAATAAGGAATTTTTAAATAAGGAATTTTCTTTTAATTAACAGTTTAGCAGAAAGAATGTTACAGTGGTAGTAGGAGAAAGACTTTTGGATTTTTAGCCACTGACTGATTTAAGTGAATAACACTGAATAGTCTGAATAATACTTACAGCTCATCTTAAAACACAGACAGTTGTTGCTCATTTGTGATTCTGTGATGTGTGGGTTTCAGGAGTGTCCTTGTGTGGTAGACAGAGAGATTCTGGCCTCCTTACAGAGCGTCTCTGTCACACCAGTGTCATCTCTGCTCCTTTACAACATATCTGAGGGAATGGAACTTCACTCTGGAGAGACATTGGTTCATGACTGCAGCACATGGTGAGCAGAGAGAATCTTTGGTTTATTTGCAGCCATAGCACATTTCATTCGGTCCTTTATTTCCTGGTACATGTACTGTCCTCTACTGCATTAGAGAATCATTAGAGTGTATCGGCATCCCTAAACACATCTTAAAGTATGTAAGAATGAGATCAAGATTTAAATGTGTACCAATCAGACTGTTCATATACACATAGTTGTGAAAGTGATCTTATTCATGTCCTCATCACCAGCCTTTTAAAGCGTATCATTGTTCTTCTTTCTGCCCTCCTCCTCTGTGCAGTGGCTGTGAACATGGCAAGTGGAATTGTTCTTTGGAGCATTGTCCAGTCGATGGTGGCCTGTCCCCTTGGGGCCCATGGAGCCCTTGTTCCCTGTCCTGTGGAGGTCTGGGGCTGAAAACCCGTTCTAGGGGCTGCACTCATCCTGTTCCAGCCCACGGAGGAAGAGATTGTCAGGGGCCACGTCAGGAAACCACTTACTGTCAGGCCCCTGACTGTCCAGGTACAGGGTGTACTTTTTTTTATGTCATATGTACAACTACTACAATTTCAACAGTCAACATCATAGGCATACGTCATGTGGGTGCCGCCAGGGTTTTGGTAATTACTCAGCATTCTGTAATGACAGATGTGTGACAGAAGTTACACACTCTGTCTTTAAGTCTTTTCTTTATTTTGTTATTTTGTCCTCTAATTTATTCTATTAGAAATAAAGCAAAATGCTTCATTGTGAATAATTCTAATTGCAGTGCTGGATCATGTACTGATATTTTTTGTGTTTTTGTCAGTGATTGTTGGTCCAACAGAAGAACCAGTTTTACCAGGTAACTCGTCCTTTTGTACAAAATGTTATGCCTGAGAACAGATACTTAGTCCTCAGTCATTTTCCTTAAGTACATCGTTTTACCTCTTCTTGCTTCCTGGTCTGAGCAAATCCATTGTCGGAGGTTATTGTTTGTATTTTTGATTGATTGTGTTATTTATTTTATTTTTTTAAACTGCCTCCCAACACATTTTCTCACAAGACAGTAGATTTAGTTTTTCTACATTTCATTCTCTTCCCTCATCCGTTTTGTTCAGATGAGGATGCTGGCTTCTCTCCTTGGTCATCTTGGAGTCCCTGCTCTAAGACCTGCACTGACCGTCTGAGACCATCCATGAAATCCCGTCATCGACAGTGTATTAAATCTCCATGTTCTGGAGGCTCTCAGCAAGAGAAGGCCTGTAACCTGCCTCAGTGTCCAGGTATGACCGATAATCTCTCTTAATACAGTATATAGCTGTCTAATTATGTAATCATCATGTAAGTTAGTGAAAATGTTTTATGAGCGGCAGGCCAAAGGCTTAATATCTAAATTCACAAAACTTTTTTTTTTTTTGTCATTCGATATCAGACGGAGAATTAATTATTCAAACGTTCAAGCCTGTATGTAAACTGTGGTCTGCAATCCCTCAGTAAAATTGAATCTTATTTAATCTCTGTATTTTGTTCGCTGTGTTTGTTTGCAAGTACTGTTGCTTGATTTATGAATTTCAACATGCTAATCTCACAGACAACAGAAACAAATTTGTAGTGGAATTATTTACAGACATCAGAAGAGATTAGCTTAAGCAAACTGTATTGTTTTAGCAACAGTTTGTGTATGGAACTAATTTATTCAAATAACAGTAAACCATTCATGCAGATGAATGGTTTACTGTTATTTCTATCAGATATTTATATGCTAAAAGAAAAATAATCTCAGGAAAGAATATACCATGTTTATTTGGGCAAATTGGGGTTTTGTGTGTGTATGCTTTAGTGTTTGGAACTGCAAGGGAGTTTTAGTTTTAGCTCTGTTTGCATCAAGCCGCACTTGATCTTTTCACAGACGGAGGTGAGGTTTGTGTGGGAGCTGAATGTGCGAGGAGGAACTGCACATGGACAGAGTGGGGGGAGTGGGGCTCCTGCTCGCGGTCCTGTGGAGTGGGTCAGCAGCAAAGGATCCGAACCTTCCTCAGCCCCGGGACCAGTGGCTCATGGTGTGAAGACATCCTCGGGGGGAACCAGGAACAGCGTTTTTGTAACATCAGGCCCTGCAGAGGTCAGCAAATCAGAGCAGCATGTAAAGTCTTTTCAACAGGGAATGAAAATCAAACTTTAGCCTGGAAAACATGAAATAGAAAGACCTTTACCCTCGGCACCATCTGTGCAGTCACTGTTATGGAAGATGCTTTGCTGCTGCAGACTAATGTGCGGCATGAACAACTACATACATTACAATGAAATAAGGTAACTTGGATAACAGTGACAGCAGAGATGATGATCATAATGTGAAATTATAAGAACTAGTCGCTGCATGAAAATGCATTGAAGCAACTGTGAACTGTAAAACATTAAAGGGATAGTTCAGGTTTCTTGTTTCTTTGACAAGGTCGGCACTGACTGCAGGTGTGCCATCCCTACAATGAGAACCACCTTGACACACACTCACGCTTAATCTGTAGCATCGATAGAATAGGCTTTATCTCACTGTGAGAGAGACTTCACTATGGAAATGGAAGTTTGTATCTCTTTATATCTCACTTTTTACATGGCACACAGTACTTGAAGATCAAGTCAATATGTGCAGTATGTTTTTTTTTATGTATATAGTACACCAAACAGTCTAGGGGTTGGGATCCACAACAAATGGTAAAAGAAGGAAAGATTTGGCCTGATGTGAGAGGTCACTATATGCTTCATGTTCTGTTGACTAACTGGTCTGTGTTTGTGCTCAATGTCTGGACAACGTAGTGGATGGAGGATGGTCTCGGTGGAGCCCCTGGTCCCGCTGTGATAAGCGCTGTGGCGGTGGACGCTCTATTCGCACCCGCTCCTGCTCCAGTCCTCCACCCAAAAATGGTGGAAAAAAGTGTGAAGGGGAGAAGAACCAGGTCAAACCCTGCAACACCAAACCCTGTGGTGAGAAAATCCCACACGCTTGTTGAATCTATGAATGGATTTATTATGACCTTAGGGTTAGGCCATTCTGTGCATGGATGAATGCTAATTCATATATCTTGTTGATAAAAATTCAACACAGTGTGTTATCAAGCCATATTACCTGAAGATTTTTTTGTCCTAGGAAAATAAATTATCTTTTTTTTGTACTGTCAGATGAAAAAGGTTGCCCGCCAGGCCAGGAGTTTGTATCGTGTGCCAACCAGTGTCCACAGCGCTGCTTGGACCTCCAGCAAGGCATAGAGTGCCAGAGCAACACTGAATGTCAGCCTGGCTGTCGCTGCCCTGAAGGTACTGGGGCTGCTATCATTTTATTAACAGATAAGCACCATTTGTCTGTATCTGTGGTTCGTGGCTGCACAGGTGCTTTGCTGAAATAGCCAGGTTTCCCTAAAACATTATTATGTTATGACCTGCTTTGAATATACTTTGAAAGGTTAGGTTTACTGAACAGCAATCAACGGCTGCATTAGCAATTAATCACATGGCAGCTTTTATGTGAATGTTTTATCTCATAGTGACGACTCCAGGGAGAACCCGCATCACTACTGGATTTGTATCTCAGAATGCAGTCTCAGCCCACAGCGTTCTTGTTGCAGTGTCGTCTCACTACTCTCATTAGCCTCGTTTTCAGGCACTATAGGGCAGATGCTTTAGCTTAAAAACATCAACTGTGCACCATCTGCCCAGCACCAAACACCAGACAGACACAGTGCTGGTTCTGTAAATTAAGCAGCTGATGAGTGAAATGCTGTAAATGAGCAGCTGCTCTGTAAATGAAAATGTAAATAAATGAAAGAATGAAATCCATGTCTGTTCATTAACAAAGTTTAAATGGCTGGTATGTGTGTGTGTGTTTGTCCAGGTCTGTTGCAGCAGGATGGGATGTGTGTGCAGCTTTGGCAGTGTGACTGTGTGGACGCTGTAGGACAGATGTGGGCGGCCGGGAGCTGGCATCAGGTGGACTGTAACAACTGCAGCTGCTCTGATGGTCAGCTCTTCTGCACCAATCACAGCTGCCGGGCTACATGTGTTTGGAGCTCGTGGTCCAGTTGGGCATTGTGCAGTGTTTCATGCGGGCAGGGCCAGAGAACCAGATACAGGTGAGGAAAATAAATATCTCTTTACACTATGTTTTATGTATATCAGTTTCCCAAACTTCAAAGGTTTGAGCAAAACCCTAGATGTGTAAATTTGAAGCACAACATTGAAATAAAAGGATGATTCATTGTAATGGATTGGGATGAAATGGGACATCATATTTAAAGGTCCAGTGTCTAATAATGTAAAGGGTGACAGCAGGTTGTAGCGAATGGAGCTATGGTAGCCTTCCGTAGTCTTCTTGGTCAAAATGCAAAATGTGTAGCGGTACTTTCACAGTATTGGTGCCTCTGTAAAACTAAGGCTTTGCCTAAAATACTGTACATATAAAATGATTTTTTAAGGATTAAAAAAACTAATGACCCATACCCATACATTGATGTACAGTATGTTTAGCTATAACCCCAAACCCCTTTAGGCAATACATTTTATATTATAAATTCATATATAGACTCATTTGGCTTTGGACATTTGTGTTACTGTTGTACACCAGGTCTCTAGTCCCAGACACTGAAGGTGCAGATTGCCAGTTTGAAGAAGTCCAACATAAATCCTGCAACCCTGGTTCCTGCCCACCCCTCTGTTTCCATAACAATGAAGAAGTCGGCGTGGGACACACCTGGCTGCAGGGAGAATGTAAACAATGGTGAGACAGATGAATACAAACAAGAGTATTTAGGCTGATAAAGAGTTTGCAATGAAAGGGAAATGGGATTTTAAAAGATTCCAACGAGTATTTCAAGAACTTTCTCATTTATTTTGCCTCCTAGCACATGTACACCAGAGGGAAATTACTGCCAAGACATTGACTGCAGAGGTGGGTCATCATATTTAGAATTGACTAAGTAAATAACATGGGTTTTACTGCAAATGTTGGAACACACACTGTTTTCTTGTGCATTGTCAGTGGATGGTGGTTGGACCCCCTGGTCAGTTTGGTCCGACTGCTCTGTGACCTGTGGACAGGGGACACAGATTCGAACCCGTGCCTGTATCAACCCTCCTCCGAGAAACAATGGGTCATATTGTAGTGGACCAGAGAGAGAGACCCAAGAGTGTCATATGTCTCCCTGTCTGGGTTTGCACACATTATTTAATAAGTGTACAGTTACTATAAAATACACACGATTGTAATGATGTAATGTTTCTATAAAACACAGCTCTGAAACAAATTCAGTGTATTCTTGATCTGATCATATTACCTCCATGTCTTTAGATGACCTGTGCCCCTGGTCACCATGGTCACCATGTTCCCGAAGCTGTGGTGCAGGGTCTGTATCAAGGCACAGGGTGTGCGTGTGTGAGGAGGGAGGTGATTCGGCATGTCCTGCTGATATTGAGGCTGAGAGGAACAGAGAGGAGACCCAGCTCTGTTACAAACAGCCTTGTCCAGGTACATGCAGACACTTCAGGAAGACTGAAGCCAGTCAAATGTCAGAATCAGTGTGTGAGCTGTATTTATTTCCCAGGAACATCTGTTTAAAGGTGATACCCAAATCAACTCAAGTCCAGCCTATATACTGTATATTTCACAGTATTTCCAATATTTACGAGAGGAAATAGCATAGAAAACCATTGGGCTTAATTAACTTCTCCTAAAAAAGATGTTCTGAGTGCATTAAAGGCCCAGTGTGTTTCATAGTTCCCTCTACTTTTCCACTCTCTCTCTGCCTTTTCCTTCTCTTCCTCCTTTGATGGTTTTTGCATCAGATTTATGGTGAAGCCGTTCATCCTTACATATTAACCTTATGCTTCAAAATTTGAATATGCACATCTGTTCGCTGCTTTAGAATGCAAGTCTTTGTAATGCAAGGCCCTTGCAACATCTACGAAAACTAAATAATTTTTATTTGAAATAAATTCCATACTTATAGAACATATTTATTGGTGGTATATTTAATGTCTGCCAAAAAAGTCCTTCTAAACGTTGCACGCTAGACCTATATAATTATAATATAATTCATTTTATTTGTAAAACCTGTTCTATTGTTGACAAATATCTGCTGTGAAAAAGGTTCATTCAAGACATTTGCTTGCATACACATGTTGTATGGGTTAAACTACAACTTGTGCTATATACGACTAACTTGTTACATGATCATATTTTTTAGGATAATCTGAAAACAGATGTTTCTATGTTAGAAATAAACATGTTCATACAGACGAGTGGTGCACATGAAAACCCCAACATCTCACTTCTTGCTCTTTTCTTTTGTAGTCTCTTACTCTACTGTTAATTACAGTAATAATAATAGTACAATTATCTGTTTATATAAAACAAATTTTCAAAACAAAGTTACAAAGTGCTTCACAAATAAAAAGCAAGTTAAAAAGATGTGAAGTAAATGTTAATGGCAACTGTCTGAACAGTTTGCAGTAGGATAGTAGTAAGTACTTAATAAAAGATACACAAAAACATTATAAACCTTTATGAATAGTCTTTTGGCAACAACTATTTAGTGTAGGGTTTCGAATTGACAGGCAGCACAATAGTAATTTAATTTTCAATTTACCTCATTTCTGCAGATTGTCCCATGTCACAGTGGAGCATGTGGTCTCAGTGCTCCTGTGAGTCTCAGAGGCAGCAGCGCTACCGTGTAGCTCTCGTCCCGGCCACCAGGGGACAACCATGCACTCCTGTTGAAACACAGAGCAGAGCATGTAGCCTCAGTCAATGTGCTGGTGAGTGAATGAATTTGACTTAAAAAAAAAAAGTTTCATAAAGTTTGTTTTTTTCATATTCCCTCCCCCTGCCTTTGCAGACTGTGAAGCCCCATTTGTGTTTTCAAACTGTGGTGCACCATGTGAGAAACAGTGTGCTCTGCAGGGCCAGGAGGATCTGTGCTCAGGAGTCAGGGAGTGTATATCCGGCTGCTACTGCCCACAGGTGAATCATTTTTCACATGTTCCACTCAAAAATATTACTTTTACACTTTGTCTACAACTGCCTTCAGAAAGGTTAAGCTTTTGCAAAATATAGTTGTGGTTTCTGAAAACTAAGGTAGCAATTATGTGACTCATAATAATTATGTGACTAATAATCTTGATCTCACTGTATAAACAGATTGTGTCTTAGAAGAGTTGAAGATACTGTCATCACATTTCTTTATATAAGCCCGTGTTACGATGGCATTTATTGGCCATGGCATTTATTTACATATTACTTAGATTTAGACCTTTATTGAGCAGGGACAAATGCATTAAACATTATTTCATATCACATACATAAGGGTTTTAGCCAATGCTAATTTTCCCCGGTTAGGCCTTCACTACTAAAACAAAAGTTCAAGAGCAAAGTTAAAAACAGTACAAAAACATTAAAATACACAACATATAAAAACAAAGACAAAAACAATACGCAAAAACACAAAACACATAAAGGCAGGAAACAAAATTGTACAATACTTTTCACTGTTCTCCAGTTACTGCTTGTTTCATTCCACCAGTTCTAATTCCACCATTTTGTTTGTTTGTGTTTCTGGAGCAAAGTTGTTCACGCATTTGAAAATAAGTTTTAGAAATGAGAAGCCTACTAAACTTAATCAATTTCTTAATAATTCACCAAGTGTTTGGTTATACAATATAATAAATTGGAAAATATCATGGCATGCTTGAACTGTTGTGCTGCCTTAAGGGGATATATTGTCTAGTCAGGCAAAAGCAATTTAAATTGGTTTTGACAGTTTTGCACAACTACACATCAAACACAATATGATCCAGAATAATTTCAAACTGTAGGATAAAACAATTATGCGTGACTTTGATCACTGTAAATAAATGAAGTCACTGCTTGGACAACAATAGCTCTAATATCACATCAGTGTTGCGTAGTGTCTTTGTACGAGACCAGAGGGAGAAAAATAGACTTCAGAAAGTGTTATATTCTGAATTAATGCATCACTTTGGCATGAGATAGACTCATGTAATGCCCATACAGCTGATAATTAAATATGGAATAGCTGGGAGATTAATAGATGTGGAGAACACACCAGTAAGAATTCATTTAACAATGATGGATTGCTTTTAAAGTTTATTCATCTAAACATTTAGAGCTGTAGTGTGTAACTTTTAAACTCATAAACAATTGTCAGTTAAATTCAAACCATTGTTATATATTAGGTTTGTCTATCAGCAGTATTTAGATCTTGTGTTGCCCAGTGACATTCCTGTACTGCAAAAAGGAAGTGATGACAGAGGCAACAGCAACATTGAGCTAGTTTGAAGTTTGACTGAAAACATGAAAAGTTTCAACAATCCCAGTCGATAAGCAGGGATGGATAAATACTTGTTTCCGCCTGCCCGTGCTGTACTGCTGTAGACAAACGCTCTCTCAGTCAGGTTTGATACTTGACAGAGCCCATTTTCAGATGAATGCAACAAACAGAGGCAAAATAACACAAATTGCCAAAACTTACACACTGCAGCTTTAATTACAAAATGTAATATTTGTTTTACAATTGAGTGTTAGTCCTGTGTCTACAGTTAGTATCACATTCACTCTGTATACAGTATTTACTTGGTCAGTGTACTGAAGATAAAAAAAAGGATAAATGTTTTTGCCTAATATGTTAAATCAAAGTGGCTCAATTAGGGAAAAAAAATGAATTACATTTTTCCTCCTTTTAGGGTTTGCTGCAGCAGAATGGTAGCTGTGTCCCTCCAGAAGAATGTGGCTGCATCCACCTGCAGCACCAAGCTTCGGGACAACCCCCGACACCTGTCACTGTCCCACAGGGCGATGTTGTCACCATAGGCTGCAGTAGCTGGTTAGAATGAATGAGGGGCTATTTTTGTCTCTACTACACCCCATGCACCGCAATTCATTTTCTACTTTTTCAATAGAAACTGATTTTACGCAACTGTGCAGGCACTGTTACAGGATAATGCAGTGTTGCTACACTTCTGCCTGTGTATCGGCATCTTAATTGTTCTTTGCTGTTTCAGTTTGATGTTTCAGCATCTGTTTATGTTCTTTGATATCAGGGAATGATCAACCTGTTGTTTTGGCCTGTTGTTAACATTGTTTCTTTGTTGGTCATTTCTTCAGTCTTTGCCACGATGGCACTTTGCACTGTGACACAAGAGAGTGTGAAGGTAAGTAAGCTTAGTCATGAAAAGAACTTTCTTGATCTCTCCTCCTCCATATTAGTACCTGTCCTCTTTCTTTCCTTTTTTCAGTCATCATCAGTGAATGGTCAGAGTGGACCCCCTGTTCCCCTTGTCAGCCCTCCTCCTCCCTGCAGCACAGCACTTTACAACCTGGGCTCAGCAATGGTACAAAAATGGTGTCAATCCAGAGGCGTTTCCGGGCCTGTTTGGACCTTGACTCTGGTTTTCCAGTATCCAAAGAAGAGGAGAGCCAGTGTCCTGGACCACTTGTAGAGGAGAGACTTTGTCCAGATGCTAACATCTGCAGAGGTAATGGTGTCTGTCCAATAGGACGACAATATTTTTATCTTGAAAAAGAAATGCAGTCAATGACTCACTCTGCCTCCGTCAAGCTCCACTTCCTTTTTTAACTCCACTGCAAGGGAAGGTAATAGATTTGGCAGTTTGTTCCCGTCCGATTTCCCTCAGTCTGTTGTGATAATATGACACTTTTCTCCAAACAAATGATTTCATGCAGGCAATGCAGTGTACTAGTCAGAGGTAGACAACAATGGCGTCTGAGAAAGAAATGAATTATAGATTGGTCAGACTGACTGTCATAGTGACTGTGATGATTAAAAGAGAGGGAAATATGGTTAGAAGTTAGTGCAAGTCAGAGTTATTTGTTCAGCACTTTGTAACAACACAGTTCTACATAAGAGGTGATAAGTTTCATAAGAGATCAAATTCAATACAAACAGACAAGTCTAAAAAGATGTCAAAGAATAAAATACAAGATTGTAGAAGATTTTAGAAAAAACAATAGCTACAAAATTAGTTGAAAACTGGAGAGACAAACAAACATGACTTGAAGCTAAATTTAAAAACACATATGGAGCATTGTGTTGGCTCATTTCATCTATGTACAGCAGTTCACACCTGAGTAACCTCTTGTGACTGATTTTTACTTCCCTGCTCCATATGCAAATGAGCATGACTACATTTGTTTGCAAAGACTAAACATGTTGTTTTTAGCCATGGCTGAATATGATATTGTCAGTTTATTTATTTGCATGTGTGTGTGAGAGAGAGAAATGAACATGGTATGAATCAACCATGGGAAGGATCAGGAGTAAACCCCACACCATTACTGAATGTTAGCTGCTTTAGAAATATACAGTTGTCTACTTAGAATGCCTTTGTTTTCAGTGCAGATTAGTTTAGTAATTTAAAAAAAAAATCCAGGAAGCTGGGGAGAGTCATTATTGGCTGCTCCAAAAGTGTGGCAAAATTCAACATTGTATAAAACTGTAATAATCAAGCCTCTGCTCTGTCTTTGTCTAAGAAGGTAAACTCCACACAGGTTCTTTCAATACATTTGACATCATCATTGTTTTCTGTAAACTGCTATAAAGACATTTGTTGCAGATTAAAAATCTGTTTAGTTTAAAAACAACTGTACCCCTTTAACTTGCCCTATACTGTTGACAGTGAGGTAAGCCTTACATTAATGGAAATCTTAAAAAGCTTACTTTGTGTGGATATTTACTGTGTGTCAGGTCACCCCAGCAGTCTTGATTAATAGTTGCCTTCAGTTGCTGAAGTACATGCAATCAGTATCCACAGTGAAAAATGTCACTGTACATCCCTGCTGCCCTATTGTCACTATCTCCCAAAGGACTGTGAATGGCAATGCAGACTGAAGAAAGGAAGAGCTCACAGTCCATGTATCTGTGAGGACACAGGAAAACAAAGAATGATTTATCCTGAAGTCTGTCCTCTCAGCTCTTATTTCTTCTCTGCCTTTCCCTTTTGGATATGAATGGGAAAGAATCCAAATTTAAAAGCTTTGATTTGCATCTCAGAAGTCAGAAAGTATTTTACTTCATCATGGTGGATCCAAATGTCGACAAAAACATGGAACAAACTAATTCTTAACGCACTCATCAGAAATCCAGTCAGCCCAAGTATTCTTACACATGAACTCACAAACTCACTTTACTTATAAATGATTAGTATCACAACACTTTGTATCCATTATCATAATTACATTTATAATTAAGATGGTGGTGTTGTTGATCACACTGCTCCTCCAGATCTGTGTCAGTGGAGTGTGTGGAGTGTCTGGACGGCGTGTGCGGACCCATGCAGCGGTGGAGTCAGGCAGCGCTACAGACGACCCCTGGCTGCTCTGCTGGGACCCCACTGTAAGAGCCAACAGACCCAGAGCCAGAGCTGCAACACTGGAGTCTGCATTGGTAAAACTGTCCTTCATTTCTAAACACATTTAAATTAAAAACTGTAGTGTATTACTATTAAATATAAGCAAATATTTGTCTATGTATCAGGAAGTGATTTTTATGTCAGGGCAGACTGAGGAAAGGGCAACATTGAGCTAGTAATATGAGATGACTGCAAAACAGGTTGGATTTGAAATAAAAGCACATGATTGTGAACAGAAACAATGTAACATTTGTTACTACTATCCGAATTTTCATCTGATCTCCTAGTATTTGTCCAAAAAAAGCCCACTTGCCAGGAAAGTTTAACAAGTTTTGCAACACACTGACGTAACGATACTAAAAGTGTGAAAGACAGAGTTTCTCTGTTTTATAGGTGAGCGTTGTGAGGACAGAGGACGGACCTACCATGATAGCTGTGCCAACCAGTGCCCTCGCAGCTGCACTGACTTATGGGAGCATGTTCAATGTCTGCAAGGAGCCTGTCATACAGGTAACCTTCCTTCCACACTTTCACGCCCCAACTGTAGTTTCTTATTCATTTCACACTTTGATATCTAGGTCATCCAGCACGTTTTGTTTGTTCTATCCACTTATTTTCCCTCTTTTTTTTTTTTTTAGGTTGTCGATGTCCAGTGGGATATCTGCTGCAGGACGGTCACTGTGTGCCTATCACAGGGTGTCGCTGTGGTATCCCATCAGGCAATGGGACCCTGGAGTTCTTACCCAAACAAAAGCTTACCATGGACTGTAACACCTGGTGAGTAAGGAACTTCAATTTCTAAAAAAAAGCAAAATGGGGATTTATTTCAGAATTTATTTTATGTCAGAAATTATTGCCTTTTTAAAATCATACATCATTTTCATGTTGCCATGTAAGCTCTCCTAATAACCCTGTGCAGTGTGTGTGACAATGGCACTCTGGTGTGCACCAAGCTTCCCTGCCCGGTTTATGAGCCTTGGACCATGTGGAGCTCTTGCTCAACGTCCTGTGGACATGGCCAGAGGACAAGGACACGCCTCTGCCAGGACACAGAAGGTGGCCCTTCCTGTGCTGATACCGAGCAGACAGAGATCTGTGACCTGCCTTCATGTCCAGGTCTCGCATTCACTCAGTGACTAGTTATATGCTCATATCTTTAAAACATTACATTTAACTTACTTTTAACTCACATTTTTTGTTATTGCCCATCTATCCTGCATCTTCCTCCTCACGCTGTCTGTCCAGTGGGCTGTCTGTTGAGTGACTGGTCTCCTTGGACTGAGTGCAGTGCTACATGTGGTGGTGGGTTGTCAATGCGGAACAAAACGGTCCACAGAGAGCCGGAACCTGGTGGGACAGCCTGTGCCGGACCATTTGAACAGCATACAGTGTGTAACACCAACAGCTGCTTGCCTGGTAACATTTGCACACACACATTATTGAATGTTTAAAGGTTAGCAGTATAATACCTTAATTGTAGTTCCATAAAGTGGTTACAAATATCAGAATCAGAGTCAGAAATATCTTTGTACTGTCATTGTACTGGGGTATAAAGAAACTTCTCCATCTCAAACACATAGATATATTATAATAAAGTGATTAAATAAAATAAAACTTGAGCAACTTTCAATTAGCAGCAGAAATAGTATAATTGCAACAAATATTAAGCATAATAAATAATGTGCAAATACAGTTCCAGTATTCATCATGGCTGGACTCCAAGACCAAAGAACATCAGATTCTCTGCACCTTCCACTGCTTTTCCATGTACAGTATGTGGAGGGGAAGGTGTTCTGCTCGTTTTGCTTTCCTGAACTCAATGATTATCTCTTTTGTTGTTTTGATGTGTCCTCACACCACCTGGTCAGATATGCCACTTTGTCCTGTCAGAATTGTCTTTTCATCTGCAAATTAGATTATGGAATTAGAGGTGTGGATGGGAGTGCAGTCATAATTAAAAAAGTATAAAGAGCAACTCGATACACAAACCTGTGGTGCTCTCATGTTTAGGATGATGCAGAGAGCACAATGTGGAACTTGGGCCCAATATTTTTGAGTTTAATTCCATTTTGTTGAAGAATAAGATTATGATTTGGGCTATATGTAAAATGTGTGGCTATTAACATTTAAAAGGTGATTGAGTGAAATTTTTGAAAACACTGAAATAATTTACACCCAGTGTTACAGAGTTCATGCACATAGATGTATTCATACATCTGTCCCACTGTTTTATTTTCAGAGACATCAAACCTATTCGGTTCATTTTCTGTGAGCAATAGGCAGAGAGTGAAAGAGAAACCGTCTTGAGCAGCAGCAGCAAAGAGTTATCAAATGAGAAAAGTTGTGATGGATTAGGTGACAATAACAGATTGTAAAATCATTATATACTGTATGTTAAATATCCACTGACAATGTGTATGAGAGAGACAGAGAGAGAGGGGCATTGACCAAATTCCTCTCTTCTTTCAGCCATCTACATTTTAGAATTCCTTCATTGCTGACCCCTTGTTTTTCTTCTCCTCTGGTAAAGACATTTTTGAGTGGTAGTCATGCCTTTTGAGTTCAGTAATATTTAGCATTTCTGTCACTGTGTTGTATTAACTCTTTTGGCAAACCAGTTGTTGAAATGCTAGTATTTATCATGATTCATTAACCTCTGTTGACATGTCATTGTCAGTTTGAGTTAATTCAATAAATTTCGGAGATAATGTACCTTGTAATGTGATTGAGCTGATCTTTCCTAAAGTGTGCTCACAATAGTTTTGTCCATACGTGCTGACGTATACAGTTAATGAGACGGTTTGACTTTATGTATGTTGCAGAGTGTCCCAGTGGGCAGGTGTTCAGTGACTGTTCAGGCTCCTGTCCATACACCTGTGAGGACGTGTGGCCATTCACTCAGTGTTTACCTGGACCCTGCACTCCTGGCTGTCGCTGTCCTCCCGGACAGGTCTGGACTGTGTATGTTTGGGCTCACCCATATGAATGCACGTGTGTGCCAAATTCCAAACAGTTTTTACTGTGTCCCTCATAGGTCATGTACCAAGGCTCATGCATGTCCCACACCGACTGTCCCTGTTCAGCACTCTCCCTGCCGCCAGCTTTCCAAAGCTTGAACGTCAGCACTGGTGAGACCACAGAAGCTCTGCTACCACCTGGAACAGCCATTCAGCACCTCTGCAATACATGGTAACACTGCACACAGTTTCATCCATTCATATGCTGATTTAACCAGCAGGGACATGCTGCGAGCTCACACGTTGTTCTTCACTTATACACTCTGCACCTATCCTGCTGAATTAGCTTTGACCATCATAACTCAGATGTTGGATCTTGGGTCCTGAGGGGACTTAACATTCAGGCTGAATCTGTGCTTTCTCCCAATATGTGCTTTCGCCCCCCTATGAAAATTTAATTGTTTTATAAGTATCTTCCACATGCAGTTTAACAGAACAAATAATTTTAACACAGCTTTGTCAAACATCCTATTTTTATTTTGGATGCTTCCAGTATTTGACTTTGCACACAGAAATTAAATGATTCCACAAAAAACAAAAACTACCAGGGTCAAAATTATTAGCCCCCTGATGTTAATAGTCAATTGTGTCTCGTTTTTGCTGGATAACAGCCTGCAGTGGTTTGCTGTAGTTTTCAACAAGTCTCTGACTCGTCTCCTGAGGAATCCCAGCCCATTCTTCTTTGGCAAATCTCAAGCTCCTCCAAATTTGATGGCCTTCTGGCATGGACCTTCGTCTTCAGTTCATCCCATCTCAATGGGATTTAAGTCACAACTTTGTGCAGGCCAGTCAATAACGTTCACTTTGGTCTTCTGGAGGTAGTTCTTCACCAGGAGCCACGTATGTTTTGGGTCGTTGTCGTGTTGGAAGACAAAGTGATGGCCCAGACCCAGTTTTGCTGCTAACTGCTTCAGGTTTTCTTTCAAAATCTTCACATATCCTTCTTCCTTCATGATTCCTTTCACCTTGACGAGATTCCCTGTTCCACACTCAATGAAGCATCCCCACAGCATAATACTCACACCACCGTGTTTCACTGTAGGGATGGTGTTCTTTGGTGTTCTCTCCCTTCTTTCTCCAAACATAAATGATGTCTCTATGGACAAAGAGCTCTAGTTTGGTCTCATCTGACCAAAGGACATGCTTCCAGTATGAATAATCCTTCTCCAGTTCTTCTTGGTCTTCAACCCCACAGTCCATTTCTGTGCAGAACTCGAGTAACTGTCTTCTTTGAGTCAATTCCTGACTTGTCTAAGTCCTTCACTAGTTTCTTGGCAGTTGTTCTGGGGTCTTTAGACACATATTAGTCTTTGAAATCTTTCTCTTCCTACCTCTGCCAGGCTTGTTCTGTATTGTGTGGCTCTCTTTGAATTTCTTGATGATGCTTCTCACTCCAATTCTTGACACTTGGAAACACTGTGATAACTTTGTAAACCCTTCTCCTGCTTTGTGAGCATCAACAATCCTTTTTCTCAAGTCTAAACTGATTTCATTTGTTTTTGGTATGATTCTTTCTCAAGTGACTGCTCATACTCTTGCTGAAAGTTTTATACTGTGTATAAATTGGGAGATAACCCTCAGTTTTAACTTGATTTTTAAAGTTTTTAAAAATGCAGCCCATTTATCCGGACTTGGGATGGGCACTAGGAGACCACTGGATGTGGCCCCCACAGTGACTGATTGATGGAAGAAGAATATTATATTAAATACCTAAAAGTAAGGTAGGATAAATGCAACTAAAGAATAAATGAATCGAAATTCATTTAAAAGTCAGTCTAGGGTTATATATGTACTATTTATAAGGCACATAAAAACAAAGACCCCAGAGGGAAAAACTGTCATTAAATTTTGCACCATTATTACCAGGAGGCAGAGCTGAGTGCAAAATAAAAAAGAAAGTATTTTTTTTAACAGTGCGGATGGGGTGTTATGAACACAAGTGGGCAGTGAATTTCACTCCATCTTTCATGAATTTTAAACTCTTATACTGTGACATTTATGGTTAGTGTTCAAAGTTTTCCTTCTCTAACTCAACCTTGGGATTTTTTTTTTATTTCCTCTGAAGTTTGCTCTTTCCTGCATATTAATATACGCTTTCATTCATGATTTAAGAACATCACAGCACGTTTGAGGAGTGTTGTGCTCCTCCATCAGTCTGGCTGTCTTCCCGGGCTCCCAGTTCTATTACAGAAAGCAGATTTACTGTCAGTGTGAAAGACAATAATCTGCTTATAAGTGTTTGGTTTTTCAGCAGCGTACTGTAAAGCATAGTCAGGAGTGCAGGGGATCATTCTCTGTAGCATTGACCTCTTGGCCCAGTGCCATTTTTAACAACACATTTCACAAACATTACACTTTTCTCAGTAATGTGTCCTGTGTGTCCGTATTTTCATCAGTTATTAATATTTCCTTCATGTGTCCAGTCATTCATTTCATTTAGCTTAAATCTTTAAATGATACATGTCGTGGGCATCACCGACACTAATAAGCACAGATCACTTTACAATGACATGATGATTATAATTCTATTAATAGGCTCAGCCAGTTTATCTCAATTAAAAAACCATTTAAAGTCACACATACACCATTTAAATCTTAAATAATGTATCGTGTTGTGTTATGTATGACTTGAACAATCATATTATGTGCATCCTCTGATCTTCTGTCACTGTGATTCAAGCTTACTTTATTTTAGGCTGCTATGACTGCTTGGATGCCGAGTGCTATTTCTTTTCAATACAGACAAAGTTATGGCTTTACTGTAGCTAGTAAGAGTGTATATCACATGCTGGGGACAGACTTGACACTAAATACAAGCTCATTGTGGTAGGAGTTGTCATCAAAGGGAGGAAATTAAAAAAATGATTAATTAAAAATTAAAGGAGGCTTTATCATTGGAAAAAAATGAGCCAAGACTGCAGTCATCAACCAGTTCTGATATATTATATACTGTATATGATATATAAGGGGTATATAGCCCATATATTAAAAGTAGATATATCTATGGCTTGCAAAACTCTTGTTTTGAACCCTTGAGGTTTGTGATTTGACCAGCAACATGTCACCAATTAGACAATTCAGGCTGTCTGGGAACATCATTTACCAAACTTACATCATGTTCTATTGAAGAAGAGCTAAAACGAGCGATGATGAATGTGACATCCAGGTGCATTCATTATTGAAAAAAGTAATTTGACACTGACGTTATAAAATTAAAAATGTAACTTAAACCTCCTTTTGAATTTTTAAAAGCAGAATTGGCATGAGTATGCACTCAAAAACAGTTCACTGTTGTGCCATGATATTTTCCGTAACGGATAGTCTGGAATGTAGCAGACATGTCGTCAGCCATTTCATCTTCTTCAATATTTTGATACTTTGACATCTCATTTTTCAGTAATATAATAAGCTTTGTCATCCACCTATGTTCACTCACCTGATCCTTCTTTTTACTTTCTTTCTCCAGCGTGTGCCAAGGTGGAGCATTCAACTGTACCTTGGAGAGCTGCGATGGTGAGTGACGCTCTGTCACAGCTGCACTTCTCTCACTTTTACAGCAGCTGCCATCATCTTTGGTTGAACTGTCAGGATAATAACAGACGTGTGAACCTACACTTTCTATAGTTAGTAACAGTTGCTGTAAGACTCAGCTCAAATAACTGTGCAACAGTTGAATCAGTAACAAACAAACAAACAAACAAATGCTGGGTAACACCCTGAAACTAGCAAAGAGGTTTCAAGGAGCAAAAGAGGTTTCACTGTCTATTTGACCATCTTATCTAAATTAAGCTGTCAATTAAGCTTGTCCTACATTGTAATTCTTGATCATAACATTTCACTCAGCACCTCCATAGTGAATACAGATATAGACTCTGAGGAGTCTTTACACTTAATATACAACAAATAGCACAAGAGAATGTAGGGCATACCCACCTCCATTTTTGCTATTTAAAGATAAGGTAAAAAAAGAAAAGAAAAAAGTAAATCCTTTATTATTCCCACAACAGGGACATTTATAATTTTATAACAGCTGACATAGTAAAAATAAAAAAGGCAAGATACTAAGGGTAACACTAAGCATCCAAGAAATACAATAAGGGAGATATGGAAAATGGATATATTATGTACTATTACATATTGTTGCATATTGCCCTGATATTGCACAGTGTGTATTTCTGAATTAAAAAGAGAATGAGTGCATGTAGTTCACTGGACACAGTACTCGTCAAACAGCAGTAAGGATCAGTCTGTTGATCAGATGGTGTTCTGCAGGGGATGGCACTTCATCAGAGAGAGTAGCTTTGGCCGTCATTCTACTCTGTCCCAGCACCATTGTCCGTGTCCAGCCTCTTCCTATCTGCCGACCACTCCAAAGGAGATAGCTGATGCCACCACAGAGTCATTCAAGTTCTTGAGGAGAAAAAAAAAGTCTGCACTAGGGCTTTTTAAGTAGTCAAGTTCAAATTGATGAATACTACATGACATGGTATTCCTTCAGAGATATTTGAATATTCCCCTTTGAATATTCTGCAAACACACACATACAGACATGACAGATTTTTTTCATTTGTTTACCAAGCACACAAACCAGATGGCTTAAAGGGTTGGCCTCTAGAGTGGGAAGTTTTTAATTCAACCTCACCTCAGCAGTGTCATTCCAAAGATGTAAAAAAAATGGTTACAGCCTCCTTTCTTTCCACTCAGCATGAAGGGTGGTGTATAACATTCCATCCACGGGGAGCTGAAATATATAAGTGCAAAAAACCCGCCGTCTATGACGAAGAACCCGAAATACTTCCACACACATTACTTTTCAGATGCTTTGTTGTCATGATCCTCTGCTCATGATAGGATGGTTTAACGTGCTTGTGTACTTCATTTTCAGAGTACAACAGCGTAATATCACTTTTTTTATTTTTCTGGTGAGCCAAAAAGGCACTCAAAATAGATCTAAGGCCAAACTGTGCTCACTGTGCCCTCTGCAGGATGTTTGAAGGGATATACAAATTTTGAATAAAAAGTGACAACCCTAGATTGCACTAATGCTTCTTGTCCCAGTGCAGACCCTTGATCAGTGAGAGCTACAACAATGTAGTAGAAGTCTGCGTGGGACAGAATTTTCAGTCCCGCAAAAAATTGTAATTTTCATTCCCGCTCCCGCCCGCATCTGTGATATTTTGTCCCGTTCCCGCCCGCAAATCCCACAAGATGGGGATTTTCATTGGCTTGGAAAAAAAAAACACATGTGCACATAGTTCCTTAAGTAGTAACTTGGTAGCATATTAATTAATGCCAAATAAATTTATGATAGGCATACATTAATCATTTGTATATTTTACTTTACACTCATATTTAGTTTCACATTTTGAAACCTCATTCCCACCCGCAATGAGGTTTCAAAATGTGTCCCGCGCCGCACTGTTTTGCATCAGGTCCCGTGAGTGCAGGACTCTACAATGTAGAGCTATTTATCAATTTTAAAGGTCCAGTGTATAAGGATTAGTGACATCTAATGGTGGGACAGTAGAGTTCAACTAACCAAGGACTCACCCAGTCACTCCTCACTTTCTCAAATGCAGCTGCATGAAGTAAGGTGACCTTTGCATACTACTGTAGAAAGGGGATGTGAACACTTTCCCACTCCTTTTTTTTTTTTTTTTGTACTTTCTTATATGTTAGTTGATGCATCAAGTTCGTGGGTAGAGCTTCATTTGCATAACAATCATCCACTTCACAATGCTCTGTGGAATCTTGTCAATACAAGATGGCAGTGTCTCTATTGCGAGACCCATGATTTAAGGGAAAAATAGTTATTCTGAGGAGACAAAAAACAAATGATTTTCATTTTGAAGCCATAATACACATACATCTATTCCTCCATCATCTATTTCCTTTAGGGGTAGCATTAGTTTTACTATATTCAGCCTTGGTGGACTACTGTTACGAGAGAAAAGAGTCAGATAGTCAGAGAGTCTGACTGATTTGCCTGTGTACTAAGAGAGAAAACCTGAGCAGATCATCTGGCTGTGTTATAACTAGAAGATTCTACATGTGCATCACCGTGTTCACAATGCTCCGCTTAAACAGCAGCACAACTCTGCACCAGCTCATTTCTAATTCCTCAACCACATGCAAGAACACACACCTCATTTTAATACAAAAAGTGGATTTGCTATTTACACAAGACTGGACAGGATGAGGACGACTGCATCTCAAAAATGAGGAAGGACGCTCTGGCTGCTGGCTGCCATGTTGTTCAGCACACCTTTTTTAAATTTAACAGAATTATGTTGACATTCATTTGACAGTGACACCACACTTAGCCAGTGAACACATGATACTAAGAATACTGATTAGAGAAATGTGTTTTCCTCTAATCGCATTTATTAAAAGACACTGCTGGCTAAAGGTGAATATGTGACAATATGTAAATATGTAATAGCACTTTATGTATTAAATAAGGTGTGCAGAGAGTCTTGACTTCTAACAGGCCATGACCCTGATTAAAAGACACTATGAATGATTAACAGTAGACAATTAAAGATGTAGTAAAACAAGAATAAATCAGCTGAGAAGTGTTTTATGTCAGCATCAGGCTATACATTTTAACGCTGGGTGTTGGGACCCATCGGCCCCGAAATGCAATCGTTTTATACAGTGTAGTGTGTCACAGAATGGATCAGAGACACCTCCCGACCTATGGACAAAAACAATTCGGTGTTTGATTTTTGTTGTGCCTTCTACAGCATGTTCCAATGACCAATTAGACTTTAGACTTTAGACTTTTTATTGTCCCCGGGGGGAAATTCTTTTCCACAAACACAGAGCTTTTCTTGACATGCCACATCCACATCATGGTAGACAAAACAGCATTTCATACGCATACATAAACAAAACACATACATAAACATTTGCGTTCAGCGGGATCTGTTGTTCAGGATTGGCTGATGGGATCAGGCTCTTTCCAAAGCGAGCCCTCCTGCATCTGAGAGCCCTATACCTCTGGCCTGAAGGCAAAGGTGTGAGTGCTTGAGAGTGCTTGGCCTGTGCAAATGTAACCAGCATAAACCACCAAAATGGCAAAGTGACAGAGGAAAGAGGACTTTACCCCAAGTGTTTTTTGAGGGAGTGGCCATCACAACAGAGCAAAAGATTGTTTGCAGGCAGTCTGATTGTTAGTCTATGTGAAAGTGAATAAACTAGTTTCACTTTTTCCATGTTTTCACTTAGAACAACAAGCAAACATTAACCATCTTCTCACATTTGCCATGCAAATAAGCCATAATGGAATTTGCATTACCTATTTCAGAATAATTTCTGATGGATATTGCAGTTAAAGAATGTTTTAATATGAATTTATGCTTTTGTGTGTCTTTCTAAAAATTTTAAATTCCTAGGCCAGCAGAGTTTCTTCATATGTTTACTGCTGCAGATAAATTGAAGTCTAAGTCACTTCAGAGTGCTGGTTAATATTTCTCTCCTCTCCTCCTCAAGTGGACTGTGTGTGGTCCAGCTGGTCACAGTGGAGTCCATGCTCCGCCAGCTGTGGTACTGGACAACAGAGTTCCACCAGAGCAATCCTGGAGCCCAGCCAATATGGAGGGGCCCCATGTGAGGGCCCTGACCACCGCACTAGAATGTGTATGGCCCCCGACTGTGGTGAGTGTTCAGAAAGGCAGTATGTTTAAATGATCATACGATACAGTAAAACTTAAGTGAGTGATTAAAAAAAAATGAGAAGAAACTGCAGGAGCTCACACATGTATGTTACAGAAAACGTGACAATGAACAAGTTACTGAAAGAGACATGTTTGATCCTTGCTGGGATGATGCTGGGAGCCCGAACATAACAGGTGTTGCTTTTTGATATGAGAGAGCTATGTAAAAAAGGATATATAGAATGTTAAATGATGCACGCCTAAAATGTCAACATTCCTACCATAGATTCCATGTAGAAGACATAACACAAAACAGAAAAGGCAAATTCTTGTTTTGCCATTTGGGGCAGGCTGTTTCTTTTTAAAAATGTTAAATGTCAGGTTGGCGTTTGAATGACAACACAAAGAAGTGTCGATGAGAAGTTTGAGAAGTGAATTCTACTGCTCAAAAAACATCTGGTTCTTCAGCAGTTGGACAAAATAAATGCTTCTTGTCTCTGCCCGCCCTTGCTCTGCTGCTGTATACTCACAAACTCTCCCTTAAATCAGATAGTAGTAGTCTGATAGTAATGCTTAACAGAGCCCACCTGACGGACAAAGCAAACAAATAATGTTCTGTTCACTTTGACCAACCAGAGGCAGAATAATAGCATTAATTACAGCAAAATCTCCAAAAGTTCTATTGGGCACTAACTGAAAAAAATCTTAGCCAAGATGATTAATATTATACATTTTTAGGCACAAATGTTTCATTTCTTTTTTTTTTTTTTTTCAGTCTGTCCTGATGGGGAGCAGTGGAGGAGGAGGAGCAAGTCAGTGGAGGCCCTGCTGTGTGAGCGGAGCTGCCAGGACATTTACTCCTCCCTTCCTGTCAACTGCAGTCACTCTGCTGAGGGCTGCTTCTGTCAGGAGGGGCTTTATCGAAACATGGAGGGTATTTGTGTCATCCCAGCCCTCTGCCCCTGCCATGACCAGGGCATCCAACGAGAGGTTTGTATATTTATATATAAATAAGCACATACACACACACACACACAGTCACACCCAAAGAAACAGACATCTGTTGCCCTGTTAACTTGGCAGGTTGAACCCACTGTGCCTGCCTCATTGTGGCGCGTGTCTGAACCTTACCATTAATGCCGTGTTTATGTTCACTACCATTCACTCCCATTGTGTTATTTACTCATAAAGAACGGCCTATTAGAAGATGAGTGACGTGCCCTGTGGGCCACATTACACCACAATGCTTCTCCAGCCCTCGGCCTCATCAATTATGTAGATGGTGTCGTAGAAGGCCAGCACTCTGACCACAACCGGGCAAGCCTGCCAGGAATTATTTATGAAGGTGGGGATATTATGGGATTATGAGAATGAATCATATGCTGACAAGAGGTCAGATCCTTCCTCTTGATCCTCTTTCCTCAGGACTTTGTCCTGCTCTTTGACTTGCTTTGTTTCTTGTTTCCCTCTCTCCTTTACCTTTGCTGAATCACTCACAGACCTGCTTCTACTTCCTTTTATATTTTGGTTCACACATTTTATCACTTTTATCTCCCTTACTCTTACTCTCTCTCTCTGCTTTCTCACTCATTCTGTCTGCCCATGATGTTCTCTGCCCACCCCCCTCCCCTCCCCTTCTCTCCATCTGTCTCTCCTTCAGCTGGTGATGGCTAATGTCCACATAAACAGCCTCTGTGGTTTTCTAATCAACCACATCATGCTTATTTTGCAAAATGGTTCAGCATGAGTGGCAAAGGCACTCAACAGTGGGTGCTTTTACACAGCTAAAAGCACCGGTAATGATTCCCACAGCTAACAAACACAAAATAAAGTATTTAATATAGTCTGTGTTATGTCTTGTTGTAATCACTGCATCACATGCGAAGTTGGGCCTTTAGTGGATTCTCTGCGAAAAATGAATTCTGAGCAATGACCAGTTTTACTATATCAAACCTGCTCTGACAGAGACAGTAATGTGAACATTCATAAAGTAAAGAGTTATGGGCTGTTCATGGATAATCACAGTATCTGCCTTTCAGGAGTCTCGGAAGTGACTTTAAATATTGTGTGTGTGTATGTGTTTGTGAGCCAGGCAGGATCAGAGTGGGAGGAGGGCTGCATGTCCTGCCGCTGTGTCAACGGGAAAAAGCAGTGCCAGCCGATGTGTCCTCCACTCCACTGTGACGAGGTGAGACTGTGCGTCTTTGTCATCCAGTATCTTAAGGAGGTTAGATATAGTAAGCAACTAGACTTGCTATAGCCAAGTTGAAAAATAAAAATAAGTTGCGTTGCCTTTAGTTAATAAGTTACTCAGTATGTTTCCATCCATTTTTTCCAAAAATGCTTATGATGGTAGAAATTCTGCATCAATGCCCAAAATATAGCAGTTAGATCTAATATTCTTTTGGCCCAACACACAGGAAGACACATTCAGTGTCCCAGACAAGGACATCAGTGCATTCAACTGCCACTGCCACCCTGGGGTGGTACAGTTCATACAACATCTCATTTACTCTGTGAAATGGAGAAAAAAAATACTCCCTCAAGAATGTGTGGGATGTTCTGTGCAAGTCTCTGGCTCAAGTAGATCAATACCTGACTGTCCAATCCTCCCACAAGCCTGTTCTCTCTCTCTCCTTTACATTGTCCTTCTACTAACTGCAAAAACACTCACATGTCTGAGTTTTTGTCTTAGTACACTTTATACACTCTAACAAAGTTCTACAAAACTTATGGCATCATGCTCAGTCTGTATTGTAGAGCTCAACTTTGGTTACATTTTGCACTTAAGTTTTGAATCGATGTGTAGAATCTTGCAAAATATGAATAGGATCCCCTGATGTTTTCAAATATTCAGTTGCTGAATATTTTAACACTGGCAGCAGCATTTGGTCAAAGTGTACTACTGTGTGATTGTCCGTGATGATGACCATTAATAATATTCATTTATACAATGCGTATTCGCACATCCACACATATGGATGATTAGTGCCTGGTGATCTTGTCGGAGATGGTAAACTGAACGGTGAATTATGGATGCACTCTGTATACCTAGAGGCAGATGAAGAAAAGAAAATAGTCTCCCCATAAAATATGAATCATTTTTTGTAGCCCTTGACACAGGTTGAACTGTTCAAAATTGCATCAGCCAGAAATAGAGCAAGAGGAAGGGAATGGCAGTGTTTGTGGCATCCCACAAAAAGCAAAGGGAATATCTCTCTTATTCTCCGCTTGTTCTCTGGCTTCAAGTCAATACCATAATTAACAGTGGAAATTGGCCAAGCAGATAGTTCTCATCACACTTGTAAAGCATCCAATCTGAAGCCAATCCAAGCTGACACTGTACAAGTCGCATTCACACGCATTCAGACCTACTGGTAACATAGTCTCCAATTATCTGAACCCGACTCTGCATGCCTTTGGACTGAGGGAGGATGACCAGGCTTACCTGGTCATCTTCAACTGCTGAGTAAAGGTTAGTTCATCTGTATTACCCTCAGAATACAGCTATTGTTTCTACAGTAATGAAACATGGTGGAATTCTATTCATCCCCATTTTTATTGTGGTAGAGACACAAAACAATCTATAAATGTATTACATTTATATTCAGGGTTTGTTTTTGGTCACCTTTTAATAACAGTATGGCAAAGTGACCAGTGAATAAATTACAGTACATAAGAGAATTACTTTATGCAATATTTCATTGTTGTTAAAACTGTATGTTTTTCTAGGACAGGAATTAAATCATAGTTTATGTGGATTACATTCATTTTCTAATCTTACCTGTGTGATTCCAAATAAACAGACTTACCTGTATGATTAGATTCAACAAGATGCAAGTCAGAAAAGAGCTTTGTGCAGTTTTGGTCACATTAGCATACCAAAAAAAAAAAGGCTGTGAATGGATTCGATGTACAAAAGCAGGCTTCGTTCTCCATGGTAATGAACTGACAAAGTCACAGTCACACTAGAAACGCCTGGTGTCTCATTCTTGACACTATGAGCTGAATTTATATCTTTAACACACAGCAGTGCTGTGTAAAGGCCAGGGTAAAAATAAATTCTGCTGACATCCAGAACTTAAAGGAGAGGTTAATTGCACAGTGAGCTCCACACAGTAGACAGTCTACCAAGTGTTTCACCTGTGGTCTGCTCAGCCCTTTATGTTATTGCATCACTGAGCTGTACATCCTCAGAACTCCCTGCAGCAGTATGTTATGCCTGAATGAAAACGATCCTTACTGTGGCCAGAATGAAAAGGTCATTTAATGCACTCATGTTGTGGCTGAGAAGTGTTCGTGTCAGTCCACTCTGGTCTTTATGATTCAGCTGACAGTTCATTGTGTTTCTTATCACCTATGGCAAGAAGTTGATGTTTTTGAGAGGATTTGTGCTTCTATTTGTCTGATGTGAGAAACCTAGGCTCTGTCATACAAAACTATCAGACCTGACTGAGGGAGCGTTTGTGTATACAGCAGCAGATCAGAGCAGCAGAAGTCTAACCTGTTTGCAGTCGTCTCAATTTATCAGCTCAATGTTGCTGTTGCCTCCATCTTTCTCGACATAAAACAGATCACTTCATGTCACCAGGCAACATGAGAGTCGAACACTGCTAGAATGAGTAACACAGTCTCAAGTCATTTAATAATGTTTTGAATGTAGTGAATTTTCAATATGAAAAATGTCCATTGGATTTAAGCCATGCATACAAACACAAAGAAGCATCCACACATTTACTGGTCAAAAGTCCCGGTCTTTTAGCAGTTTACACACAAAAGCTCTTTCAGTCAGGTCTGATAGTATTCCTCTGTTTTGTAACACAACCGTTTTAAAATGCCAAGTGTCGAGCATCCATACACACGTACACACACACAGAGAGCTTCTTATGACTTGATGTGTTCCACTTTGTGACCTCACAGCCTTTAAGTGAGTGGGCTCCTCCTTCTCTGAGGGAAGACTGGCAGCAGTGCAGAGTGGGTGGACAACTCCCCACGGTTAACAGAGCTGTGTGTGTGTGGATTTGTTTTAGAGAAATGATAAAGATGGTGGAAATTTCCAGGGTAAGCTAAGGCTGGTGTTGTCATGGCCCTGAAGACTCCTGTCAGACTGTATGTGACTGTATATTAACCATAGCTATTCTCAGGCAGGGACACCGCGGGACATCCTGCTTTTCTCTCACTGTTCTGGATCTCTCTCTCTTCCTCAGCAGCTTCCCTCCGTCTGTGCACATCCGGTGTGTCCTTACATCATTCCTGCTCTTTCTCCTGCTATTTTTGTTTCCCATGTCTCACTTTTTATTTCTGTTCCCTTTCCCATCTGTTTGATTGGTGTCTCTTTGTGCTGCTGCCTCCTCCCTCCAGCCTCTTTTCTGTTCACACCTCAACTTACACTGTCGAAAGGACAGTGCTAGAATTGACTGTATCCCAGGTGGAAATGTTTTCTAAAATAACCAGAGTAAAAACCAACAAGACACTTCTGATTTAATCTACACAGGGAGCTGGAGCCAATCCCAGCTGACATAGAGCAAAAAGACGGGGGCAGAAACACAGAGACCGACAACCAACTCTCACAGTCATACCTACCGTCAATTTAGAGTGTCTAATTAACCTCTGCATTATTTTGGACTGTGGTAGGAAATTGAAGACCCCCCCCCCCGAACCAGGATTCAAACCGGTGACCTGGAATGATTATACCATAGTTAAAGCTATATATAGGACGCTGCTCTTGCGGCACCCAGCAACAGCTGTTTGTGTGTCACATGTCTGTGGACAAAAACTACATTTTGTCTCCTTCCCTCTGGTTCCTTTTTCCGAAAACTTAGAACAAAGACAAGTTCGAGTCTGACAGTTGTTGTTTAATTCTATAACTTATTTCTACTGCTACGTTTAATTTCTCACCTGTTGCCTCTGTGTAGTATTTTAAATGACATGAACTGACAATGTACATTATGTGCCTTGTTGCCTGCTCATCATCACATGACCAAAATATGGAATTTTGATAAAACGAGATTTTTATTTTGGACACACTACAGCTGTGTCTGTTCTAATTTTCTAAAGAATATTAAAAAGAAAAATCATGTTCCCTCTCAGGGGGAGGTCAAGGTGGAGGAACCAGGCAGCTGCTGTCCAGTCTGTAGAAAGCAGTTTCCAGGTTAGTGCAATCAACATAACCTAAGCAGAAAAGATGAAGGCATTTTTCAGAAATGAAAATATTACATGTTTGTACTGTATGTCTGTCTGTAGACGTGAAGCTAGACTGTTTGTTTAAAAAAAAAAAAAAGACCATTCAACAAAGAAGTGAATTAACTTGTTTGCATTGCATGGATATATTATTTGTATATATAATATGTAATTAAATTCCAATTTTTATCGTGTGGCTGTTGCTGCATTCACTGGGTGTGAATAGTCCAAAGTTAATTTTTATGGATGTCTAAAACCAGTTGCCACAGTGCCCAATTAGTGCAAGATGACATTACTTAACCTACATTGTGGCTTTAATCTCTCTCCCTGTGGAGGAAATGTCACATGATGCAAGGAGCCATGACAGTGTCACTGTGCACTGTAGGAGAAACTCGGGCTCTGTCTCCTCTTTTGTGTTTTCTTCTCTTCTTTTTTCATGCAAATTAAGGGGAAAAAATTGCTTCTGGTTTTTCATATTCTTCTCTTCTATATCCCCTGTATTCTCCCGTTGCTTTGTCCTTCAAACTCATTTCATACTTTTCTTCCCTCCTCCTCTTCCTCCCCTCTGTGTTTCCTTCAGGCGAGCCCCTGCCAGAATGTCGGCGCTACAGGCAGGTCAGGAACATCACCAAGGGAAGCTGTCACCTTGACAACGTGGAGGTCAGCTTCTGCAGGGGACGCTGCCTGTCCAGGACTGATGTCATCCTGGAGGTGCAAAAACACACACACACACAAAGGAAATATTACTCTTCGAACATTTAGTGGCTACACTGAGTGGTTTACTGACATCAGCATGACTGACAGCTGTTTGCACTATGAAGATCAATACACGCAGCAAAGTGGACAAGAATGAGCTGGCTGAAAATGAACTGCTCAGCCGATTAGGGCTTCGGTTGTCTATTTAAGTATTCTCTATTAGAATCAAATCACCAAAATGTGAATAAAAATAAGATTGGCAAATCTTGTTCCTTGTAAATCCTCACTAACTACTATTTTGGGTTTCTTAAAAATGCTCAAGTCTTTCCAGCTCCTACTATCAGGCCACTGCAATTAGGAACATTCATACATTCACTATGCCACTTTGAGCATATACATCTTTATGCTATGTTATAATTTTGTTTTATATACTTTTTTATAAGTAGTTTTTCCCTCATGATTTTCCCTCGTGCCATACTCTGTATATATTGATATTTCTGGTTCTGATCATCAGAGGGTTTCTAAGGTCATGAAAAACCAGGAAAAGATTTGGAATATGAAAGTCACAATTTCTGGGTGTGGAAAAATAAGGTTTTGGCAAAATAAAGACGGAAAAAGTTTTGGAAAAGTAACTGAGATCTGATTCACAAATTACAAGGAATAGTGGCTGGATATTGTGTCAGTACCTTCGTCCATCTGCTTTTCATCACGGTTTTCTATTTTGCTTGGTCTGATGTATGGATTGGAGACAGTTGCACTGTCTAAAAGACAGGAGGCACTGGTGCTGGAGGTGGCAGAGCTGAAGATGCTGAGATTTTCATTGGGACTGACCAGGATGGACACATATGCAGAGGAGGGATAGTGATTATATTGGACAAAGGATGTTGAAGGTGAAGCTGCTGGGCAGGAAGAAAAGAGGAAGACCACAGAGAAGGTTCATGGATGTTGTGAAGGAGGACATGAGGACAGTTGGTGAAACAGAAGAGGATACAAGGAAGCAGATGATCTGCTGTGGCAACGCCTAAAGGGAGACACCAAAAGAAGATGTAATTTATTAAAAAATAAAAAAGTATTTTGTTTTGTTAGCATTAGAATATGCCT
Source organism: Brachirus orientalis (assembly GCA_016785285.1). Lineage (NCBI taxonomy): Eukaryota > Metazoa > Chordata > Actinopteri > Pleuronectiformes > Soleidae > Brachirus > Brachirus orientalis. Next base: position 3,642,654 of record JAFBJR010000137.1, read on the forward strand.
TTTATATGTACTTAAAGTAAGGGTCTTTTCTTACAGAGACTGCCATTCTGCAGCAGTTGTGGAAGGGGTACTTCTGAAAGATTGTTTACATCCTTTTAGATATTTAAAGGTCATCGCAATTTTTTTCTAAAATTCTCTGTCACTAAACAAAATCAAGCCAAACACTCTGCCCTGTGCAGCTGTTCACACTCACTGTAAGGTCACTTCTCCTGAAATAAAACCATCGAGACACTCACAGGAGGAAACATCGATTTCATCTGTTTCCTTCTGTAAACGGGGAAACCTTTCTCCATGTCTGCTATGCTCACATCATGGATGACACGAAGCCATGTAAACAACAATACATAATTTAGGAGTCGAGTCATCCCGCCATCTAAATATAGATGTTTGGGATGGTGGGTTTGTGAAGGGATCACGGGGAGAAGCCTGTTAGTGATTCTGTTTCTTTTCATCACCTCATTACCATGGCGACTTTGTTCTTCTTTGGCATCCATACTTCTCCTCTATAAAAATAGACTCAATCATGCTGAGAGATTAGTAAAAATAAACATCATCGCTGCCAAATGTGTCATTACCTCCCGTTACTGTGGCAACCAGGGATGGTAACCAGTGACTAGGCAGCACGGAGAAGTTTTCCTCTCATTCATCAGCAGGGCTCGAAAAAGAAGCATGCATGCATTTACAGAAGTCACATGCACATGGTCACACACTGTGGACTTCAGACTGTGTGAAGCACAAATAAGCGCTATTTTCCACAGATGTTTTTGCTTTTGAAGGTGTTTTTGCTATTCTCCTCCCTCCCTCCCTCCTCCCACCCTCCTTTACTCCCATCATCTATCATTCTGTGCTACCATGCATTGAACATTCCACAGTCTCTCTCCTCTCTGGGTATTTTCTTGCACTAATTGAACACATGAACACAGCCTCAATCTCTTGGCTGCCTTCTATTCTGCAAAGAACCACAGCTGGCTGTCTGTGTTGTTTTTTTTTTAGAGCCACAAAATACGCTCAATCATCACCTCATTCCCAAATTGGTGATAGTGTTTTAGCATTGGCAGATTCCCTCTCATTGTTTCAGCAGAAATAGCACAGATACATCCACGGTAAACTGTCCCACACCAGGCAGCACACTGACTGAGCAGCAGAGAAAGAAAGTGAGGAAGCAGGTATTTTTCCTCAGGATGTGGTGGAGACCAGACCCAACTGATCAGTCACAATCACACTGAACAGAAGTCATGTACAGTGTTGTCTGTTTTAGTGCAGCGGCTCACAAACGTTTCACAGCGAGACGTCGCCTATAGGCAGGGGCCACACAGGATGTGAGTGACACAGATCTGCTGCGTCTCACACACCTCTGTTGTTTACACAGGGAGCTGCAGAGCTGCTGCTGTGTTTCACACAGGGTTTGGCTTTGAAATCACCATTAATATGCTTTAAAATATTGTATATCCTCTCCTGCACTAAACTCTTTTGTATGAAGGTGTGCATCAGTCAGTTCTACACACATTATACGATAAACAATAAAAAAGAATGGATTCAGGGAACTGAAATGCTAGTGCTTTTAATTTGAAACAGGTACTGCATGTTTGTCCAAATGATAAGCTTGCTGACGTGCTGTTCATGCATTTGGCATATTTATGCTGTATTTATTTGTAGATATATAGTCCTTTTGTTTTGATCTTATTGACCACAGTTCAGTTGTTCTTGTTTATTCCGTCTCATCTTGTCCTGCTCCCCTGATATTGTCTCATAATCACCTCCTCCTCTCAAATTTCCTCCACCCTATACCCCTGGTTCTCTTTTCACCTGCTCCTCCTTTTCCTGCTCTCATCTTTTACAGTAATTTCATCCCCTCTTCTCCTCCCTCTTTCCGTGCAGGAGCCATACCTGCAGTCGGTGTGTGAGTGCTGCAGTTACCGCTTGGACCCTGACACGCCGGTGCGTTTCCTCAGCCTGCAGTGTGAGAATGGAGAGAGCGAGCCCGTCGTCCTGCCCGTCATACACGGCTGCGAGTGCACCAGCTGTCAAGGTGGGGAGCTGATAAATGATGCCAGATGTATTTGCTTGTACATCTGTCATGTCAGTGTAAGAGCCAAGCATTTTAATTTACGTAAATATAGGTGACACATGTTTACATTGCAGACTGCCGGCAGACGGCCCAGTAAATGTCTGTTCAAATCAGCATTAAAAATGCATGGATATTACATTTTCCAAAAAAAAAAAAAAAAAAAGCTTACATCACAAAAGTCAGTTAATCACTCAGTCAGACTTTATCTATGTAGCTTTCATATTAGTTGATATAAATCAAAGTAATTCACAAAATAAAAACAAACCACTCGTCACTCACCCTCACCACACACGAAGCAGGGGACAAAGGAAATGGAGTGACTGAACAGAAATCAGGAGCAATAAAAGGAGAGAAATATCTGTAAAGATATCAATTTCATATTCAATCGATTTTTATTTGTATAGCAGTAAATGAAAACATACCAAGGCAGAAACCTTCCAATATTATAAAGAGAGGAGAGGAAAAAACGAGCAGTTTACACGCTGAGCAAACACTTGTCATCCGTGGAGAGAAAAAAACTGTCTCTAACAAGAAGAAATGTGTGAAAGATGTAGTACAGCATCTGCCTCGACCTGTTGGGGTCAGAGGAAAAATGCAGGACAGAGAGGTGGGTGGGGGGAGAGAGACAGAAGAGAGAGGCCAGGAGCAGATGTATAGATTTATAACAGTTGTATTAAGTTCAGGCAGAGTAGTTCTAAATTGCTTGTGCTCATTTTTATGGTACAAGCAATGTCATTTATACAAGCAAGATAAAACAGTAAAATACAGCTAATAGAGGAAAAACAAGTGAAGTAGAATTAGGTATTATACAATGAAATTTAAAAGATAAAAGTAGATAATATAGTGATTAAATATTATTTTGACTGATGGGTGGCTGTGTTTTATGTGATGGCATCCAACGATGAAAGGCTTAAATAAATACAGAAATGAAAAAAGTCGCTCAAAAGTAGTTAAAAGTCAGAAATCTGCTGTTGATGCTGCCACTAGAACTAGGAAAGTTCCACATCATGAAGGCACAGCCTTTTTAATTTAGTTGTGGCGTCCATGTATGACAGTTGGGCAGACATTGTCAGACTAAAACAAATAATCATGACATCTATCAGTCAGTTACAGTATGATGCCTATTCTAGCTACTCACCAGTGGAAACAAACAAGTGACAACTGTTTATGTCACTCTGGAGTCCTTTTGTGTCAGGAGAGCTCTCCATGGTAGAAATGTCAGACCAGTATTAACTCTGATCCTATCTTGTCTCTTTGTCTGACACCTTTTTAGCAAAAAGAAGGAACTTTATTTGGAAGTAAGTCTGAGAGTCACCTTCAGCTGAACGTTTGGACCTCTTTTCTCCCATAATGTTTTCATATTTTCACTGCTAGGACTCAAGTGCGTGCCATTGCAAACCTATATTGGACTATGTTGGAAGAACTAGGGATGTACAGTAACTAATGTAAATTTCACAATAATGTGAGAACAAAAGTTTCTTTTGATCTGTGACGGGGTGAAAACAGCAGCTTTGTTTGTGTACCCATGATCCTTTCACTCACCATCATTTTTTACTAAATAAATAAATAATAATAATAAATGTTTCATCTAATATAGCTATGTGAGGGTCTATATAGTATATTATGTATAACTACAGTATACCACTGCATTTGACCTTTTGCATTTAAATTCATAATTTAATAAACCTTTGTTACCAATTTTGTCAGAGAAACCGCCGTAAATCCATGTACAGAATGGGTTTCACTTTAAGAGAACATGTGTCACAGTGTCTAAAGAAAGTGACGCTGTGTCAAATCAGCCATGAAATCAGGTTCAGTCATCCCATCATGAAGAACAGGAGTCAGTTACCAGCAGGTCTGTAAAGAGGCTTTGTTCCATTAAATTACTTGTGGCAGAAACATGCTGAAATGTAGTGCAGGAAGCACATGAGGCAGTTGGCCAGTGTTGGATTTAACAAGGCTGCTAACTAAGAAGTGATCCACATCAAAGACTTTCAAATCTTTCATCAAATCTTTCTCAATCTTAACTTAAATTAATTAAATGACTTTTAAGTCATGCTACATTTAGAAGCCAACAGAATGTCTGCTGACTTGATGGATATGCTGACTGGCCTTTATCCCAGCTATCTTTCATGTATGACAGATTTTCAGTTCAATGTCAGCTTAGCAGCATGGAGGATGAGGAGCTGGTGCCAAAAAAGGACGAGTCAAAGTCAGTAGTGTGGCGGGGGTTCACTTCTGCATGTCGGATAGTTGTGAAAGCAAAGTTTTCCCTTAAATCACTGTGTCCTTCAACCTTAGAAGGAATCTGAAGGAACATGATGAGACACACGTACCTGAATCTTGAAACGTGGTGACTGAGGCCAGTACACACTTTTCATAGACAATGTGATCAGTCACTGTCTCAAATGCTGTGTTGTGTTTTAAATAGTATAAATCTGGTCACCAAAAAAAAACACCAAAAAGCTGGCTAATCACCTTTAATTAGCACACGATCAGCATTTTGATCAGCAATAAGTCACCGACTTTGAAATATTTAAAGATGTCACCCTCTTATACTTCCTCGATACACCACAGACCAGCTCATTTCCATCAGGCTGTAAATTTGATCCAAGTCTTCAAAGCCTCCATCCAACCAATCAGAGATCAGGAAAGGGGGATAGGGACTGAGACCTGGACATTAATCCACTTTATTGATAGAGCACATTTCAAAAAACAGCACAGTTGCCCAAAATGCTGTACAATAAGATTAAAATACCATAAAACACAAGGAAACTAATTACTAAGAAAATCCAAAAAAAAACTGACAAAACAGCAGTTCTGCAAATAGCCATCAGCTCTTGCTCTAAAGACAAGCTTTAAAAACAGGAAGTAAAGGGGCCTGTCTCTCATTTCAGAGTTTGGGAGTTATGGCCGAAAGCCCCGGAGCTTCAACCAGACACTTCCCTCTGACACTCACTGTGTCAAGAGAAACACAACATTAAAAAGGTCACAAAGTTCACAGACTGCACTGCCACAAGAAGTTTGATTAAAGAAAATAAACGTGGACACTGAGACATGAACGCGAGTTGTCAGTCGTTAGCTCACAGTGACTGGTAAGCTCTCCATCACAAGATCTTGTGGTGTAGGAAATGTACAGCAAACCTACAACGGTGCTAAATGGTAAATGGTCTTTATTAATATAGTGCTTTTTGTTTTACTCAAAAAAAAAAACTCAACGCTGCTCCTCAGTACACTTTTGCCATTCACCCATTCTCACCCATTCATGTAGCACATCTTTGTGCCCATTCACACGGCAGCTCAGAGATAAACTATGTAGAACATAAATTAAAATGTGTGAAAATATGAACATAAAATTAAAAATAAAGACAGAAATTACCTGTGTGTAAGATGAAAAAAATAAGGTCTGTCAGGAAGAATTCTACTGATAAGTCAAAATATTTAAAAAAGACAACTGGGTTTAACATTGTGGCTGATCTGTGAAAGTGTGTCCCTGTCATGCACACTGAGGTCACGTGTGCACACGCTCTAATCTAAACATACGTTTGCCTTTGCTCTCTCCATGAATAATTCAGTGGAGGTTCCCACCTCTGAGGCAATTATGTGCTAATCCATTCCTCAACATGGCTGATGCGTTAGTTAATTGGACGTGGCCACGTACAGACACAGAAGCTCCCTCCAGCTCATATTCCCCTCCCAGTGCTACGCTTGTGGACATCACGTCTGACCGATTAAATTGTTGCAGCGATCACACACACAAGTTTTCACTTTCCTCGTGTGCTTCCACACACCTGGAGACGACTACAGCCAGAATGCATTTCAAATAATTTACAATTGTGTATGTAGCTGCTCTGATTTCACACACGTTTTTAATCCGGTTTAAACGTGGAGGCTCACACTTTTCAAAGTGAAGAAGATAAACTGCTTTAGAGCCACTTGGTCTGATGCCAAGTCATGACACCATCAGTCTCACAGGTTCTCTTTTCCACAGGAGGTGACCTGTCAAGACGCTGAGGGAGTATGCTGTGTGTGTGTGTGTGTGTGTGTGTGTGTGTGTGTGTGTGTGTGTGTGTGCGCGCGCGTCAGACAGAGTGAGAGCAGTTCCGCATGTGGAGGATTCTGGGATGGAGAGATGAGACGGATGAAAGAGTGGATGTCACCGACTGCGCTCACATCGTCCCGTCCTCCTCTGTCAGCATATGACTGGACACGCCTGCTAATCTTACAGTTCCTGTTCTCAGACTTTGTTTTCTCATCAGTCTGTACAGTCCCCCGCCCCCATTGTGTATTTATAGACCCATGGTACAATCAAGTAAATACCTATTATGCTTTTACTTGCTATATATTGGATTACCGTGTTTAAATGGCAGTTTAGTGAACATGAAGTTGGAGTTTACTTGTAATTGCTCAGTTTTAGACCATTCACAGATTTCATCTCCAGTGCGCTGATCAGTAAACATGTCCTACAGTCTGAAGAAAGCAGCTGGTTCTCTTTAAGTTCTTTCAAAAATAGTGATCGTATTTGCTCATATTATGTCTTTTATCACCTTGTACAGTTACCAACAGAATGTGTTTTCCAATTTCCTATAACATATACCTCTATTCTAGATCTAGAAACAACATGATTTTTTTAAAATAAATATTTTACATTTATTCAGTTATGGTTGTATCTGTGGTAAGACAAGACAGGAAATGTGGTGGGTGAAATATTGTAAATGTGACACGACAGGCTCTCAGGTAAGGTGAAAATGCTACTGAAAAATAGTACGGGAAAGAAGTATTAGTACTTCACTGCAGTGTATTACTTCTTGTGATGTGTAAAACACATCAGGCTGTAGTGAAATTTCTAAATTTATTTTAGCTCAATTCATAGTTCTTATTCGGAGTTTCATTCGTGTGAACTTGTCAGTGTGTGTCATACACATCACATCAACATCAGTTCAAAGCATTAAATAGAGCAGCAAATAGTAATTTAAAGCATTAAATCCAAAATACTCATCAAGGCCATGTACTTTGCAGCTTTTTTTATTTGTAACCCCCGTAATGTCATAGACCCTTTGTCCTGTCTGGTTTGATTGTTATTTAAAGCGCATAGTATAAATTGTCTCTCAGTTCTGTGTTACACCTTTAGTCTTACTTCGGTCAAGCATTACCACAAACTTTTCCTTTGACTCTATATTATTTTGAATAGCTGACTTATCAGAGTGGCATATATATCAAAGTTTAGTAAGTTTGAATCAGCACATAAACACACCTGTTGTCCTCTGTGGTCAAAAATGACCCCATCTGGTTAGACTGTCATTAAAAGAATATAAAGTGGAAACATTAACACCATTTCTTTGTTCCATTTGGAATTGAAGGCCAGTACGACCTAATTTACACGAACTTTTACCTTGGTTTTGGAGTGAATATAAATAAAATCAGCATAGTGTTGATAGATCACATTTCCTGGGTCAAAATGACCCCATCTATTTTGCCTGTTTATAAGTATAAATTGTTTCAACTTTTTAAGTCAACTTTATTCCGACTTATTACCTGACATAAAACATGTCAACGTTCATTTTCAAAACATTTAACCCTCCTGTTATCTGCCAGAAAAATGAAACCTCAAGAAAATAATTATAATTGAAATGATTTCCTGAGAGTATGTGTCAGGTATTTTAAGTGTCTTTGTTGACTACCTAGTTGGAAAAAATCGATCATTTTAGTTTTTAATGACTTTATATTGGATCTAAGTACAGACATTTCATTTCAGCAATTAAATATGAAGTAAAAAAATATATATATATATATATACAGACCCTTTCCAAAAAATTAGAATATCATGGAAAAGTTTATTTATTTCTATAATTCCATTCAAAAAGTTAAACTTTCATAGATTATAGATTCAGGGCCCACAATTTAAACTATTTCAAGTATTTATTTGTTTATTTTAACATAATTTGGGATTCCAGCTAGTAAAACCCACAAAAACAGGAATTCATAAAATTAGAATACTGTGGGGAAATCAATGGAAAGTCTAGTGGAAGGGCAAAATGTGGCAGGAGGAGATGCACCAGCAAAAACAGAGGACTCTGGGCTTCAGCGGATTATCAAACAGAGAAGATTCAAGAATGTGGCAGACATCCAGAAAGAGTGGAATGAGGCCAGAGTCACAGCTTCAAAAACCACCACATTCAGACGCATCCGGAAGATGGGCTACAACTGTCGGGTTCCTCGGGTCAAGCCACTTAGGACTATAATCTATGAAAGTTTAACTTTTTGAATGGAATTATAGAAATAAATAAACTTTTCCATGATATTCAAATTTTTTGGAAAGGGTCTGTATATATATAAACAATTTTTATGTAAATCTTTTTTAGAGATGTGAAACACTGAATTGTACAACAGGAGGGTTAAGTCCATACGTGTGTCCAGCATGTCTTTATAGAACAGAGGAACTCAAAACGAGGAGGGGGGGGGGGGGGGGTCATTACTGAAGACAAGATTTTTATTTGCCGCTGTTGATTATTATATTAGAAGATGTAGCTTTTAATGGATGTGTCATAGTGCAGCCAAAGCTTTTCCAAATCCCTCATTCAGACATTTATTCATTACAGTGCAGGGTGAGAAGCATCAACAGCTATACTGTAGTCCTCTTCCTCTGTGTGTGTGTGTGTGTGTGTGTGTGGCAGGCTGGCATCTGTCTCATCCATGACAATAAAGTGTCTGCCTTTTTTTTTTTTTTGCTCCCTCTCCCCCCCCCCCCCCCCCCCAACCCCCCAGTCTCTTTTCCTGACTAAATAAGGGAGTTGCGAGGCGAAGGGCTGACCAGCGAGTCTCCTTCTGCCTCTCCGCTGCTGTAGTAAATACCACAGCATGTAATAAGAAACAGGAACTGATGCATTTTTAATTCATACCAAAATGTCACGCATTGATGGACGGCTCCTCAGTCCTTGTCCAAGTGCACGGCTGCAATTCATCACCCCTTCCCAATCATTAAAACACTGATCGCTGGAGAAATGAATGCACGCGTGTTGCTTTGCAAGTCACTGTGATGAATGTGTGCATGCAGCAGCAGCAGCAGCAGCAGTGTTGTATCTGACACAAGTGAAAACAAGAAGCAGGCTCACAGTGGAGGCCTATTAATGTAAAAGTCTTTTTCTAAACAGATAGATAGATAGATAGATAGATAGATAGATAGATAGATAGATAGATAGATAGATAGATAGATAGATAGATAGATAGATAGATAGATAGATAGGAATGCTGAGCAAGCATATAAACTACATTATGAGCATAAGCAGTGACAAGAATATAATTTTTCCAGTCTCTAAACACATCACTGGAACAGTAGATTTAAATGCAAATTCCTAATACGTACTAAATAAATGACTTTTGCCTTGAACGGTTTGACGCATTATGGAAAAATATCTACCAACAATTTCCCAGAGCTCGTGAAGGCATCATTATCATCCCCAGCATAACGGCAGGGTGGGGGAACCCCAGCAGTGTGATGTAGCTGAGCAGCCTGTGTGGCGGAGAATCCCCATCCAACCCTGAAACACAACAAAGCAGCAGCAGCAGCAGCAGAGTCATTATCATCATAGAGCGCAGTAACAGCATCACATCTGAGCACAGGCTCAGTCTCAGTGGAGTCGAGGAAGAGGAGGAGACCTTCATCACAGTGAGGTCAGATGGGCTCCGCTTCTCTTGACTGCAGGTACACACTGGACCTTCTGCTGTTATATGAGCCGCTCACACACACACACACACACACACACAGTACTACAATAGAAGCAGACATGAATGTGTGTGTGGAAACCTGTTATTTCTTATGTTGTGGGGACCTAAATCATGGTCATATTATGTGGGACTTGTCTTCATTATGGGGACAAAAATATCCTCATAATGTGATACTACATTTTAAGGTGAAGACATGCTTTAAAGTTAGGCTGAGGTTATGGCACAAGTAATTATGATGAAGGTTAGACTAAGTCTCCAGCAAATGAATGTAAGTCTGTGATGGTTAATGACAGGGTCAGGGGTCAGTGAATACATTATGTCTGCAAGTGTCCTCACTTCCACAGCTGTATGAAAATGACTGTGTGTGTGTTCTGTGAGGACCAAATATCATATGAACCCTATAGTTTGCAGGAAAGTGAAGCCATTTTGGCTGGTCCTCACAGAGTAAGGGACTAGAGAACGCATTGTATCCATGAAGGTCCTGTATGCTGTGCAAACATGTGTGTGTGTGTGTGTGTGGGGGGGGGGGGGCTCCAATTAATGTTAGAGGTAAAATGTGACTTGTCGTTGTTTTTTGTTATTATATGGTTGTCGTTAAGGTTAATGGAATTATGCTGTCCAAATGAATGAAAGACAATCCAATAAGAATAACCGTGTGTGCATGTGTGTGTGTGTGTGTGTGTGTGTGTGTGTGTGTAGGTAATGGAACACCTGTCAGGCTCATAGGCAGCAGGTGTGTGTGATAAAGGTGCACCTTCCGCTTTCATTTGAAACCACCTGCATCATGACTGCTGATGTGAACGCAAAACAAGCAAACAAAAAAAAAAGTAATAGGACTTTTGCTTGTACTTTTCGAATTCCAAATTTCTGCTGATTGCAATCAAATTTGTATGTGATGATGATGAAATGATGATGATGATGATGATACAATAATGTCATACTGGTTCTGGGATCGGTTCTGTTGCGGCACCATTTTTTTGTGGTGCAAAAAGTGGCGCAAAGGTGAAGACAAAATTCATAAAAACTAAATTGTGACGATACAAAGTTGTTCATACTATAGTGTTTCTGGCAATTTTACTATAATTTTTTTAACATTTTGAATTGGTACATTTCCAAGAAATATGTTTAGGTAAATGAATCACAATGTAATGTTATGGATGTTATTTTGGATATTTTTTGAGATTTTAAAAAAACGCTTAAATCCTATTTTTCTTATTGGACTAAAAGAAAAAAAAAATGTGCACATGTATCTGACCACCTGAACAAAGATCTGCTGTGAGCCCTGGGTGAATCCTGGCTGTTCTCTGGGAATGCCAGCTTTGAACAGGACCTCTTGGAGATGTGGAGGGTTTGGTTTGCGCCGAGCGCATCTTCTTCTGACTGTTAAAAAAGTGTGCGCAGCTTTGCTTCTGATGAGTAAAGGGTTAAAGAGGCGCAGCTAGACGACGGCGGTGGAGCTGAAGTCATCCGGCAGAGCGCACGGCGAGGAGGAAGAAGAGAGAGACCGAGAACACCTTCATAAAACCACACACACACACACACACACATCAAGGACGAATCAGGCTGCAGATCTTCTCTTCTCATCACTGATCTTCTTTTTTTCCTCCCACAGTTAAACACACGGAGCTCCGGGGGCTCAGAGAAGGTGGAATGAGAAACAGATAGAAAAGAAAAAAGACGCACAGACCAGCGCTCCCTCCAACTATGGCTCCAACGACGCTCGGCCAGTCCGCCTCAGTGGAGCGGACTGTGGTGCAGGAGCAGAGGGCTGCTGAGCTCCACCGACTGTGAGAGCACCGAGAATTCCAAGCTGAAACACGACCCTTCCCTCTGGGGAAAAGAAAATAGGTACTGTCGCACCAAGTCAGAAAACTGGAGAGCGAGAGAGACGGAGAGAGAGAGACAGACGGTTCAAATCTGCCGTGCGTACCCGTGCGTCCGCCTCCTCCTCTCCACAACTGCGCTCCTCTTACTCCATCCTGGACTGCCACCACCTCCAGCCTCCGTCTCTCTGAGTCTGAACTACTTCAGGGGAAACTTTTGACCGGCGGGATCGCCGCTGCCTCACTGAGCCGGCACCAGTTCAGTCTGGATGCGCAGAGCGTCGTGCGCTCAGGCTGCGGGGGAGACAGAGAAAATACGCATCATCATCATCATCAGCAGCAGCAGCAGCAGCAGCAGCAGCAGCAGCGTCGGTGTGAGAATATCATTAGTCCCACAAAGTCTCTCAAAGTCCACGGGCCACAGCTGCGAAGATGCCGGTTCGGCGGGGCCATGTGGCTCCGCAGAACACCTTCCTGGATACCATCATCAGGAAATTCGACAGTCAGAGTAAGAGAGCTTTATTTTCATTCATTCATCCATCCATTCATTCAGAATATTTCTCACAACAACATAGGAATAGATTATTTGGATCAAAAGCTGTTTAGTTCACTTTATAATCTGACATGGATTTTCCTGAACCACACTGATGATGCTTCGAGCAGTGGTGAAGTACTGTAGTGATATGCCCAGTGAAGTGGGACAAAATATGTGATGGAACCTTAGAAAAAACATGGTCCGCTTCTATGTACTTTCTTTTTTTCCACATCAAAATACTCTCACCACTTTACCATGACCGACTCCAAAGCTGTTTCCCTCTCTTTAAAAAGTGAGTCCGTGGTCCTGACCGAGCATCTTCATAGTGTTTCTGACCTTCATGTCATGCTGCTTCTCTGTTGACCGTTTTTCTCAGAGAACGCAACTGTGCCTTCAGGAACGGGCAGTCTATATGGTATTTGCCTCGCTTATTGTAAGTGGAATACATGAAAAGTGGAAACAGCAATAAAACCTGTTCCACTATACACAAGTCTCTCATACATATTAATGTTTGTTTGGATTGAGCAACAAAAGGAATCTCTATCATTTGATGTCCACAAAAAAAGAGCTGAGCTGCTAAATGTTTCATATAGAGCCCTGAGGCATGAAATCCAAAGCTTTCTATATTTGAAAAATACAGAATTGGTCTTCACTCCCCCCCACAGCTGGGCAGTGTTACCTTTGCTGCAAATCATTTTATGTTTTTATTGTTTTATTCCCCCTGATTGTTGATTTCAAACCCACCTCTGCAGCCATGAGAGCACTCTTCCCTCAAAAGGTCAGATGATAAGGATGATAAAGGTTAAAGTGGAGCATGTGCATCATTCATTATTATTTTTTTTATTACTTCAGACTTTGACAGTCCAGACACAGCTGAGATCAAAAGAGAGTTTTTACTTGATCCACATAATCCGACGCTGCTTTGGAAAGATGAAAATGGGAGATCGTGTGCAAAAAAAAAAACTCTGTTTCTCGCCAAACACTTGACACCTTGAGGTGTCTCTTCTGAAATATGTGCAAAGCACACACTACCATGTTCCCAGACTGAGGGCTGCTGTGGAATAGCAAGTGATATCTCGCTGCGTTTGTAACACCAAAGAGCCACAGCAGCAGCAGAGCTTCAAACAGATTGTGTACGTGAAGGATTTAGCGTGAAAAAATGAGAGCGTTTCCTGACGAGAGGCGCTGGAAGAAAAAGTGACTCCACACAAGTGCAGTGAAGATGGGGAAAGCAGGGTCAGAGTTGAGTAATTGACATTAATCCTGCTGTACTCAGTTTTCCATGGATGGCTCTGCATACTCCGCTGCTGACTGGATTCCTGCCAGCTCATTCTCCTGTGTTCAAATCTGTCACATTTCTTCACAGAAGTATTTGCATTGGTTCAGACTGTGGCAGGAAGGTTGCGTGTGTGGACGGTTTCCATGACAGTGGTACTTCAAATGACTGAAAATAAGGATATGATGTTTTTGGAATATGGTCACTGCTTTTGACTCACCATTAGACAGACTTTTCCAACAGGAAGGTGAAGTTTGTAAACCGCTCACTCTTCCACACCAAAGTCCATAGAGGAATTCTGTAACTTATAGCTCACTGGGACACGGGAGCTGCTGGTCTACTGCTGCCCCATGTGGTCAGTTTGTGTCGCTGAGCTAAAGCCGAATGACGGATTTCAAACACTTGACTTCACAAAATAACACATTTGAACTTAGTGATGGAAGTAGCAGTGGATGAAACACTCCTGTGTGCTGTGATGTAAACATCACTGATTTTCTCTACGCACTTTGGTGCAGGGATTGGTCAGTTGAGAGAGTGACACAAACTTAAATTGTAAGTCATTCTTCAACTTGTTTACACTTCTTATGACTGTCACCCATAGACTGATTTATCTCACTGTTAGTCTCCTTTTCTATAGAAAGTACTGTATGTTAGAGTAACTGTGAGTAAAGGAACCATCTCTCCACCCAGACACAGACACAGAGTCTCTGTCTCCAGTGACAGATGGCATCATGGGTAATTGTTAGAGGCGGGTCTGTCGCAGTAAAACCCGCACACATAGATTATATAGCGTGCATGTTCTCCCTCCTTGTATGTTCACTGGATGACTTCTGTGATCCAGTGGGAAAGACGAGCTCTTGACAGACTGTTTATAGTGCACAAAGCATTGGCTGGTTACCCAGAATGCCCCTCTCTGTCTGCGACAAATAACTCAAGTGCACCAACAGAGCAAAGCGGGGACTGTCTCTGCCTCACGTCTCAATCTCAGAATCAACACAGTGGAAAACCACGGACTCATTTTTATTCCATTTTAGTCCGCTTCACTGTGAAGACAAAGGGCGCACATTTACCCATAATGCAACTCAGACGCCAATTATATAGACAAGAAAACATCACACACACTTTTATAATTGCCATTTCTTACCATTGTTATGGCGTGTCCTTGCTGTGTGTGTGTGTATATGTATAGACTGTGGGTTGTTGCTTATGGTATAAGCAGTTGATTTAACTCGAATATCGGTTCTAACTCCACATTCATTAGTTTGTTAATTGTCCAACTAGTCTTCAGACCAGCCAGCGCTGACTCTAGTAATTTTACTTGGAGACATTCATTAGCCGCCACCCAGCAGCTCCCACTGGAGACACACAGAAGGCTTTACGCATCACTTTCACATAGGCAGCGTGGAGTCCACAGCACCAGGACACACACTCTCATATGTAAACTAAATGGAAAATAGGAGTTTCACCAACATACATGTAAATGTCCTGCTTCCCACGCATACCTATACAAACGCTTAAGCTTGTTTCAGTTCATTTCAAATTCATATATTGCACAGATAAATGTGCGGCCACAAAAATGTATATAGTGTAAAGTGTTTAGAAAAGACGTCAAATCAAACACTGCACAGAAAGAACCATAAGAGTAAATAAATGAATCTGCAATGAATGCAATAAAATGTGTCGGCAGAGTTTCAGAGATCTGTCGTGTATGAACCAAGAGCTCATCTGATAAGAGATGCTCAAAGCAGAAAGCTGCGCTCCCACACCTGAACATTCTAAGAACCTCAGGATGAGATGCAAACATCCATTATTTACATCAATTCTGCCTCGTGCAGCTGTAACAACAGCCGTCCATGTAGACAGTAATGTATGGTATTAGTTAAAAACATCGTTTGTAGAAGACACATGTTTACTGGATTATTAGACAGAAATGAGCAGGAGGTCGGAGCGATGGCACGGAGATTATCGATGAGTTCATTGCAGGAGAATCAATGAGCGGTGGGATCTTTGCTCATATGGGAATATGACCAGTCAGTGTAAAAACCCACAGCAGACACACACACTTGTGTGAACACCACTTACTGATGTTACTGGTTATTCATTAATGCCGTGGATGATACATTCATTCAAACAATGAATAACAAAATAAGGTTATAATAATAACGGCTGGTGGTGCAGTGTTGATGTGTTCAATGCAGAAGTGCATATACGGTATAGGATCCTCCACAGCATTAACCAGGGGGCCCTCTGCTCCTTAACTAGCGATGTCAGAGACGTCACACACCAGACTGTTTTAGAGTTTCACTAAACTTGCTTTTCATTTCTCCATCCTGACATTTTCTGAAACTGCACTCGTTTGGATTCTGTGTTATTTGTTATTTGAAGACGTGTAAGAGTCCTAGGCGGAAATACATAATTAATGTAGAAAAACAGGTTCACTGTTGTCTTGTTCTCAGTTTGTTCCCGATATTTCAAATTTGAACCAAAAAAAAAAAAAAAGGAAATGTAATTTGTTTTCATCATTTGGTTTCATACAGTAATTGGCTCAGTCTGGATGCATTTCTTAAAGATGTGTGGAATTCGACCCCTCAAGCTGAAACACTGTTGCCCCCCTGACTCGAGAGCTTCTCTGCTTACTGTACACTGATCCTCTGTGGGTCTACCCTCTCTTTTTACTGTACACTGATCCTCTGTGGGTCTACCCTCTCTTTTTACTGTACTCTGATCCTCTGTTTGTGATGGCCATGCTGTTAGGCACAGATTACACTGGCACACTGTGCGTGTGTCTCCCTGACAACCGTCGACAGACGACAACATTTCACCATTTCAAAAAATTAAAAAAAAAAAAAAAGGTCGCATAAATATTTCCCTTCATGTGTTTTCAGCTCCTTAGTCCAATCGCTCCAATTACAAGCCTTAAAGCCCCTGTGCTCCAGGGAGGATGCTATCATTCTACAGCTGAAGTGCAAACACTTCATCGCTATGGCAACTGCCCCCATGACTCCCCCACCCACACAAACACCCACCCTCCCACACACGCATACACACACAATAAGAGAAGGAGTAGTGTTTCTGTTATTCTGTGCTCTGTTTCCTTTTGAAATATTTTCTAATAGATTTAATAATTTGTGAACTGGATAGATAGATGGATAGATGGATAAAAAAATCCTGATTAATTCAGCTGATTAATGGGGCTGAATTTTATGATAATAGGCATCAGCCACATATGAAATGAATACCCTAATTACTTACATATTTTTCAAGTTTCTCAGAAACTTGAATAATTCTGCTAATTCACTAAAAAAAAAGTTTTTCCTGTCCTCCAATAGTTTACTCAGCTTTTATTTTAAATATATTAATGCACCGTGGTGCAGCTGGAAAGGGTTTAGATCATAAGTGTTGTTCAGTTAGTGCATTAAAGTTGTTTTCTTAATATGGTGCAACGATACGTGGACCACAGTTAAATGGTGATGTGTGATGAAGGTTTGTCTTGGTCTGCTACTGGACACATTGCAACAGTTAGGGGTTGTTTGTTGTGGACATGTTGTTTCTTTTAAGGATTCATAATATTGGACTCTTATTGCCAATATCTGATATGCTGATATCGGGAGTGCTTGGGCCAATGACCGATACCAATACTGATATTATATATAGAGAGAGATAGAGTATAAGTTTTTCCCTGTGTCCAACTGCAGAGGTCAGTCAGTCTCTTCTGTAGTGAGATTAACATAATATTTTTCATAATAGACGAAGAACTCTAATGCTAATATAAATTTTCTTCATTGAGCAACATCAATAAACATTAAGAAAATAGTTGTAGAGGGTGTCTGCATAGAAGTCAACAAGATAGTGGCCTATTTAGCCTACTGCTACAGTCATTAGTCATATCGGCAGATCTTGGTTTTTAAAGCCAGTATTTGCCAATACCGATATCATACTGATAATATTGTGCAACCCTAGTTTCTTTCACTTGTGCCTTTTAATGGACACTGGATTGCAGTTATTTTTTGGGGGGTATTTCTGTGGATGTCTTTGCCCCTGATATGCTCTTCACCTGTGTCCCATTATCCCTGCCTCCTTAATGTACTGTATTTTGACTCTGTGCTCCCAGTGCTGGATGGACTATTGTCTTATGCTCCCAATGTCATTGTTTTCTTTTCCATTTTATTCTCCCATGTTGTAATGATGTTGTTTTTGTTCCTTTTTTTTTTTTATTTGGAGCTCTGCATCACTTTTCCAAACGTTGATGTGTATATGAGGAGGAGGCTTGAGTGTTGAGTGTGGTGTTCACAGTCCTCATAGCCAGAGGAAAAAAAGCTGTTGTTGAGGTTTTAGTGTACCTGGTTGGTCAGAAACAATCAGGTAGGAGTTCCCATTTGAATTTTACAGAACTGAGACGTTTATTCAAATGTATGAGACATGGCTGAGATTGATAGAGGACGATAATATTCTAATAGCAACTGCCTGCATCCAAAGCCTCATATATCTAATCCCATTGTGCCATAGAGCTCCTCTTTTGTTCTAAAATATTTATCAATTCAATGATGTAGTTACCCCCCCCCCACACATACATCATCGTCATCATCACTTTTGTCACTTTTGTCTGACATTCTCTTCAAATTTGTAAAATTCCACAGCTGAATGTAATAGGCAACAAATACTTCCATTTATGCTTGTCAAGACTACAGTGCTCAGCTGTTTTATCTGTGAGCCATTTTGTCCTTATTAGGAGATAAATGGGGTTAAGCCTGATTTTGGAGAGGAAGTTGGTTTAAGTTTGCCGGTTTGTTAGTTTGGTTCACAGTTTATACTTCAGTAGACGAGTATTAGATAGAAGGGGGGAAGAAGCAACACAGATAAATCTCCTAATTTTAGACCTTATAGCTCTTGGTGACCACGTTACATTTGCAGGCTTTAGTCATAGTTGAACTGAACAAAATCAAACACTTTCACTTGGACTGTGACAAGACGCCTACAAAGTGAGCATCGAGTATTACCAGATTTATTTTTTACTAATGTAGTCAGTACGTTTCCATGCACAGATGAAGCAACACAATGTAGGATGTAACCTTCAAGATTATTTTGATACACATCGTCTTACTAAATCACCTGCAGTGGCACCAGGTAACCTCTGGTTTAAGCTGTGACGCATCACTTCAGTCAGATTAGCATGTTTACATGTAAATTTTCATACAGTATTTTAGATTTATATGCATTTTTTCCTAAACATTATGTAAATGTACTAAATATAACATGATAACCGATGGGCTCCAACACTCCAAAGGTGAATTTCTGTCCATGTGTTTTTTTGCCTCTGGGTAATCAAAGCTGCTCAAATGTAATTGTCAAACAAAAATGTTTCCTTGCCCCTCACTTTCATATACAGAATCATTCTATAGTGATTATACTTTCACTGAAATACATTACATACATAAAATTTAGATGCTGCAGTGACTGTGAGTCTTATTGGGGTTTGTGTATTGACAAAATATCCCATGATCATCAATATTCCATAGTCAGCCATACTCAACAGGCTTGAGTCAGGTCGTCCACCTGAGCTTTTAGAGCTGACTGCTCCTGACCTTCCTGGTGTTTGGATGATTCCAACTGAGAGTGTCGGGTTTTTCCCAGCGCAGGGCCGAAGAAATGCACATAACACACTGCTGTCGAGTGCATGCAAATGTTGGACACACGGTGCACATTTGGCAGGCCTGCATTCACTGGGCTGTGAGGAGACATTTCAAGGCTTGTGTCTGCAAACTTCCTCGTGGGATTTATCGTATTTTTCCTTCTCCCGTGGCAGTAAAATGGAAAAATTTGCCTTTGTCCTTGCTCTCCACTTCTTATCTTTATGTTCATCCTCCAGATGTTTAGAAAATCTGCTGTTTCATTGTTTTTCTAAATAAAGGCACAATTATTTGCTTTACTGTACACAGCATAAATACAGGGCCGAGGGGTTTCTCCTGTGGTTAACTGCTCCATCTGTTTCACTCAGATGGTGTAAACACAGCAACCCCGTTACACTGTTGCTACAGTCAGGAGTGAGTCAGTGCCTCGAGATTGCACTTTATTGGTGCGAGATCACTTGTCTCTCGCTCACACACTTGTTCCCTCCTTCTGAGTCGTCCCCCCGTCTTCCTCTCCTTGCCGTCTTCGTACATTTACACCCACACGTTAGTGAGCGGCCCCACTAAAGAACATGCTCGCAGACACACGCGCACACGCTTGTAAACACTCGGGGCTTGTAAACACCCTCCTCTCTCACTGCCCTCCCTCTGCACCTCGCTCCCTACATCTTTCTGCTCTTTGTCTCATTTGACAACCTGTTTCCATGTCTCTGGTGCCCAGCAGATGCCTGCCATGCAAGCGTGCCTAACCGCCGTCTGATCTCACAGATGGATAAGCGTCCTAAACAGCGACATGGCACCTGCTAAAGAGAGGGAAGAGGGTGTGTTCTGATGGTGTGCAATTTTTTTTGTTCCAGCTTTCCATCTCAAAAAACAAACCCCTTTAATATGCAGAATAAATGCAAAAATATTTGTAGCTAAAAACCAAATAATTTGGCCCCATTATGGTGTTAATTATTCAGTTTCTCGGCACCTGATGATGAGCATGCAGCTCTTCATGGATCACACCATCATCACAGTGTGAAGTACTGAGGCGTCTTCACATTCTCCTAAAAATCACTCTCTCATTTCTTGAAAGAATTCTTTTTTTTTTTTTTTTTTTTACCACTATACCAGTGATTAATAGATGACCTTGGCTGATTTGGTTTTTGATTCTGTATTTTAACAAAGCCTATAACAAAGTACATTCAAGAAAAGTGATAAACCTGGTGTTTTGTTTTCCTGTTGCATATTTTTTTAAGATTCACCTGGTTTTCTTTTAATATGGTTCGATTTATACACTTTTCAAATCTGTCAAGCAACAGAAATTATGTATTTTGGACAAAGAAAGCTATCTCCTAAAACCTACAATGTGATTTGTAGTCACTGTCCCCCTGTAGATCTTTAATCTTCAAATGTCAGGCGAAACTGCTTCCTGTCTGTTGCAGTCTAGATTGGTTGAACAGACTCACTGACCATCACCAGTCCTTGTGTTGTCATTGTACTTTTTTGCAAGTTAATGTGACATCTCTGCCTACACAACTTAATCAAATAATCTATTATGAAAATGAAGAAAAGGCATAAATAATTAGGTTGGTATGGCAGTGAAAGAGCCGGGTGGATGATTGTGTGTGGTTGCCATGGAGATGTCTGAATCCTCTTGCTGGCACATGAATTAAAAATAATGTATTATGTCTAAGTTTATAAATCTGGCTTAATAGCTTGGAATGTTGATAAGTTTCAGCTCTGACCAAAAAAAATTAGATTTAAAATGGCTCATAATCACGAATTATTTTCATGTTTATGTATAACAATCATGATCTAAAACAGGTTTAGCACAATATTACGCCAGTGCTTTGTATTTATGTCAATTTAGTGTTTTTGAAATTGTCAGTTGATGGTTATCACGAAGAAAGTGATAGAAATTCTTTTACCCCATCTTGCACACATTCACAGTTGGATGTGGACCAGTGTAACCACATCCTTTGCAGTGGAGCAGCTAGAAGGTTGATGACTTGCTCTTGAGCTTCATTCACAATAACCACCCACACTGTCGTGATAGCTCCAAGGATTTGAACTTGTAACCCTGTGCTACAGAAAAAAAAAAACAGGAATAACTCAATGTTAACTGGGTTATTTTTGCCACACTCAACTAAGACAGAACATGTAGTTGTAAACCTGAAACATTTTGTTCTGACTGAGAGTCTTGTTATTCTTTCAGCTCTGGTGAATTGGAGTAAAGCGTCACACAGCATTTCCAGTCTCTAGTCAAGGACGTTTTGATAAGGATTGATACTTTAGCTGCTGTTGTGAGGATTAAACTTGTGACCCTGTGGCTGGCAGACATACTTTATGGAACCTTGACCTCACCGGAAAGCTATGATAAAATGCTTTTAGTGTAGGAATGGTAATCTATATGAACCACCTGCAGCAAGGTGTTGATGTCCTTTTTAATAGCTGCGGTTCATAGCATTGTAATTTCATCATGATCGATGCAAATGGCTGTTGTTAGTATTCAGTGAAGTCAGTGCTGTTCCTCCTGTGTGAAAGTGAACTCAAAAAAAAGCTGACGATGCCCTGAAACCGGGGCATCTAAAGTGAAACAACACTTTTGATGAAAAGTTCAGTCAGACCTGAGTGTTTGTGGCTGCGCAGAAACTGAGAGGGGAAGACAAGCAGCTACTGAGCTCTTCCCTCAGATCATGACACATGTCAGAGGCATCGCTTAGCAAGTTGTATCTCTCTACACACCATCAGATTCTAATTGGCTGTTCTTTTATATAAGAAAGTGCCCCAGGGACTGAGGTATCAAACACCATTTCTGCATGGCTATTTTCTCTCACGGCGTGATAAACTGATGAAATGGGATTCGATGCATCAACAGCATTGTCAGGTGAAGCACAGCGTCTCCGAATGTTTATTTCATACCTTGATATGAAATTGGAAAGAGGGCAGAAACAAAATCAAAGACAAAGGCTTTAGGCATAGATTTACGGCTACTCTTTCCCAGTAGACAATTAGTGAGTGAGGCTTTCAGAAATGTGATGATAGTTTAGATTTCCACAGAACTAAGTTTGTCATGAATTTTTATTTTATTGCTGCTATGTGGACATGTGTTATGTATGTGCATAATCCTATGATAATGGTGTTTTACCCCGGTGTTGTGTTATGGAAAACTTAACCAGGTGCCTTTTCTGACTAATGTGACCACATTCATAACCAGAAAGTGGTCATCGGAAATGAGGAAATAACCTCCATTTATGCAACCCTTTACATGGTTGCATAAATGTTGCAGAGATCACTCTAAAAGTTGTTAGACACAACAATTAAAAAAAACCAAAGCAGACTTCATATTAGCACTTCAATTTGTGTTTTTTGAAGTCTTAAATATCCTGAATATATACTGTAGTCCTCTATCAATATCTTGCTATGATGCAACAGACATGCAATACATTTTTACCTCAGATTAGGTAACATGTCCCACGGGGGGGAGAAAGTAGTGTCAGTTGCAGTGGCACACGCAGACATTTAGAAGAGCAGGGGCAAGAACTAAGAGGGCACCTGCTGCGTGCACTGGTGGGGCAGCCACCACTAGTGCAATTAAGGCAGTCATATCCAAAGTGCAAGGCAGCGTGGCCCTGGGGGCTGAGTTTTATGTGGGCTTCTATATGGACCTCCATACATCATTGTTTTATACATTTCTAACACAGAGATGGGCATTTCTATGCAGCACTGAATATTATTTCCTCTAAGGACACCCTCTGGGACACTTTCATGTAGGAGCAGTAGCGAACTTAAAAACTGCACCCTTTTTGTTTGGAAGGGCACCCATAGGAAACAAAGTTGCAAAGGCATCTTATAGGGCACTGCATCACTGTTCTCCACTAGGAAGGCGCTCCTTAAGAAACAGTCTTTTTTTTTAAATGTATATTTTGTTTAAGAGGCCACATATGGGTCTTTAGCAAGTGGCATTTTTGTCCATTTGGCACTGGGCCCCCCCCCTGTGCACACCACTGCTCAGTTGCATTATTGTATGTTTGCCACTGTTGTTTTGTTCTCTGTCGGTGCTTGTGTTGTCTGTGTCGCTTGTTATAGCTTTAAACGTCAACTCTTTGACAGTGTACGATCACCAAACCCTGCCAGATCTCCGACTTGTCGCCGTATCGATAACGGTGGACATAAAACTTTACCCCCTCGTTTCTATCACGGAACCCGGCCCGTTCCTCCGGCTCACCTCTGCCGCGCCCCGCCGCGGAGGTTACGAAGCGGTCGGCAGGTGAGACTGAAGGTCATGTCGTGGACCCGCCGGTTCCTACCAGGGTTGGCCTGGTTAATGCTGGATGTCTAGCAAACAAAACTGAGGATTGAGACGTAGCTGAGTGTCGGTGAGTCCAGTACTTTCGCGGAACTTTAGCTATTTTATAAATGGACTTTATAAATGACTTCTTTGAATTCCTCGCTGAAATTATGACTAAATATTTTTTTAGTTTAATGTTCATGTGTGCTGTCATTGATAATAAGTGGCAAAAGACTTTTTAAAAGTAATATTGTTCGGTCTATTTTCACAGTACAGGTTTGTGACGCAGTTCTCTTTGCTCGTATGCCCGCGTTGTTTGAGGTTGCTAACGCCTGTCACAGTTGAAACTCGCGCTGCTGCTCGACGTTGTTGTGGTTTTATTAACCCGTCCACTGCTGTTCACGTCTTTGTTGTTTTTCATCAGACCTGTGTCATTCCAGAGACTGTGTGTGATGATAAGGAAGGAGCTTAGCTCATGGTTTCACTCCACCTGCCAAATTGTCCTTGATACTGTGGCTCCATTAAGAACAACAAGGCAGACCAACACTGTAAGCATCCTTTTTAAATGTTGTTGTGTTTATCAGACAACTGTGAGAGATACTAAAAGAAAATATTTCTCTGATATTATTGCTTCAAACTGTCACAAAGCTCGTGTTTTATTTAAGGCTCTTGAGACAGTTCTTAAAGCCTGTCTGTCTAAAACATTCCCCTGCCCTTTGTGAAGACTTTCTTCTCTTATTCATTGATAAGGTCACTTTCATTAGGCTCTAATCTCACCTCCTATTTTATGACCCCTCCATCTCTATCCCCTGCTCTGCCTTTTTTGACAGCTTTGAGCCTGTCACTCTGTTCTTTTTACAAGAGATTGTTGTTCATTTACAGCAGTCTTTCTTAACACTGCTCCTGGGGAACACTGTCCTGCATGTTTTAGATGTTTCCCTGCTCCAACACACCTGATTCAAACGAATGGGCCCTTACATGCACAGCTAGACTGAGTCAGGCATTTGGACAACTTGCCAAGTAAGAGTATACATGCGGATGAGAACAACGATTTATTGGCGCGCTGTATCGCTGTATAAGCTGCAGCAAAATGAATCAGTTTCCTGTTAACCTTAACATCACAGATAAACAAACGTTGAACGGTGAGATGGACGCTGAGACGGATCGTGCTGTGGTTCGGTATGTTTTCTACCTGCTGTACATGTTAATTATGATAGAAATTAGTGCATGGCTCCTGTGGTTGCTGTATTGTCTGAAGAAAGTCGGCACCCACCGTATGAGCCGCGAGAGCTTCCGGGTCAAAGACTGGGAAGGAAAATTTGGTGCATGCGCAGAATGCCAAGTCCGACTCCAGTCCGACTAAGCTTATACATGCAGGAGTAATATAGATACTATGAATTGCATTATCCAGGTATGTTAATTAGACTAACTAATAAGACTGGCTTGGTTTTAGTTGGACTAATGTGTTTACATGACATTAAGAAAACTGAATTATTGGCTTAGTCTGACTAAAATCAGACTTTCAAACATGTATATAACAAGTGTTCCCCCAGGAACAGGGTAGGGAAACACTTAAAGCCCTCTGTACTACAAGGAGGTACTATAGTAATCGAAAACATTGTAGCGGATACCAAACCAAGTACAGTTGAGCCATGCCTTGGCGAGCCGTGCCTTGCTGAGCCGTTCCGTGCTGGAACTGTGTAGCAGAAAAGCACCATAAATGCCCCAGTTCTTGCCAATTATAGGCCTGTCTGCAAGCTGTCTTTTATTTAAAAAAAAAAGTCCTTGAGAAGATAGTCTTCAGTCAAATACTGGTCTTTGTGGAAGAGCACAATATTATCAAGGTTTTCCAATCCTATTTTTAAAACTCTGCACAGCACAGAATCAGCTCTCTTAAGAGTTTTTAATGATATCTTTTTAGCTACTGACGCTGGTGTCGGTGGTATTTTTTACTTTTAGATCTAACTGTTGC
The DNA here is from genome assembly GCA_016785285.1 of Brachirus orientalis. NCBI lineage: Eukaryota > Metazoa > Chordata > Actinopteri > Pleuronectiformes > Soleidae > Brachirus > Brachirus orientalis. The sequence continues at coordinate 3,667,956 of JAFBJR010000137.1, forward strand.
TTTTGACACAGTGGACCATGAGATCTTGATCTCTCGTTTAGAGCAGTGGCTGGGCTTTATGGATACAGCAGTGGAGTGGTTCAGGTCCTACTCGACAGATCAAACTTTCTGTGTCAGCCTTGGTGACTCTGTATCTTCCTCTGCTCCTCTGCTCATCTCTTATGTGGGGTTCCTCAGGCCTCTGTTTTAGGCTCTCTTCTCTCCCATTTGGCTCTATACTTAGGAGGCATGGCATTTCATTCTACTGGCATGCAGACGATTGTCACATTTATGTGCCTCTTAAAAGAAAAAAAATGTGTCTTGATGATATGATGGGCCTGGATAGCTATTAATTTTTTAAACTTTAAACTTTAGAAGATGAGAAGTAATGGATTTTGGTGGCACCACTGGGACCCCCATGTAGATCTGGGTCCCTTGGCCCAGTATATCAACCCAACCATCACTAACCTGGATGTTACAATGGAATCTGACAAGTTTGACATTCAGATCAGGGCTGTTGTAAAAGGTCTCTGTCAATTAAGGCAGCTGGCCTATATAAAACCGATTCTCTGACAGTACGATTTTGAAACAATAATCCACGCCTTTGTCACGTCTTTGCTGGATTACTATTATTCACCTTATGTGGGGGTTAGTGGGTCCTCCTTGGGTCATCATCAGATGGTGCAAAACGCTGCCATGTGTCTTTTAACTGGCACTAGTAAATGTGATCACGCTTAGGTCAGCTGGGCAGCTGCTCATGACTGTGCCAAAGAGTACTGTAAGTGCAGGCACAGAAGGGGCCACAACAGCATGTGTTTGCTGTTGTGGCCCATAATCATTGGTATGATCTGCCTGTGCACATTAGATGGGCCTTTTCCCTGTCTGTTTTTTTAAATCTGTTCTTAAAACCCATCTCTTTTTATTGGTCTTTGGCACTACTTGTCGATGACTTTTTTTTTTTTTTTTGGTTTTATTGATAATGTTTTATTGTATGGCTGTTACCTTTTTCCATTTTATGTCTTTTAACTTATTTTGTTTTTAGATGTAGTTTATTGCCTCCTGTGGGCTTTTTATGTCTTTTATTTGTTCTGTCTTTTATTTACTATTCTGTGCCGTACTTCGGTCGACTGTGGTTGGTTTATACTGCTTTACAAATATAAAAATAATTTTGATTGAATTGGATGTTGTGTATACACCCACACAGACTTGAATTTCAAAACAAATATATCTAAGGAATTTGTTGTCAAACCAAAAAGAATTAATTTCTACATGATTGTTTTCAGTTGTTTTAGTCTCCAAAATTTAAAGGTCCGGTGTGAAACAGAATGATTTATTGACAGAAATTAAATTTCCTACCCATAAGTATCTTTGGTTAAATGTAGGGTCATAACTTTAACAAAGTTCATTATCTTGTGCTGCCATGTTTTTACAGCAGTTTGAATGGACAGAGTGTGCATTTTGAACCCGAGGCTGTCTTTGCAACAAAGAGCTGCTCTGATAGATTGACTAAGCTACAATGGCAGATATAGTAGGAGAGTTGTGAAAAAGTGTTTAGAGAAAGTCATTTCTATCTATGGCAGTGCTCACTGATGATGACATCCTCTTTGTTATGTGAAGGCCGCCATAGTTACCTGCTGACAAGCCATGGCTTTGGTCGTTTATGTCCAAGTAACGGCTTCCTGCAGCTAATGTCGTTGGATATGCTATAGGCAAATGTTAAGACATTGCATTTTCTGTCATACAAACAAATCTTATATATATAATATACACTACCAGTCAAAAGTTTGGGCACACCTTCTCATTTATAATGTTTTTTCTTCATTTTCATTGTAGATTCTTACTGAAGGCATCAAAACTATGAATGAACACATATTGAATTATGTAGTAAACAAAAAAGTGTGAAATAACTCTAAATATGTTTTATATTTTAGATTCCTTAAAGTAGCCACCATTTGCTTTGTTGACAGTGCTGCAAACCTTGGCCTTCTCTCAATGAGCTTCATGATGTAGTCACCTGAAATGGTTTTCACTTCACAGCTTTGCCTTGTCAGGGTTCATTTGTGGAATTTCTTGCCTTATTAATGGGGTTGGGACCATCAGTTGTGTTGTGCAGAGGTCAGGTTGGTACACAGCTGAGAGCCCTATTTGACAACTGTTAGAATTCATATTATGGCAAGAACCAATCAGCTTAGTAAATTGCTTGAATGTGAGGTGTTGGTGCCTGTTTTTACCCTTTTGTCTTTTGAGATCCAAAGACGTCAGCATACAAAGGCAAACGTGCACAGGTGGAACAGCTGCTCTTCACATTTTCCTCTCCCTCTCTCACACCTTTGCCTGCACTTGTATTTGTCACAGCTTTATCTTGTGGCAGCTGCCCTTTTGCTCTCGTCTTCTCATTCATCAAGTCTCCCTCCGTCAGGTTTTCCTAAAACTCCATTACACCCCTGTTATCCACTCTTCCTTTATTTTCATGTCTCCCACATGCCTGGTTGAATTTCCTGTCTCATTCACTGTGACTCCAGTGCCACCATGAGGGCGGTAGCACAGAAAAGGCCAGCTAACTGACTTTAAGACCTCCGATTCCCCAGTGTCCTGGAGATTAGACCTCATATGCATAAATCTGCATAGCCCTAATTACGGCAGGAGGAGTTGCTACTTTCACTGTAGTCAGACACTTCAGAGTGAAACAGCCCATTAAGGATTGCAATGATTATGGGATTATCGCTCTTAACGACTGTTGGGTGGCTAGAGTGGCATTTAGTCCCTGAAAAGTGCTAAACTGTGTGACTGTGTTCCAAGTTATGTGTAAAGGAAGGAATTTAAAGCTTTGAGTCAGGTGACTTTCAGATTGCATTTGCATGAAATTTGCTCCAGACAGCAAATATAAAATAAAAACCTATTTTTATTTCCATTAATCTACATCAGCGATACAGGGATTATTAGAACACAAACAGTGTTTGCTCTATTTATTTACCAACAAGGTGCCTCACACTTCCTGTTTTGGCCTTAAGGATACCCTGGAAATATGATCTCTTGTTTGTGGGTTGTTTTTTGTTATAATTCTGACTGAGGTTGTTGAATATATCAAAAATCCACTATCTTCAGTGCAATGTCAACATGAACAATATACATATTATAAAATGTATAGATGTCACACAGACTTCTTGACCTGCACTAAATGTATTTTTTTTTTCACATTTTGTAGTCAAGAACTTACTGTAAAGGTAGATAATAGTTTTTGTTATATCATTTTCCTCTAACATGGCAGCCAAGCACTCTTAAATCTCATACCCTACTTAACCTTGTTAAACAGATAAAAGCAGCCTCAACTCTGCTGCTCTGGACATTCTCTCACATCTAGACATACAATATGCATTTAATTTGATTTGATGTTACCCTTGTTCAGTTATTTTCCCTCTCTTTTATAATTGAATAAGTAAAAAAAAAAAAAAAAACACTGGATCTGCCACAGCAGCAAAACCAATAACTTATTTTGCTGCTGTGGCAGATCCAGTGTTTGTTTTTTTTAAAAAGTGGAAAGGGTCTGAGTACAGCATGTGTGGTTTATCTCTCATACAGTATTAGTGGCACAGGAAATAATGTGACAGCAGATTTTGTCAACAATTTTCTCTCGCAAAATAAATGAGAGCCAATATATTATTGATGCATTCTGTTTAGAAACTGCTGCAAAACACACCACTAAATGCTCAGGTTGTCAAAACACAACATGATGCCACTGTTGACCGTGTCACATTAATGACATCAGCACTTCTCCAGCTGTGTTGTCTTCCCAGCAAGTGCCTGGCAAGTGTCTCTAATGGGAAGAAAATATGAGTAATCTTTCTGAGGACACATTATGCTGTGGCAGCAGTTTTATCAGTGAAACAGTCCAACGCACCACAGGAGGGCTGAATGTCATTGTTGTTCTGGCAGAATGGCATTTGACTGACTGAATAATCACAATGAACCTGACTCTGATAGGAACACGTTCCACGAGCTGACAGCTGCTTTACAGCTGAAACTTTTGCCAACTCACATAGCAATAAAGTATGTATTGGTAAAGTAACAAAATACAGTTTGCGCAAACAATTATAAACTTTATTCATTTTATTACTGTTATACTAAAGGCTTTTAATGGCGACTCCTCACTTTCTTTGTGAGGAATTCTTTTTTTATTTCTGCTGAGAAAATATGACAGTATTACTGAGATGCAAACTCCCACTTACAATCATATGACTCAGTGGACTGTTAAATTCCTAGCCATTATTTCTATTCAACCTTCTGCAAAATTCTACTAAGTCTATTTCTGTGGAAAACACGTTTTTATATGTAATAACTCATACAAAAATAAACATAGTTGTAGAACAAACAATAAATTAGAGTTAGTGTTCCAATATTCAACATTTGACCTGGCAAAATAATTATAAAACTTTCTCTCAACTGTATCTGTGACACTTTTCTAGTCCTGATGATCACTCATAGCTGCTTTGCACACTTTGATACAGCACATCCACTGTACGTGCAGCACATTTTCTATCACAAATCTTTCAAAGCCATTCATACACTGCTGGTCCAGTGTCTTGCCCAAAGACACATCGGCATGTAGACTAGCAGAGCTGGAAATCGGACAGGAAGGTTGTGGGTTTGTCTACCAGTGAGCTATTGCCGCCCCATTTGAACATTCAGTCTGAATTTATTGCAAGTGTCAGTTCTCTGTGTTAGAAAATTTAGCTGTGCCAAAATCTTCGGTTTCCATGGCAATAGCCCAGTTAGAAGCGGGTGGATGAGAAAAAAATATTCGGTCCATCTCCACATTTATTCTCCAGTCAGATGCATCTGCTTCTTTTCAATTTGTTCTTTTCCCCCCTCACCTTTCACCATTTCTTCCTGTTTATCTCTCCACTCATTCCTCTTTCCCCTTTGTCCTTAATCTCACTCTGTTTTTATCTCTCCGTCTCTGTTGCTAGCAGGCACAGGGCTAATATGTTGACTTGCGTCTCTAGCATATGGGCTTCCCTCCTTATCCGCCTACGCAGTGTACTCAGGGAGATTCCAAGCACACTCTCACTGACACACGAAAACATTACACGTGCGCACACACAAACTGGCAGACTGCGAACCCTCCAAGGTCTGGTCTTATTAAATTATTCAGTCTGCGTTGGTGGGTTTATGGGTCCGTGTATGTGTCTAAGATCTGTGTGTGTTTGTGCACATGTGTGTTTGTGCGTGTGTGAGTCAGTGGGAATATGAAATGGTGTTTTCCTCTTGAGAAGCAGCAGCTCGTTTTTAAATCAGCCTCTCCATCAGCTCTCTCCCTTCAAAAGCTCATTAGAGGGAAATTGCTTGGAGGAAGCAGGGACAGAGTGGTCAGTGATGTCATCACAACCCGAAGGTGGATGGGGCGGGGGTTCTTGGATTTACACTGCCTTTTTAAAATATAATCACTGCACAGTGTGTGCACATTATTGTTGCGTTGCAATCCATAGTTGTCAACAATGAGAAAGCACCTTATGGCATTCCACTGAATATATCAGTGATAAGGCAATATTGAATGAAGTTCTCCCCTCTGTTGTTCTTATTACAAATGCATTGTATAAATTGTTCCATTATCCCACGATATATGTTGTGTTAGACTGTGAAGCAACAAGTATTGTGCTGACTATGAAAAGAGTGAAGAAATGAGGGTGTGCAGGTTGTACGGATTGATGGAGCGCCTGGAATTCTATGACTGGAATTTACATCTCATCACTTATCGTTATTGTTTGCTGTTATTCAGTTGTAATCGTAGCCTTTTCCCAACAATACCATTATAAATATGCAGAGTAATTTCTTTGATTATGACACATTATTCAACATTGTTCTATATTATAAAGATAGTATATTTTGAAGGAGAGAATGTTATGAAAAAATTACTAGGGTGGAGTACTGCATAATATAGAGTTTATTTAAAAAGAAAAAATCAACAACATCATAATCAACATCATGGTTATGGCTTGTTTCTGTATTTTAATATAATGTATTTATATCTACCTTATTTCCTATTTACTAAATATTAGTATAGAAACCAACGGGTCCCCGTAGAATGAAAACACATTAATGAGAATAGCCAAAAATCTCTGGTTTTAAATTGTCATAAGAGAAGAGTGTAAAATATAGCTGGGTCCAGCAATTCTGAGCAGCACAAACCTGGGCCAGCTGATTTTCTCCTTTTTCTCAACTTGTCAGTCTATACTAAATGCTTTAATCCTGCAGTTCCTCTTTAAATGTCATGTCTTTAATTTTAACTTAATATCATTCTTTATGTGTATTTTGTGTCCCCTTACATGTTTTAACTTTATTCTTCAAACCCTGTCTTGCTGCCTGTGGTTTTCTTTTGGTTTAGTGTATTGTAATCATTCAGAATTAACCTTTTACTTTTGCTGATTTTAGTTATTATTCTGCTTCTCTTTGTTCTTTGTGGACAGAAACTTTGTAGCATTGTTCGTTTGCTGCGTCCTTCATGCCAAAACAGGCTCTGTCAAACAATTCTATCAGACCTGACTGAGGGAGCCTGTGTGGGTGTTCAGCAGCAGCACGACTGTCTTCTGGAGTGACTGATACATTTTACCCTGTTGAAAATAGCTATTGTTGTTATTGGCGTGGTTGTTAGCCCTCTGTGAGCAATCCCATCATTACCCGGTTCTGCCAGCCAATCGGATGCCATGTTCTTCTTCCTTGATTCTATCAGGTTGGTTGTCTTCTCAGTCAGTCCAAGGCAGTTAAAAGTTACATACACAGATGTGTGATCATCCAACACCATGGAACAGCAACTTATCCACTAAAAGTCCAGACCTAAGTACCAATATAAAGATGGTATACTATTATTTGTCTTATCAAGGACATCAACATCAAGGTCCAGCAGCATAAATCAAAACGGAGAGGTGGCATTAGGTATGTCTGCCTTAAGTATTTATCAAAATGGATCCCACAGCTGGTGTAATGGTGAGCACTCTTGCCTTTGTGCTGTATCAGCTGGATTTGGCACCAGTGCCACCTGCAAAACATGTGGAAAATAAATGAGTGAGCAGTAGAGTGAGTGAGTATTTATCAAGATATGCTTATATTATTTAATATTATTAGATATAGTGTGGGTATGTATATATAACAATGAGTGAATCATTTTTATGGCTACAATAAAAAAAGTCAAGTTTTGCAAAAAAAGAACACAATGATGGTACACAAGCCGTTCAGAATCACCCTATTTTAAAATGCTACCAGTCTTGAGTATTTAAATTGTGTAAATTAATGCTTTCTTACTACTTGTATGCTGTATTAGAGAACAGGTCTGTTGGGATAATTGCATTTACACGCTATACTCATTTTTTACATGAAAACCTTTGGACGGCAGAAAAAGGGGTGCCCCTGAAAGTGCGGCCCATAGTGTGGCCCATAGATGACCAAGGAATATGATTTGACCCGAAAAACATTTTTCTGTACTTTACTCCCTGTTCTACACCCTGTGTAGTCTGGAAAATAAATACAGTCATGCAAACATGCCTCTTGAACTCTCATGCCCTCTAAATGAGTCGGAATCTTTTAAAGACTTAACAAGCTGAAAACCACTTATCCAGAGGCTGGAAAATTAAATGTACAACACACACACCCGCACGCACACACACACACAGAGTCACATCTCTGCCATTGTATAACTCAGTGCTCACTGCAGCCAGACAAACCCATCAGGCTTTATGAGCCTTTGAGAGCTGCTGCTGCGGCTGCTACTAATTCATGGAGGCGGGCTATCAAATGCATCCACATCATTGATCTCTACTGTTTCCATGAATATCTGAACAGACCCTGCCACTGGTTTATGCCCCTCAAGAGAACGGCCTGTTGAGTCCAGAATGGGCAGCTTTGATAAATGATACGTCTCTTTTATGATGGAAAACGTGAAGAGATTGTAATTGTGTACCTAACACTGGGAGAAATGGGCACATATGTTTTCAGTCTGGATGTTTGTGATGGACATTTGTGATCTGGTGAAACTTGTGTTTTGTCACATTATCAGTTCCATCCATTAAAGCTTTGTAACATTCATTATGGAGTGAGATTAAAAGGTCTGTTAGGATGCATATTCAAAAAAGTCTTTTAATAAGAAAAATGGGTCACCTTTTACTACTTTCCAAAATTTGATATACTGTATGAGCATTACACAGATATTTCTGTGTGTAACTACCAGCACTGAGCGATCTGTTACTGCTGTCTGCAAGACAATTTCTTTGTCTGGCAAAATGTAACATCAAAATTGTACATTTATGGTTCTGTTATGGATTATCAACTGGAAATCTACTGTGACATCATCTGTTGTTTTAAAGAGGCAAATAAATACTTTGAAAAGGTACATCCATCACATCCTACCCTCTCCCTTCAATTCCCTAGTAAAAGCCATGCCCCCACAAACATGAGCACACATGTACCTGACAACATAGGTCCAAGTCAGGTGACAGACTGGACACATACACGGGTTGGACAATGAAAATGAAACACTGGCCAATTTAGTGTCGGAGGTTTTAGTTCATGGCTAAATTTGACCAGCCTGGTGGCCAATCTTCATTGATTGCACAATGCACCAGTAAGAGCAGAGTGCGAAGGTTCAATTAGCTGAGTAATAGCGCAGTATTGCTTAAAATATTGCAATGCACACAACATTATGGGTGACATATCAGAGTTCAAAAGAGGACAAATTGTTGGTGCACATCTTGCTGGTGCATCTGTGACCTAGACAGCAAGTCTTTGTGATGTATCAAGAGCCACGGTATCCAGGGTAATGTCAGCTTACCACCAAGAAGGACGAACCACATCCAACAGGAGTAACTGTGGATGCAAGAGGAAGCTTGCTGAAAGGGGTGTCCTGGTGCTAACCCGGATTGTATCAAAAAAAACATAAAACCCCAGCTGCCCAACTCACTGCAGAATTAAATGTGCACCACAACTCTCCTGTTTTCACCAAAACTGTCCGTTGGGTGCTCCACAGGGCCGGGCTGCTATAGTCAAACACCATACTAATGAATTATTGTGGTCTAAAACCAGGCATTTCAGTTTCATTGTCCAACCCCTGTAGTTCCATAACTCACTGAATTACTCACTTCTAGATCATTATGCCTGATCACAACCCTTGTAATATGCACATACACACATACATGCAGAACACAATTGCTTGTCAAGCTGAATTGAAGCAACCATAGCATCATTTTCACTCTTTTCAAGTCCCTCAAATGGCTCCATTACTGAAATCATCACCCTGTTCATCTGAGGCCTCATCTGCTATGCAAAACTTTATTTTGTGCAAAACCATTTCAACTGTCTTTGTTATCTTGATTGTTTTCACACCAGAGGTTGAAGGGACTGTAAATTCCAATTGGAGTTCCACTGCCATTTTCCATGACCTACTATTTGTATGTTTCTGCTTTGGTTTGTTGGGTATTATGGTGATTTCTGTGTCTCAAGTCTGCTAATAGCTGCACTGCGCTCTCTCAGCACAGTCCAGGCAGGCCTGGTAAAGATTGACAGGTACACCAGCAATCTGAAGTGATTTGAGTTAATCTGACCTATCACTTTCTTCAGCCTGGAAAAAGATGATTAGTCTTCTTTATTGAATGATTTCATGGGCTATAGTCACCCTTTTTTCACCCAACTCAACTTCAGTCACCTGTGGATTATTTTCTTTGCGTGTGAAGAGGGCTTACCTCTTCAATGTCTATTCTAAATATCTCAATTCTATACTTATATGTTCATGCTTTGGTTCAGTATATGAATGTAGGTAAGTCTGTAAGTCCTTACTCTTGGAGAACATACTGAGTCGGTGTATTTTGTCTATTTGTCTATTTTGCTTTTGTCTCTCTCCAGAGGTAGCCTTTGTACAGCCTTAGATAACTCTGTCAGGTTCATCTCATTCCATTCTCTTCTTCTCCTCAGCATACACACGTCTATGTTTGGTGCGTCATCGTCTGTTCTCTTCACACACAAAAACACACGCTCAAAGGTTTCCATGACTTCAGAGGACATTGCATTGACTTACATTCACTTCTGGGAGACTTACTCTAACCTTAACCATTATTACTAGTGCCTTAACCATAACCCTGACCCTAACCCTAGCCTCAGCCTTACTTTAAAACATGTCTTTATCTTAAAATGTTTTAATGTACGTTACAAGACGTGTATTCCCAATCGTCCAGGTTCATGGTAGGCTTGAAATGCTAAAAATGAAGGCAACTGGGCTGCTGTTAGGTTCTTGAAGACATTGCCCCTCTCTTCCAGATGACTTCAGTTCAGATTTTGGTGTGGGAGTCCCCGGGCTTTTAAACCCTAGCTGACACCCTGGGATCATTAATATAAACATCATGTGAGTTGTTAAAGTCACGTGAGCAAAGGTGTGATTCATCAGTTCATTGTTCCCCCCTGAGTACCATGAGAGCCATTAAAGTCACATGGGTCAAGGTGTGAATTGGGGTGAAATCATTTAGGGAGGACCCTCAAGACAGTGTCTTAAACCACCTACTCTGTTCAAGGAAGGTCCCTATAAATGGACATATATGGCTTCCTTTACCCTTCTTTCAAACCTTTCAAATGTATCTTCTCTGTCCAAGATACAAATATTGGCATCCTCAAAAGAGTCTCTTTTCCTTTAGATGCAGGTTGTAAAGCTGAGTCTTGTAACATGGAGCTGGCACTGAACAGTCCAGTTGCTTTTGTTTTTAGCACTTAAACACATGTATTTGATTAATGCGCTTATAAACAATATATCCACATTATGACTTGACAATCGTTTCAGATGCAAATCCAAGTCCATAAATCATTGCACTGTGGATTCCCAACAGAAATATCTGCAGCTGTGAGCGATTTATACGACATGCTGCGAAAACAGTATGAGGAGAAACAGATACAGAGGTCCTAATTATCATTGGTCAATACGTGATTGCAAAATAAAGAAATAATGTAATGTCTAAAAACCACAGACTGTAGCCTCCTCCCAGTTGTTTTATGAGTTGTTGGGTCTTAGGGGAAACTGCTACACATTAGCTCAGTGTACTGCTACTGAAATTACATTTAAGTAATGGTTGACCCTCTTCCTTGTTAAAGGATAATTTCTGTTCAGAGCCTGTTCCATAGTGAAGCCTAATGAAGACTCCATTACAGATACTTTGCCTCATCTTGTGGACTTTGTTTACATTTTATGCATTCATTTTTAATCAGTGTATGACACATTATCTACTTCCAAAGTCTTAGCAATTGGTAGAGGAAGACCCAGGCTGTGGGTATAGTCCTGATAGTAGTTCAGTCAGCACATATAAATCTCCCTTCCTCTCTCAGTTATTATGGAACAATTTTCAGTCTGGCTGCAACCCAGAGTCATTTCAGAGAGCTTTCTCATGAGGGCAATACTCAGGTCTGCTGAATTGACAAAGGTAAAGAAGATGGGTTTGGCTCTAGGCCTATCCAAGAATTTTTAGATATAATATGACCAGCATTGTGAGAGTTTAGTATCAATAAACAGAGCTTACAGCCCGAGTCTATAATCTGTTTCTTAAACAATCGATCTTTATTTATTGTTAGCTATCAGGGTTCATAGAGGTGTTTCAGAAGCAAATTAGACAATACCAGTGATGTTAAAACAGTATTTAACTTTGCATTTCGTGATTTTTATTACGGTGGCCAGCCACAGAAATTATTCAACATGCCGCACACTCAAGGAGAGGCACGCAGTTAAGGTCCACTACAAGATGAAAGTCACAGACATAGTTGTTGATGGTTCATGCCAAACTCCTTGGTCACCAGGGCATTTCTGGTCTCTTAAACATTTCTCACTGTCCACGCTGAAGGTGCAGCATCCCGAGCTTTTTCTTCCAGTGAATGTTAGTTAAACAGTAACTGATACACATTTACCATGGACTCACTGTTTATTCAACAGTGACACCATGGCACACTCCACCAACACAGTGTGCAACAACTGCTTTTGTCAGTGATGATGAAAGGAGTAATTTCAGTCACAGTCTCACTGAAGTGCAGTGCAGACCAACAATGCGGTTTCAAGAATTGACAGTTATCAGATTTTAATTTCCAACCGGTTTTTTAGACGGATCATTTCCCTCTCTTGCAAGAGTGAAAAGAGTCTTCATTTTAAAACAGCATCCCGAGCTTTTTCTTCCAGTGAATGTTAGTTAAACAGTAACTGATACACATTTACCATGGACTCACTGTTTATTGAGTGACACCATGGCACACTCCACCAACACAGTGTGCAACAACTGCTTTTGTCAGTGATGATGAAAGGAGTAATTTCAGTCACAGTCTCACTGAAGTGCAGTGCAGACCAACAATGCGGTTTCAAGAATTGACAGTTATCAGATTTTAATTTCCAACCGGTTTTTTAGACGGATCATTTCCCTCTCTTGCAAGAGTGAAAAGAGTCTTCATTTTAAAAACTGGCCCTCCATGATTGGCCCTCCTCATTGCCGGTCAAATTTTAAATTTCATGAATGAATTCATATACTAACAGGCTTTAATAGAAAGTAGACCATAAATCAAGCTGCATGGTCAATGGTAGTTATTCCTATGATAGATTCATGATGTGACAGGCTGTGACATCATGAATCACTTTTGATGCTCATTTGATTGACATCATTTAAATTGTTCATCATTTGCATTATATATCTCTACTTTATTGCAGTGTATTGTGTTACACATATGTTTTCATTGCATACAGTTTTCCAGTCCAGGCTTGCATAAAAGTCATTTTGAAGTGAATGCATTAATCATTGAGGGTTAGCCTTCTCATTTTCAGAAAGCTAATTCAACCATTCAAGTATAATAGATGGTCATTTATTTATTGCTATTTTTCTTTACTTTATTGCTACTTTTCTAATTTTAATACTGCTTCTCTAGCCTTAGTTTTTAAGCTACACAGGACATGTTGTATTCACCAATGCACACACAAATGTTTAACTTTGGTGGTGCAACTTTGGGTTTAGTATTAGAGGAAGCTCTTCCAGCCATCGTGGAAGTGTCCTAACATGAAATTGAAATGACTGAAAGTGTTGAGATCTATTGAATTAAAGACATTGTGGGCTTTTCTACTGCTAAAATTATGTCACTGAATTAAACTTACTTTAATAACTCTGTTATTAAAACCTAAAAAGAATCTTCTTTCTATTCTCCCCAAATACAATATATAACTGAAAACTAATTCCCTTCGACTTAATGGGCACGTCTTGCTTAAAATGTGGCCTTGTAAGAGTTTTTCAGATGTTATCTTTGTGGAAAGATTTAGCAGACACATCCAGACAGAGTCACATTAAGCAGGAATCTTAAATCCACTCAAATGCCCACACTCCCATCCCTATGACTCATTCATCTAGCATTCTGAGTGGTGGTTGCACTTCAGAAAACCTTCTGAGATGAGGTTGTTGGCACAGAGATGGCCTGCTGTGGGATGGCCAGCGATACCTCCCGTGAATTAAAAGTGCAACTTTCGCCACATCCTGCCGCCGTTTTTCCATGCTAACGTGATGCTAATTCCAGAGAGTGACAGTGAAATTTAACATTTGGCAACATTAATCTCTTACACCTCAAAAGAAGATCATTCCGCTCTTCTTCTACACATTACTTTTAGCTTTGTGAGTGTAACACAGGACCACACTGTTGGTGTAGTGGTTAGCACTCTTGCCTCTCTATGTGGTCCCGTGATGGACTGACGACTTGTCCAGGGTGAGACCCTGCCTTTTGCCCTCTGTCTGCTGGGATTGGCACCAGCATCCTCCACAACCCTCATGTGGAGGATTTTTTAACTCACTACACTAGATTTTTCTTTCTTTCTTTTTTGTTTTAATGATGTCCGTAAATGATAACCTAAAGTAATTATGTGTTTTGACATAAGGATTTTAAATCTTCTTGGATAATACACCCAAATGAGAACACCTCTGCTCTTTTAAACTATTTAAACTGTGTAAATAGTCTGTAAAAGTAATTCTCGCACCTTTTTCCTCTTAGTTCTCTCTTATATTGCTATTATGCCTTCATGGCTTCATCACTTTGTGCATTTTTGTTTTTATTTTTTTCCAAATCCTTTATATTTCCACCTCTTATTTAAAGCAGTTGCCTCCTGCTGTTAAAGTGTTAGCTGCAATTTACAGTGATTTTATTTTTCACAAAAATTACACAGTAAAATGTTCTGATAAGGCCTGGGGGGGGAGAAAAAGGGTCCATTTATTTGATGCCCCCTAATTGCTGTGAAATACGGGCAGATTCTTTCATATGTGGAGAGATCACTTCTTGAGTATCCCCACTTTACCTCATCTTTTTCTTCAAACCACCGGCTTCATTATCTTGCTTTTTTTTTGTTTCATTTCTGTCATTTATTGATCTCTTCCCCAATCTTTACTCATCCACTACCAAACTTTTTCTCCCAAGCCAAACTTTCATCACTTTATTCGTCCTATGCTTCTTTTTATGCACACTCTTCTGTTGCAAACCTTTCCTATACTTACTGTATGACTATTTATGAGTCCAGCATTCCTCATAGTGGGGTCTGTTTGTGAGAGTAGCAGAAGCTCTTCAGAAGCTTAAAACTCTTTAGTGGAGGCCATATATCAGTCAGATATACTGTCAACCTAAGCACAGTCTCACCTATGGACATGAACATATGATGCATACTTATATTTGTTCCCATAGGATGAGATTCACTTTGCTCAAACAGGAGACTTGAAGTTTATTTACAGTTCATTAAAAATAAGGAGACAGAGTGCAGGGAAATGTCTCTGTGTGTTAAGTCATAACAGCAGCTCTCTGATGAGAGCATTAAGATCATCTTGTGACACTGAGCAGAGGCCACGGTACTATACAGCTCCTTCTACAGTAAGTGGTTTAAAGAGAAAGACCCATAGCAGAGCTTTGTGAGAGTCAGAACTACCAAGGTTACAGCTGCGGTTGACTGTAAACCACAATAATAAACACACACATGCAAAGTTAGGGGAACTACTACAAATATTCATTCACAGCCATAATTAATATAATACAGTTTCAGACAAATTAATGAATTGAAAATCTCAGTACTAATCTGACACCAGTTTCTATACAATTGATCTCCACCCAGAAGAATTTCCAAGGCAAATTGTGTTGAACCTTGTTTGAGCTGTGCTTGAGCTGTTTCCATGGCCTGCCACTTCATCCATATTCCCTTGTTCACTTAGCAACTTAATACAAGACAACATGTGCCTCTGTTTTTCCTGAATCCAGATCACTGACTCGTGCCAGATAAAGGCAAAAAAAAAAAACAAAAACTGATTCCTCACAGGCCTGCATTGTGCTGTTGATTTGAACATCCCTCCTGGATTAAACAGATTCAACACAAACAAGGGTGTGATGTTAACATAGCAACATTTTAAAGAACTGATCAAGTTTTATGTTAGTTCCAACACAAGTATCTTACAAACAGGTATTTACTGCAGAATTGTTTTTCATTCAGTTAGGTTTTATTTACCATTTGTGATTTTGTTGCGTAAATGTGGTGATCAAATTTGCCTCAAAAATCAAAGAGCCATTTTTTTTTTATTATTGTTGTCAAATAGCAAAATGAACTTCAACCAAATAATGTCTTATTTATACTGTATATTTTTTACACACGGTTTTCCAAGTGTGATCTGTGAAAACATATGCCATAACAAAGGTCTATCATCCATCCATTTCACACTCTCAGTTGAAGACACTGTTAAAATATTTAAATAAATGTCATGAAAAAATGGAAAATTGGTATCACAGCATATCTCCATTCCAACACTGTAAAAGAACCGCATCTTAACCTCTTTTAATGAAGAGGGTCACCCACACTTCAACACCATTTACTGCATGAGTTATGCTTCTCTTTCTCTCCACCCACAGGTCGTAAGTTTGTCATCGCCAATGCAAGAGTGGAGAACTGTGCCATCATCTTCTGCAACGATGGCTTCTGCCACATGTGTGGTTACTCCCGCGCAGAGATCATGCAGAAGCCATGCACATGTAACTTCATGTATGGACCTGACACTAAGCGACTAGCTATAGCCCAGATGGCGCAGGCCCTGCTGGGGTCAGAGGAGAGGAAAGTGGAGATCAACCTCTACCGCAAAGATGGTAAGTAACAAGAACAACATTGTGCTTTGAGAGATTCGTGAGTTGTGGATGTAAGTGAGAGGGAGAGCGTACGCCTGTTTTTATTCTAATCACTGGAAACCTGGATCTGGGAGTGCATTTGTGAGAGCAGAGTGGAATATATTCAGAAAAAAATGATTAAATTAAAAATCTAAAAACGAAGTCTGTATTTGTGTGTGTGTGAAAGAGAGAAGTGGTCGAGACTCCTTAAAGATAAGGAGATCAGGAGAGTATTTCCCCTGTTAGATGTTGTATTTTGCTGTTTGCTAATGGAGATAATAGAGAGGAGTGTACACGGTACTCATGTGCAAATGTGTTTGTAGAATATTTAAACATTTTGGCACTTTAAAATAGATTTGTGTGAATGCTGACCTTGTTGTTTATTTGTGTTGTGTACAGAACATTTGGCATGCGCAACCAGTGCATGTGTGAGCTGTTATGTGTGATTGACCGAACTACAGTTACTGAGTCCGTTTTGTATCCTGTCTCTTGCACCTTGTCAGTGCCAGATTTCTTGTTGTGTTGAGAATGAAAGTGTAGAAAAAGCAGTATGGTAATTGTGGCCTATTTTCATGTCACAAAGAGCTGCTCTGCATGTTTTACTGTTGTGTAATTCCATTTGAATGTAGTGCATTTACTTCATTTAGTGTAACACCTTCATACAACAGTAAATCATATCTAACAGTTTTGCACAACATTAGGGAAACGTTTAATATTGTGATATGACTTCGTAATATCGTCATAATATCTTCCTAATGAGCCTACTTAAAAAATCTTTTGCAAAAATATCTCTGTGGATTTTTAAGATAAATGAAAGGAAAATCTGAAAAGATGCATTTTAATAATTTATACCCCACTACTGTATCCCTTATTGCAAATGTTAAACCATGTCTCTTCTTATTTCTCTGCCTACCAAGCAGTTGCGTAAGAGCTTGCTGGAAGATGAGGGGAAGATCGTAGTAGCGTAGTAAATTGAGTAAAATATGCTGGGTGCCATACCGGGAGAAAATGAATGACACAACAAAATCATCATGTATGTTAGCGTAAAAATAAATAGCATGAGGAATAATTAACAATTTAGTTAAATCCAAGTTAAAGTGTTAAAGACATACAGATTGTAAATGCATAACTGAAGGAAATATACAGTTTATTGCAGTTGAAGCCGTTTTTTAAAAAATATATACATGTATATTGTACATGGCAATTCCCTGATTGAAATACATTATTTATATTTTGCAGCCCAAAAAATTTTTGTATATATACTTTAGAGGAAGGGAAAACCCTTGTCAGATTAACTCCAGTGGTGAGAGTGCATTGATACAGTATATAGAGACATGCCAACTGGACCAGGACCAAGTAACAGGATACTGGTCTCTGCCATGATGGGCAGCTTCCACTGTGATAAAGATCTGCCTTGGTAATAAAGTCAGCAACTCCCTGGGTTACAGCCAAAGCATCTAGTGGACATTTTTCACCTGCAGACATACAGACAGACAAACGCCAGACCAGCAGGAGGAGGAAGAGACAGATGGAGGCAAAGGTGGGGAGAAGAGAGACGAGCAAGTTGGAAAAAGAGGAAAAAGATGACTAAGATGCAGAAATCAGCACAGCTCTGAAAAGTGAGGAAAAAAGCAGTGAGTGAGAAATGGGAGAAACAAAGTGTGAATATGAGAGAGAGAGAGAGAAAAAGAGAGGCATGGACTGTCAGAAAGTGTGTTGCTTGTGATGAGAGGAGAAAAGAGAAAAACACAGAGACACTCCTCTAATCTAAAGGACAGCTTTTCCAAGTCCGCCTGCACATTTTTATGTTTTATACTGTTTTATACTGGACACACACACCAGCAATAGGCCATACAAAGGTTCCTCGTAAAAGGCTACAGCCTTTTTATACAGAAAAACAGAGCTGCAGTTGTTTCTGTCCCACTTCCTTTGTTAACGAGAGCCCAGCGTATTAATAACACTATTGAATACCTGCAGCTTCCTCCTGTGTCAGTGTGGACTAGTTTCTTGTCAAGCTACAAAGTAGTTTCTTAAAAAAAAAAAAAGAAGAAAAAGATACGAATGAGAAATGACTCAAATATTGACTCAACTTTTAAACAAATCTTTGTTTTAGTTTAAGTCATGTAGTGATGGATTAAGTTCTAAAAGCAAGATTCATGAAAACATCAGCATGACTGATCACTCTGGATATTTTAGAATATGTCTGTCAGCTCGGTATCTGCAGAAACTTAAGATTTCTCCATGAACTAAATTGTATCCTTGAAGTAAACTATTTCCCACTTACCTTAACTGTGGCGCCCTTCCATAGTCTAATTATTCCCACTGCAACTTTAAATCTGTGTTTTGTGCTGTGATTCTATACCTTCCCATCTTCAGTGTGAACACACGATCTCTCTGTCAGTGGATGGTCAAAACACACATATTATCTTTATCTGTCCAATAACCTCTGCCTTGTTGATCATCTCTCCTCTCATCTGACTCCTGCTGACACATGAAGATTAACAAGTAGGTCTTTAAATATGAAACAAATGGTGGTACTAGTGGGGAGCAAGTAAAGAAATGTGTAGGCGTGTACATGAACTCTGAAAACATCAGTGACACTGGCTGCTGCAGCAACCCCCATGTGATCACAAATCCATATAATGCAACTGCTGGACCTTTGTGAGGGGGAGATGATGACAACGCTAAAAGCAAAACACATCTGAATTTGAATTAATATTTGGAAATGATTGCACCAATGTCCTAAACCTTACAGCAGGAGCTGCCTCTTTTTACTTTTACAGAATGGAGTCTACTACTGCATCATTTGCTATGTTAGGATTTATGTGTTAAATCCAACATAGTGTTCCAGACACTGGAGTCACAAGATCACATGTAGATTGTAGAGAGACACACCATTAGTGTTCTTAGATCACTAGTTACTGAAGTTTTCCAATTATTGTTATTGTGTAATTTGTCACTATTTAACAGGGCAGCCCGTGACCTAGTGGAAAAGAAACTTGGCTTATAACAGGAGGGTTCAAATCACAACAGGTCAAGGGCTGGATTAACTCTGAGCAAGATTCTAATTCATTGATTCATTCATTGATTTAATCGGACACTCTAAATTGACCCCACACTGGTCGGCCTGTAGCCTTGAGTTTGTGTTGTTGCCATGGAGTTACAGTTACCCTCATCATGCTGTTACTCTTGTTTGATTAGACTATGACACATATTTTGGCAGCATTATTTATTGATACTCCAGTGTAGTAGTAAATTTAAATGGGATGGAGCCATTATTGAAACTCTTTTATTGACTGAATATCTCATGCACATCAAACATTTGTGACCTATAGACTTGATTTAGGTCCTCATAGATTTGGACTCAATTAGGATAGTAAATAAATTAAAGTCCGTGCCCTGGGAGGCTGTTTGTTATCTGTGTAGGTTGATGGGTGTGACCCTGGTGTTTTTTCATAGTCACATACACTCAAGCACATGAAGACACAAACAGAGTCTTAGGTAACCCCAGCAGGCCACCTGCAAGCCATTGGAGAGCCACTGATCGAACACCGTGGACACACCTCATCCATAATGCACACAGGCAGGAAACATTATTCCTCCTCCTCTTGTTCCCTTTACCTCCTTTCCTACTCTTCGCTTGTCTTGAAAAAGCAAAGAAGAAAGAGAAAGAATATTTTGCCTCCTAATTTGGAAAAGCACTCGGTTAGTGTGGTGGGACTGTGTAGTCATGACACACACATACGCACATTGCACTTGCACACAATGTGCACATGCAGGTTTCATCTGAGCCCATTTATCTAGTGCCAAGCTTAGGCATGAGCCTTCACCATGATAGATGTCCCTTCTTGCCCTCACGCTCAATTGTCTGACTGTGATTGCTCACCAGATTAATTAATCATGTTCTCCAGGTAAACTGTGATAGGGAATGTCCACACACACACACACACACACCATGGAGAGATTTTTGGGTTCAGTTTGTGACTGCTCCAGTTGGATGTTACCCATAAGGCCTTAGACCTTACGGGTAATATCCTGCTGTGCTGTGGCTGCTGTCTGTATTGTAATATGTAGCTACATTTTTACTATTGCAATAATATCATATTGTGAAGCTACTGGCGATTCACACTCCTATTATCTAATCTATACTGTAATTCTATAGATTGTTTGGCATGTGACAGGTGTAGGAAGATGGGCCTAAACTTGTGCATGCCATGAATGCCTAGCTGGTAATTTTGGTCTATGGCTTTGCCAAAGTTAAAAAATTGTTTTACTGGGGATTCAAAAGCCTTTGTCAAATTAATTTCAATGTTATTTTCTATGTTTTTTGGAGGCATTTTGCTTACCCTGATAAGAAGACTCGACACCTCCATTGTTTGGCAGTAATACAGGGGTCAGAGGAGGACAGACAGATGGAGCATATAAACTGAAACTTCACATTAAAGATGTTTTAAATCTATCTAATGGTCAGGACATGATGCCTGACCCCATAAAAAGCAGTTATGTCTTGTCATCCAGGTGCATTACACCCCTTTTTTAATTTCTCATGTTTATCTACCATCTGCTGTAGAAGCTCTTAATGTCCAGAGCTTCTCCCGCTTATTGGACCACACTCTGAAAAATAGTGTATGCTGTTAAAAATGTGTCACCCTCCTTTATACACAGTGGCAGTAGTGGCTTTAATCTCATCTTTTACTGGATGCCGTTTGTTTGAATCTGTGTCTCTTTCTGCTGGTGAATAACATTATAACTGGTTAGACATGAACTGTTGCACAGGCATAGCAATCAAAGCATTAAGCCGCAAACCTTGAAATCCTGAGGAAATCACCGCCTCAGCTGTTTGTGTGACTGTGAGCTAATAACAACCCCGGGCATTGTGAAAAGACTGTGTTGTGGGTGTGGAGAATTATCAGGTGTCTATCTGACTGCGTGAGTGTGCACGCAGTATTGTGCTGTGATAAGGTATTGAGCTCGAGAGAGCAGGCTGTCCCCTGTGTCTACAGGGACTCCAGATTGCTTAGCAGCAGTAGCTAAGCAAAGCACTTAGAGAGCTGCAGCCTCCGAGGAGAGGTTAGCACTCTGAGCTGATGACCATGGATGATCCCACCTCCAGTTGAGAGCACATAACCCACAGACACAAATGCTTCTAATGCTATCAGCTCTCGCCCCCACACACCAAGAAGTTGCATTAGGTTTTTTGAACTGAAGAGAGAGACAGACACAGAGCGTTTTGTTTTGTTTCAGCACAAATAAATGACATAATGACATGGACTTGCTTTCTGGTTTGTGTTGTAACAGCATGGAGAACAGGAGATGGGAAGGATGGAGAGACCAGAACAACAACATCACTAGTTTAGTAACACAGTCTGTGTTGCCTTGTAAAATAAAACCTTCACTACAAATTCACTCATCCTAAAACAAGGACACGTGGTCACACACTCACTCCAGTTCTACGCTTTCGGTGCAACTCTTTAGTGTCGGTGTCTCTTGTGTTAACATCCATCCTGAGAGATCTGTTCACAAGTTGGGAGCGTAACTACAACTGGTGTTAACGTGTTCCTGATGCATCTTCTGGGATCACGTGTGATCGGATCTTGCTTCACGCATGTTATATATAAATACACTCTGGTGTCATGTTTGTTTGCAAAGACAAAATTATGTTTTTTATGAGTTTGAGTGTACTGGTGTGTCAGTTTCTGTGCGCATTGGTGTGAGTAGAGAGAAAGAAAAGAAAAATGTAGGTAGGAGTGTGTCGTAGCACTGCTCACGCTGCTGTAACATTAAATGAGACTTTAGCAAACATGCGGTGTCAACATTGTGTTGGTGTCAAACTGCTGTGGGTCAGATGACGTCAACCTTACACCTTCTTAATCAACCTGGACATGTACAAGAACACATTGATAATGGGAAGTAATACTGTGTGTGCGTGTATACCTGGTATTCCTTATGTTGTGGGGACCTAAATCTGTTTACACAGTCACATGGGGACTTGTCTTCCTTTTGCGGACAAAAATCAAGTCTCCCATAATGTAAATTTCTACATTTTAAGTTGAAGACATGTTTTAAAGTTAGGCTAATGTTAGGATTAGGTTAAGGTTAGGGTTAGGGCATTAGTCATTATGGATAAGGTTGGATTAAGTCTCCAGGAAATTAATGCAAGTCAATGCAATGTCTTCTGAAGTCATGGGAACCGGTGTGTGTGTGTGTCTGTGTCTTGGGGTGAGTTGATAGTTAATATCTGTGCTAAATATGCATCAGTGGTCATTCACCATATTAAGCTGAGAATGTGGAAGTAAATTTTAAACAAATTTAAGCAGTCAATTTTAATCTTGCCCCAGGAAGACATATTTGCTAATTTACTGGTTATATTGTAATGATGGAAATTGGCAGTTATAATTCTGGAGTCACAGCTTTTATAAGGTCACCAACACTGATAGACTTGGCCACTGGTTACTCACAGCCGCATTGTGGTTTATCGCTTTAAACCAGGCCTTTCAATGTCCTTAATTGCAGCTGCTAAGAGGGGACATCATGAGATCAGTTGTTTTTGTCTGCTACAGTCCAGCAGTTGCTAATCACAGCAATGACTCCCCATAAACACAGTGTTTCATTACTTTTCTCACTTAAGTCTGATCCACAGCAAGGTTGTGATGTAATAATCTGGCCAAGTATGGTGAGTACAGCATAGTCTGTTACACTCCTCTGTTTGTTTGTTGATATCTCAAATGGAGAGTAAAAACTGATAACTGCAGCATATTCTACATACTTTTTACTCAAGAAAGTGAAATTTATTTCAATTCCAAACTCAATGATAAGTTTTCTTTGGTCCTAAGACAACACTTTAGTCTGATGTGATACTGTGTGCTTCAGATTTAACCAGCTCTTATATTTTTCACATGTTCATTTCTCTTTTTTATGGCTACATAAAAATGTAAATACACTTGCATTCAGTTGTGTCTCACATTCAGTTGTGTCTCATAGCACTTAGCATGTGGCATCTTTCAGGAGAGCAATCACATGCTATACCTGATGAAAGGATGCAGAGGCTCAGCTCAGAGTGAGTATTCAAATATGCACTATACAAGCTGAGGCTTAGTGGAAAATGTCTTTCTGTAAATAGTTATCTTGAAATATGTGTTACAACCTCGGGGACTTTTCAAACCAGACACTTTTGTTCACACAGTTTATTCTGTTTAATTATATTTTTCAAAATTGTACTGTGTTATAAACCATTCCACAATTTACAAGACCAATTATGTATCCTATATTGCTCCCATAATTAGAAAGCATTGACAGCATATGCTGCAGTTTTGCCCTTGAATTGTAGTAGTTACTGTAGAAGTACTGTATTTTCTTAGTTTTAAATTGTAGGCAAAGTGGCACTTTATTTTGTTTGGCTTTGCTTTTTAAACTGAAACTAGAAGCACTTGGAGAGTGCAGACCTCCGCCAAGCAATGACAAAGAGTTCTTCAAAAACTTCCTGGCTCCAGACGGCGATCTGGATCCCATTACACACCTTTCCTGAAAATTTCATCAAAAACCTTCCAAAACTTTGAGTTATTTTGCTAACAGACAGACAAAAACAAACACTGGCAAAAACATAACCTCCTTGGTGGAGGTAAATATACTGTTGCGATACAACCTGAACTGCTTGCTGACCTGTTGCACCTCTGCAATCAGTCTAGTATTCCCTTTTATTTTTCATGTGTAGAGAAGTTTCTGTCCTCCAGCCTTTATCAGTCTACCTTTTCTTCTTCCCTTTCTCCCTCTCTCTTGATACTGTCTTTCTGATTCAGTTTTGCTTAAACATTTCCAGGCTACAGGGTGTTGCTGTTATGCAGCTCTTCATATACTTTTAATTTATTCATAGACCATTTCTAACCACTACAGCCTCATCTTAATATACACTACCAGTCAAAAACTGGTAGTCTATATTACCAGTATAAAAATTTCATTTAATGTTTTTTTTTTAATTTTTTTTCATGATTATTTGCATTGTAGATTCTCACTGAAGGCATCAAAACTATGAATGTGCAACACATATGGAATTATGTAGTAAACAAAAAAGTGTGAAATAACTAAAATTTGTTTTATATTTTAGATTCCTCAAAGTATTCAATTCAATTCAATTTAATTTTATTCAGCCACCCTTTGCTTTGTTGACAGCGCTGCAAACCCTTGGTCTTCTCTCAATGAGCTTCATGATGTAGTCACCTGAAATGATTTTCACTTCACAGCTGTGCCTTGTCAGTGTTCATTTGTGGAATTCCCTGCCTTCTTAATGGGGTTGGGATCATCAGTTGTGTTGTGCAGAAGTCAGGTTGGTACACAGCTGACAGCCCTGTTAGAACTGTTAGAATTCATATTATGGCAAGAACTAATCAGCTAAGTAAAGAGAAACAACAGTTCATCATTACTTTAAGAACTGAAGGTCAGTCAGTCCAGAAAATTGCAAAAACTTTGAATGTGTCCCCAAGTGCAGTCGCAAAAAACCATCAAGTGCTGCAATGAAACTGGGTTACATGAGGACTGCCCCATGAAAGGAAGACCAAGAGTCACCTCTGCTGCTGAGAATAAGTTCATCCGAGTCAACAGCCTCAGAAATTGCAAGTTAACAGGACCTCAGATTAGAGCCCAGATAAATGCCACACAGTGTTCTAGTAGCAGACACATCTCTACATCAACTGCTCAGAGGAGACTGTGGGAATCAGGCCTTTATGGTCAAATAGCTGAAACCACTACTGAGGAAAAGCAACAAGCAGAAGATATTTGTTTGGGCCAAGAAACACAAGAAATGGACATTAGACCAGTGGAAATCTGTGCTTTGGTCTGATAAGTCCAAATTTGAGATCTCTGGTTCCACTCGCCGTGTTTTTGTGCGACACACAAAAGGTGAACAGATGGTCTTTACATACATGGTTCCCACCATGAAGTATGGAGGAGGAGGTGTGATGGTGTGGTATTGCTTTGCTGGTGACACTGTTGGGGATTTATTCAAAGAATCAGTGTGTGAAGGCACACTGAACCAGCATGGCCACCACAGCATCCTGCAGTGACATGCCAACCGGTTTGCATTTAGTTGGGCCATCATTTATTTTTCAACAGGACAATGACCCCAAACACATCTCCAGGCTGTGTAAGGGCTATTTGACCAAGAAGGGGAGTGATAGAGTGTTGCGCTAGATGACCTGGCCACCACAGTCACCTGACCTAAACACAATCGAGATGGTTTGGGATGAGATAGACCGCAGAGTGAAGGCAAAAGGGCCAACAAGTGCTCAGCATCTCTGGGAACTCCTTCAAGACTGTTGGAAAACCATTTCACGTGACTACCTCATGAAGCTCATTGAGGTGGCTATTTTGAAGAATCTAAAATATAAAACGTGTTTTGATTTATTTCACACTTTTTTTGTTTACTACATAATTTCATATGTGTTCATTCATAGTTTTGATGCCTTCGGTGAGAATCTACAATGTAAACAGTCATGAAAATGAAAAACCATTAAATGAGAAGATGTGTCCAAACTTTTGACTGTAGTGTATGTGTGTGTGTGTGTGTGTGTGTGTGTTAAGTCCTGAATAGTATGCGAAAACCTCAACAGTAATCCATATCTGAGCTTCATGTCCAACCATGTGTGCCACAGTTTTCTGACTCTTAAATGTTGAAAGTTGACTGGATGTGATAAATTGGATGCAGGGAAGGAGAGGACAGAAAGACAGACATACAGTGCTTTTGTAACAATGTTCATGCACCAGCAGACATATTTTGAACTGGTTAAAAGATAGTTACTTATAATTAATAATGGAATTTATCCCTTACATCATATGAAACAGTTCTTTAAAAAAACATTCTGCATATCAGAAAATAACACGTAAATAAATTTAAAGGACCAGTGTGTCAAAATTAGCGACATGTAATGGTGATACTTCAGAGTGGAACAGGACCACTCACCCCTCACTTTTAAAAAACCTTGGTGGCCTTAACATAAACACTCTTTACATTTCTGTTCACTCTCCCACTCTCACTGCCATTGCTGTCTTTTTTTTTCTTCTTTTTTTTTTTGCTGATTTGTGCATCGTGTTTATGTGAGCTGAGCCCTTCTCTTTTATTTGCATAGTAGAGCTTCTGTGTTAGAACCTAAAATGCTCTTTTGTTTGTGCTGCTGTAGAAACATAGGGCTCTAATTTAGTAGACCAGGCGCCGGTGCAGCACAGGCGAGGTGTCTGCCATGACAAAGGTCTATCATACATCCATCCATTTTACACTCTCAGTTGAAGACACTATTAAAATATTTAAATAAATAAAACTAAAATAAAGTTACTGTAGTGTTCTAGTTTAGACAAGACAAAGTTATTACGAACAAGACTAAGACCAGGTGCAAGGGGGTGTGTCCAGGTGCATTTTGCAAGTTTTGTGCACAGCCCAGGTACTCTTCTGTCCCGCCTCAGGGAGAGAAGGCGTGACTGGGTTTAACACAGCCGGTCCAAATCTTCACCAATCAAATGAGCTCCTCTCTCCACCTTTAAATGCACTGCAACAAGGCGCAGTGCAAGTGCAAATTTCGCCATGGACGAAGGAGACAGCAGCAGTGTCACATGGAGGAAAAATTATGTTCTGGTCCGGGAGGTCCAAGCTCGCAATGGCTGAATATATGGTCACGTGAACAGACCTCCACGGTCTGATAATGTAAAATGTTACCAATATTGTTAATCAGGTTTGCCCTGGCATACTGAGAACCGTTGCCCAGTGTAAAAAACAGTTCAATGATGTAAAAAAAAAAGGGCCAAACAAAAACTCTGTGAGCACCGGAGGCAGGCAGTGGCCACCGGAGTGCATATTAGAGGCCACGATGCGTGTCATCACGTGAACCACCTCGCGGGATAGATGTAATCTGTTCCTGTGTCATGGATAGGAGTAAAAAATTAAGTGACAATTACATTAGACACAGCGGTAATTAATTAAATTCCCTTACACATGCCAACCGCCTTTGATCTGACATCAGATGTGACGGGACAGTCAATATGGATATAAATGTATGTGCTGATTCAGATAGTTACATTAAATGGTGGTTGTTGTGATTATTAATTGCATTGAAATGTGCCTGACATTCTGTAAAACTGCCTGTGAGGTTTTGGTGACGTGTGCACACTGTGCACCAGTCTGCGGCTGCGCTTCTCCTTTTGCCGAGAGTAGACCAGGTTGGAGCTGGCGAGCTTTTAGCGCAGCCTTTGCACGAAATTGTCACTGCACCAAGCTCAATCTGTCTACACTGCCCCCTTTTGCGCTGCCACGCCCATCTAGGCGCACCTCGGTCTACCAAATTGCCAAATTTTCTGCGCAAGGGGTTGCGCCTGATGAAATTACCACTGCGTGGGCTGCGCCACCTTACGCTGCCCATAGTTAGACCCCCAATTAGAGCCCATAGTGGCACAAGAGTGCAACCTCTGTGAAGCTCTTGCCTAAAGTACACATGGCATTTTAATTATTTTAATCCATTTATGGCTATGAAAACTCAACAAATAATAAAACAAAATAAATTGTATATAATTATACAAACATAATTATAACATAATTATGGCTAGTATATTAGTATATTTCTGAAAATAATCCCTCCTGAATATTATTCACTGGACCTTTAACAAGAGCCATCTTGTGGAAATAGCTTGTTAGAATGAAAAGTGCATCAAATGTGCACAACCATCCCTAAGGCTCGGCCTCCTTCCCTTATGATCTTGTTAGCCTTGGCAGCACTCGTCTGTCTTTCTTGCTCATACTTCAGTGTCACTGTAAAATCTGTTACACAACCAGAGAAAGCAGACAAGTCATA
Source organism: Brachirus orientalis (assembly GCA_016785285.1). Classification (NCBI taxonomy): domain Eukaryota; kingdom Metazoa; phylum Chordata; class Actinopteri; order Pleuronectiformes; family Soleidae; genus Brachirus; species Brachirus orientalis. The sequence continues at coordinate 3,695,924 of JAFBJR010000137.1, forward strand.
AAACTGGCCAATGTTGCTTAAGCTTATCATGTATGTTCTCTTACTGTACATTAGAGTGCTGACTTTCTGTTGGTTATAATAGCAAGTGGACCAGGTTGATGTATAACACAGCTGCATGATGGGTCACTGAACCTAACACCTCTTAAAGTTTTCATTTTCCTATTTTTTTAGATAACTGCATCATTGAGGATGATTTGTTATTAGCGGCAGAGAGCAGACCACCATCTCTAGAACATAGCTTTAGGCTTTGCTGGAGCGACTGTTCCATTAAATGTGAGAAGACTTATGGATCCTGCCATGGAGCCTACTGGTCTCAGCTAACACAGCACTCATCAAGAGTGATCGACACACAGAACCATGTTAGAGACAGTAATGGGGTGAACAGGTAGAGTGGGTCCATTTTACAGCTTCATTACTTCATTTGTCTGCATGGCATCAGCCCATCAGGACCTGTCAGTCCACCCCTGCTGTTGCGTGCCAGCCCTTGTATCTGTCAGATGTGTTTCATTCTCTTGCACAGTGCAAATGCTCAAATGGTCACAGCTTTTTCAGTAGTTATTGCTTCTCCACACTACTGAGCACGGAGATAAAGTAGCACTGAGGCACAATAACTATGTCGAATAGAGTAAAGTGTCTTATAAAACAAAAAAGGCCATTTGGAATGAAGTGTGTATATGATGAGGTGTGTGCATTATATGTGTGTTATATGACCTCGAAGAGTATTCATCCTCTGGTGTATGGTTTATTTATCTATTTGGATAAGACATACGCAAAGCTGCAGTGAATATACTGTATTGTGTGTTTAGTGTGTGAGTCCACCATTGCTCTCATGGTGATGATATTTGTACATGTCATTATATATGCATATTATACATATTATATTTGTATTTTGTAATATTTTAACATGAAAAACAATCTTAAAAAAAGGAGAGTTATAAACCATGGAATCCTGTGAATGGCTGGGTAGACATGGGCTCTCCCTTGTGGCTGTTCAAAATAAATCACTAGGATTGCATGTTGGTGAGCTAGACATTTATTTTTTATTACTCGTGAAATATTAACAATTTCCTTCCAAGAAAACTTTACAAAGATCAAGTTATGGAGATACATACAATTGTACATTGTCTCATGTCTAATGCACCCTGGCTTGTTTTCTACATTATCCCTGCACTGCTGTTTATGTGAGACCTTGATGATGAGTGTGTGGTTGTCTGGGTGTGTGCGGGTGTCTGTGTGTGTCTTCCTTCCTCAGATCTGATCACATTGTCCATTCCACAGTTGCACAGACCCACAGGAGATGGACATGTTTGTATTTGTGTGAAAGCAGAGTTTGCAGTTTGTACCACTACATCTGTGCAGTTTTGCATCTCTTTTAAAGATCAAAATACTATACATGTCAGTATCATTTCATTTTATTTTATTTTGGAATGGAAAAAAAATATATGTCCTCATTCACAGTTTTTTTTTTTTTTAAAACATATTGCAAATTTGATTTAAGTTGAGCTTAAGGTTACTGTTTAGAGTTAAAACAAGATGGATACCATTAAAATATGAATCTTGAATCATTTCTTACGTTTGTGTCTTGCATTTCTTTGAATTGGCATATAAAATTGAAAAATAATACTTCATGCACTGGGTTTTGCAACATGCCATAGTGACTGTCATCATCCCTCTGACTACATAACAACAGCATTGCAGTTTCTGGGATGTCCTTACTAAAGGCAAATGTCTATATAATATCAGTAAATTCTATGATCAATTGTTAATCTATTTCTGTCTGCTCTTCTTAAAATGTGGTGATGCATTTGTGCATATTCATATTATGCATGAACTAATATGTTAGCTATGCAGGTGATGAATTGTATTAGAGGTAAATTCTCAGCAGTGAGAGGAGCCTCTTTTGTGTCAAAAGTACAAAACACCACAAACACAGTGGCGCTTCAGTTTGACTAACCCACCTACTGTATTCCCTGTGCTTTTACTCCGAGTGTAAAATTGAAGCCACTCATCAAAATAACATTCATCTGCCATTATTCTTCATAGTGGACACTAATGCATTAAGTCTCTCTCTCTCTCTCTTTCTTCTGTTTCATTTCTGGAGAAGCACTAATGTTGTTTGTTGCCACAAACAGTTCATGTCCATTAATATAGTGGGCCTGGTGTATTTGCTGCCATATTAGTTTCATTTCAGTTAGAATTATTGCAGACCATCATTCCCCAGTGATACAACTAAAGGAAATTGTCTAAAACATTAGCTCGGCACTGTCTCTTATTCCCTCTCTCTTTTAGAGAAGCCTGATAAGAATGGAGCCTCACCATTTTCCCCTCATCACTCATGTGCTCCTGCTTTTTTTTTAACTGACTCTTGTACTTCTGGAGGCTTGCTCCCTCACATAATTGTGCGTTCACTCTTGCTCTGCTTCGCTGTTGCACTTCATCTACTGAACTTCTTTAAAGTTGTTTTCCTGTTGCAGCGTCATACTCTTTTCTCTCTTCTTTCCTTTCATCTTCTCCTGCTCAAAAGGGAATAAGTAAAGTGGGGTAGGAAGGTATGACATCCAGCATCGACCCAACTGTCAGCCCTCAAACACACTGAAATGCAAAGGTAACTGTGGGTTTCTCTTGTTATAAGGCTCATCAGAGAATGTGCCTGTCAACTTTAGCAGAAAGAAAATGTGTTCTATTTCAGCCAGATTTTCACGGTAGTCTTTTTATGAGTGGAATATCTGTGCCTAGTCATGAGGCCACCTCAGTCTGTTTCCCCTGACAGAAATCATTATTTTCCTCAATGTGGCATGCAGTGATATTACTTCAATGTTTTTTCCCAACAACTTTTTTTACGTGTAGGTGTTTACAGACTATTTATTTATTTATCCCAAGAGCTTCTGAAGGCCATTGTAAAAGAGTCACTTTGCTGACTCAATGTACTACATGATTGCTGTTATTTGACAGAACAAACAGGAGACAGTTGTGTCCTCACTTACCCTTACAGTTGCCACGAGACTCATTCACATGAGCTTCATAAATATGATTACGATTCTTTACTGAAATCCAAACTCAACTTCTTATCTGTTTGTGGAGAAAGAACAAGATTGAACTTGAGGAAGCCATTAAAGACATGCAGGTAATAACACTTCAAGGAACTGGCTGATGCCATAACCTCACTTATATTTGTGGTGTTGATTGATGTTGCTGACATACTGATCTGATAGTCCTTTAGGGGGATGTTTAATAACTCATCACATCCAGTGAAACTGAACGCATATGTATCATTGTTCTTCACTAGACACAACTTCTGTTTTTAGTTTTTTTTTTTAATGTAAATGTGTGCATGAATTTGTACCTGGATGTACAATATAACATGTACGTGTCTTTCTGCATTTGCAATAAAGTACATACTATGGCTGTGCATTTGTATCCATAGATACAATAACAGCATGGCGTGTGTGTGTGTGTGTGTATACATTAGTAACTCCATTTCATTTTCATCTGCTGAAATGGTTTTGTTTGCAAGCATAACCTCATTGGCTGGCAGTGATAGTATTACTCACACAGCATGGTTGCCGCAAAACACAGTCAAATATTTGGCTGGGTGATGTTCTGAAAGCACAAAAGCAGAACAAAACAACTGTCGCTGATGATGAAGTGAACTGCTTCTTCCACCCAAGCGTAGACTTTGAATACCAAGCCAATCACGTTTAACGTTGCTGCTGTGATATTTACTTCAGCTCATAAGAGGCAGCAGGGATAAATGGCACTCGTGCAGAGTCAACTTATTGAGTAGTATGTCTTTTCCAAAGCTATTAGGACTTAATGTAGCATTATTCAGAAGGAGGGGGAGAGAATTGGGAAAGAGCAGTTGATGGACAGAGTAAAATGTAATAAAAAAAGGAGTGGAAAAAAAGATTCAATTTCTCTACTGCTTGGAATAAATGATAATTACTGGGAGTGTACATGTCTTCCTTTAGAAGACATGTCAGTATGTGTCTCAATACACAAACTTTGATTTAATTCAGGAATGAGACTTTGTTTAATGGAAAGATTCACTTAGTTTCAATAAGATTTGTTTACTGCAACATAATTCAGTGTTTAATGCAGACGCTCATTTTCAATTATATATATCATTAAATATTGGCTATAGTTTGATTTCCATTTTCTTACAGATTAAAAAAAAAGAGAGATGATGATTTAGGAAGTACCTACATGTCAGTGTGTTTACTACTTAGACTCAGACAGAAAACTTGGGGCCCAATGTATGTGAAGTATACCAAACGTGAAGTCTCCCTGACAAACGTGCCTCGTCTGCAGAGCTCTGGTTTCTCTGTGAGCGGTTTCACTCTCTGCTGCTCTTCAGACTGTTTCATTAATCACTCGGTGCCAACTCACTGCTGCCTCATTTGTCCTGCTCCTGTTTCATAATGATCAGACATTTTTTTGTGTTTTTTTTTTTTTTTTCTTCCAAGAATAAGTAAAAATATATTTTTTCGGTCAATCATTTGAACAATCAACGTAAACCAATAAACCTGGAAACTTTGTCATTGCTTATTTAAATACCAACTTTTTTTCCTTCCACTTTTTTCTCCAAATAATGTATCGATTGGAATGGCAGCCATGCAGACACGTGCAAATAGACATGTGTTTTTCTACATTTTCTTGTACACATATGGATTAACCTAGTGATAAGTTTATCAATAGTTGATTAATCACATGTTCTTCAAAATAATTGTATTTACTCTATTTAGACAATTACCTCAACTGGGTTTAGTTGCAAATAATGAAAATGTGGATTCAAACAAAAGAAAATGAATAAGAGGGCTCATTTCAAAAGTAGTGCTGTAAATCCAACTGAATCTAACTTTGAAACCCTTCAAAGGGAAAAGATTGAACATATAAAGTGCAACAGGTTTCAACAGCATGGTAGCTAAATGTACATGTATTGTCATTAGACTTGTACGACTTGAGATTTTATGAGTCCTTGTGACATTTTCTTTTGTTTATCCACTTTTTTGTTTGCTTTTTGTTTTTCCCCACAAAATTATCGGATGACGTACTAGTATTGTAAATTTAAGCATTTTTGAATTGAACCATGCTGTTGAATTCTTGACTTGACCTGAACAAATGTGTGTCAGGGAACCTCACTATTCTTATACAGACCATTACAATATCTAAAAGCCATTCTGGTGTTTAAAATGTGTGCCACTATCTAGAGGCACACACTGCTTACTTGACTGACTTCATTCTTCTGCAGTCTGTCCTGGAAATTAAAAACTGTTCAAGTAAATGTCAAAGTAAAATCAGTGAATGCCATACAGAAAAAATATTATTCGAGCTGAACATACCAGGTGTGAACATGATGAAAATAACATTACAGCGCACTTAACACAGACCACAGTGCAGCGTGTCCATAGTAGTATTGTGAGATTTACATCAGTTGCAATGGCAGTGTCATTGACATTTTTCAACATTTTATCTGGCTACTCTTTGAAATGGGCAAGAAGCATCAGAAAAGCCGTACAGGGTTGATCAAGCCCTGCCCAGGTTTGGCTCTGAATAGTGCCTGTTCTGCTGGGTGGCTCAGAATGAGCAAACTGAGAACAGCGGGATTCATTTAAACTTGGTGGCTGCACACTCTTCAAAGTTGTCATCACTCTGGATATCGCTTAAATATGTGAAATGAAGCCTCCTTCCAGGTTCTTGGCAGAGGAAAGGCCATTGCTTGAGTATCTCTTTTGTCTCCTTCAGTCCTGACACTATGTCTCACCTTTTGTGAGTGAAATGTTTTTCTTTCTTTTCTTTTTTTGTTGTATCATTGTCTTTGTCATGATTAGCTCTTCTTGTTTTAGCTTTTGTCAGCCATATACAGTACATCTTTGTGCACGCACTTTGCATTGAGAGGGCTGGAATTTTCAGACAGTCTTTTCTGGATGAGAGGACTTGGAATCATCTGTAGTTGTCTTTGTGCACTATGAACTGTTTTTTAGCGAGTCAAACCCATGTGTCAACAACCTGGTCATCACTTTCATCCTGTAAGGATTTTGGACAGTGAATTACCATCTTGCTTGTGGTTTCAGTGATGTGCCTCTTTCCTAGTGTTCTCTTCTCAGTGTCCAATAACTTTCTTCTACCTGTGGGAATCTTATTCAAAGGTATTTTAAAGCTGTAATATTGTCTTCTGTGAGAGGAGTTCATCCATGCTCTGATGCAGGAGAGGCTTGATTCTCAAGTTCTTGTTTTTCTTTCTTTTTAATCAAAAGGGGTCTATTAAACAAATATAAATCTGGACCCACCAATCTCTTTTACAATGACTCCTTTACCTGGAGACAAAGGTGAAGTTGTTCATATAAAACATTCAGTTTCTACATGCAGAACATAGTTGTGCACGCAGCCATAGGCATATTGTCTCAGGCCATTTCGACCAAGGGTCTTTCTGTGTGGAGATTTAAATGTCAAGTTTCAGGAAAGCGTGACATCAGTACACACATTGTTGCACAAAATTGCACGCATGAATTAGGCTCGGACGTCATCATTTCTCCCTAAACTGTCACTTTTTCAAGGTAAACAGTTTGGAAGGTGTTTGAATCCCTGTTTATGTAACTAGAAATGCTGTATGTGAAATAAATATTTTATTATTTGTATGTGAATGAAAGTAACAAACGCAGATGTAAGTGTTCAGTGATAATGTGGACAGGGCCTCAGCCTGCCTACTAATGTACACACATTCATATTCTCCAGCCTCTGCCACTGTTGTCTCAAAAAAAGTTGAAGAAAAATGTCAAAGTATATATAATAAACCATACATACAACTGAAAACTGCATGCTATTAAACAGTAAATACATATCAGGCGATAACTTTTCTGATTCCTGTGGGCCTCAAGACTGCTACAAGGTCATCTGCCTCCATATAGTTGAGGACTGAGAAAGGAAGTTAGGTCCCTCACCTTTTCATGACTCCAAGAGAGGAAAAAAAGATAAAATCACTGTTTGGTGCACAGAAGATTGCAAAGCATTGATCATTTTCTAATTTTAGTTTATGCTGTCACCTTCAAGCACAGTCATACACATACACACAATAGTGAGCTCAGGGCCAGCATTCACGCTACAGTGCCATACGTTTTGACTCACCATCGCAAGTACATTGTTATCTTGCTAAACCTTGGTAACAAGCCAAAAAATTTGCATCGCAGAAAATGGGAGATAACTCTGGTATGTTGGTCAACTAACAAAAGTTTGCTATATGCAAAATACTTTAGATTTTTGATGGCCAATTTGTCAAACTGACAAAGAGGAGTTTGAGTTCAGTGTGTTGACAAAACCTCGGTCAGAAGTTATAAAACATTACAGAATGAAACTGAAGGGCAAACAAACAATACAAGGCAATTTTTATATTGAGGTTTTGATCAAATGTTGTTGATATCATATTGCTACTAAAGCTGACCGCATCATCACAGCTTTACTGATCAACAGTGCTGTGTTTAAAAGCAATGACTTTGTGTTCATTCCAACTGTACAGAGGCAGTGGGTAGAAATTAAGGCAACGTTATACATTTACGTAGTACATATCTTCAGCTGCTTGTCTGACATAATATATTTCTTACTCTAACTAATAAATGGTGTCACTAGTCATCTCCCATCAAAGTTAGGTCAACACGAGTCTGACGCATCAGAATCGCGTATTATGCAGAGAAAAGACACGTTTTTTTTAAAAAAGTTCCCTAATAGTTGACCTCAGTGTTAACAGAATCCACTAGAAATGTTGTCCACTGTTTAATATGCATTATATGGAGTGTGGTTTGTCTCTTCCTCACATACCTCTTAAAGTAGAAGTGTTTTCTGTCAAACTTCACTGTCCATAGCTGCAATGATGGATAATGGAGAGTAAAGTGGGGCTTGTGCCTTAGATGATCACAAGGAAACAATACCTTTATGTTTGTCACCAATAATGACAGGCAGGTGAGGTCAGCTGCTTGGCCACTCGGTGTATTGGCATTTTCACTCACCTGACTGGGTGATGAGCTTGAATCTCAGTCGTGGGTGGTAAATGTGTGACTTGCCTGGGAGTATATGAGCCAATGCTTGAAGTTGGTCTAGCAGTACAGATAAATGGCAAGTCATACAGTAATTTACAGCTCTTTCAAACAAAGTCATGTCCCTTGCATGGAGGCAGGCCTGACTGACAGTACACGGAAATATTTCACAGTGACAGACTCACAACATAAGCCTTTAAGTTTATTTTTTCTGTCCTTAGTTATCAGCTGTTCACACTGGAAAACTCTGACTCACAGCTTGAAGTTGAAGTTTTTTTTGCACTTCACAGTACTGGCAGAAATACATGGAAGTGCTGTTGTCACCAATGCAGCGTGGCCCCAAATTGTCACCTACAATAGATATTATGGTTGCCCAAACCACATGACCAGAAGTTGTCACAAGTCCATGCACTTCAAACTGTCTCAGATCTGACAACATGCTAGAAAACACTCCTTCCTGACCAAAGGATTTAAAGTCAGTCTCTTCATCCAACAGTAGTAACTGCATGTTGTCAAGACTGGAATGATGGAAAGTCAGCAAGAGTGAAGTACGGCCCCACATGCTTGTTTGGTTTGTTTCTTAACTGACCCAAGTGGGTTGAAAACTTCAAATGTATCCTGATAGAAAATCAGGTTTAGGATGATGTCACCAGCTCATAAACAGGTCATTGGATCTCACGACAAATCTCACTCAAGAGGATGTCTGAAACAGGATGATGTGGAGATTTAACACATTTCCAACACAGCAGGATCTTTAGCTATAGCTCATGACGTGTGATTTAGGGTTACATACTGTGCTTAATAGTCAATTCTGTCTTAATTGGTGCCCAGGTAAATATTTTCTAGGCAAACATGGGCAAAATTCTTCTCAAAACAGTGCCTTCTATTAAACTCAGTGGAGAGTGTTCCTGACGAAAGAAAAACTGAACCAATCTCAGCATCCAACAAGTATATTTTATGGAGCAATTCAGTACACAGAAATACAATATACACTCAGTGTCCTTTTTTCCACTTAAGACATAATTGCCCATGGCCAAGAGGAAAAGAATTTGGCTTGTAGAAGGTTGCTGGTTTAAATCCTTGGGTTTGTCTTTGTAGTTTATTTGAATCGTCGGATTATGCTTAAATTGTATGGTGTTTCTGGCAGCCTCTGTTGCTAGTCATATGGACTTTTTATTTCAGTGTATTCACTCATGCTATTGTCACCATGGTAATTTCTTCTACATCATTACCAGGACTAATTCTACTGCTATTACTGCAGCTGCAAATACAGCAGTTGTCATCACTCTGGCCATTAAGCAACATTTCTTGGTTATCATCATCATCATTATGTAGCTTTAGCTGCATCACTACAAACAAGATTCACAAATAGATAAAAAAAGAAGAAAAAAAAGAAATGGTGGCTGTCTGTTTCATCATTATCATCTTGCCTCACTTTAAAGGAGACATAGAATGGTCTTTTTGAACCAAAAATCAAGATGACTAATGTCTACTTAAACAACAAACAAAATAATTATTAACAAAATAATATTTATGGTCAAAAACCTCATAGTCTTTTCAGATTAAGCCACTTTATTGCTGCTTTCTGACAGCATTTGAACAGGCGCTCTGTTTCGGAGCTAATGCCTGCTCCCCAGAACACTGAGTCTCTTGCGATTGGCCAGCTACCAAGCGCATTCCTACTCGCTTGTGATTGGTCAGCTACGAGCGGACTAACTGCTGCGCAGTCCTGCGTATTGCCCAAAGTTTGTATAACTATTCACTTCAGTGTGACTGCTACGAACAAACAGCATTTCAGGAAACTTAGCAGGGATATTACTATCAAAAATAAAAGATAGATCTGCTCTTTTTTCCTCATTAGAAGGGAGTCTATGAAGCATCTGGTGTTGTTTTTGACAACCAACAACAGAGCAACAATGAACTGAACCTTTCTTCTGAGACATGTTGCTCTCAACAGATACAGTAGTTGTAATGGTGGAAGTGATTCAGCTTCTTCTTCTTCAGGTTGAATGTTCACGCCCATGACCGGGAGTAGCTGTTGGGGAGGGTTCGTTGCATGGCAAATGTGCTAGTTGCCCAACTAAACTCGACTTTTCAAAACCTCTTGCTTGAGCTCAGTAAACAGAGAAGCCCTTTTTTTCTCAAAAGTGGCTGATTTGTTTATTGTGACACTTTAGTGATGCTTCGATACAGGAGGGACACGGGGACACACCAAAAAACATCAGAAATTTGATTTTCCAGTTAATGTCCCCTTTATTATTCACACACTCTCCTCCCTGCTATTTCCTGAGTGGATTTTAAATCATTGGACACACCCCACTATCATGCATGAATATGACTCTATTACAGGGATGTAACCTCCAGGCACCAGGTAAAACCCTAGTGCGGGTCAGTTGACCTGCTGACTTAAGATAAAGAGATAACTCTTGATGCCATATGAAATCCCACTGCTGCTTATACTAATCCTGTGGTCTCACAACAGTGACAACCTATGGGAATAACTGCCTCCCGAGGGCCCCATCCACATGCATTATTCACAGACAGGTGGAGCTAAGTCACTGCCTCTGCAACTTATGGCTTATATTCCACAGGGCTAAAGAGGGTCTCACTCTGACTTAAGGTTGAATTTTTTAATGAACAGCAGACTGTGAACACTTCCTCAGAAGGCAGGAATGCAGAAAGAGAAGCAAACAGCTAAGGTGGATTTTAATGGGCATGATGGAGTGTAATGAAGATACTTTTCATTACTGTTCTGTTGGTGTGTGTGATGAATGAATTGAGCACAAATGTATAAAAGAACAAGGCACAGGTGTGGATGGAGTGTTTATTTGGTTAACATGTGGTTGTTGTGTGGCTGAGGAGAGCAGAAAGAGAAGCAAACAGCTAAGGTGGATTTTAATGGGCATGATGGAGATTTTACAGAGTTAAAATATTCAGGGGAGAACAGTCTCTTACACACTCAGACTCATTCTGTCTGTCTGAGAAATGTCAGACATTGTAAGTTATCTAACTGGATGTTTGCACTTTTCTGTAACTAGTCTGAAACATTCACTTGTGTTAGTAATAAGCCACATTTGTTTAAATTATTTCCATAATGAAGCACCAGAATTCATTATTTCTTAGTTCTCTTATGGAAGGGACACAAACATATAATAAAAAAAAATGTTTCCTAATAGTTGTTGTAGCACAACTTACAGGAGACTAATTTAGATGACACTACACTGTATTGTGGTGAAGAAATTGAACATCTGCTTCGTCAGAATTGCAATTTGTAGACGGCCCCTGCATGTTTGTCTCGCAGCCTGCTGCTTGTACAGATGAAAACCAGGTTGTAGCTGATTGTCTTTCTTACTTTTGAACTTACTTGTATCACAATAATAACAACAGGATACAAAAAAATATCAACAGTGCAATGTAATTTTTTTTTACACAGATGTCATGTCCTGGGCTCCATAGAATCCAGCTGATGTTTTAGAACTGGTGTTGATATCATTATCCATTATCGGCAACTGCCTCTGTCTTTTAGACCACTAATGAGCTGAGCATATGGTGTATGTGCATGTTTGTCATATCTGCGTACTTCACAGGCTATGAAGAGGGAAGAGAGTGAAGCCATTATATTTTTGTAATTGTCTGTGAAAAGAGATCTGTTAATGTGCCGTGCCATCCTGTTACCGTGGCATCTTTTCCCTCAGATCAAAAAAAAGATGAGGCTTTATCTGATCTGGCACCAACATTTCATGTGCTTTTGTTCAGTCAGTGCAACTTCTCCCCCTGTTGTACAGTGCTGACACAGTATGTGTCATCTGGTGTCCGGAGTGGAAGGAATGCCAGAAAATATATAGTAAAACTTTTTTCTGTTTCTTTGGTTTAAGAAGCTATGATATCAAAACACAGTCTCATTAACAAAGTTGCATCTGAATATTTTAGCTTGCTTATTTTTGAAACATTCAAACTGAATATTGATTATTAGATAATAGCAGAATAATTTAGTATAAATAATTAATGAATCAATAGTTTCTACTTTAGTATGTGTGTTCGTTTGTGTGTTTCTTTGCAAACATATATCAAAGCTACAGTGTGTGTGAGAAGAACCAACCAAACTACGTACACACAGCTAAATTGCCAGCAAATCCAACAGTGTGAGACATCTTTCTGTAATAGTGGAGCCTGTCATATTACTCAGCTGTGACATTCTCTGTCACTCATGTCAGAAAGAACAAGAGGCCCATAAAAATGAGAGATAAAGCAAGTCAACCGCTGTTATTTACCCAGGCTTCTTCTCTCGTATCAGTAGATGGAGCCACACTGGCTGGCTGTGCACTGGCGTTTAGTATTGTTTCCTAACAACTGGAAGGTCACCTGCAACTCTTAAAAATGAATGAATGGATAAGATCATTTTAACCTGTGATATTTTTAAACCAGCTTGCATGCACATCATATTTGCCAGATTTTCAACGATACTGAAGTGAGGGAACCTGAACAACATCCTCGAAACTGCAGGTAGTGTTTCTTGAAGGTTGTCATGCTGGATCTTAACGTCTGCATTTGTCCTTAAGAGGTCTACCTCTTTTCAGTGTCACTTTGATTTAGTTCTGCTCCCTTCATCCAGCAAATCCACATTTAGTAATTGTGGCCTCAGGGTTCCATTATAACAAAATATATCACAAACAAATTTTTCCACAATGACTCTAGATGTGGTTTGAAGTCTTAAGGCATTGCCTTATGTGATGATGCTGCTGCGGGGAAGTTTTACGTCTGACGACTTTCTGCAGGTCCTCTGCAGTCACGTGGGGATTTAATTTTGTCTGTGTTCCTTCTTAGCTTCAACATTTCTTCTTAACTTAATTTTAGACAGTGGATATTCTAAGCTGTTTTCACTTTCTTTTCTTTTTTTTTTTTTAATATGTTGAGTTTGGGAATGTATCAAACTATGTTTCCATTAGAGCGGTGGTTCTCAAACCTGCGAAAAATATTGAGCTCTTGAAGAAACACCATTACAGACTTTTCACAGGAGGCAGATTTATTCCGAATAAAATCATTTGCTCTCTCATCCTCCTCCTCTTCCTCACATACACTTCAGACACTGGTATAGACAAATTAGATTAAGAAGGAGTGAGAGATGAGGTGACTCAGCTCGACTCTGATTACATACCCTGGTATATACAATAGAATCGTCTTTCTGATTTTCTCGCAGTACCACCAGAGGAAGCTCATAGCACAGTTTGAGAACCATGACATTTGATCATTCCTTATCTTGAACTATGAAATTCTCCAAACTCTGTATCATCTTTTAACTCTCTACCTAAAACAAATTTTGGTTTGTTATTAATTAGTGTTATTTTTATTGTTGTTATATTTTCCATTTGGATACTGCATAAAAACACTCTGCTGCTCTGTTTTGAAAGGTACTCTATAATTCAAGTAGTTATTATTATTATTATTATTATTATTATTATTATTATTATTATTATTATTGTATTTCTAGACTCTAGAAAGATTATCTAACTAATTAAAATGATACAATCACTAGAGGTCATGAAGGAGACGGAAAGTACAAATGGGTAAATCAGACAGGATTTGTTTCATAAAAATATGCCTAGATTTATTTATATTAATTTTAAAATCAAACAGATAAATATTTATGTCATTTTTTAAAAATGTTTAATGTTTAATGGTTAAAAGTTTAAAATGCTCCAAATTTGATAAAAGAAATGGAATTAAACAAAACAGTGAAGACAAAAAAGCCTTTAACAATAGTGACGTAAGTTGTCTATAGGCCACCCCTCACTGCCTCTGCTCCATGCATTATTCTGTTATTGTTAGCTTGGCCATGGCTGCCCTTTGTATCCACACTGTATAACCTACGTCAGCTTGTCTCAGATGACACCATCTTCTTAATTGCCTTACTGTCCTTGCTCTCTTTGTAGTTTTGTTTAGTTTTTTTTTCCCTGGTGTTGTTTGACACTAGAAACAAGGTCAGTTCTGAGGGCCTAGGAAAGGCTGACAAGGCATCAGTTGAAAGAGAAAACATATCAGTGGAATGTCCTTGTTAAATGTGTTTGTAGTTAAAAAAGCTGTTTGCCAATGAGGTAACCGAAACATGGATCTTATTTGTAATAATAAGAATAAGGTGGTGTACCAGTGACAATGATTAATATGGAAATGTATGTAGAGCAGATGTCTTCAATGGGGGTCTAGGGGCCATGTTGGGCTGCAGGGGGGGGTCGCAAAATGTTTGGTTGATTAGACACTTTTTAAATATTTGTACATTTGAAATAAAAACATTAGTTTGAATAGTTTGTATGCATAATCATCATGCAATCAACACACATTGTTTGTCATTGGTATCAGTTAACAAAGTATGTTTATTAATGACGTTGGCACAGCCACCCGTCTCACTGTACCTTGCAAATGTTTAAAATGAAACCATGAACATATGAACTTATGTATTATTTGAAGAGCTTTTTTGAATGCACAATAACACCGTACATTTATACATGACACTAGGCCCAATTTGATATAAAAGCAATTTTATACAATGCATATAGTAGGGGGTCCCTGCTTCATCAGTTTGGGGGTCTGGACATTGAAGACCCCTAATGTGGAGCAAAATATGTGTATGGTTTTACCAGGAACCTTTTCTTTGTTCTTGTCAGATTTATGGTCCCCACTGCTGAACAGTGCTCTCAGGATATGAAACACAAGCTCTGTCAACGAACTGTCTTCCAGCAGAACAGAACAAATTAAAGTCAGAGAAGTTAAAAGTTGTTTAAGACTTGTCTTCCTCTCGTGGTTCCTGTAGATGTCAAGCGCAGAGAGATGAGAAACAAAGATATCCTCAGACTGCTGCAGAGAAGGGATTGAGACCAGAGTGAGAGAGAGGGAGAGAATAATGTTTCTTACTCGCTTTCTCAGTTCTCAGACCACTTTCACTCGTGTTTTAAATATCCTTTCTGGAGTTGACTTTGAGAAGTTTGAGTTGATTTTATACATTTTATAAAAAAATTTAAAAAATCCAAAAAACTGAAAAACAACAATCTGTACACACAAATATAGATGCTGGACTGTTGGGCAGTTTACTGCATTTTCAGTGATCCATCTTATTTACCAGGAAATATCTTAGATGTGAGGGGAGAAGTAAAAATGGCAGTTCACAAAGGCAGTCAGAGCAACTCCATGCTATTTTGGGTGTCTGCCTCAGGTCATTGTAATGCTGAAGGTGATCTCTGGCCCTTGTCTAAGGCCACATGAACAGTGAAGTAGCCTTTCTCTAAGGACATTGCCAGCTGCTACATCCTGACCAATCTACTGCCCGGAACACACCACCAGGTTGACCGTTGGGCAGCTGATGACCATCCACAGCCGATGTCTAGGTGCTGTGTTGCGTTCATGTCGACGGGGCTTCGTGGTCATTTCAGCATGTTGACTTGGCATCAGCATCTGGCGGTGAAAGAAGTCGCAGAAAGGCAAACACCAGGGTCTCATTTTTCTAAACCTTCTTCCATAGCTTCAGTATTGACTTAGATATTTAGACATGGATATAAGCTGCTCATCTGGGGTGAAAAATAAACAAACCCTTAATATGAGCCTTCTACTGCTAACAAGCTTTCCTGATGAATACAGACTGCCACCACCTGCTGGTAAGGAGGGTCATTTTCTCTCAGACAGATGCAGAACATACGTACTGATAGCTTATGACCTTTGTGCTACTTTTGTCCCCAACATGACAAGTGAGGCAGGGATGCAGTTGTTTGTCATATTTGTTGGTGGTCAACTGTCAGTGCAATGTGTCCAGGACTTTAATGTCCCTGGATCTGAGAAGCACCCACACACCACTATACTTCACCTTCAAAAGGTGAAGTATAGTGGTGTTCACCAGTGGTCATTGAGTTATGTCTGGTGAACAGCAGTCACCAGACATAATTCAATGAGTTCTGCACAGGGGGAAAGGTTTTACTCATGAGCACAAAGTTATATTTGTTATAATCTAGAGAGTCTTTAAATGCTGCTCTGCAAACTCAAAGTGGACAGCCATATGCCTCTGGCTTCCATCTGTCCATTCTACCATTCAGGTCTGATTGATGGGATGTCATTGAGATGGTTGTCCTTCAGACCCCACGTCACCCATTTTAGCTTACTTAATGGCACTTTTCCACCATGCAGTTCTAGCACAGCTCAGCTCGACTCAGATAGATACATGAGCTGATTATTAAATATGACATCAACAGGCTGCCCGCCTCTGATAAGTCAGACAGTGTCATTACTGGAACAGTCATGAGTGCCATGTCCGACACAGGAATCAACCCGAAATGCAGATCGAGCTGTAGATGAGTTAAAAAAGACTTAAAAATCCTGAAAACTTGTGTTCATTTCCAACATTAGCAAGGAAAATTCTAAAATCTCAATATTTAACAGAGGAGTCTGGTATTTAGGGACAGTATTGCTGAAAGCTGCCGACCGTGAGCCGAATCTCAACTCATTCAGATGTATTTGATCTGGTAATCTGGTCATTCGGCTGAACTAATCTTTCTAATGAACTGATTCTGATGATTCAGTTCACTGTAAAGAATTGCTTTGCTTGTCACTAGTTTCTGTACATATATAACGACGTCATGGCAGTTTTTTTGCAGCCGTGCTATGACGACCCTACATGGAGGAGGTACTATAGTTATGGAAAACAATGTGCCTGATAATAAACCAAGTAGAGTAGAGTCGAGCCAAGCCATGCTAGAACTGAATAGGGAAAAGTGCCATTAGTTACCAGCCAACCTTATGGATAGCACTGGCCTGGTGGTTCCAGGCTTTTCAAATTTATAGATACCACTGTGCTCCTGGTTACTATCAGACAATTCATACCTCTTCCCTAATGTATACGTCACAATTTTATTGTGGAGATGCCACAGGAAAATTAAGCAAAGCAGACTCAACAAGCCCACATTTCAAAATGACACAGAAATGGGTCTGAATGCTGATGACTCGGCACTTTCTGGATTCACTGTGTTTGATGAAACCAAAGAAAATGCAGGAAGGAGAGGAAGTGACAGCAGAAAAAGACCAGTGAGTACAGGAGAGAGAAATTTGTCCAATGAGGTTTTTTCTCCGCTTTCCCATACCAGACCTTAGTGAATCCCCATCTAATAAGGTAGATTGAGACAAGTCTGTAGTAATGGCAGATGGTGAGAGAAGGGAAATGAATGCTGACCCATGACATTCAGAAACCATGTGATACTGTAAGCAGAAGAGACACTGATCAGAGTGAAACTCCACTCCAGTTCTTATGCCTCTCCTCACTTCATCTCCCCGCCATCGTTTCCACTGTGCTGTGTTGTTTTTCCATTTCCACCCCTCTGCCTCCCCATCAACTCGTCTAATGATAGCTATTGGTTTTTTTTTAATTGCCCACAATCAACCCCCTTGCCCAGCTTCACTGTGTCTCACCGTTTTAATTCTCTGCTCCTCTTCATTCCCCTTCACAGTCTCTTAGCACATTCTCCTGACTTTACTTTCCACCTCTGATGTCCTTTTCATTCATCTTATTCTACTTTTTCTGCTTGTCTCAATTGTAAGGTTGGACCTGCCTGATTAAAGCGATATTCCTCAAGAAAAAATGTGAACTTTCTGTTGTTCACTCTATGGCTGACTTCTTGAAAAGCATGATAAGTTAGCTGTTTGAATATCAACTCATGTAAATATAATTTTTAGGCAATTAAAGTGCAGCAGTTGTAGTAGTTTGGGCATGTACTCAGTCTATTCCATCACCAAATATACAGTACATTTAACTGTTACACATTTGCCAATGAAAGTTGTGTCACCGACGCATTGCTCTGACATAAGATTTCCATTAAATCAAATCGAAGATTGCAAATACAGCCCTGGCAATCATCACAAATAAACAAACAAACACACAGCCTGGTGGTAAATTAGCCTCAGGTAAGAAAGGGACAGAAGATGATTAACCTCTTAAATCATAATGCACCACTATAAACATGAACAACAAGCAAGATGTATAAAATCCTCATTTGTCAATATGATACTCTTTTTAACACCTTGCTTCAGCATCCACATGAACCTACATGATACATGATATGATATTTAAAATATTGCAGTGCAGGACACTCTTTGTGAGCAGAGCTATGGATTTGGTTTGGTAGTGTCAATGTCACTCAACTGCTGTTGTCCAAATGATGATGACATTTTGTTATTCCCATATATTTGTTGCATTTTAGTGATTTTTTTTTTAAACAAATGAACGTGTATAGGTTTTAGTGACGTACCTATAACATATTGCTTTTCATTAAAACAGAGTGCCTGTTCAGAGGCTGGCAGAGAGCAGCAATAAACTGGCTTAATCTAAAGAGACCTATGAGGTTTTTGATCATAAATATTATTTAATTTATCTAAGTAGACATCAGTAATCTCGATTTTTGGTTCAAAAAGACCATTCTATGTGACCTTTAAAATGTGATTTCATCATATAAATGATCAAATGTTCAGCTCTGGCATCCCCTATGTTGTCTTGAATTGTAAGAACCACGATGGAGGGTTATTGATTATCTGCTGACATATAACACAGCAGTAAGTGAGACGTTGTGATGGAGTCGGTGTCATGTTTATACCTCTGCATCTTTGCTGACAACATGACAAATGGACAGCTGCCATTCTGTGCTGTTGGTCTGATAAATGGAGTATTGATTGACATCTCACGTCCATTAATACACAACAGGGTTCAGCCACCTTTTGAATGCTGCATTAGCACTGTTGCTTACCCTGCTGCTAGACTTACCTCTGAGAGCTGTGTGTCATAACCACTGGAAGATGAATGGATCAGGACAAACTATTTAATCCATCGTCTGTGGAACAAGTCAAATAAACCACAGGGAAAATGAGAGAGGAGCAGCTGGCACAGGGCTGTGTGCTGAATAGAAGATGAAAGCAAATGATGCAATACAAAAGCTAAGGTCTCATTGTTTACAGTATTATTTGCACCATGCAAACACCATTTCAGGCCAAATATCATGTGAGAGATCTGGTTATCCGTGGTCATGAAATGCTTTTTGCTGTCATGAATAGTAACCTTAATCTTGAGGTTCAGTCCACATCTACAGTAATCTCTATGCACTATTGATGTGACTGTATTTGTGTGTTCGTTTTCTTGGCTTTGTAAGGACCAAAAATCGTATAAACCATACGGATTGAGGACATTTTGGGAAAGTGAGGGCATTTTGGTTGGTCCTCACATCTGGTTAAGATCTGGTTTTAGGGTTTGAGTTAGAATTGGGTTTAGGTTTGGGTTTGGTTATTTAAAAAAACCTGTGCAAATCCGACAAAATTTGTGTTGTTATATGTTATATGGGAAGCCGTTCCTGTCACTTAAATGAAGTGTACATGAACGTGTACATGAAGAAATACACATTTGGAGTTATTTCCATCTTTGGATCTGCTGGCTTATGCCAAGCAGGTTTTCTCAAGCAAAATATTGCTTTATTTATTTCAAAGTAAGTTAGTTTTAATATATTATAAATACTTTAAGGAATAGGTCTACATAATTCTGTGTTTTATTTCCAAGTAGTTTTGGTCTCCACTTACTGTATAAAGGGTTGCATATAAACAGCAATGAAATGTCAACACTTTTCTTTTGGTAGTCGTTCATAAATGCAACAAACTATTGTTATTTTAGATATATGTATTATATCTGTATAAATAACCTAATACATGTTATTTATACATATTATCTTCATTTTATTATATATTTATTCATTTTATTTGGGTAGAGAGGGCACAAATGTTGCTCTTTTCATACTAAAGGTTGCAGACCCCTGGGCTAGTGAATGCATTATATCTGTGACGGTCCTCACTTTGACTGCTGTACAAACATGTGTGTGTGTGTGTGTGTGTGTGTGGGGGGGGGGGTCTCATAGTTCATTCATAATTTGTTCCTTTGTTGATTGGCTCTTCCTGTTTCATCCTTAAGTGCATGATATTGTGATGTGAACCCCTCACTCTACTCCTTTCACCGTCACCTCTCCACCCACCTGGTTTGCTTTTCGAGTGGTCACTGTTATGGTTTGTGTTTGTGTGGGCAGTGCAGTGCAAGGTGGAACTGTTGCATCACTTCATTAGTTAACACTCTCACGCCTCTCTCTCACACACACACACAAAACTTCACTACAGATGGTGAATGAAAATGGCCGCACATCTGTAGAGCTCCTCATTCATCAAGGTTATTAAAAGTTTTAGGTCATTACCTACATTTGTTCTCTCCCTGTCTGCAGTTTTATGATGTGCACACAGATAATAAAACACACAATAATCCATCTTGCTGCCAATAGCTGATCATTAAAAATAATAATAATAATAATAATGAGAAGAGAGCAGGAAGAAGAGTTTACTCAAAATAATAATTCAATTACAAATCTAGGCAGTATAGAAATGATGAGCAATCTAGACTGTGACAGCCTGTCTAATTATGAAACAGTAATTTTCTTTTACATTTCCCGTAATAACATAATGTGATATCCATGCATTGGCCAAATTAATTTTGTGTAGAGGTCATGTAGTTTAAGTGCTAAGTGTCTAATTTATCACTTTTAATATTTCAGATTTCAAATCCGTTTGAGTCTAATGCTCTTCAGTCAGCAGCCCGTCCTCACACCACAGATATTGTTCTAGATGACCACAAGTACGATACAATAGATTCTGTTTTTGAGTTATATGAGCAAGATTTATTGAATGATTGTCCTTCACATTCACAACTAAATCCATATGTAATATAAAAGCTGATAGTTATTGCAAGAGGAAATTATGTATTGACTAATCACTTGGGGTTTTTTTTTTTCCACAATCCTATAAAAAGTTTTTTGTATGTGAACTGACAGCAGATGATTATGCATGACAAGAAGAAAGCAACAACTAAAACTTACACACAAAATATGTCTAATGATTTATTGATTCATTCATTGTTTCTATTTTTCTTTTCCCTGCTGTTTTTCATTTACTTCACTTCTAGGTAAATCATGTATTTGTTTAATTAAATTCAAATAAATTAGCTCAGTTTAAGAAAAAGTGAGACTGCTACTCTGTTATAAAGTCAATAGGATCTAAATTAAAAAGGTCCATCAACCATGAAGAAACAAACACTCTCTCTCACTCACTGCTGCCAGTGGTCACCTTGTCACTCTGTGATCTATACTTGAGTCCAACCCAGGGCAGACACATGCTGCTCACATCTCACTGAAGATATGATTCACACTGTGACTGTACAGTATGTCACTGAGCCCCAGTCCAGAGTGATGATGTTTACGCAGTGGCTCACACACATCATCTTACACACCTCATTTGGAATGAACACACTGTCACTTTGAAAGATAATTCCATCCCTGTCTACTGTGCCACATGGTAGTTATTTAAGGCCTGGCCTTTCCAAGGCTAATGAGCATAGTGTTGGGGAAGCAGTGCTGCACGTGTCCTGTAATCATCTGCACTTTGTTCCCATGATGTTCCCATGAGATGTTGAAGTTTTACACTGAAACGGTGTCATGCTTCAGAGCACTCAAACAGAACACTGAGTCGCATTGGTTTGAAAAGTACTGAAAATATGACAATAAGCGATCTAATGAATGGACTGCTAATTAAAAAAATCCTTGTGGAAACATTTGAATACTTCAAGTCACTGGTAATGTTGTCCCATATAATAAGAATGTATTTGTGGTCTGCTCCATATAATAAAATAGCAGAGAACCTCTCTGTGGAGTATGACTGAAAGTGAGTAGTACTGCAGTAAGCACGTGGGAAATGTGAACTCCTTTATAATTATGGATATGGAATGCTATGGTGTTATTATGGACAGTAGTATTGTAGTACCAGTAGTACAGGTGTCTTGTGTGTGGGAAACAGTGGACATAGTGGTTCGGCACTACATAGTCTAACAAGAGAAAGCATTCAGAGAGCACAAACCTCTGCCAAAACCCATCAGTTCCCTCAGTACACTACTACACAACTAAAACATGTCCTCCATCCCCAGAAAATTGTACCCCAATATGTTATTTGTGACCACCCTATGCCTTCAAACGCCTTATATGTCATCTCAAAAATGTCAACTAATGCTGAAGGTGAGTTCCCCCACCATCATGTTGCTTGTGGTTTTTGTACTAATCTACTTAATTTTACATAAACCAGCAGCACACTAAAGCAATCCGGTCTTTACCACCAGAATTACACAAACGTTAAATACATTAAAAGGCTAGAGATTGTATAAGACCAGAAAAGTTACTTCATTTTCATTTGTATGGACTGATGAGATTTGAACATCACTTATAAGATGTGGGCTGGTCTCATGTGAACTGTCTCTGGTAGAGTAAATAAACCGACAGTTCATAGAATCACAACTGTCAAAAGCATTGTAGGATATTTTATGACAACCTCTTACTATTTGCCATAATCCCTGTATAAATTGAAATGCTGTCTGATGATGGAGCAGTTTCTCCTGAAGCATGTTGACCAACCTGTCAAGGGTGCCTTTTAACTGCAGTTTTAAAGAGAGTTCAACTGATTACTCTTACATTTAAAGAGTAATCATTTAAAGAGTAATCAAGAGTAAACATGAGCATCATTCTGCTCTTGTCTAATTTTCTGCACATGGAAGTGTTTATTCAGATGAGCTATTAAAGAAATAGCCTTGATTTTTGGGTTATAAGCACTAATCAACTAACATTGCTACAGAAAATTATGATAACTGTACCATTTAATTTTGACAAAGTAACTTTTAGAATGCATATTTTAAACACTGGAGACAATGAATCAATTATGACAGCAAATTATTATTTGTAATTTGTTATTACTTCTTACACAGCACAGAACAGTTATTGTAGAATGTTTAGACAAAATGGTTTCCAATGTGTTAACTCCTCAAAACAAACATAAGTTAAGGCATTTTAAATGATCAATAATGACACTTTTCTACTTCTAAGTTTGTGTCATCATAGATTGTTATCTGATTTTAAGGGGGAATTTATACATGATGATGTTCATCTCTACTTCATACTCCTTCGAGATAATGCTCAGTGTATATTCACAAGACTGTTTCTCATGGACTTATTTCAGCTTCTGCAGTAGAGCCACTCAAACCAGTCAAAACATGTGAGAGTGTGTGTGTGTGGCTGTTTCTGACATGAAGCAAAGTCCTACTGAGACAGAGCTTTATATTTGAGGTCCTGTTTAATGTAAGGGATGAGGTTTTGGTCAGGCTGTCCCAGTGAATGGAAGTTGATGCAGTTTTCCTACCTAGAGTAGCTGTGTGGCTGTGTGCGCCTGTGTGTGTGTGCACGTCTGCGTAAGTTTCCAGCTGATCGGAGAGTGTCTGGCCGCACGTTAATCCAGCCCTCGTTCTCTTGATCAGTGAGCATCAGGCTGTGAGCCGCAGAAGGGAAGCACTCATCGATCCCATCTACCTGCTGGACCCTGTGAGAGGTCAGCCATGTCACGCTTAAGGTGACTGGAGCATATGTTCACACACACACCTGACTCAGCAACTCCGATGCACATGTAGGATAATGAATGCCGTATAGATCCACACACAGGTGTGTACCTGTTTCTGTGCAAGTTAATCCAGAGTGCAGTCAATCACAAATAATCAGTGCTTCGGTTAGGTCAAGCCACGAATCAAGCTTTTAATTAAGCCTTTCACAGCCTCCAGTGCTGCACTTTCATCTTCTGCATTTCATTACATTAGCACTTAATTACCATCCAAGGTTGAAACTTAGTTAGTTGAAAACTTAACTCACAATGATTTACATTCTATAAGTGAAAGCTTAAAGTTTAGGAGTCATGTTGTTGAGACATGCGCTTCAAATTTTAAGAATTGTGTGTATAGTTCAATTGCTTGGGGGGGGGCACCCACCCTTAAAAGTATGAAGTAAAGAGCCCAACAGCAGAATGTGATCTTCAGTGCTAATGTCATGTGACATTCCAGAGAAAGTATCTCTTAATCTGTCATGGTTTGAACGGTGGAGTAAGAGAAGACAGACAAAGAACAGCAGAACAAACAGAGAGGCTACAGGAAAAGTGATCACAACACGCACACACACACACACACACACACACACACGCACACACACACACACACACGTACAGGCTGACCTGGGGTTGGCTTGTGTGGTTTGGATGAGCAGTGAAATGGCATGGCGTTAATGATGTTAGGATCAGGGCACGTGAGGCTCCGTGCACCATTGGACATGTGTTGTGATGTGCAGTTGTGTTCACACACAGACACGGACTTAGTGTCTTTTGTCTCTCCTGTTCTTCAAAGACATTGTTGATGACAGCCCATGTATAAGGGTGTGTATGAATGTCCTGTGTGTATACACAGTACATGTACAGACACTGTTAACCCTCAGGTCCTGTAGAACCCGCATTTATCCTGCTGTGGCACATCGTCAGCCAGCATCTGCTAACCAGAGGCCTGGTTATAATTAGGAAGGCCATTAACACTCCTTCATTATTCAATTGATCTGAATTAATGTCCTAATGTCCCTTCCTGTGTTGCAGTCTCACCCATTCCTTCTTGCTCATTTTCTTTCTCGTTTGCATGTTGAACACACAGCACTTCCAGAGTCTGCTCAGTGGTCACTGGACAACAGTGTGAATGTGAAACAGGTTGCTGCTGGAACAGAGTGGGCATGTTGACACATCCATGTTGGGATGAACAGAGGTTAAAATTGAAGAAAATTGAATATTGGTATTTGTGAGCTTCTTATTGTTCATCCATATGATCTTGGTTGGTTTTGAACATTGTGAATTCCTCCCCGTTTGTCATGCTGTCCTCCCCAAATCCCCCTCCCCCACATACAACTTTTCATTGTTTTCATTGTTTTCTCTCTGTTTTACGCATCTTGTCATTCATTTTCTCCCTTCTCTTCCATCACATTTGTGCTTTATTTTCCACGTTCTTCTCAGGTCTCCTCATCTCCTCCTCTGTGATTTTTTTTATTTTTTAATCTCTCTTGCTCATATTTCTTTTTCTCTTTTTTTGTGTCGCTTTCTTTTGTGTTTTGACTCTCTTCCCCTCTTTTTGTTATGTCTCAGCTTTTCATGTTCTTTTCTAGTCCTTCTGACATCCGTCCTCTAATGTAAACCCTGACTGGTTCCAATGACTTTATTGTTTTGCCTGGAAAGATTCATTTGTTGACTGATTGTGGTGTGGCATGTGCAAGCCTCCAGGTCACCAGTTTAATTGATGATAATGGATGTTGCGATGTTGTAAATGAGGCTGATAGGCTTTATTTTGTTGTGCCCTGCTGCTGCTGACGGTATGCGCTGTCTATCTGCTCTTTTCTTCTGAATCTCCCTCATGCTGTCCCTGCCTTTGTTTTTTCAGAGCTTTCGAGTGTTGGTGACCACTCAAACCTGCTTTACATTACAGCTCTGCATATAGTGTCTGTGTGCAGCACTTTCTGTCACTACCAAGTGTGTATGAGTATGCATTATGATTGCCCATTTAGAGGCGTTTAATATTCAGCCTCTGCTGGGGCGTCACCCGGTTTTTGCATGGGATGTCAATTTTTTTCCAGAAATCACACTTTAATAAATAATGCTATTACCCACACATGTCAATTACGTGACATGTATGCCCCCTGTGCACACCACTTTATATGCTTTAATATTACGATTCTTTGCTCAGGAGGACATTTTATGTTACATTCATCTTCTGTTGTGACCACAAAACCACATAAGACGACTGTGGTCATCTTACGTTCTTCTGTTCAAAGAACTTAAGATAATATGGTAAATGATATGGTCACCTTTAAGAATCTGATCGCTCATTTTGAAGCTGTGTCCTACTTTATTGCCTGTTTTCCTCTAAATGTGAACATAATTTATAAAACTGACATTAGGTTTTATTGATGAAGTGATTGAGACCATTAACTCCTCAGGAAAATGTTTTGTGGTGTTAGAAATCAAGAGAGAAGTAGAAGCTTACTTTCACGTAGACTTCCATTCAAGCTACTTGCAGAGAATATCCTGGTGGATATTCAGTATATTCTTACTTCCTGATAGGCAACGGGTGATAACAGTGTGAACTGTTTAAAAAGTTTGTCTGTGTTGTCTGAGTTTGGTTTGGCTGAGCACAGCTGTGAACTAGGGAGACGTCCAGGTCCATCAAAGACAGACAGAGCATTTATCTGTGTGGTACTGTGCACACACAACAGACTGACTTTCTGATTCATATAGCCTGCCATTAGAGCTCAATAGACACCCTGCTTAATTTATAGGACAGAGAACCATCCCATTCATTCTTAATGCCAGCTTTCCAATAGTGCAATGGCTCCGTAGTGCAGCACACTGCTGGACTGTACTGCTCTCCACCTCAACAACAAGCCCTTTATTTTACTGTATATACATCTTTTTATAAGATTCAGAGGGAGCAGAGCCAGGACTGAAAATATGGGTGGAAAATATGATCTAGAAAAATATTGTGTATAGGTTTGATAGTGTGACCATGTTCTTTGTTTAAGGGTATGAACCTTATCATATATGATGTGAGGTGATTTTTTTTCTCTTTTGTTTCTTTGTTTCTCAGATATTTTCTGGGGCCAGTCTATTTCACAGTAATAGGCCCAGCAGAACAGCGTATATGTGGAGGGATTTGGTTAATACTGTGTCACACTGGATGTGTCTCATTGCCTGCTCCTCTCTCTGTCATCCTGTCCTTGTTGAATAACGATGCAGTCACATGTTTTGTGGTCTTCACCCTGAAACCCTGCTAATTGGCCATGGGGAAGATGAGAGCAGAAAGCACAGGGACAGAAATCGATTCTTACTGCACATGGCGAGTTTTATTTGAATGGAGTTGATAGTAATATCTTTAAGTTCAAATTCTCCTATAGTATTTTACCTTTGCACATTGCCTTTGCTGGTTGCACTATATTGTTTTACTTGTGCATGTGAATGTGTCTGAATGTGTGTGTGTTCAACATAACCCAACAAAGGAAGGATTTGATTTTCACCAATCTGGATGGGGGTTTTACCTCAGAGCATTTCCCCCGTAATATTAAA
This sequence comes from Brachirus orientalis, assembly GCA_016785285.1. NCBI lineage: Eukaryota > Metazoa > Chordata > Actinopteri > Pleuronectiformes > Soleidae > Brachirus > Brachirus orientalis. The sequence goes on from JAFBJR010000137.1 coordinate 3,723,001, forward strand.
TTCTGAAGCTCCTCAAAATCCATCTATCCATAATTATCTTGACTGTTTTTAGTTAATGCTGGCTGACATTATTGGTCCAGATGGAGGAAGCCACCATGGACATCGCAGATCGCAGATCAAAACACACACAAAATACAAATTTAACATTTGGGCTAAAGTTTAAAGTGATGAGGAAATAATGAAGAGGTCACAATGGACCCTCTGAACAGCAGCCATTTTGACATGTTTTGGCATGAAAAGCAAATATTTTACTGATCACATTAACAATGGCTGCATTTACTCTCACTCATTTTCTACCACTTTTTCCTTCACTGAGGGTTGCGGGAAGCACTGGTGCCTAACTCCAGCTGACATAGGGTGAGAGGCAGGGTACACCCTGGACAGGTTGCCAGTCCATCACATGGCCACATAGAGAAAGACAATCATTCACTCTCACATTCACACCTATGGGCAATTTAGAGTGTCCAACTGGCCTAATCCCCAAATCTGCTTTTCTGTTTTTGGACTGTGGAAGGAAACTGGAAAACCCATGCACACATGGGGAGAACATGCAAACTCCATGCAAAAAGGCCCATTCAGTCATAAATTAATTCAAGAGCAGGCATGATCCAAAGCTAGTAATTAAAATTATATTACCGGAATAACATCACAACTAAAGTAAATATGCCTCAACTTTAGCAATCAGTAAGAGTATGACATGAGCTACATATTATTTATGGATAGGTTATGAAAGGATAATTTCAGTCATTTTTGTCATATGGTTCACTGTGAACAACATCATTATGACATCATTGTAATATTAGTGCTGTAGCTAGTGTTAACCTGGTTATGTACAGTGTATTATGTGGTACACAGGTTATACATCAGGCATCTGACTGTGGAGTCAGAGTTACATCCAAATCTTACATCCAAAATCAGGTGAAAATCAGGTGAAAATCACGTGAACGGTGTAGGAATTACAACAGTGTGTATATGTGCCTCCCACTTTTTAAGGGACCAAAAGTAATGGGACAAATTAACAATCATAAATCAAACTTTCACTTTTGAATACTTGGTTGCAAATCCTTTGCAGTCAATTACAGCCTGAAATCTGGAACGCATAGACGTCACCAGACGCTGGGTTTCATCCCTGGTGATGCTCTGCCAGGCCTCTACTGCAACTGTCTTCATTTCCTGCTTATTCTTGGGGCATTTTCCCTTCAGTTTTGTCTTCAGCAAGTGAAATGCATGCTCAATCGGATTCAGATCAGGTGATTGACTTGGCCATTGCATAACATTCCACTTCTTTGCCTTAAAAAAACTCTTAGGTTGCTTTCACGGTATGCTTTGGGTCATTGTTCATCTGCACTGTGAAGTGCCGTCCAGTGAGTTCTGAAGCATTTGGCTGAATATGAGCAGATAATATTGCCCGAAACACTTCAGAATTCATCCTGCTGCTTTTGTCAGAAGTCACATCATCAATAAATACAAGGGAACCAGTTCCATTGGCAGCCATACATGCCCACACCATGACACTACCACCATGCTTCACTGATGGGGTGGTATGCTGTGGATCATGAGCAGTTCCTTTCCTTCTCCATACTCTTCTCTTCCCATCACTCTGGTACAAGTTGATCTTTGTCTCATCTGTCCATAGGATGTTGTTCCAGAACTGTGAAGGCTTTTTAGATGTTGTTTGGCAAACTCTAATCTGGCCTTTTTTCAGGCTCACCAATGGTTTACATCTTGTGCTGAACCCTCTGTATTCACTCTGGTGAAGTTTTCTCTTGATTGTTGACTTTAACACACATACACCTACCTCCTGGAGAGTGTTCTTGATCTGGCCAACTGTTGTGAAGGGTGTTTTCTTCACCAGGGAAAGAATTCTTCGGTCATTCACCACAGTTGTTTTCCGTGGTCTTCTGGGTCTTTTGGTGTTGCTGAGCTCACGGTGCGTTCTTTCTTTTTTAAGAATGTTCCAAACAGTTGATTTGGCCACACATAATGTTTTTGCTATCTCTCTGATGGGTTTTGTTTTGATTATTCTAATGAATATGTTCAGTTTGCAGTGGGTTTAAACTGTTGGCCAAAGCGCGGCAGATTTGGTGTAATAGAATGTTCCAACCTCATCGAGCAGCTGTAGCCTTGGATGTGTTGCATCAAACAAATGAATTTGTGATTACAAGAAAGAATATAGAAAGCATATAATCTCTTTTCCGTCTAAGGCTCAGTGGAGCTGTTTGGATGAGCTAGAGATTTCAGTGGTGAAGACCGTGTGCCTGAACCTGCATGTGCTCTTTGCTAACTTCCTATTGTCTTCTCTTCCTGTTGGTTCTTTCTGTACCTTGTTTAAATGAAAACCATTTAACTTCTATGGACACAGTGAAACATCTCTATCAAGTTTCACTGAGCTTGTAAAAAAAAGCTGACAACCGAATGAGTTTTGTTCTTACAAATTCTCGTCTGATATGAAACTTGCAGTACAGCAGAAATGTCAATCGTGAGTGGACCTCTGACTAAACTATTTGACTCATATCGTGTATATTCAGAGAGATTAGAACAGTAACAACAGAAGAGATGTTACAAAAGATATTGTTTAAGAATTATCACGTTAATCAGTTAAACAGTGTATCTTCATAGAAAAAAGGTTCTAGGTATGAACCTGTCCGCTGATGGTTAACTGTGTGGAGTCTCTCCTTGCCTGCATGGGTTTTTCTTCAGAAAATCTGACAACATGTCCAGTAGAGCAGAACATTTAGTTAATTTTGAATCAAAATGGCAATTTAAAACAGTGCAATTAGGAAATTGCAAAGGCTGCAATTTGCTAATTGCTAATTAGGGAATAAAGGAAATAAAATTGTTATACTTCATTTAGAGCAAAAATCAATTTCGGTGTTAATGCATCTTCATTTTCGATCACATAGTGAAAAATGATCTTAAGTTTGGAAATATATTGTAAGATGCCCTTGCAACTTTGTTTTCTATGGTTGCCCTTCCAATAAAACTGTGCCATTATGAAGTTTCTTACTGCCCCAACATGACAGTGTCCCAGAGGTTGCTGGGTGCCATAAAGGATGTCCCTGTATATTCTCACAGGTGTGTGAGAATGTGGAAAATAATATAATAGTGGCATCTGCCCCACTGGTGTGCAGTAGGTACCCTTTTAATTTTCGCCCCTGCCCTGTGTGTTTGTGTTATAGTGAACTGTCGAGACAGACTGTTTTGATAATAACTTCGAAATCCACAAGCGGCGATAACGGTTCCACACTGGAGCTTCAATGCAAGCAGAAAATAGAAAATTTGAATAAATAAAGTGACTCAAGTCGGCAGCTGAGGGAATATAAAGACCTGGTCAATATTTAAGAGGAAGTAACAAAAAGGCAAAACCTCAGTTAGTAGCTGGCTGTTTGGCCTACGGCTCATGCTTTTTTTAAAGTGCTGCATATGGCAACAATACGTCAGCACCTTTTTTGGGAATGCATGTAATTAAATCTGCCTCAGTACGTATTATCTTTGAATATAAATCTGGACTGACAGTCACCCTGGTAAGTGTCTTTGGACAGAGACAGGTAATTGAATGAAGCGTGGGTTCATTTTAGTCTCTCATTCAATATGTTGATATCTCCCTTTGACAGACAGGGTGATTGGTGCTCATGCATCATATGCTTTTACTGCACAAATTTTCTGACAAGGAAGACATTAATGGTTGTTGTCTTTATTAAACCTTAAATTTCAAATTTTATTTAAGTCTGTGTCCATTGTATTGAATCACATTATATCGAGGTAGTTTACATAGGAAGCACTTAGGGGAGGAGGTGCACACGTTTGTGCAGCATGAACAGCAACTTCACCAGGCTGCAAATGCCACACTCTAGCCTCTTCATTTTCAACTGTGGCTGTACCAAGCCTTCAGCGTATTTTATAATTAACATATGTCATGCGTATATTCAGCCATATTTGAGACAATTTTTGCTAATATATTAAATAAAATGAGCACTTTCAGCTCAGCTGCCACTCTACTGCTGTCTTGTATAGTAAGTTTGAAATCCTTCATGCACATTTAGCAAAGTGGCACAGACACCAAAGTCACAAATTAATCTTACTGATGGAGGATTTTCCTCTTTGGACATTTTATAAGTCTTGGTTTACAGCAAGAAGAGGAGAAAAAAAATGGCAAAAATATAGTTTTAAGGTAATGAAAACTTAAGCAGGCTTTGGTGAAGAAGATCTGTTTTTCTGTCTGTAAGAGCAAGTGACCATCTTTCAGGCCAATTCACAGAAATAGGACTTTCACATAATTTACAGTTGTAGGTAGGAACATAGAGCAGGAAGGACTTAAAAGGAAGGGTTTCATCTTTTAGAAGCATGGAATATATTAAAGTAAAAACAAACTGTCTAGTATTTTATTCTCAGTTGTTATCAGTTTCTGGTGTATATCTGTAGTCATTTACATTGCATAAATGATTATGTTTATGGTCAACCACATTAAAACATGTGGTGGAGCTGCTGACTGAACTAACACTGTCCAGATACAGTGGCATTTTATGGACACTCTATCAGAGTGGGTGCTGTTATGACCAGTTCTGTGCTTATTTGGTGTAAATGCTCTGTTTTCAGGTTGAATGGACCACTGTAGCCATTTCATCATTTTCCTCTAGACTCTGACTCTGCCTCTGTCCTTGGTACTGAATTCACTCAAAGACAAGTCGTCCTCTGTTCAGTGGCCAGTGGTTCTCAAATGTTTATACAACTTGAGAAAATATATAATATAATATAATAGTATCACTATTATCACCAACGTTAAAAGTGGTATAAATAGGCTGAATAAAGTCTGCTACAGACCTTTCACACAAGTCAGATTTTAATTATAATTTGCATTATTGTTATTAGTTTGATGTTTTTTTATGTGTATGTTTACATAGAAATAGACAAAATTGTCATCTTATATGATATCCTAGCTGATCAGTCTGGGCTGAGGCAGAACATGACACTCTGTAATGAGCAGAAATAATGTACAATTATGCACAGTATGTATTTTGAATTAAAAAGCTGCTTTACCTCCATGCCTTTGCCAATGCAATGACAGAAATACCTTCATCTTTTCCTCCCACTTCTACTTTACTCTCACACTGTCCCTGTGTGGATGTCACTGTCTCCTCATTGCCTCCTGGAACAGATACATTATCTCATTTTCATTACCCCCAACCCTCTTTTCCCTTCTCCCTCTCTCAGTCTGTTGAGTTTAATCATATACCTTCCCCCTTTGTGTCTGCCCTGCCTCTGTCATTCTGCTTGTCTGCTGTTTCCCATCCCATTTCCTGTCCTCTTTAAAAAACTTGTGCACAGACAGAGTAAGTGCTGCTCAGAGTTCAGCTCCCACAGAGCCTGTGCTGTACAGTGTGAGGCTTTAATAGAACAGCATGAGGTGACTCCTCACCTTGACCTAAACTGTGTGTGTGTGTGTGTGTGTGTGTGTGTGTATGTACCTGGTATTCTTAATGTTGTCGGGATTTAAATCTGTTTACACAGAAACATTATGCGGGCTTATCTTTCTTATGGGCACAAAAATCAAGTCCCCATAATGTAAATTACTACATTTTAAGGTGAAGACATGTTTTAAAGTTAGGCTGAGGTTAGGGTTAGGTTAAGGTTAGGGTCGGGATTAGGATTATGGCACTAGTAATTATGGTTAAGGTTAAAGTCTCCAGGAAATGAATGTAAGTCACTGCAGTGTCCTCTGACGTCATGTAAACCAATGTGTGTGTGTGTGCTTGCATGTGCATGTTGGTATGCATCTGCTGTATACTTGTCTGTCATTACATGTTTACTGTTGTTTTGACTGTAATCACAATCTTGCATGCATTTCCATCTGCTGGATCTTAGCAGTTATCAGAATGAGGAAGATGTGAGCTACATGGTACTGTGTGCTACATTCATTTTCATTTAGTTTGATTTTGACATTTGTATTCTATTTTATAAAACACAGACAGCATTTCACCAAAAATCCAAATAGAAATGTTGTCATTTAGATTTATTTGTTGAAAGTGAAAATGATTATTTAGTGGAATGAGCTTGATGTGCAATCATAGGTTTCCTGTTCTAAATTCTAGCCACTTTAGTTTATTTTAATGGCCTGTGACCATGTGTCACCCTCTTGATCATACTCTAGAGGTTTTCATTAGGGTTCAGTTCTGGAGATTGGGCTGGTCATGGCAGGCTTTTTAACCTAGTTGCGCAGCATGGAGCATTGTCTTCTTGCAAAAACCTTGCTCCAGAGTTTTGGAACATTGCGAGAAGCAACGTTTCCTTGAGGATTACTTTGTACAAGGTTTGATTCATGCATTCCTCACAAAGACAGAGGTCACACTGGGTGTGAAACTCTCTTGCTTTTAAGCCTCTCCAGGTCTCAGTTAAAACATTGGGAAAGTAGGTGCTGGAAGCTGGGAAGCTGAAAACTGGAATCATTAGAGATGATGACTCTTCCCCAGTCCCTTTTTAAAGATATAATCAACATTACAGTCACAGTAAGAAAGAATACAATTCCTCTTTATTCCATCCCTTTTCCTTTTCACTGGTTTATGATTAATAGGTGTTTTTGGATTGCAGTTACTTTTTGGGTGCCACTAGCATTATGTTTCCTACCACCTGGTCCTATGGGGAAAATGTTTCAGTGGCCTCTTAATTATTTGTAGAGATGTGAGTGAATCTGTTTTTTTGGATGGAGAGAGTGGAGGAGAGAAAATATCAATGATAAAGGCACAACCACACATAATATTCACACACAAACACATATTATTCAATGCCACTTACATAGATAATAATAAATATATTTTTCATTGCATAATTTGGATAGTGGAAATGTTTTGGTCTACACCAGTAAAGTATTTCTATAGGTTGTTTAAGTTGCTACATTAAATTAGATTCTGATTAAACAATACACATCATCATCCTTAATTACCTTTCTTTTTATTTGTGTCTTGAGTCTTATGCCACTGAAGCCGACTCACTCTCATTGTACTGTAGAAGGAAAAGGTTGCTCGGCAACATGCAGTGTACTGCAGAGTAAGTCAGCGAGTTTTCGGTACTACTACAAAGAAGCTATATCAAGTTCTAAAGAACAAAATGCATCCTCGCCTCATAAGTTGATTTTCTCACTGTTGAAATGAAATGTATCTGTAGTGAGAGATGAGCAAGTGTTGATCTTTGTCTGCCCTTTAGCTTCATAATGTCATCTCATCATCAAAGTTCTCTCCTCTGCCTCTCCTTCATCCTCCAGCTCAGTCCTAGAGGGAGGCTTGTCAGAATGAGACAGCTCTGGAAGCTGACATTCTCACGCATGCACACTATGTGCTCATGCACCCTGAGTTTGGCATGAGGCTGTTGATGGTGAGATACTGATGGGTCACATGCATTCCTGACCTGAGACTTTACTAATGGAGCGACCAGAGCTTGACTGAGCCTTCAGTCTGTCTCACCACAGTAACAGGACACCAGTCTGTGGGTAGAGGCTCTGAGGGCGGTGTCTGCTGGTATGTGTGGCAGCTTTGGCTCATGCTCAGAGTTCTCTGAGAGAGAGAGACAGACTGTTGTGGGAGTGAGAGGGGCTGTGAAAGGTCAAAGGTAAACATCTGGGCTGCTACTGGGGATTGTAAGATGATTATTATGTCAAGTTTTTGGAAGGAATATTAACAAGCAGCACTCATTTGATACCGGATACTTTTGAAAACAGCATCATATTCTTTGAATCTGACTTTAATCCCTGTGTGCTGGAACCTTTGAACGGTTCATTCCCTCAGACATTGATTTTAAACCCAGAGCTTGTTCTTTATCTTTGCCACCTGTGATGTTGCATCACTGCCTCGTCCTTCAAACCCAGGGCTTGTGGTGTCCTGCAGTTTTTTTTAACCACTTACATAAGAGTATTTTTGGACAGAACAACATGCAGTAAGGTACTGAGTTAAAAACTTTGTAGCATAATTGCCCTCAGTGGGAATGGTTTCTTTAAATGAGTGCCACTTGTAGTGAAGTATACACATCCTTGCAAATAATCTCATGCTTGCCTTTATTTTTCTTTTCACCATTTTCAGAGGTTTTCTAAAGTACATATCACCACAACGAAAACATTGCCATCTTACCAGCAAGATATATTCTTTTGAATGTTCCTAAATATAGTTATTTTTGCTTTTATTAACGTCTTTTATTTATATGCACTTAGTAGGACTGTGCATTGTTTATAATTGATTCATAGTTTTCCGAAGTGTAATAATAGAGCTTAGTGTTGTTTTGGTTTTGTTGTTTTTGGCTTGCACTTCACTAAGGATACTTGCACTTGCAGATATTGATGAAAGAGCTCACCATGAGATACGAACAGTTGGACTAGATTCTTACCTGTTTCAGTGAAGGCCTAGAGGCTTCATGAATAAATAATGACACGGATGCTGCCTGTAACAAATCCACCACACTTTGATCCTTTAATGGCCGCTCTTCTCTGTGGTTGGCAAAACGATTCTTGAATTTTTTTTCTTTCGTTTTTCCTCCATCATCTTGTAACATATGCAGTTTTAGCAGTAGCTGACCAATCTTGAGGGCCAAGAGCCTGGGGTGTTGTTGTGGGCACACTGGGGCCTAATGGACCCCAACTACACACTTCCATAATTGTTTAGACCTTTAGGGGGTCCTCTCAATAGCAAAACACATTGTCCAGACTCAAAAGTTGTGTGTAATTGTGCATGTGCCGGTCTTCTCAATGTGAATAAATGCACCTATACTGTTACCACAATGGTCTGAGTGCTGTATCAAAAACAGATATACCCAAATTAGAAGGCTTATTTACTGAGTTTGTTTGACATGGATAGAGATGAAGCAGTGGCTGAAAACTTAAATGCCCTTCAGAATCATATAAGTTGCAGTTACATTTTACAGGGGAAAGAGTAGATAAGATAAGAAAGTATCTCCTCCAGTCAAAATTCAATATATGGATTTAGTTTGTAGTCATCTGGGTGGTGGGTGGAAAACAATGTCTGAAAACAGCAACCAGACTTGGCCTGTACACTTTCCCCTTCTTATCCAATCTAATGAATTTCTTCTTTGAGTCCAGAACACACCGTGGAGACCGACGACACAAGACAATTCACATTTACATTTCAGATTTTGAGAACACCATTTGGCGTTTAAGCCTGCACCACTTCATGCTCATGCTTGGTAATTGAAACTCTTTTCTGCAGATGTAAGTTTCCCCAACTTACATTAAAAACAGAGTACGAGTGACACACCATCTGTATGAGAATGCAGTCAGATGTGCACTTTAGTATGTGATGCATTGTAGAACAAATCTTGCTCATGACATATTATAACATACTTACACATTGACACGTTTTAATAGCTGTCACTTCCCATTTGGTAAAAACCTGCTGTTACATCTCACCATCACTCTTCTCTGTTCTTACATCTTGAGTATCTCTATCTGTCATTTTCCCATCTTTCTCTTCCCTCTCTTTCTTCTATCTTCCATCTTTGCTCTCCCTCCTACTGGGTGATGATGGTGCTCTTGGTCTCTTGGTGGTTTTTGGCAGTCAGTGCCTTGAACACTGTCCTACTGAGCCTTGTATTTCTGACCTATTAAATATCATATGGACATATTTTAAAACCCCTTGTAAAGTGCCAATTCATTAGGTTGATGTCTGTTCATACAAAATAAACCAAGCAATGTGGGGTTTTTTTCTGAAAATTGTGAGTTTCAGGTTTTAGGGGACATTTGGGATACTCTGTGGCTCTGCAAATGAATAGCTCTGATATTTCAGTGTTACACAGACAGGCAGGGAGCTTTTAAGGAAAGAACTGGAGCCAGTCAGAAGAAGTTGTGAAGTGTGGAGTGCCTGGGGTGGCTGTCATTCAGGCAGTAGGCAGGTTGTCCATTAATCAGAAGGTCAGCTATTTATTTCCTGACTCCTCATATTTGTATGTTGGTGTTTCCTTGACACAGAACTAGGGCTGCAGCTATCAATTATTTTAGTAATCTATTGATTATTCTGATGATTAATCATCAAAGTAATTGGATTAAAAAAACTGGGACATTCTGCATTCGGTACTGTGTTTCTCAGTTTAGTTTGTAGTGGCCCCATACCTTTGACACTTTTTGTCATTGCGTATCTTTCCCTTGCTCGCTGCCTTCATCTCTGTCCGTCATGGCAGGTGAGACGAGGTGGTGTTGATGGACGAGGGTGGGGGTTAGTTAGTGTCTGAAGATAATATGTTACCCTAATAAAGGAAAATGTCCACTAAAAAAATAAATTGTTTTATTTTTGCCTTTCAGAACAAAAAAGAAAAATGGATCAAAGAGACACATTGTTCCCTTAAACAGACTTGGTCATTGCCTGTCCAAAATGAAAGAAGACTTTTCTGCTTCTTTTCCTGACAACTTTAAATCTAAATACATGACATAAACAGCAAAAAAAAAACAATGCTGAGTTCTCTTTACACTTCAAACTTACACTTTAATAAGCAGCCATTATAATAAATTAAGTGATATAATTGAAGTGATTACCTGACTGTGCTCTTTGACTTTCGTCTCATCTGAATTTGTAGAACGAGTACTTGCAACGGAGACCTATTTTCAGGCTTTACCGGGCAACATGAAATACTATTTTCCGATTGGCAGATAGCTAATTCAAAACAACTGTATTAATGGACTACGCAGAGCAATCTGCCTTCCAATCATCCATTCATAGATCACTAATTTATGTGCAGCGAGTTTTATCACTTAACAGAGTGAGGAATGTCGTGGGGCGTGTGAACCTATTGAAATGCATGTGTCTCACGCTGGATGCATGAGATTTGAGAACTCTGATCACATCAGTAATCATCCTGGCAAAACATTGGTGTAAGTGAGCTCAGATAATATGCCTTCAGTAATTTTAGTAATCAAATAACTCAAATTATTTGAACAATTGTTTCAGCCCTACACAGAACCCCAAAGTGTGGGAATAAATGGGATGTGTGATAGACAGCCAAATTGGGTTAATGTGTGAATGGCTTGGTGACTCAGGCCCCATCCATTTCACGTTTGTGTATGGACCACCCACATTTTCAGGAGTTGGCTGTTTTTCATCTCGATTATCAGCCATGAACTAAAAGCTATGTTTACTTTCTTATTCACTTTCTCTAACTTGCATGTGCCTAGTTTACCTAAATGATTCCATGATATAAATTTTTTGTAGCATTACAATGGATGCAGATGACTTCAGAAAAAGAGATGAATTGCTTGTCTGGACACAGAATGTGAAATTTTTAAATAAAAATGTAGTAATATAGCTGTAGCCTCAGACAATGAGGAAAAGTCCCGGTGGAAAAGTCATGGTAAAACAAGAATAATGTCCATAAAGAGACACTCTGGGGTATAGTCCTCTGATGTGGTTCATTTTAATTGACTGTGCATTATTATACTGTCAGCACACTACATTGCACTGTAGTCCTCTGAGTTATGTAGGAGATGGATTCATGGAGAATGTCATAGGACACTGTAATTAAAAATGGAGCTGAACTCATAACCTTGTCTCCCTCTGTTATCAAATCTGTTGCTGTAAGCAGCAAAGCAACCACTGGGAATATGGGACAGGCCACTTTAGTGGACAAGGCAGTGGTGGAAATTCTTACTGTGTGGATTCAGCATTCCACCTCCTCTGAGAATACGAAGCGCTGTAAAGTCAAGGTGACCAGCCACCATCAAAATCTCACTGTCCTACAGGTCTCTGAGTTAATGGACTCTGCTGCTCACAACTGCTTCTGCCTGACCATGCATTTCCCTTCAGATAGGTACACTGACCCTTTCTGAAGCAGATTGGAGTGACTGTGCATCCTAAACTGCCACAGATAAGAGGATCTATGACTAGAGGGGCTTGGAGTCAAGTGGGCACTGATTGTTTTTAAAGGCTGCACTGATGTATTGTAGATAGCATCAGAATGGTCACCTTCTTTCTAAGATTTCTCTTGAAGGGAAAAGGCAGATAATGTCTGTCTCTATCAAAGTATAATATTTGGACCAAAACACATGGTTACTATAACACAACATTTAAAAATATCTAATAAATCTCTAATAAACTAATAAAGGAAAATCTAAAGTTTCAAAAATAGCAACAGAACAAGAAAAGATAAACAAAGGGCAGTAAGATGAGACAAAAATGATTAATTAGAAGAGACAAGGCAACGTGGAAAACAAGATGATCAGAGTAATGTGAAAATGAAGTTACCGTGAAACACAAGGACCAGGTAAATACAATCATAGACTGTATATTAGGAAAAAATTAGGCCCAGGAAGTAGGATGGAAGTAGCACTTAGCCACCAGGGGGATATAAAAAGTATGGAAATACATGGGGAAAAAAGGCTTCAACTTCTCAATTGATTTACAACATCATCAAACATTTTCCTGAGAAGTTTATGGTTTCAGTCATCTTTTTGCCGTTGACGTCTTTGATTTTCCTTTTGACATGACTCTGGTCCAGTCCGAAATGTCAGAGCTTCACAGAGTTCATTTTGTAACAGCATTTTGTATTTGATTTTTATATTAAGTTTATGAGTATAACAAGACATAAGACACAGGGGAATCGTATCAGAATGGAACAGTCACTCACAAAGGTGGCAACTAGAGGGGAGAAAAGTACAGTGTAAAGCGGGAGGTAACATAAGGCAAGAGACAGAATCAACAAATTTTAAGATCCAAGGTTGATAAATGCTGAATAAACCAAAAACACCTACATACGTACAAAAAATATCCAAGACCAAAATGAAATATCTGAATGAAACTTAACAAATCATAATGTTATCCAGTGTTCACAAATCATGATACATACAATACTACACTATAAGCAATGGTAGACAAAATCGGTGCTGATCAAGCATGTATGATAGCTTATATGTAGTGTATATAGGACATACAGAACACTGTCACAGGAAAGACTTCAGAGGAGAATGCGATTACATGCTGACACTTGGTCACCTTACCTTTGCTGCTTCACTTAGCAGTTTATTCAGCACACATGGCTGCTCTTTGTGAAGGTGTAAAAGGCCAGGGGAGTCAATGTAACAGAATTAAACAGCACAAGGTCAGAAAGATTGTTGAATTTGCAAACCCAGAGTACATTCATCTATTGTGTGATGGCATGTGTCTTTGCTTCACAAGTCAAAGGGTCACCATGTGTCTCGAAGTGAAGGTAACATAGAGGAATCTCCTCAGCAATTGGGAAGATTTTTTTTTTTGTGATTGTAATTTTGTTGCGGCCTCCAGAAACTCATGTTTTCTTTGGTGTCTAACCTCCCTGGGTTCTCTGTCAGAGCCATTACGACTCTCATCTGTATCAGTCAGCTCTCTCTCCTGAGTCATCCATCAGTTAAGGCAGTCTACACTCACAGTGTCACTGAGCAACATTGCTTCACTTCTGTCAAGGTTAACCAACCAATATCACAGAAAAACGAGCTGAAAAATCATTTTCAGCACCATCTGACATGAGGCTTTTGACTGCCATTTGATGAGGTTTGAAAGACAGGCTGGAAATGAATCAAGAAATGGCAATTTGAAATGTTCTCTTTTTTTCTTTGATGTTTTACATGACTGTCAGGCCTGGGCTGTCACAATCCTAACCCAGACCTTTGTTTTACTTTTAGTGTTTTGACTTATTTAGACTTCATTTGGACTTTCATTTACCTGATTTGGCTTGAGTTTTATTTTCATTTTGTCGTTAGCGGTGTTGTGTTTTTGTCCGTGTTGATTTTTTATGGGTTTCCTGTTTTATTTTGACACATCCTCTTTTGTTAAGATACTCACCTGTTATCAGATGTTGCTGTCAAATTCAATTTCATATTTTCATATTTTTCACGACACGGTAAAATGCCTCCGTTTCAACATCTGACATGTTCTTTGTGTTCTACTGGCAATACAATAATATTACAGTTTTTATTTACATAAAAACAGCATACCAACTTTTTTAACAGATTTTTACCTGTGCTTACCTTATACCTATGTTATCAAGACAAATAATGACATGCTTGACATCTGATTATCCAATACAGATTAAATACAGACTGAGAAGTTCAGGACAATTCAACATTTTACCAAATATATGCATTTTCCCACAGTAATGTAAATATGAATACCTTTGTCCATTAATACTGAACTGAAATTAAAAACATAATATGTAACCAATGAATAGGGAAGATGCTCCACTATGGTGACCCCTAAAGGAAGAAGCTAAAAGAAGAAGAATATGTAAACCAAATGAACAGGCCACTACATTCTCATATACAACCATATTATATATTAGAAGACAAATAACATCCAGGCATTTGAAGGCAATGCGGCTTGGCGAGGACATTGACGGCCTTTTAACGCTCATTATGGAGCTCATGTTGATGCACATTTCAGCTGATGCTTTAGGTCATTTCAGTTCAGTGTCCTCATTATAGTCCCATTTCCAGGAATGAAGGAGTGGGACATTGTGAGCAAGCTAAAATATCCTCACAGACATAGTGCTGTTTAACCTGAAATGCTGTTTAGTACTTTCCTTTTGAAATGACCTCATTATTCATGTTTTGGGAAAAACCACTTGACTGTGCTGCTATTTGGCAAGTAGGTCTATACTGCATGAAAAAAAGAAAGCTATTCCAAAAACATATTTTGTTTGCCTTTATTACACAAAGTAAATAGATTGGAGTGATGTTCAGACAATGGTCCAACTATGAAGTAAGGAAGGAATAGTCAAACATAATTAATATTTTAGTGCTTTTGTCATGAATGTCTTGCTTGGAATGACATTTACAACGAGATACAACATAATAACATTAGCTTCTTGGATTTTAGAGGTTACTATATTTTTGAATCCACTTTGAGATTTTTTGCATCCAATCAAACACTGTGTTCATTCTGTACTCAACTGCTTTATAATGTCCCCACTGGAGCTGGACCCTCTCAGTGATTTACATAGGGACACGCAACACAGACAGGAAGTGGAAACATGTTGGTTGGGATGCAGTTTCTTCACTGGACTTTAAAGACAACTTAATCTCCCCAGCTATAAATCTTAGCTGCCAACCTGAGGGCACCTTCAGTCCCTTCTCTTTGTCTTTGAGATCTGGCTTCTTGTGAAATTTAGGTTGCTGACCTCAGGCATGACTACTCCAAATAATGGTACCCTATAATTGAATCAGTTGGGTTTGTTTCAATTGCTGTGTATATTTCTTTGGGTTCCCCCACCAACAGAGTTTATCATGTTTCTCCTCATTTCATCCTTTGCCCATTCCTCTCCAAACTTCCATTCTTCAATAACTCTCTTCTATTAGTTTTCATCCTCATGACCTGGGAGGAAATTGTTTTTCCTCGACACTTAAAACTCATTTACTGAAAGTTTTGGGGTTTTAATGTCTCTCCCAGGAAACTATCAGCTTTTGCCAGTTTATCCCTCTGCCTACTTTTCTGCACCTCCCACACACACACACACACACACAGAAAGACTTAATGATGAGGCCTTCCTCTTGTTAATGTCCATCTTCCTCCACACACGGGCAATTACCGTCCTCTGTCTCTTCGACTCCTCCCGTCTGTGAGCATATCCTGCACAGCCTTCTCTCATTGGCCCTTTTTATTCCCATGAGTCACCAGAGAGGAGCCACACAGACACAAAAGCACACACTCACACAGGGGCCAAGTCAAACATACACACACATACATAGAAACAAACTGCAGTGAATTATGTGAAGGAATTCCTTATTAAATACATGAATATATCTATTTATTTTGCTTATTCATAAGTGAGGACACTGTGGAGCTAATACATGTACAAAAATACACTTAAGTTAAAATTGTTACTTTCATAATCGACAGTGAATTACATTAGAAGATGATGCAAAATTTTTACAAGCATCCTTTCAAAATATATGATTTAGGTTTTACGATAAAAGACATTCACCACTTGATGCACTTATGGTAAGTGTTTTTTTACACAATAAGCAATAATATTGTTTATTGTCCAATCACTAGTGTAGTTTAAAAAAAAGCCACACTTGGTTGGTGAAGTGGTTAGCACTCGTGACCCGGTCGGAACAAGGACTTTCCTGCATGGAGTTTGCATGTTCTCCCTGCGTGTGTGTGTGGGTGTTTTCTCCAGTGTGGTGGGTTTCTGTGGATGTGTGTTTATAGAGCAGCACACTGTGGTGTGTAAGCTGTGACAGGCAAAGCCCAGGATAGACAGTAGTTTGTGCAGGTCCCTCAGTCAGCTGCTGACACCAAAGACTGTACTGCAGCTGCATGTCAACCAAGCAGTCTGCTCTGCTAACCAGCCTGTCTAACCCATTAATGTTCCTCTCCTTCACACTGCCTCATCACTAGACCACCCTGTATTTATCACTTCATACACTTGGCCATGTTACAACAGTGTGTCAGGACCCAAACGCAGGCAGGCTAGGAGGCAAGAGCGGTTTAAAGATTTATTAAGATCGCAAGACAAGGTGAAAGAATTAAGTGATAGTTATGTGGAAGATGAGCATCATCTTCTCACAACCGCAGGGAAAGTTTAGTGGAGAGGATGAGTCGTTCCACTGGTGAGGGACAGTGAAGATCATGCACAGTTCCAGGCAGTGGGAGAAACAGTGAATATACCAGGCAGTTTCAAATCCGATTCCAACCAGTGACGAGACACAGTGAAGACAGCAAAAGGTCCAAACAGCAGCAGTGAAGAAAGCCAGGAAATCACAGGGAGTAATCCAGACATACATGAACGGAGAACTAACTTGGAGAGACGAAGATAGTTTAGAGGTGACAGGATGTTACCGTAGCAAATATTGACAACGAACTGGCGAAGAGCATGTGCAGACCCAGACCCAGGAACAGTTGATTTTGAGCCACAGTAGGAAACACAGGAGGAGGCAAGGGAGGCACAAGGAGGATCATGACAGGCCAGCCATTTTTTGAGAGAAAGAGAGAGAGAGAGGGAGAGGTGCGAGCGCAAAGTCATAGCAGTTTTACTGTTGTTATAATGTAAAGCAAAACAAAAATAAATAAATAAAACACAAGTTTTAATATAAATACAGAGATTATGCTCTGTGCAAAAGCTCAGTCATGACTACAGCCCTGTCCACGATCAACATTACATACAGTTTACAAACAACATCATTTTAACGAGTTTTACTTTCATTTGTCAATATGTTTAATGGACATATCCATAACATCATGGGCCTGAACATGAATGTCATAAGATATCTTGCCCTCAGGCAGAACAGGCCTCCTGTTATTTTTGTTTTGCTTATGTATTTGTTATTTGCACAGCTGTGTCACAGCTGATGTGTCAAAATCCACCAAATAGTTTTTCATATCGTATCCATTGTTGATGTTTTACTTAAATGCGGCACAACAATTAGATCTCATATTGTGTGGTATAACATTCATCATAACATAAAATTCATCGATGTCATTAAATTAATTGAGACCATGCAAAACAAGAATCGGGTGGTTTCAATAAATTTCTTTTTTTTTTTTTTTTTACTTTTTATATTGCTGACAGAGTAATATCAAAACACTACATGCACCAACATCCCAGAAATGAGAGAGTGTCATCACTGGAAGAGTCATGGGTGCGACCTCCGACACAAGAATCAAACCAAACAATGCCAAACTGTAGATCAGAGTTAAAAAGACTTAAAAATCCTAAAAACGTGTTGACATTTGACAAGGAAATTTATAAAACCCTGCTCATGTTGAAGAGGTACTATTATCTGAGTATATTGAGTTAATTTAGTTTACCTTTAGTTTAAGAGGTCACTGTCCACAGCTTCTGGCACGTCCTCAACACAGAGTACATAACATACTGAGATGAAAATACACATTTATTCTTAAATAAAAGTAACTGTCACGTTTAAGTGGTCTTCACCATTGGGCTCAATCTGAATCTGGTCTAGGCTCATTCCCTGGAAGTTTGGCTGTCTGAGGGCAAGCAGCACTTTGTTGACCTTGGCAAGCACCAATGTTCCTGCAGGCAGTCTGTAGTACTATCTATGAACTTGGATGTCATGACCCAGAACATTTGTAAGTGTGTCCATCTCATTATCGCTCAGGTTGAGGACTGCTGACAAAGTGGATACCTGCTTTCTCAGCTTGGTTGAGAAAGAGTCTCAGGATGCAAGCTGTCGGATGTCATCTGACCAAAGTGAGTCTCTGCTTCAGGTCTTGCAAAGAAAAACGGATTGTCATCAGGTATACCACAGGTCCGCCGATGTGCAACCATGGACGAAATCATGTCTGGTGTTAGAAGGATGGGAACTTTCTTGTTTCTTTTCCCTCTTATTTCATTGCGCTGAAAATGATGACAAAGCTTTTGCTCCATCTCAGACAGTCCTAGTGCCGCATCTGAATGAATTCCTGAAGTATCTCTTAAAGTAAATGCACTGTGGCACCTTTGAAACCTCACCCTCTCTTCTGCAATTAAACAAGATCACCTCACAGAGAGTGTCATGGACCAAGCAGTCAAGGTGCAAAATAACACAGGATGTTGAAAAAAATAACAATTTTATTTTCTGTAGGTTCAAATCAAAAAATACAAATTATTAGAAAGCTGGGCCTAATAAAAGAGATCAACTTAACAAAACATTACTCAAAAAAAATATTACCATCAGAACTAACTCAACAACCTGACTTGACCAAATGAGACAAAGAGGGGACATATATACTGGCTGATCAGGCCATTTTAAACCAAGAGGGGAAACTAAACAAACACAATAACTAACCCCTCCAAAGCAAATGTAATAAATCCCCCCCTTGCTTGTCAGTTGTTGGTTTGGTCCAATTTCCAGGGCCGCTGTATTTAGGCAGGCACTACACTCAGCCACATCCTTTGGCCAAACCAGGAAGGAGAACTGGACTTCATGCATGCTAACTCAAAACAAAAGAAAAAGATTAATCAAAACAGTGAAATGACACAGAGCGTAAACTAAATGTGCGCGCTTAATTTAGAGTACTGTGTAATGTCAAAAGTAGAAGTAAATATGCTTTGTATTTTTTTTTTTAAACAAGACTATGGTTGTACTTGTTAAATTTGTGACTGCAAAATAAAACAAACTTAACCTAATGATGTGCATTTATGAACATCTGTATGAGTTAAAAAGTGTTAGAGAGTGAATATCACCAGACTTTATGCCATTGTGTGGCTGTGGACTCAGCCATCACAGAGTCACATTGGCCAGCTTAGACCAGTTCTTCTTATCTGGAAGATTCTCCAGCATGCCTCTGTATTCGTCCCTACACTTGTCAAGATGTATATGCATTTTCTTTACATCCTCAGTGAAAGGAAGGAGCTGGGAAGTGTTTCATTTTCCCTCCTTCGGAGTCTGAAGGGCACATGACGGCACACAAACACCCACTTTATCTCATAAAGACTTCTGGTTGTCTTCAGATCTTTCAAAAATGCTTCATCGACAGACTAGGCCATATGTGCTTCACACTCAAGAATACTGTATCTGCAATCTTAGTGTGTAACCAAGCTTCTGAGCCAATGATGGAATTTTATACATGTTTTTTTTTTTTCCTCATCAAAACCAGCCACTTCATTAACTGTTTTAACCACGAGGCTGAAGTTGAATTGAAGATTTCTATGTTCTGCCAGTTTTCTGTGACTGCACGAGTAATCGTCTTATTTCTCGCATCTTCTGTCTAATATAGTCGCGTTTAGTCTTGTCATGTCCATGTATATAATACAGATGCCCCCTGAGTCTTATAATGCTTGTCTCCTCATTTATGGTGTTTGTGACTTCATCCCAGTGCATCACATTTATCAGCTCTCACACCTTTCTGCTAAAACCTTCAGGAACAGTTTGAGCAAACACACACATTGATTGGATCCTGCTTCTGTCTGGCTTAAAGGTGTTGCATTTTTGCGCACTGGGACATTTGCATTCACACTGCTTTCCTTTTGAGCAAAGCTTTGCAGTTTATGCAATGCCTATAGTCACTTGCTATTACCTTTTTTGCAGTGTTATGGGCATGGTTTCCTTTGATTCTGAGGAGGTCAAAAAGAAGTCGTCTTTCTTTTGAATTCAACGGAAAACAGAGCTTCAGCTACAGCGGCTTCATTTTTGTGTCTGTGCATCAAGCGCCCAGCCATCTTATGGCACTGCACAGAACAGTACAGACAACAATGATTTTTGCTGTAAATTCTGGAGGCATCTGGGGCTTTTTGCAGTTCCATTTCTGACACGTTGTCCTGGCTAGTATCATCAGAGCTTTCTCTGTCTGCTTGCCTCTAGTATTCATGTAAAGGCTTGGCCCATGGCTTTCTCCTGAAAGTCTTCTGGGTGGTCTTCGTTTTTCCGCCATTACTGTGGTTGTATCTGATTCGTCTGAGGTGCTTTTGTGGATGGATTTTTTTGGTGGACAATATTCATCACCACTGCTGATAGAAGCCTCTGATTCCTCAGGCCTTGATAGTTTTGACTGGCATACAACCCATCAAATAGCCACGTGTGTCATGTACTCATTTTGTACGTCCTGTACATACATCCTCATCCTGTACGTCAAGTGAAAAATAACGTATATAAGATATAAGGTGTAGATAGCAAAGTATAAAGGTTTCTTACATGTAATATTAGATTTTCAGAAATTCCACCATGTTTGCAGTTTTTTACATCTCCATCTAGTTTACTCTAACCTTAAAGCTTATAAATGGTGTGATTAAATATGTTCATCATTTTCCATGATTAAGGGGACAGTACTAATCTGATTTCCTAATATTGGTTAACAGTCATAAAAGGTTAATATGACTTATTGATTAAATCAAGGCTAAGATATTTGTTATGTTCTTTGACCAAGATGCTTATTAATTTTAAATTAACATATAAAACTCCCAAAGGTCTGACAATCATTTCCAATCACATGGAATTAAACTTGTAAGATGTTTTTAGATAAAACAGAATGCAGCAAACTATTCCGTTATATCTAACAATTTAACACAAAAGTTTGGAACTTACCAACATGTTGGAAGTTGCAGGAAGCTCTGGCGGATACACTGATTGTGATGAGTTCCCTCCCTCTTCTGGACTTCCTGCCCCTGCTTCATGTTCTGGAAATCCTGGGGGCTAAACAACATACAGAACCATCCTTATTGTTCTCCAGAACATGGGGGTTCAGAAAGAGGAGTAGAAGAGTAGAACCAGAACACAAATTTATCACGATTCTAACAAAGTAATATTTTCATATATTATTCAGTACATACATTTTACTTGTTCACGTTTATTTGTATCATAATATCTACAAATAATTTATCGAGAGATTCTGGCATTTAATGTTCTCTTTGTAATTATATCTTCAATATTTCACCATGTTCACATTGGAATATTGCAACATTTCCTGTGTTTGGGACGTATTCCGTGTGCCTGGATCAGCATTGATTGTGATGCTTCCTCAGTCGATCCATACGTGCGTTTAATCTCGTGTATGGTGGACTCATGTCTGTGATTTAACACCTGACCTGCAAATATACTGTTAAATTATTTTTTACAGTATGTGGGAATAAAGATAGATTACAGAATACATATGTAATGTACACCCGTTCTTTTAGTATTGTCTGAATTTCCAAGACAGGACAGAAAAGTGTTTCTGCCCTGGCTCCGTGGTGCTGGCTCCAGCTCTGGCTCCATAGTGTGATGGAGACAACTAACGTTAAATGCACGACATTAAAATCTTTGGTTGTGTGCTCTATTTCAATGGGTTCCAGTAAGGCACAGAATTGGAAATTTATGAGAGGCCATCAGAGGCCAAGTCTTCACGGACACTCACTGGCCCTCCCCAGTGTTCATCAACAATTATGTAATTAGCATCGACTAACATTACGGCAGTGGTAACACAGCACTTCGCTGCTCCAGTGCTCATGGTTGGACCGGGACAGGCCGTCCTCCATGTCCCTCCACAGACAGCACAGTGTTCTCCGGGCCATTTGACCGGAAACATGCTCTGTTTCAAGAGCTTCTGGTAATGTGTGGAATTACTGAAATGTGTAACATCAATACGTATGTATTCTGTTACTCTCTATCACTGATTACATTAGACATTTTACACTGATTTACAGGGATGTGATACCAGCTTCCTGTAGACATCAGGTAACTTATAACTGCTAACAGCCACTCAACCACGCTGGCTAGCAGGCACGAAAACAAGCAGGGTAAAGCCACATGTAATAAAGAAACAATTTGAAAGAAAGTCTTTAATACAATTGTAAGTCTGGTGTTTATATGAGTCTATTTATAGCAGTCAATTAATTTTATCCAGATCCAGCCTCTATAAATTACAGAGCTGTAGCGTCATGAACAAAGCCTTGTGTTGAATTAATGCAACAATTGTACGGTATGCATGAACATATGAGAATGAGGTGAATATTAACATATACGGAATATCACAATGTAAATAAAGTTAAGCTTCCTTCATATGTGTTTTAAACTATGTAAAATCACCCGCTACATGATAAACACTATTAAGATGGTTTGTCCACTTAAAGAGTGCGGAATAAAATTCAGACTTTTGCAATGAATTTATTTACTCCGATTTTCTGAAATATGTATTTTATTGATATACACACTTGCACACTCTCACTTGCACGAAATTGGTGCAAATGCACACACTGCAATACCATCAATGACCACTTGGGGTCCAGTCCCCAACACACTTCACACTGACAACTGACAACAACTTCATCTCAAGTAGGGAGCAGCTCCAACAATCCGTAATGGATTTCCTTAAGGCAGTGCAAGTATTTCCAAATGAAGTAATAATGTCTTTGTAAGCTTGACTGCTTCTTGTCTTGTATAGCAATAGCTAACGACAGCTCATTGCAGCCACGTTTGAACGACAGCGTGTGTGTTCGCCTTTTCTGTTTGTCTCAGCAGCGGTAGAAAATTAGTGAGTATTTGTCAATTTTTGGTTGAGAAAGACCATTCTATGTCAACTTTAAGTTTGGAGTAAGTCTACAGGTAATGAATGGAAGTCAGTGCAATGTCCTCTCTAGTCGTGGAAACCAGTGTGTATGTGTGCGTGTTGGAGCTCAGGAGAACTGGCTCACAGCCTTATCTCTCCAACAAGGCTTAATGGGGTAATAGAAACCACCTAGTGCATGCTGGGAATGAGTGTAACTCACTGGGAGGCAGTGCAACTGAGAAGGGTTGCAAATTGTAAGTGGTGGGTTTTCAAAATTGTACATGCACATACTGAAATTATTGTGTATTGATTAGGGTCGCAAAGGGGCGAAAAATTTCCGGTAAATGTCCGTAAACCATGGGAAGTTAAGCTGGGGAATTTTGGAAATATTCCAA
The DNA here is from genome assembly GCA_016785285.1 of Brachirus orientalis. Lineage (NCBI taxonomy): Eukaryota > Metazoa > Chordata > Actinopteri > Pleuronectiformes > Soleidae > Brachirus > Brachirus orientalis. Next base: position 3,746,312 of record JAFBJR010000137.1, read on the forward strand.
ATTGGAAACTTTCTATGGGAATTATGGGAATTTATGGGAATTTATTGGAGTTAACTGAAAATTGGGGGTAATTTAAACAAACTGTATCATATGCAAACATAAATGTAAATATTTTTGTGTTTTGAGCCTTGGGGAAATTTCTGGCACTTTGCAATATGCTGCTGCATTTTTGTAGCATTCTTCAGCATTAGCTTGTGTGAAATGCTTCCACACATCAGATGGCAAATGTGGGATTTTTCTGTAGAGTAAAATAACCAAAAAGCTTGTAAAAACAGAAATATAGTTGGCTAAACAACTGGAATTGTCTTCAAAATATTTTATAATTGATGTATAAGTTCTTGTATGGTTACAGAAAACCGTCTTGCAGGAGTCAGAAGAAACAGCATCACATTTGAGGGAGCTATAATAGGCTTGCCTCTTAGATGGTCAATGAAATGAAAAATAGATTACGTTTACAATTTTATTTAATTTTTGCAAGTTGAACAGTAATACCATTATAGAACAAATATATTTACCCCATAATATTATAAAAAAAAAAACTTGACTTGATATAATCGGCAGGCTCAACTGTGTGGCTTCAATAGTCTTGGAGGAGTGCACAGTGCATGCAGGGGGCGTGGCCTCAATAGCCCTGCAGTAAGCAGTGCTGTGTGCATGTGATTGAGGAGTGTACTTGCATTAAATCTGGTTGTTTTAGCCAAGATTATGCTACATTATATTTCCCCCAACTATATTTAAGTTCCCTGTTGAGGGCCAACCTTCAACTTTGTTTTATTCCCATAATTTCCTGTCAATTCCCATAAATTCCTGTTAACTCCTATGGAAAGTTTCCAACTTTGAAAATTCCTGGACTTTTGCAACCCTAGTATTGATAAAAGTGTGATTATATATATTTATTATTATATTATATATATTTTGACTAGATGTATAAATATTACCACAGTTAAGCATCAAAGGGTTTTTTCATTACACATTTTGACCTTTGTGACCTTTGCTACATGTGCTGTGTTAATGTGGACAAAATGACAGGAATTATAGCATGACCATTTCCACCACTGTTAAGACAGTATTTTCTTTCACTCTGATTTGACTCTTCACATGTCACTGAACATTTTCCATCGGAAAAACCATCATGCATTGACTTGCTTTTGTGAAGATAGAACTGGTTGCCTGCTGCAGGGGTTAATGTCAAGGCTGGTTATGCATTACCACATGGCCTTTCTCCAATGAGCCATAGCTCTCTTATTCCTCAGACCTCTCCAAAGTGCCAAGTTTCATTAGAACAGCTTATTGTCCTAAGTCCCATTGAACGCAATGCATAACTGCACCTCGATTTCTCTTTAAGTTCATTTCATTTAACATGCAAGCTCATTCCCAACCCAATTTCACAGCCATTTGAGTAATTTGCCTCTTTCCACTGAGAACACACAAACAGACTGAGTTTCCCCTCAAGCAGAGGCTGGTGAGAGAAGTGCTAGTGGAAAACTGAAGTGTGAGAGAGAAGAAGGCAGTGAGAGTGAACAAGGCAGAAATAAATATGCTTGACATGATGAAGATGAGTTAATAGGATGTTGGTTGAAGTGGCTGAAATAGGGGTTTGCTGTGGTAGGTGTTACCGCTCTTACACAACGTTCAGCGATCACATCAGAAACTGAAAGTATCTGCTCTGTGCAGGAGCAGAGGAACGTGTCAGAGGAGCTGAAGTTTTCCACATGACGAGAGGAGAGATGATACCACACAGACAGGGCAGTCTGTTCAAAAGAGAAAGACTGAGGGTGAGAGAGCTAAGGCCAAGCATAGATGTTGCACACAGGTCTATATTGACTGAAAAACAAGCGTACAAATCCACAGTGTTATCAGGAGAAAAATTCTAATGATGAGGCAACACGTCAGACATAACCTGCTTACAGAAAACATTTTCTTATTTAATTCTTTTTTTACACTAAAGTTAAAAAGTTAGATTACATATGTGTATAACTATTTTATTAGGAAATCATGGAAATATTGTGATGACGATATCACTCACGATAAACTGAGAGCTAAAAGTAAAAGCATTTGATTTGTTATATATTGATATATTGTAAACAATAAGTGGAGGAGTGTAACTAGAAGGTTAAAGGTTTATACGGGAAGTTGCGACATTGCATTCACACATGCTGATATTTCAGCCTGATTTTTACATTTTGAGAAGCTTTTAACTCATTGTTTACCTGAGTTAACTTTTCTCTCCACTCTGTGTGTGTGTGTGTGTGTGTGTGTGTTGATATCGCAATGACAATATTGTGCAGCCCTAATAACTTGCCAACTTTATTTTAAATTAAATTTATGGGTTATCAATTATTATTATCAAGTATTTTTCTTCTTAACTTTGAGCAATCTTTTTTTTTCAGTGCAGGAAAACCAAAAAATGTATTGGTTGTGTTAATTACAGTACAGCAAGAGCAACAGACAATGTTATGTATTGATGGCTTGAACAGCAATTCAACAATTATGAAAAATACGAACTGTAATATTTAATTATTTCTCTCACTCACTCACTCATTTTCTACCGCTTTATCCACTAGGGGTCGCAGGGGGCGCTGGTGCCTATCTCCAGCTAACGTAGGGCGAGAGGCAGGGTACACCCTGCACAGGTCGCCAGTCCATCACAGGGCTATTTAATTATTTCGATGTATTTAATATTATGTAATATTTATTATGCTAATCAATTCAAAATGTATTCACTTAATAGAAATGCAGTCGTAAAATGATCATAGTGTGTCATCAGAGATTGTTTACCTGTGAAAAAGGTACAGCTGCTGTTCTATGTTCTGATCTTTTGGCCTGTTCCACCTCACTCTGCCAATTTACTGATAATCCCCAGTTTGTAGCACCTTAAATGTTAAAAAACATTGTGAAGCAAGTGGTGGGACAGTATATGTGCACCTCCATGTTTCTGTGTTTTGAAATCTTTCTCGCAATCTGCGAGAGCCTTGAGCCTCAGGAGAATTTGACACTGCTGAGTTTGGACTGTAGAACCTGTCTTGAATGATAATGGCCCACAGTTTTACATACATACTTTTCATGCAGGCCCTTTAAAGCTGACTGGCTGTTGTTCAGTCTCCATATCAGTTTATGGTAGGTGTGCCCAATTAGGGGCCCATGGTCCACATTTGGTCCGCTTAATTTTTCCCTTCTGTTCTCGTCTGCACCAGGTGCTGGGAATTTCTGTCCCAGCGGCTCCCAATGGTTAGCTGCAGTTCACTTTCTGACCACAGTTTTATATGAAGAGGACAAGGGGGCGCTGTTGAGTTCCTGGCTCTGTCTGTCTGTCAGCAGGCTCATGAAAATGAGTGAGGAGCTGATTTAAAAAAGTTGGCAAAATTATTATTTTTTTCACTGAAATCGATTCCTCGGCAGTGTGCCTTATCTGTAGACAGAGAGTGGCAGTTTTAAAAGAATTCGACATTTGTTGTCATTATGAAACCAAACATTTATCTCACTTCGCATTATCCAATCCCTTACTCATTACTCAGTCTAATTTCATATTCAGTCTTAAGTAGATTTCCTCTGGTTTCACAAGTTGGACCAACTGCTTTTAAATTGCTTAAAATGCACAGTGTTACAAGAGCATGTGTTATTGCTCAATAAACATTTTTAGTTAATTTTATAGTTAATTAAATGTTCTATTTTAGTCTTAAGTACATTCCTACTTGTTGCAAACTGTATCCAACTGAAAATTGTTAAACTCTAAACATTTACATTTGCATTTAATGATAATCTTACATTAAAATATGACACATTTCTATAAAATGTAAAGTGACATAACATTTACGTTTGTTTTGGCCCGTGACCAATTCACAGAGTGCATTTGTTGGACCATTGTGGGGAAGAATTTGGGCTGGCCTGGTTTATGGCATTTAAAGACAATGTTAGTATGTGTCTGACAGATAAATGGTACAGTGAGATTGTTCAAGGTGAGGCTGTCACAAAGCCACACTCCCTGTCTCTGCAAGTGTTCTCTGCTCATCAGCAGGGCTTCCATAAAGCATAAAGCCTTTTCTCCAGTCGAGCAGCCACCCTGCTTTATCTGCTGCCCTCCAGGGGAGCAGCCCATTCATGCTGCCACTCTGATTTAATTGTACAGTTCAGGATGACTGGATTTCACCTTCAGCTTCCACCGGCCTCAGCACATCTCACCCCATTACAGTCTTCCCTTTACCCTGAAGATGGAGAGAGGGAGGTGGCAGTGTGATGTACAGTACAGAGCTCATGTTCCTGCTCTAGCATCATTGTTCTTTGACTTTTACAGCAATGCAATCTGTTGACATCAGCCAAATAAAAAATGGAAGCAACTGATAGGAAGTGCATGAGAAACAGATCCGAAAGTACAGTAAACAGTGAGAAGAGGGACAAGTTGTCCTGTAGCAGAGTCCTGATTTCAACAGTTTAAACAGAATCACAAGGTTTAAAAAGCAAAAGGTGTTCACTTTAAATGAGTATTCACTTTCATGGCACCCCATGGCCAAGATTATGGCCAGCCCATGGCCAAGTGTTCCCAGGAAGGGATTGAACCGGTGCAGATAAGTTTTTCCCCTGCTCCTGCCACAATGGTTAAATTCACTATCACTAATTGGTGTATGTGCAAAAATGATTAAATTATAAACATTTAATGATATTATTTTTGAAAGGATACTTTCTTCACATTTAATACCTCAAACTTTTATTCATGGATATGGAAGGTGCAATGTTTTGCTCACCAAAACAAACTCTTGGCTTTACAGATTATCATATCCCATACCAAGTGAGTACATAAACCTTTTTACAATTATGTGGGTTTTTATTTTTGGCATTATTACAGACACTAGTTGCTCTATGATCATTTAAGATAATAACAGTTAGTGGACATCTTTGTTTTGGATTCAGAGAGATTGATTTATTTGTTTTTTAAATGGACCATTTTCTAAAATGGCTATGTAAAATGGTATTTCTCAGTTAAACAGAAGTTCAGATATATTACAAACAGTCGGTTTATGTAGAAAACTCTCTCTGACTCACTTTTGCTCTATTGTTAAAATTACACTCTTCTATACATTACATTTAAGCAAGACTTGTTGTGGAACCAGATTCATGCTATAAGTGATGAATTCTTGTTTGTTCAGAATATCCCAGAATATTTAATAAGTTCAGCTGATGCTCAATAAAGAACATAGTCACTAGCAGCTTGGACTGTTTTCTTCTTTATATACAGTATCTTCCCCCTTTGCCGAGCTCTTTAAAGCTAACTCTTTTGAGACCTGCTTTGTCATTATTATGCAAATAAGCTAATCCATTTTATCTGTTGTAAATAAATTGAACAGTAATTAGGAGAGTGGTGTATTTGCATAAATCCCAGAGCGCGGTGATCAGAAGGAAAAATAAAAATAAAATACAAGGAGTGATGCAGAGAGAAATAAAATGAGAAGAGGGACTTTGAAGTTGACTATGAGACAAACAGCGAGAGTTGGTATCAGTCTTAGTGACTGGGACTACGTTCCCATTACCAGCCACATTGTTGATTTCTAACAGAATTCTGATCAAATACAGATCAGTCTTGTCAATTTGCATTCATAGCTATTCAACTATTCATTTGACTCATTTTTTCACCAGACAGTTTATATATTTATATATGATCACAGGCCACGCACTGAAGTGACACAAGTCTGATTTTAAAAATGCTGGAATTTGCCAAGTGAATTTCTTTATCCACAGCTCTGAAAAATCTGATCTGAGTCGCATCAACAGATACACTGGGATGTGTCACCTCAACCTGCTCATTTGATGGAAATCTGAATCTTAGTAGCTGTCCTGAGATTGAAACATTTTTGTTTTCTTTGACTGGTCTGTGAAGTCAGTGTCCAAATCCTCACCTGTCGATAATGGCCTCTCCAATGACATATGATAGGCAGCACTTACACCAGGTACTTGCACTGTATGCACTTGTCATTTAATGTCAAGCACACAGGGTTGGCCAAGGATATTGTCACACACGCAAACAAACAGAGTGGGTACACAGCAATAAAAAATATGATGGTATACCAGCTTTATTTATTTTCCCTTGAACTTTATTTCCAATACTATCTTTTATGAGTCCCTGGCAGCATGGTTTTACTTCTGTAGTGTTTACAGTCCTTTGCAGTCAATCCATCTGGTGTGAGGAAGAAATGGCATTAAATGAAAAGAGGCAAGAATCCAAAACTATCACCAAGAGCTGTGTTGTTTCTCAGCTGTAGCTCTGAAGAACCAGTCTGTTTTTGTTTGCATAGTTAGACCACATTTTATATTATATATAATATAAAATGTATATATATATATATTATATATAATATTATATTATATATAATATATATATATATATATTCTACGTGTTGAATCTGGTAAGTGTTCATAGTTTACCTCTTTAGTAACAGGTAACATGTTTTACTTAAAAAAGCACAGGTAAAAGCTCCATAAACACTTTGTCAACATGTGGTATTTCTGTCTGTCCTTGTTGATTTTCTTGGTTAAACTGCCATACAAGGGAGGATAAACTCTCTCTAATCACATCACTGTCTCCTTGAATTATAATTTGCGTGAACGGTCTGTTAATCTACAGGGAAATTGGATTCGACCAGTGCTGTTTCTCTTGGGAAATTTCCACTTTTCAGAGTCCAGGCCCACTGCTTTGATTAGAAGGGCCATACCCTGTTTTTCATGGTTAATCGAGGCATTTTGAGCATGTTGACATGTGGGCACAGCTGCGGCTCTCCAGTCATTTCCTTCCACAGTCCATGAACCCTAAATTAATCTTTTTACTAACTCACATTAAATTACGATAATGTAATTAATTGTAGTTCAGTTGAATGCACATACCACCACTATTGCTAATAATATGAATAGAGACTTGATCTAAATTCACATCAGTGTGAATTTAATGCCGTATATTTATTCTGAGACATAGTGAAACCCTGCAGAGAGATGAACAGCTCCTCATTTTTATGCCAATCACAGCCACTCGGCCATCCATATTTTGACATTTACTCTGTGCTGGTGGGTATCAATGGATGGACGTCCACGGGGGCCAAAATTGAAATGGCCAGTGATAACCTTCCAGATAGATAGTTGACAAATACAATGAATCAACAAAACCAAAAAAGCTCCCTCTGTAATCTCATTTCATCTGTGTTTAATATTTTTGCACCTTATGTTTTTTCAGTTTGTTTTATACACACAGAGATTTATTTTGTCCCACGTTCTGGAGTCAACAGATCTATACTTAAAAGACATTTTCCTCATGAGAGCTCTCTTATGTTTTTTTTGAGGTTGATATTCGTCTTCTCTTCAGGTCTTAAGCACCACTTTGTTGAAATGTGTGTCAATACTTTCCCATCGACAAACACATTTCACACATGCAAGCTGAAAGTAACACTACAACCTGTATTGAATGATTCTAACATCAATATTTTAAAACAAATGTGTGTCCATGCATCGTTTTGTGTGATCAAGTTACATTGTAATTAAAATAAATGCCCTGCAATGAACTGGTGGCCTGTCCAGAGTGTGACTCGGCCTTTTGCCCTTTGACAGTCGTGAACCTCATGTGAAGGACAAAGTTGTAGACAGTAAGTAAGTTGATAACTGAATGTTTGCCATGTTATTGTGTGTGTGTGTGTGTGTGTAGGCAGGTGACCAGGATGTATTGCATCAGTAAGTGTAGCAGACAGAGGAGGTTAGCACATCTGTGAGCTGTGGGAGTAAAGACTCATTAACACATGTTCCCATTCATTTGACAGAATGACAGCACACGCGCGCACACACACACATACAGACTTCAAGTAATAATGTTGTTGTAAATCTTTATAATGTGTAATTGTATTGGGCAAAATGACTGAAGAAATAACAGCATTTTATGCCAAAAACTATTTTATATGACATTACACTCACTCTCTTATTCATTTTCTACCGCTTTATCCACTCAGGGTCGTGGGGGGCGCTGGTGCCTATCTCCAGTTAACATAGGGCGAGAGGCAGGGTACACCCTGGACAGGTCGCCAGTCCATCACAGGGCCACATAGAGGAAGACAACCATTCACTCTCACATTCACACCTATGGGCAATTTAGAGTGTCCAATTAACCTAATCCCCCAAATATTTTGGACTGTGGGAGGAAGCCGGAGTGCCTGCTGAGAACCCACACACCACGGGGAGAACATGCAAACTCCTTGCAGAAGGCCCCTTGTTCCAACCAGGTTGTGAACCCGGGACCTCTTGCTGCAAAGGCAAGAGTGCTATATATGACATTACAGCTATAGTAATTTAAAACCATGAAAGCTCATGGTTTTAAATTACTTCAACAGTTGTAACTGTATAACTGTAATATCATCTTTTGCAGTGTATGCAGGCAAATGACAGCATATTATTTATTCTTTAACTTGATCACTTTTTCATTTGTCGTGTTGTGCTGATTTATTCATGAAGTCCTTGCACATGTGTAAACAGCAGCTGTCAAAAGACCTTGATTTAGCTCTTCTTAGAGTTCCTCACAGATGAGCTCCTTGGATTGCTACGCTGCTCTAAAGTGCTCATGTGCTCTGACACAAACATGGCCTTTTAAGTCATACAGTCACACAGGGGCCTACATCAATGTCAGAGGTGTCCATTGGCCAATGAATTGCATTGATTTGCCAAGATCAGTTGGGACTGGAGTTGTGGTAGCACTACAGAGGTTTTTGCCCTGTGCTGAGTGGAAGTGTGAATTTTGAAAAGGTGATTATTGATTTGAAAATTAAGTCAGCAGCTCCGAGCAGCTACTGCATATACAGACATGAAGAAAACAGGGGCAATGCTTGCTGTTGCTTTGATGCTGTTCACGGGCCTAATTAAAACACTGCATTGTTTTTAACTGACGATCAAGGATCATTTAAACTTTAATCCTTTTTAAGTCTCAGCAATAATGATATTCTCCCCCCAGAAACTGCTTTTAGGAACAAAGAAGGGAGGAGGGGAGTGATGGGTCTGATGGAGGTTGTAAAGGAACAGTTGGGTCTTTGGCAAGTTTGGAGCAACCAGAAGGTCTCAGATAAATGTATGTCCTATTCAACCTTGATGCCCAGCCAACTTGAGTCAGTAAAATGATGGCTGCTGGCTACCACTCCAAGAGCCGCACATAAATTTGCCATAGACTGCAGAGGACAAGAGGGGAGGAAGTAGTGGAGTAGATGGATGTATAAGATGTATACGGGAAGGAAAAGAGGGAGGACTGAAGATAAACAGAATGAGGAAGAGAGGGTGGGAGCACCAGTACACAGCAGATGTCAGAGTTAGTCCAAGTTGTCAAGGTGATTCAGTGCCCTAGTCATGACTCTAGGTTGGTACTTTCTGGCAAAGTCTAAGGTGAACGGTTCTCAGCAAGTTTGTGCGTGTACATCCATGTGTTCATGCATGTGCTGCTGAAAGGCCCTGAGCAAGTGCTGGCTGCGTGGTGTAAACCTGATGACGGGAGTGAGTGAGCGATGCCCCAGGTTCACGGCTGTCAGCCAGGCTAATGGAGGGGCCACACTCGGCTGCCCACTGACTGACAGGTGCCAACCGAGGCCTTCATCAAGCGGGCACCAAGTCGGCGTGCCAGTTCGCTTACAGCTGTGGAAGATGATGACACAGAGATCACTCACTCGGCTAATGCTGACACATAGCCCATACACACACTTTAGAGCTTGTCACTCAGTCAGGAGCGTAGGCAAGTAGATGAGATGTTAAAAGTTCCGTGAGTCATCAAGCATAGACGCGAGGATCGAGTTGCTGCTTTGAAATCCAAGTCGCCATTATCGGTGCCATTTTCACGCTGGCAGGCTGATCTATGATCTGCACTTTTCCACATACAGGACCACAGCTCCACTTCATATGCAGATGGATTCACTTACGGGACATTTACATATAAAACAGAAGACAAAGTGACACATCAAAGAAATTAAATATCAAGTACATTCTATTTCTGAAAGTTTACTGCAGGTGTAATGAATAACCACATGAGTCACAGAGTATAAGCACGATTAATGTGGAGGTAGAATTTTCCAGCAGCTGATTGAAGGACATGACCTAACATCCAGGAGAAAGACAAATGATCTTGATTTGATGCTCTGATTGTTTGAAGTATATAAGTATAAGTGGACATTGGAAGCAATAGATATTTTGAAGGAATTCAAATGAAAGGAACTGGTACTTGACATTTAAAATAGTTGTTCCATTTAAATATATTAAACTGTAGAAAATTCCATTTAAATACATTAAACTGTAGAAGATACGCAAAGCCAGAAGACAATGAGTCAGCCAGATCACTATTATCATCAATGTAATAAAAGTCATTTTTATAAAGTCATTTTTAATCATTTCAAATTCATATAGTGCAAGTATAACAAAACATAAAATCTGAAAATAAATATTGATGGTAATGTTTTTGAGCTAAGATGAGTTAGTTGACAATGGTAGCAAATCAAGATTTATTTTTAATAAGGAGAGAAAGGTTCTGTAAAGCAAAGACACTAGATGCATAACATGAAAACAGGAAGTAAATTCTTAATTGCAATTATCGCTGATTATAACAGAACAAAGCATTTGTTCTATTATAGTTTATTACAAGCATGTCTGCATGACTTTTTAATGACGGCATATAATTTGTGACTGTTTTGCCAGAAGTATCTCACATAAAGCTTTTTAGAGCTTTTTGGACTTTGACATTCTGGAGAACCTCAGCTCTTGACTTTCAACAAGCCTGGGTCACCTGTCACAAAGGTTTTGTTTGACATTGTGTAGCTGCCTTTCACAAAATAGGAGGCTCTGACATGGAAGCTATTTAGTCATTTTCATATCCTTTGAAACTGCACATCCTGTCCTCAAGGACATACACACTGTGGAGAAAAAGGAGGGTCATATCATGATTTCAAAAATCAATCAAAAAAAAAGGGAAAACAGAAACGGATTGAAAAGAGTAACAAAGGTTTAATACAAAAATTTAAACACAAAATACCAGTCCAAAAACTAACTAAAAATGCTGAGGCTGGCCGGCTGGCGAGGTGGAGCTCAGGAGACAGCTGGGGAAAAAGAACAAAAAGCGAGCATTAGGAAATGCTGATAAAAAGTCTTAGTTCTGAGACTAAAGAATGCTAGGCAAATGCTACGACATGGCACAGGTTACCGGTGTTACTGGAAAGACACGCTGACAACCAGGAGGCAGGAAACCAGGGTTTGAATAGGAAGTTGACTGATGATCAATGGGAAACAGCCGTGCTGATTGAAGGCTCCGCCTCACCTGTCAACCAGCCCCCTGAAACTAAAGGCAGAAACACTTTCCCAGGAAGCACAGCCACAATACAAAATAAAAGCAGGAACTAACCAAAGGGCAGGGAGACAACCTAGACCAGATGTGAAACATGACAGGTCAAGCCAAGTCAAGAGGGAACTAGTGAAGAAATGGATTTGGGTTTGATTAGAGGATGGCAGTTGTCATTCTATCTCCTGCCATGGCTTAGGTTCCTGTTGAGAGATGGGCCAACTGAGAGCAGACTGAGCTCCATCTTTCGTCAGTCTGAGTTTCAGGCCTAACTGGTCTGGGACACTGTTGACTGGATCAATACTAGAAGTCCATCAGGAGATGCTTTACAGATTGGACCACATAAGTGGAATTCTATGTCAACACCTTGAATAAGAGTACAAAGCAGAGTGGATGACAAGCAACACAATGCACCATCTGAGGACTATGTTCAGCAGAAAGCATATAGGAAATGAATTGTAGTTGTAATAACAGGTTTCTGCCACTTTTCGAAGCAACTTAGGCCTGTTCTTATTCAGCTGTTTTGAGTTTGTCAGTTTTTTGCCTTAAAAAAATTAGGTCAGGACACAAAGGCTGAGAAAGTGGCAATGGAGAAAGTCCAACTTTTTGAAGAAGACAAAGGAAAAACCACAATGACAGAACAGGAGCATGAGGCTGACAAACAGAAACAAGATCTAACTGGGTAGTGATAAGGGAGCGCTGAGAATGAGAAAGGCAGGGGTGAAATGACACGGATAGACACAGCAGGGTGTGTCACACAGTTACAAAGGGAAGAGACAAGACAAACAATGAGACACATATACAGTATGCACAGACACACACACAATATGCAAAATATCTCACAGAACTGGTAATAATAGGTAGAAATAATTACAAAACAAAAAAGTGCCCTTTACCGGAAAGAAGACACACTCTTCCTTCTTCCTTCTCTTTCTCTGTTTTTTTTTTCTTTTTTTTTTGATGGAGCTGTTCTTCTTTGTTTGCTAATGAAGCTTCTGTTTTAAAATGTGAAACACATGCTCTGGCTGGTTGGTCTGTTTGGGCTGTTGTAGAAACATGACGGCACAAGATGGCACCTTACCTGGCAGGAAACGGATAGCATACCGTGTTTTCTTGAAAAGTTTCATTAACAAATACTGAGAGTGGACCAGAGACAAAGAAGACACAGGACGGTGGGGTTAGAAAGAGAGAAGGAGGAAGACGATGGTACACAAGATGAGGAGTGAAGCTGATGGCTCTGCCCTGGAGAGGGAGTGGCTGAGCAGAATAAAAATGGGACAAGAGGAGCAGGAGCTCAGACACACTTAATCTCAGCATTGCTAATTGCTCAGATCAAATTGCTGCCTCCGCATATATCCAGTGAGTGTGATCGCCTGTAGCACAACCATTGACATTGTAATAACCGTTTAAGTGCTGTGGGTCTGCGCTTCAAGAAGATGTCAAGCTATTCACATTCTAACAGCCTCTTCCTTTGCTGTGGTTCAAGTCTCTTCCCACGGCAGCATGAGCTAAAGATGACTTCCCCACTGACATCATCATCTTCTTCTCGTCAGGAGATTAATGATGTCCCTAGCCCTCGCTGTGGTTTACAAGGGTCAGAGTCTGGGTTGAAATATTAAAGCTACGCAGTTATGTTGGAAGGATTTTAAGCAAACTAAACTTCCATTCTGGCAAAGAAATACCCAGAAATAAATGCTTCAAGGAAAAATTAAATATTTTGAGTATTATTGGCTGAATGTGTAGAGCTAAGCAATGGAAAGGGTAAGGGTCAGGCCACCCATCTCCACCCCACTGTCATTAAACTTCTGAAAGCAGCCAGCCATGGGCTCATTAGCACTAATGACTTACTATAACTATGTATAAATGAGGAAGAAGCAGAATGGATGGGTGGGGGAAGAAAAAAAAAAGGAGAACAAGGCTTATTCATAGTCTTCTCATTTGCCGCTGTGTATTACAGCCTGCTGCTTTTTTGTTGAGCTTCAAACACCATGTATATTCATTTGTTGGGGACATTTTACCCAAAATTCACAGTTGGGCAGAGTCTGCACCAGTCAGCACAGGTTGAGGACAGTCGACATGGCTAGTTGTCACTTGAATCGGCAAGTGTGTGAGGGTAACAGACCTGACCCGACTTACCGAACCAAGTGCAAACACGTGTTGCCAACAGCCAATGAAAAAGAGTTGTCGGGACACAGGAAATAGCATCACAATACGAAGGCAACAGGAAGTAGCTGGTATCACAAAACAACAATGGCAATGTTTGTTTACACCTTAAACTGTTGCTCTCATAGACGTGGTCACTTGCGCCAGTTTGATGCGTTCAGTTGGTTTTACAAATCATGTAGTCCGTGATCCCTCATCAGGCGCAGTCATTAAATGTGTGATCCCCAGTCTTTCAGTTGTCATTAAAAATTCTGCTGAAACTAGTGGGTTAGTGTATACTCCATGCCAGATACTACACAAGCCTATGTAGTGTGTCCTCAGCTTCAGGAAATGACCAAGTGGCTGAAAAGAGGTTGTTTTGGGCTACCATCAACCTTTATGTCAAAAAAACACACAAAACAATTGATGTGAGTCATCAAGGTTTCTACCTTATTTTTCTTTCAAAACTGTGTCATGGATAAGTCAGATTTTATTCATATTTTAATGAAAATATTTTCCCTTTTGTTATACACAAGATGCCGGTACTCACCAGACAGAGAGGTGAATTATTATTTGCTGGTTTCAGTACACCGTGTGCTATGAAGGCAATGAATTTACTGTGCTGGATTTGACGAACACTTAGTTAGGTGTTTGTGAATGTTAGGCCATGATTTCGGGGGTGTGTGCAAGTGTGTGCGTGTATCCAGTACAGCTTTTTTGTATTTTCTGTATCATATTCTGTTGTTACTAGCATCATTAATTCAATCATTGGATCCCAGGTGTGCATGCGAGTCTGTTTTGTGTCCGTGTGGGTGATGTCATCAGTGGCATAGTCCAGTGATGTCTCACTGTATTGCAGTGACAGATTCCACCTTTAGCAGCGTCATCTACTGTAGGTGGAACACAAACAAGCATAACAAAGCTGCCTTTTCCTTTCAGAGTAAGAGCTGGTGGCGCACTGAAACTGTGTAACCTCATTATGGCATGTAAAGTGTTTCCTTTAACCTGATTATAGAATTATCACAGAGTGATATTGTGACTGTTGACTCTATGGAGCACTCACTGCACATGTGCCATTTGCCACTTGGTTGAGCTGGTGTTAGGGAGATAATACTGTTAAAATATTCTCCCTGTGGATATGGAATCTATTGATGAACTATACTTTTATGGTTTTATAATTATAATGCATTATTTTTCAACATTACACAATAAAATTTCTTTTTTTTTTTTTAGTAATTTTGCACACATACCAACCAGTGATAGTGGTTCCATGTGGTTGCATTTAACCCATCCGTATTGCACACCAATAGTGAACACTTACAAGCTGGGTGCAGAAGCAGTGGGCAGCACTTATCTGCACCTGGGGGGCAATGGGCTATTGCACCCGGCGATGGGCCCAACTCTTTACTTACCAGTTTTACTCCCTGGCTTGATGTACATGTTGTTTTGTTGGGGGGGGGGGGGCTGTTTTAATACTGATGGCAATAAGCTTTTTAACAATAGCACTGTGGCTGTCACTTAGGATGACACACTGACCTTGTTGATGGACCAGACTTACAGTATGTTCCACCTGCACAACTTTCCTCAGTCTGTTCCTGGTGTCCGCAGAAAAATACTGTACTAAAAGCTTTTCAGAGTGTGACCAGCAACACCAGAAGCTTTTATCCAGTCACATAAATGTGACATTTTTAGCCGTAGTTAACAGTGAGGTCACTTAATAGTCACAGTGAAGTAACACAGAGTGATAAATCAGATTATTACCTCTTTAGGAATATATCGCTGTTTCTGTAAGGCCACTGCAGTGTTCCCCTGCTTAACTTTTTTTTATACAGTACATCATCCCACTCAGTGTCATCACCACTGTTTGGGATAACTTTGTTATATAACTGTGAGTTACGTCATGTCACTTCAGAGAGCAAGTGAGTCATACAACACCTTATATTTTCAGCTACAACAGTATTACACTATTTACCACTGCCGTGAATGTTTTTAGTGAGGTAAGAGATGACCTGTGACATGCATGATAAGCAATGTGGCAAAGTAAATCTATGCCTAAGAGGGGATACAGTGTCATTAGATATTGAATATATTAAGGATTTTTAAGCTGTATTTTTGAAGTTTTAATTACTGTTGTTAGGACCAGGCCTGATCGCAACAAGAGTATAGAGACTCCCTCTTCCCAACCCCCAACAAACCACCAGTAACACTCTAAACAAACCAATTTAAAGGTTTATTAAAAACATCATTTAATAAAACATGCATACCTGCAGCCCATTACACACTCACCTGCAGACTCATACATACAAGGAAAAAGGAACCCACAACTCTGGAGTCGTAGTGAAGTCATAAAATCTTCTTAATTTGAAAGGATGTTGACTAATGATGGCTGACTTCATGACATTTGTTGTCGTGTCCTAAACCAGTCAACAATTTGTTCGTGGACAACAGTGGGGGGTTGTCATGTCTTATTGTCAACAGTGAGATGCAACAGTGAAACAGGATATGATATCTGTGTAACTGGATGCAGGGGAGGTCATTTCACACATGACATGGGCTGGAAACATTTACATCACACCCAAAAACCCACTGGTTTCCATGACTTCAGAGGACATTGCATTGACTTACATTCATTTCCTGGAGACTTACTCTAGCCTTGCCCATAACCATCATCACTCATGACTTCACATTAAAATGTAGTCCTATACAATACAAAAGGGACTTGACTTTTGTCCCCATAAGGAAGACAAGTTCCCATAATGTGACTGTGTAAACAGATTTAGGTCCCCACAACATAAGGAATACTAGGTACACACACACACCCCCCATCCAAACAGCCCAGCATGAAATCTGTTTCTATGTTCTACCCTTGCTGTATGGTGTTGTTATGTGTTTGTATGTGCGTGCTCACACGTGTGCATGAACACAGTCGTGTCCTTTACTGATGCATGTATGCAACGTGCATCACCTCATGTATTCTCTCACTTGATGAGTCGCTCACTCACTCTGTCACACAGTAGCAGACTATTTTATTCCTCTCTCTTTCTTTTTCCCCTCATACACAAGCATGTTCAATAGTTTATTCACTGACACTTCCCGTTGCCCTCGCTGTCACACACTTACTCTCTCGCACACCCACACACACTCAGTCATCCAGCCACAGAGTCACTCAAATGCAGCTCTGTTGCCTCCTCATCAGTCCTCTCTCTCTCTCTCTTTCTCTCTGGCACACACACACACTCATGCAGGTCTTGTGGTATTCTGGCTGCTGCTTTAAAGTCCTGTTAAATCACATACGTGCTTAACTGTGATCAGCCTCAGCTGCTTGGCTGGTTTAGTGGCTCTGAGAATAGAAAGGTGATATTTAGCACAATATAAACACACTCTCAATGCTCTAATACCTCACACTAATTTCAACAGGAAGCTGATCAGATCAGATATGCAGAAGCAGCAGGATTTCCTGCAAAAGCACTGATTATTATTATTAGTTTTATTTTTTATTTTATTATTATTATTTTTTTGGAATTCTTGCTATTTTCAGATCACCTGATGTTATGATTGTGTTGTTGTTACTGCATCACTTACATTACAAGGTGATTGCTAAGGCTGGGTGTCATATCCTAAAATAAAAATAACTTTTAACTTGTCACAAGCACACAACACTAACAACTTAATACACTGTGTGTAGTGAAGCTTGTGCCATTTCCGTCATTGTACTTAAGCTGTTGACATCCATCAGCTCCCACGCTTGCTTGGATGGCTGGTCATTTATTGATTGGAGCAACCTTCATATTCATCAATCTAATGGGCCACACACCATGGATATGGTTTTTGGATCATTGGGGCTAATTATGGATTGATTTGTTTATTACATACTTCAGATAAACAATGCTCAGGTATGTTTATAAATGTACCGATGCCGAGACTGGGACAATATGAATCTGTGCTGGGAGACAGTTTCAGAGGGTGGAGGCTGCCATACTGCATGCCATGTCACCACAAGTTTTCACATTGTTAAGTGGGATGGTGAGTGGCCCTCTGTCTGTGGAACATTGGATCTGAGATAGAGGTGTCAAAGAGGTCAGACAGGTACTGAGGGTCCAGCAGGTCATTTGTAAGTGAGGAGAAGGATTTTGTTTGTAAAGTAGTTGCTTGACAGGGAGCCAGTGGAGATTAAAGATTGTTTAAAATGTCAAATTGAGATTGTTTTGACGCATATTGCGATAAGGAATTGTTTAGGCCATGTGTGGGGGTGATATGTGAGAATCCTGGCAGTGAAGCTTTGCACAAACTGTCACTTTTTCCCCAACAATCAATTCTTAAGAAATATTTTGCTTTAAGTTATTCTTTTGATAATATGTGAACATATGTCAATGTTCATTTAGAATCTACACCCACCCCCCCCACCCCAAGACTAATCTCTCTCTGTTGGATCATGTACTAATTTAGATGTTGTCATGGGAATTTTAAAAAGTCAAAGCTCCAGCACATGCTGAGTCTATCCACGTCCTTGCTGGGTGCACCAACCAGGACTCCATTGGTGGTGGTGTCTGTGCAGTCGAGTCAGAAAGTGATGACCTGAAATGTGGTAAATGGTGATGAATTTGGCCAATATTTTGACACACGAGACCAAAAAAAAAAAAGAAAGAAAAAAAAAAGACAAGAAAAAACTAAGTGCATGTAAAAAGGAGTCACTCTTAATGGGATGACAAATATCGTCTACTATCACAAAGGTGATGCTGCAGCCATAAACAAATTTAACACACTTTCCTGTGTGTATATCTGTCACTTAGTGCTATAAAAGCACATTTTTATTTTATTCTTTTTCCACTTATTTAAGGTGTGACAAGGTTTACCACTGTGTGTGTGTTTATATGTGTGTGTTAGCACACTGCACAGTCTTCGCTGCTGAGCTTATATCAGGTCTGGCTGTGATATATGGCCTCACCACTGGAACCAGGTCCTTCAGAATTAGCCCTCTTCCTCAGGTTGAAGAGATACATCAGGTCCTGTTAGTCACAGTTTTATATACACGCTATGTGCAAGTGTGTGTGTGTATGTGAATGTGTACAAATCTGGATAGATTGGGTGGTTTCTACATCACTGATGCTTTCCCTCTGGCTATAGATGAAGAAGGAGTTGGAGGAGATGAATATGAGGGTAGAATAGGGAAAGAGGGAAGAGAAAGAATAAGATGTAAAAGATATAATGTCTGAGAGGATGAATGTGGATGTGATGGCTGTGTGTTTTTCTGTGGGACTGGAACACTATCTCTCTGTGGCTGCAGAGCAAGCAGTCTGCTTTCTGTCACACAGCTTATAAAGTGACAACTAATGACACTATCTTGTCTGTGAAGATTCTCAGTCATCCAGGTCATGGTATCCAAAAGTGTAGTAAAAAAAGGCAACTGGACTTAGTTGAATTTCTTGAAGACGTTTCGCCTCTCATCCAAGAGGCTTCTTCAGTTCTGTTTGACTGGTGGAGTGTAAAGATTCGTGAGAATCGTATCAAAAAAAGATGAACTAAAGGTGGACCCAGGAGGCAGGGACAAGTGAAGGCGAGTAAGAGGTTTTAATACAAAAAGGTAACGAAAAAACAACCAGTCAAAATACAAACGAAAAACACTGAGGCAGGCCGGCTGGCAGGGCTGGCTCAGGAAAACACCGGGGTCTAGAGAAAAAGAGAAACAAGGATTAAACTCGAGGGAAAACAAAAACGAGAGACTAGCTGCAAAGACTGAGAGCACAAGAGAATAAACTAAGCCTGAGCTGGGTGAGTTACCGGACGTGGAAAACATGACGCGCTGATGAGGAAGTGGCAGGAAATCCAGGCTTAAGTAGAGGAGTCCTGATGAGCCGATTGAGTGCAGCTGCGGTGATTAGGGAGCCTGCCCAGCTGTGCCACCAGCCTCAAAAAATAAAGTTCACATCAATGGGAAAGACACAGACAGGAAATGAAACAATAAAAGCAGGAAGTGAATCAAAAACTCCCCCAGCCAGGAGACAGATCATGACATGGAGAGTCTGGGACTTATAAACTCCGTCAGGTTCTTGGTCCATGGGGTGTGGTTTGGACAGGAAGGGCCGTCTTTGCCAAACTGGAGAAACCAACCTTGAACAGGGGAGGTGGTCTAAGACACCAGCTCTCAGCCACCTACAGTGCTGTTCTGGACTCCCTCCCCAGGAGGTTTCACACACATTCACACCTGAGGTCAAATACAGTTGATGACTCAGGTGAAACTAAATCAGACAATAGCCAATAACTAACTACTCGGGTGAAACTAAATCAGACAAAAGCCAATATCCAACGACCCTTTGACGACTTAACGACTCATCTAACCTTTTAGTTAACAACTCACACCCCCTTCCTGTCCAAACCACACCCCATGGACCAAGAACCTGACAGAGTTTATAAGTCCCAGACTCTCCACCAGTCAAACAGGACTGAAGAAGCCTCTTGGATGAGAGGCGAAACGTCTTCAAGAAATTCAACTAAGTCCAGTTGCCTTTTTTTTTACTACACTTTTGGATACTGACACTATCACACACCAACACGCACACAAACACCCTGCACTTACAGCGGCACTGTAATACGACACAAACTTCACTCTTCCAACTTTGACTTCATAGTTTCCACTACTATTTTTCACTGTTTCTGATTTTTACACAGTTTTTCAACCTTTGTTACCAAGGCAACAAATTTTTCAGTTTATAAAATTGTCCCTTTAAACTTAGGGAGCAGGTGGTGTGCAGTGTTTGTCGATTCCTCCCATCATCCTACATTAAATAAAAAGATGATGATGATATCAGGGCCAGAGCTTTCTAAAGGCCTTGTGCCATCTTATTACCGCAGCTGCACATCTGCTCTCACTCTCCTTCAATTTTACTTCAATCATTCATTTAGCTTTCACTTATTT
Organism: Brachirus orientalis; assembly: GCA_016785285.1. NCBI lineage: Eukaryota > Metazoa > Chordata > Actinopteri > Pleuronectiformes > Soleidae > Brachirus > Brachirus orientalis. The sequence continues at coordinate 3,766,690 of JAFBJR010000137.1, forward strand.
TTCCTCATCTTTCCTCAACTTTCTCACCTCAGCCTGTGATGTCCTTTCTCTCCCACTGTCTTAGTCTCACTCTCTAATGCAGATGATTGGCTCATTACAGTGAACAAGCTCGCCCACAAGCCGAAAACACTTAGTCAAACCACAGAGCATCAGCCCCGACAATTACTAACTGTGTTTCAAAGTGGCTCAGCTCCATACAGAGGAGACAATTACAGATTGTATTTTGAAAAGGCCTGGCTTCTAAATGAGCTCACCAGCAAACAGCAGTGGATTGCTCTTACTTATTCCAGCTTCAACCTCCATCTGGAATTTAGCACAGATGGTCGGAGGGCTGATAATGGAAAAAAAGGCTTGGGAAAGGTAGATACATACATCACATTATATCTTTTCTTTTGTTTACATCCCCCCCAGAAATACCTGACAGACCTGTCCATATCCTGAAGTCTGCCATGAAGCAGTGAACTGGTAAAGTTTAAGCAAGCTCTCCTCTCTTCTTCACATAAAAAGACTGCATTCTAGCTCACCATCTCTTGACACTGACCCTACCTGTTTCTTCCTGTGATATTTTTCCCCCCAGTCTTTATTATTAATTCACTTCATCACCTTGCACCTGGTGTGAATGTATGGGTGTCAAATCTCTAAATGATTCGTAATTTTCAATTTATTCACATCGCTGCAGATGTGCAAAGGCTTTAAGGGTGCATTAAATAACTTTGGTGGAAGTAATACTATAGGCTTACTATGGAGGCAGATAACATGGTTAATTTACTAGCTAAGATCAACTTGTTTCCCCCCTCTATTACTTCACATAGCAGAGAGGAAATGTTCTAATTTCATGCAAAACCGCACACAGCAAAGTACCATGGGGCAAACTAAGTCGAACCTAGGTTGCAGCAGGGGGCCCCTGGCCCACCTGGGGCTCCAGCTTTACCAGCTGAACCAACAAGTGCAAATTTTATGCAAATGTCTTGGGCCAGCCACCTGCCCTCAGTGACGTCTGACCTTTGTCATACAAAACATGCAACCACAGATTTTACCATTCTAAAATACTACTCTGCTCTACTTAGGAGCTGACTCACCACCTGGAGCCTACTGATTGACTCTGTTACACACACACAAACTGATGACGATGATGATTTTACTGTGTAAAGTTGAATAATATCTCCATTGATGATCTGTGTCAGTCAGTCTCCATCTGTGTCGAACCCTGCGTGGTTGATGGCTTGGTATTTTTACAGCTGTACAGCTCAACTGTGCATTCCTGTCTGTCTGTCTGTCTGTCGGCCTGTCTGTCTGTAAACAGTGAGAGAGCAGGAATGTCCGGCAGACACAGACAGAGGAGGATGGGAATCATCAACATGTTTAATAACTGGTCCTGATAGGAAATGAACCGAATGAAATGAATCTTTTCACCTCACTTCTTCATCTCTCATGCACTTGCCTCATTCTGCAATATTAAGAAAAACAAGATTTTCCTTCAAACACGGATGAACAATTTAGTGAAAATGACAGGATCTCTTATCAACTTTTAGCAAGGGACATCATTGTTTGCTGCCATATTTGTGCAGCAGTCCAGACAGACAAACGTGTTTTGCTTTTTTAAACAGAAGTTTACTACACAAAGGTCATCTTTTCTGGTAGGTGAAGGCCACCATAGTTCCATGATGTATGTGGGAATGGAAGGGAAGAGTCATCTATTTGTTGCAACATGCAGTCTCACAATTAAATGATACAGATTTTTACACTCCTTAAGTTTTGTTTATTTGGTTTGTTTAAAAAAGAAACTGCATACAAAAAGCAGTCTGATTTAGAAAAAAACGTATAAATTAATGTATTTACTTTAAGGCACAACACTAATAGGGAATATAATGTAAAAAAAAAAGTCAGAGGGCTCTAATTTCGTAGACCAGGCCAGGTGCATTGCAGGTGCGCCAAGAGGGTGTGTCCAGGCGCATTTTGCAAGTTTTGTGCACAGCGCAGGGGGCGCAACCAGACGCAAGTACTCCTCTGTCCCACCTCTATCTCTCTACCAGCAAGTAGCAAAGAGAGGGAGAAGCGTGATTGGGTTTAACACAGCCGGTCCAAATCTTCACCAATCAAATGAGCTTCTCTCCTCACCTTTTTATTTCGCCATGGACGAAGGAGACAGCAGCAGCATCAGACAGAGGAAAACTGATCTTCTGGTCCGGGAGGTCCAAGCTCACAGTGGCCGAATATATGATCACACGAACAGACCTCCACGGGCTGATGATGCAAAATGTTACCAATATTAATTAATCAGGTTTTCCCTGACATACTAAGAACCGTTGCCCAGTGTAAAAGAACGATTCAATGATGTAAGAAGAAGGGCCAAACAAAAGCACCTTGGGGTGGCCCCTCCACCAGTGTGGCCATGACCTCGGCGGAGGACATTGTGCCCTCCACCCTCTCAGCCATAACCATCGAGGGCTTTGCTGGGATTGAGGTTGGCATTATGAGTAAGGTAAACATATTCTTCCACTGATAAAGACGCACATGTTTAGTAACCTTTATTTAAACCCCGTGTAATAAAAATGCGCTTGGCCTGGTCTACAAATTAGAGCCTGACCAGGTTGGAGCTGGAAAAAATGCACCTACTGCGCACGGTGTTGCGCCGGATGAAATTACCACTGCGCGGGCTGCACCACCTTGAGCCCCTTAGTTAACAGCAGGGGATAAAAAATGTATGTTTAGTAGTTTAGTACGCATTAGGGTAAACCTAATCTTGGATGTGTAATATTCATGACTGGAGAGTTTAACTCTATCCTTGATTAATTGGCACAGAAGTGCCAACTTGGCCAGTTGGAAGCCATTTAGCTCTGACATCTGTTACCCCAGACACACACAGAAATGTTTCCTTGGCACCTGTAGTCCTTTCTGGCACTGCTCTTCTCAACAACTAATTAAAAAGTTGAGTGTGTAACAATTTTGTACAACCCTAATTTATCACTTTCATTCTGTCCTTCAGATAGTTGGTGTTCATTTGTGAGAAGACTTTAGGAGTATAGTGTGTTGACGATTACAAACGAATGAAAAAAAACAAAACAAAAAAAACATTTTGCATTGCAAACTACCACCATGATGTTCATAATAAATGTGAGCCATCAGCGCACCAAATGAATGCTTTTGAGACAAACAGTTGTGTTAAGAAAGGTTTTTGATCAGTTCAAACATTTTTAATGAATAGCAATTATTAAATAAAATATTTTATAGAAAATGTGCAAAAAGTGACCAGTAAAGAAGTTCCCTTTGTTACATGCAGTAAATGGTTTAGTTATAAAGAGCGTAGTGTTCTTTACTGAATGAGTTGTAATTGCAAAGCTGGCAGAGGTGGATGGAGCTTAAATAAAATCACCAACATTTGGAGATGCTTGTAAATTTTGTATTTTGATGTATTTGTCTTGGAGCTTCGGTTTCTGTTTCAGTCTAAGGACCATCAGATGATGATCAGTTATTTGTTAACATAAAACAACTTGATTTTTTTTTTTTTTTTTTTGTCACTCTAGTAGAAGTAAAAATCACCTTTAAAGTCTTTGACTGTCTGATTTCCTGCTGTTGGCAACATTGAGGAGAAGTCATTGAACAGTGTGTTAGTTAGCCTTATCTGGATGGACCTTGGTGTATCAGTGTGTCCTGACCTTTTTTGTCTTCATGGCATTCGTTTCTGGTGCTTTGAAACCATCCTGACATATAATCTGTATGAGGCTCTGTGTCTGCCCATGTACACACACTCACGCACACACACGGGTGTTTGTTGTTCTGCAGTCCATACCTGTAAATGTAAGGATATCGGGTTGTGACGTGTGACTGGACTCAGTTTGACTGGGTGCTCCTGCACTGACATGTAATTTGTTAATAGCACTGAGTGTGACGTGAGCAGAGAGGCGAGAAAGACTGTGCTGTTATGTGTTTGACACCAGAGTCGTACACGCTGTCATATGTAGAGACATTTAGACAGCTCATCTATTGATCCTTCAAATGTACAGTAAATGAGCCTGAAGGTTCACCGACACCACCACAGTGACACAGCTCTGTGTAAATAGGTCTGTATTTACATCTATAGTTGCATCCCGTACGAATTTCATAAATGAGTGTCATGCTCCAGACACTTCAAACACAACAGAAAACTAACACAGCAGCAAATACATACCCAGCCAAACACAGTGTTTTCCGGCATTTTTAAAGGCATTTTCAAGCTCCAAATGAGCAAAATAAAAGACTTTCTGTGTGAACAAGAATGTCTGAAAGTCTGCATTCATCAAACATAGAAAACTAGAGGAGACTGTCTATTTTCAGTTTACCAAAACAGCATTTATCTAAGGTCATGATACAGCAGACAGTAAAACAAAAGTGCATTATGTTTTCAGCCTCTCCCAGATAACACAACTGACATTTTCAATTTTCCTCTGTAATTGAGTGGACACCTCCAATCTCAACTGCCAGTGGCAGAAGTTACCTCATCTCAGCTGAGACGCCTGAGCTCTGCTCTGGTTAAAGGTGATATGCACTACTGTTCAGGTGGTTAAACATTGATTTAATAGGACTGTATGTTCACAACTTTAGTATGAACAAAACTTCTGTTTAGAATGTTTTAATACTGTTTTGATTTGCCCAAGATGATAATTTGTTAATATTGATGAGGAGCTCTACTTTACTAAATATACTTACAAGCTCTTTTGCCCAATTGATATTTATTAATTGATCCGACAAGCAAATATTTGTTTGGTAAGTGTTTTGAGGCATGTTGAAAGCTATGTTCCATAATCATATCATGTCACATTTGTTCCTCATGTCCCATTGCTCCCATTCCATGTCACATTTATAATTAAATTTTGTGCTTTTGTGCACTTACAGAAAACATGGCAGTGCATTGTTCAGATCCCTGCACTTGTTGTGGAGAAAACAATAAATCAAAGTAATGTAAAATAGGACAGACACATGATTTGTGCAGTTGTAAACAGCTCCCAGTGCTCTACCAACAGTATCTCATGATACTTTTATTTCTAAGTGTGTTTATTTCATAATAAATAACATGAGTTTCCTAGGCCAGTACATGTACTGGTATGAATTTTTCTGTCTGCAGCCAGCAATCACTTTCATTATCTATTCATCTGTCATTTGTTTTCTTGATTAATCAATCAGTTGCTTGAATCCAAAAAAATGCAGAACAAGTTGAAAACTTCCAAACTCTGGTTTAGAAAATTATTGTTTGAATGATGACATCTTTAAATGCTTTCCTTTGTTCACAAACTAAACATATTCAGTTAAGTGTCAGAAGAGAAAATATACCAAAGTATAGTATATAAGTCTGGAAAACATGTTTTACATCAGTCCTGCACTGATATTTGAACACAAATCAGACACAGGAGGCTGAGTCAAGTTCAACAATTCATTACATATAATCAAAGACATAAACTGAATCCTATTTTAAATGTTGGAGCAGGCATAATGAAAATTGAAGAGTGACGAATCTAGAGACAAACAGGCGAAGACTAGTGAGGAGACCCGTGAACTAATGGCAGGTGGTGGTGAGTGGCAATCAGCTGTGCGTGTTGGTGAGCAGGAGCAAGAGAATGGCTCAGTCTGAACACTGGCTCCATATCAAGAGACAAAACAACAGACAACCGTGTAACAAGAAGAGAAGGAGGAAAAATCAGAGCAAGCAAAGGGAAAGATGAAGGTACCCTGAACCCAAACACTAAAGTCTTATGGCCTTATTCTAAACATCAAACACACTCTTAATCTAAAACATTCCAAAAACCTTGGTTATGCATATTATACTTCATACACAATATTAGAGATTGTTCAAATATGCATTAAGTACAAAATAAAATTAAATGAAATACCAGCTCACATACATTCACAATCTGTTTATCATTTTTTTCCTTTTCTTTATGTTCATTTATTTGAGAATAGTATGGGATTCCACATACTCTATTTACCATCAAACCCTAGAGGGAAAATAAAAGGACGAGAAGGGTTACAGAGAGCAAATATAAACCGTGGTTTACTGCCTTTCCCCAAAATAAATTTTATCTGCACCTATTTATCAGATTGGTCCTCCTCCATCTCCTCTTACCATTTCATTTTTTTCATTCTGGCAGGAAACTTAGCTGAAAAGTTGACTTGAATAGATAAAATATAATCTCTACCTGAAATAAAATCCCCCATGCTTCTGTCTAGGGACTGCTCCTGCTCTTTATCTATTTTCTACCTCTTAGCCATACCTTCTACAACTGTAATATCAATATCCATTGCTATGCCAGTCACACCCAGCTCTACCTGTCTACAAAACCTAACTCCACCCGCCGCCAGCCTCCCTCTCTGTTTGCCTCTGTGAAATCAAATGTTGGTTCTCTTAAAACTTTCTCAAATGAAACGGTGAATCTCCTCATCCATAACAAATCCACCGTATGAAAGCTTGACACCTTGTCCATTTCCCTCTGAAACTCCTCAGGTTTTGTCATCCTCGTCAGCATGATGACACTCCAAAGTCACATCAGTAAGCTCAATAACAGCACATCAATAAGCAGTGTCATCCACATAATATCACCTCTGCCCGTTCCTCACACTCAGTAGTGCCACTGTTGTCGTTCACACTCTGCTCACGTCCCACATTGATTACTGTGACCTGTTTCTCTTTAGTTTCACTCCTGTACTATAACACCCACACCCCATAATCGCTGGTCTTATTCTAGTCACTTCAATCTGCCATCTGCCCGCTTGACCACCATGTGTTCTAGCACCTTCAGCTGTTCTGCCCCCTGCCTCTGGAACTCCTCCCACCAGACTTTCTTTAAACTGCCATATTCTGTTTATAATAATTTTACACACTGTTTACTTGGTTGTATCAATTTTATTGTTGTGGTTCTGCTTTTTTTTAGGAACCAAAAATAAAATGTTATATTGAGTTCATCTGAAAAAGACTCTTCACCATCACATTCACCCTCACATCACTCAAATACCTCACAGTTTTTTCTCATTTGTTGCCGACAGGGGGCAGAAAGAGTCATAGTTTGTCATACACAGAAACAGGAGAGAAGCACAGTAAATATACACAATTGCTCTGCAGGCCTACAATAACAGATACATCCTCAAAGCACACACACACACACACACACACAAACACACACGTCAGAGCAGTTTATTATGATTTAGCCACCACTATGCCACGTAAACACACAGTTCACCAGTTGGCTATTTGTCTCTATTACCAGTGAGGGCAGCTAATGAATTGTTTTCTGGAGTCATTTGTCTCTCTACTGCGTTTCATCCCGAAACAATCTAGAAAAAGGCACCTGGGGTCAAGCACATGGTACTAGTGTGTTTGTGTGTTATCAGTGTTGAAATGTGGAGTAATGCCACAGCTGAGATCAGAGCCACACAGGGGTCACATCATCAGTGCACCACCTGAAGAACTGCACCATTTGTCTTTAAAGGTGTCTGTTTCTCCTTATGTTAGACCATCAGTTACATTAAAATAAACAAATCAATGAATCCATGAATACATACATACATAAATGACTAGATAAAAGAATAAATAAAAAATAAATACAACCCCAATTCCAAAAAAAAGTTGGGACACTGTGTGAAATGTAAATAAAAACAGAATGCAATGATTTGCAAATCTCCTGAGCCCGTATTTTATTCCCAGTAGAAAATAAACAACATATCAGATGTTGAAACTGAGACATTTTGCTTAACATTGTGTAGCATCTCCTCTTCTGTCTGTGAACATCTGGGAAGTGAGGAGACCAGTTTCTGGAGTTTTAGGAAAGTAATGTGGTCCCATTCTTGTCTGATGCAGGATTCTAGCTGCTCAACAGTCCTGGACCATTGAATTTTTCCTTTCATGATGCACCAAATGTTTTCTGTTGGTGAAAGGTCTGGACTGCAGACAGGTCAGTTCAGCACCTGGACTCTTCTCCTGTGGAGCCATGCTGTTGCGATGGATGCAATATGTGGTTGAGCATTTTCAGAATTTATTAGGAGAAGAAGAAGAAAGGGAATTGGTGAGTTTGTAGGCTGGACCATCTCATTTCTCACAGCGTCTGACTTCAGTCTCCTTCATTTGAGCAGCTGACAGGGAGGATGACCGTTGGGACATGGCTAGTCAATTTAACTCAAGCTCCTTCACAAAACACACCTTTGACTCTGAGAAGAACACACTTTGTGTGTGTGGGGGGGGTTGAATTTGCCACTGTGCATGTTGCCTTTAAACAATAACAAAGGAAATATGGGTTGTGCTCTGCCACCTGGTGGTTTACACAGGATTCATTTTCAACTGTGTTCACTGAACAGGGAATTTCACCCTGCAGTCAGAGCATAGTTATGAGAGGATCACTAATCAAAACCCCTGAAGTTGTTTACTGGGGTTGCATCATGTTAAACAGACATAATTATTTACCACAGCATCATCAAACACAATTAAACACAGTAATTGGGTCAAAGAAGAGCATCTAACGTTGACCATCTTGAGTAGCTGCACAGAAAGGTAAAGGCTACTCCTTCCTGCACCTGTGATTTTAGATGAGAGGAGGAAGCAGAGACACATGTCCTCTGATGAGACTTTGTGATCAGACTTTGTCTTTGTTCTCTCGGATTCAGATGCTCGTATCTTCAGTGTCAAACACGGTTTGGGAACTTTCAGTGCTGAGTTTTACACAAAGGTTCCACCTAGTATTTGTAGGAAGATGTTAATAAAACATGGTTTTTGTAAAGGTGTCTATGCAAAGTTACAATTATGATTTAATGTATTGTAAACAATATATTTTTTTTACCTCAAGTTTAAATGTTTTGGGTTTTTTTTTTTACATGTACATTAATTCACAGTAATTGTTTTTTATTACAATATTAGTCTTCAAAAGTTCAACAATAAACTTGTAAAAATGAACTAAAGGGAAACTGTCACTGTTTGACTGATAACACAAGACTTAATCTAGTTAATAACATTGTTACTGAGTGGGCACTATATAATATGAAATTAAAAAAAATTAATGAATAATTGTAATAACAATGAATGCAGTTCTGCTTGTGCTTTATTCTGAATATACAAGTCAAGTTTATAGAGATAACTAATATAATGACAGTATAATATAATAAAGTGATGAGTGATGTCAGACTGTCCCTGTGAATCTGAAGTGCCGGGACATTTTAAATGAAAGTGTTACTTAAATATTTCTTAAAAATGCTGATTCATTAAGAAAAATGCTCTCTTGTCACTTCTACCCTGCTTCTTAAGACTGATTGTAAAATGAAGAAGTCACACTCTGTAGTAGGTCTTGTGATGCTTAGTCTTTGTCATTAATAATTGATTAAACGGTCTACCTTTTCATTTTCCCTTGTGATGAATAGCACTTTCAGGCAATTATGCAGCATGGTTGTCAGCTCAGCCTGAGTGTTTTGGATTTAAGCAGCGTTTCTTTGCCGCTGATTACTGCCTGGAACATAACAAACTCAGCCAGCTGGCCTGCAGCCACTCACCCTGTACTATATTTCAAGCTGTCTCACTGGATATGTTAAAATGAACGGCTGAATGTTTTCCCATTCTTGTTTTTTGTTTGTTTTTCATTTAATGCCAACGTGATGGAGTACATGACAAATGAGTCTCTGTGAACGGCACTCTTTAATTCCTCTCTGTTACTTTGTCACTGTACGTGTTTGATACAGAACAGAGTAACTAAGAAGAAAGACAGCCCACGTCCTTGTCCTCTGACCTTCTCTGTCCTTTGTCTGTGATGGACATGAACCATGAGCCAATGGTTTTCAGGCTTGATGTCTGTCTGATGTGGAAAGTGAGATGTAAACCCTATATACCAGCACATTTTCAAAATAAATGAACAGAACAACTGTGGTTTACATAACTGGAACTGTTTGACAACTAATACAAGCTGGAAATATTTTTACCTTTATTAATTTGACATATTTCCTTGATTCCATGATTGTGCTTGAAGAATGAACAGCTTTTGTTGTCATAAAGTAATTTGTGGCAAATTTCCTGGCAGTATATATATATATATATATTTTTTTTTATTTATTTATTTATTTGACTCCCAAAGAATACAAACAGTGTAGTATTTTTGATTTATGCTGAATTGGTGTCGCATGTAGAAATAAAAATGTAAATGCTCCTTTTCCCATTTCACCAATAACTGGTGCATCTTGATATTTCTGACTCCTAACCTTGTTCTGTCTGCTCAGCCAAAATGAGAAACAAAGACACATTAAACAATATTAAAGATAAGAATGACAGCTGGTATCATTACAATTTTGTGCCGATATACTGATGTAATTATTGTGAATATTTTGTCCACAGTCTTCATGTAGTAGTTCTGACAAGTCATGACAGCCTTACAGTGAACCTGACATTGAACTTGTGTGTGATCAACATTAGTATCTTAGCTGTTGTTGCTGTTTCTTGTCATGTTGTATAAACATGTAATATTTCCAGCGTGACCTGGTGTGAGGTCTTTTTCTCTTCAGCGCTTTGATTTTTCTATTTATTACTTATTAGAGGACGAGACAAACAGAAATATTTTATACAAGTATTATCAAAACTTGGAGAATGTCACAACATAACACTGTTTTGCAGTCGCAAAGTGTGTATGTACATGTTTGCTAAAACACCTTTGAGTGCCATTATAGAAACTCCGACACTGGTGTGTAATCCTCTTTCATTACTTCCCCTCACTACAGAAATGTTACTCGATTGAACCCCTAATCTGTTTTGTGTTAATCCATTTGTTTTAATCCTCAAAGAGATTATGATCCAGCCCACTACACGATGCAGCTGTGGCCGAAAGGGAAGATGTTTGTTTCTCAGATTTCTCCCTCAGGTTTAAAACAGTTGTGAAGATAAAATGGATCCCTGACCTGTTTTCAGAGTTCAGTGTTCAGCTTCAGACTTCATTGTGGTCCAACATCAAGTCAGTGAGGGGGAAGAGGACTCTTGTTTTCCTTTGTCCAGTCGTCTCCCGCCAGAAGGATGTTCATGACTCCCTCCCACCTTGTCATTATTCCCACAGGCAACTCATTTTCATTTGTCTTTTTGTCTTTCATCACAACCCATGTTATAATTATTATTAATAATAATTATGATTATTCTGTGTAGGCCTGTAAAGTCTGCAGTGAACAGCCATAGTGGTGGTCATGTCATAGTCATGTTGGGGTAAAGCTGCTCGGAATTTGTTGTGAACTTGAAGCTTTTTATAAAGGACAAAAACATAGTTTTTCAGGCCTTGATTTTTCTTCTCGTTTTTATTCATTTCAAATTTATGCTATAGCGCCATCAATAGCATTTTCTGTGGCGCCTGTTTGAGATTGAAGATAGAGTCTAATCTTTTCTCAGAGAAAGCAAAGATAACGCTGGAAGCAATTTTCTGATATCATATACATTGAAAAGTGAATCCTTCATAGTCATGCACATTACATCTGAGAATAAAATATTATGTTGTAAATTCAAAGAGGTTACCAACTATCCAGCCTTACAGTAGGTTCAAGGTCTTGTGTTTTGCTCAGACTGAAGATTTGTTTGTCCAGACATGAACAACGACCTATCTGTTTTGTTTGTTATGTTAATGATGTAGTTTATGTTTAGGGTTTTGATTGGTCCGTGCATTCAGGAAATATGAAAGTGCTTTATCTTGCTCTCCTGTCAAGTCACGGTGCAGACTGGTATATATATCGCAGTGTTCCTCGCTGTAGTCGTGGGTATAGCACTTCTGTTGCCAGTTTTGAAATCACTGTTGTGTGTCGTGTTGAGAGTGACAGAAGAGATAATTTGAAATCAGTGTTCAGACTAAGATACATCTGAATAAATCTGATTTAAAAAAAACCCTTTGAACCACCTCCAAACCTGGTTTTAATTACCTTTGGGAAAAAAACATCTGTTTTTGTTTTTTTTTTCTTTTTTTTTGCTGTCTATACTTTCAAAAATCAGGATGAAAACGAGAATCAGTTTAATTTTTTTCTGGCAGTCTGAACTAGGGATGGCACAAAACCACTTTTTAATGTCTAATACCAGTCTCACAAACCCAAGTATATACAATCATTTTTTACACCTTTTTAAACTATGAAGCTGTTAACAACACATTTGTGCCATTTCAAGCTATTTCTTTTCCCATTTCCCTATTTCTTTTATTTGCCCACAATTTGACTCAGCTAAAATGCTGCCGATGATTTTTCTTTGCATTTTTCTTTTTGGATTGCGTTGTGGGTTTTCTCCAGGTTCTCCGGTTTTCTCCCACGTTCCAAAAAACATGCAGATTCGGGGATTAGGCAAATTAGACCCTCCAAATTGACTGTGAATGTGAGAGTGAATGGTTGTTTGTCTCTATTGGACTGGCAACCTGTTCAGGGTGTGACCCCACCTTTTGCCCTGTGACCCTCCCGTGGAGGATAAAGTGGTAGAAGATGAGTGAGTATCTGTGTGATATCGGATCCAGTGATTTTGATCGGACTGATACAATACTCATACATCATATCAGCTCATCCCTAGTCTTAAAAAGACCTACAGCATCCACATCAAACATATACCATATTTTGTCCAGTGATGAAACTAAAAAATGATGCAGAGGCCTTTAAACTTGAGACAGGTTGATTTGTCAATGCAGCTTCGCACGCACCGCCCAGTCACCATCAGCAGTTTACTCTCTGTGCTTTTTTTGGATGTGTTTTAGTGCATTGTGATAATCTCTCAGAGCCTTGTAAATCAGGAACGCTTAATCAGATTATGAGATGGTACACGCTGAATTGGAATACTATATCCAGGCAGAGCATTTTAGATCTAGACCTCACAGCTCAAGTCATTTCAGATGCTCTCAGAGGAAAACGTCTACCATAAGTAGAAAGAATAAGCTGTAGTCTGATGTGCCCAAAATATAGTGTGTACTGGAAGATTAAAGCTTGATCTTCACCACTCTGTTGCCAAAGTAAGGACACAGACACACCAGTGTACATTCAAGTGAATGGGATTGTTTTGCATTGTATGCGTTTAATAATACATAAAACAAGAGAAATGTGCCATTGCATATGTGTGTTCCAGATTTGTCTAAGAACTAGCAGTAACTACAATACATGTCATGTATTACTGTTAAAACAATGAGCGAAAATTTGATCCTCTTTGTTGACATTTAATCCTACACAGCAGGTTGAGTATGTATGCGTGTGCCACATGTTTGCACATGTGCCACATCTGTCATCCACCAACAGTCTCTCTGTGACTTTGTTTTGTGTCTGAGCAGAGATGCACACACTTGCAGCTTTTGCAGTTTGCTTCCTGGTTCAAATTCTGACATTAACATTCATTCACAGCAGTTCTGAGAATGAGCTGCACCTTGGAACCTTGCAACATGAATTGTAGCTGGAAATCTGTCTTTTATCGTGACAATAATTTGAAACAATGATTGATTCCATTAATTCAGTTTTATCCACTGAATGCACAAAAGGTTTTCTACTTTTCTCACTCCGGATATGTACTGATCAGCCACATTATTAGGTACACAGGAGAGATTTCTTTTGCTGCTGGAGGGTTTGGTGTGTTGTGCCTTCAGGGATGGATATTTTCTTTCTTTCTTTCTTTCAGACCGGTCTCTATAAACCTTTGAGATGCTTGAGTGCAAAAATCCCAGGAGATCAGCAGTTTCTGTAACAGTCAGAGCAGTTAGTCTGGAACAACAATGTCATAAGCAAAGTCAGTTTAAATTTCAATGGGTTGTCTTGACCACGTCTTCATGTGTTATTGCACTCTGGTGCTGCAATGTGATTGACTGATTAGATATTTGTGTAAATAAGCAGCTAAGCGGGTGTATTTAGAATTAGAATTTGTTATTTTTGCACACACCCCAATTAGTGATAGTGAATTTGACCTCTGCATTTAACCCATTCATTTTACACACCAGTAGTGAACATATAGAATGGGCAGCACTGATCTGTACCGGGGAGCAATGGGGATTGGGTGCCTTGACCCATCCTGGGATTTGACCTGGTGACCCTCAATTCCTTTCCTCTTGGTCACAGGCTGGTGTGTTTTAGTACCTAACTGTGTACATGGGAAGGGATTTTTTACACAAATCTGGTACCCCCTTTACATTAACAAGATGGGTTTTTTTTAAATATATATTTAAGTTGAAACAAAAATTAAAAATATGTCCCTAATTGTTTGAGGTCATGCTCTGCAGGACTTTTGTGAAGCAGCTTTAAACATGATTATAAAGACGGCAAGTGCAGTGTCATGGTTGCTTGAATAGACATGACCTAATAATTTATGAATGAACATTAGACTGGGCTCCTACCTACCGGCACATACATGAGCACTGGCACACACACACAGACAGCTGGATGTGGCCAGATGGTGTAATCCTTTAGTTTTTTTTTTCTCCCCCGTGTTTCATATTTTTTCCCCCTCCTGTGTTGGGATTATACTCTCATCCAATCAGATTTCAGCCCACTCTCCAGTGGTGGAATGGAATGACATGCGGGTGAGTGGGTGAACCAGACAGCCGTGTAGTAGATATACTGTACGTGGCACTGTACAAAGTGTTGGCTTTAAATGCGCCGTCCTGTCAAAACTGTCATTGCTGCCATGTGTTGCTGACCATCACTGTGCAAGACAGAGACTGGACTGATCCAAAGGCAGGTATGTGGGGAAATATCAGAGGCAATTTTACACCAAGATGCCACTTTTTAGAAGATGATGGTAACATACTTATTGATTTAAAAAAAGCCTCAATAATTAATGTTTTTCAAAACTAAATCGTGATCTAGAACAATCACAAAGGCTGCAATTTATTTCACATTTCAAATGAATGTGAAATCACTATTACTGTCATAAAACTTGCCTTTTTTTGCCAATTTTCTCAAAATTGTTCAGCCCTGGTGAAAAAAGCTTTCTGCATTTCTTCCAAAGCTAATGCACAGTGTGATATTTTATTTTGACACTGTAAGACAAACAACGGATGATGTGTCGTGAGATGGTTTGGTCTGGATAGAGATAAATGTTAATACATGTTCTCAGTAATTTTCACGTCACTCAGATCAAGTTCTGTTTTAAAAACCTTGAAGCAAATATTTCTTTTACCAAGGAGAAAAAGTTGAAATTAAGTGGATGTACATGTTCATCCTGAGGTAATGCAATCCTGTAGCTTAATTTTATTATTTTGCCTTCACTTTATTTTGTTTTATTTTAGCTTATTTGAAATGTTTGGAAATGAAATGGAGTCGGTAGTTTTTTTGTTTTTTTTTTTCAGTGTGCAGGTGAGTTAGTCTCATTGATTTTGTTTCAGCTTCTCCTGCAGGATTTTGTAAGCATAGCCAATCAATTAATTAAAAACATTATATTTGTTATTTTTCATTGTTTGCGTGACTGAAAATACAAATGCTTTTTGCTGCTTAGAAGGGTTTAAAGCAGAGTCGCGGCTTCCTCTGTCCTTCAGTCTGACTGATGTCTGACTCAGGCCTGTAGACCTGAAAACAAACTCTCGACCACTTACTGTCTCATGTCAAATTTCACACTTACGTAGCTGTTTTACCAGATTCATGAACTTGCCCATCCTTGTATGGAAGAGTGTGTCAGTACTGATTTAGCACATATGTACATTTAATAAGAGGAAAAAGGCATAGTGTATGTGTGGTGTGTATTTGAGAGAAAGAGAGAAAGTGGGCCTGGGTAATCAGTGTGCATTCATATGCTTACTGTCATTGTGTCTCATGCACTGGTGGACCTGTGACCCCTCATAATGCATGTGAATGGTTCTGCACACAAATGTATGACATTGAAGCAATACATGGACTTTGTCTTGTACAGTAAGAGCCAGTGTTGATGTTGTCACCGCTAAACAACTGACACCAGGGTTGGAAGTTTCTTTAATTCCATCTCCGCTGTAAGTGATTTATCTTTTAAGGGTAAAAAACCTTGAGTCTGACTGAGCTTTTATCCTTTGTCTGTGTCCACTCAGGTCAGTGCTTCCTGTGTGTGGTGGATGTGGTGCCAGTAAAGAACGAGGATGGTGTGGTGATCATGTTCATCCTCAACTTTGAGGTCATGACAGAGCAAACGCTTCAAGATTGCAACCAGGAGCTGAACCACCGTCTGCCCACCTGGCTTGTCACTGGTAACTCCTGACCTTTAACCTTGTTTATGTATTTGCAGCTTTCTGTGGGGTGCAAAAACAACGGCTTACACTTTTTTTTTTAAAATTAACATTAGAGTTTCCCTCTTTTTTAATTCACCTTCTCAATGCTGAACCGTTTATTATTACAGTTGAACAAGTCTTTCATACTGCTATGAAAATCTCAGAGAGTCCTCCATCAGACCTCATTCAGACTTAGTAGTATTATTCATTTGTTTTGTATGAAGAAATGATGACCAGACCACCAACAATTTTGGAGGTAGTTTGTTTTCAGTGTCTGATGGATCATACTGTAGACTGTGGCAAACGTTTAAACATGGGAGCCTTAAAACAAAAATTAATGTCTAATAGCAAAGCATGAAACAATAAAAACATAATAGTGGGTAACAGCAGAAAACATAAGAGATGAAAAAGTCACAAACCTCTTCCCTGGTGCATCACAGCAGGAGGAAAAGAGGAAATGAGCGACACGACATTAATGGCAGGAGCAGCAAAAACAACATTAAAATAATGTAATAATTTAACACATAAACACAGATTACAACCTAATAATGATCATCATTTTACAAGTACAGGTCTGAATGCATCCAACCCATCCTCAGGAAGGATTAGAGACCAGCTTCTCAGCTCAAGTCCTCTGACCCACTGCCATTTTAGGTTTTCAGATTCTTAGTTAATGTTCAATATTTGTAGCTACAGCAACATTATCATCAGTGATTAGCACATTTACTTGAGCAGACACACGGTGTGCACACATGCATATGCAATCATGTGTACATCAAACACATGGGGGTCACATCCCCTGTATTTTACAGGGCACTTTTGGTTAGACATTTACTCTGTTTGGTCTTTTTGTTCTGTTTTTCTTTACCCTAGTTCGTTTTTTTTTTTTTCTGTCTCTGGTTTCCTGTTTTATTTCGAAATGTTTTATTGTGTGTCCAGTTTTGCTTCCTGTCGTGTCTTCCTTGTTGATTTTCTACCCTAATGTGTTTCACCTGTGTTTCATTCACCCGTGTCTTCCCAGTACACTATAGTTTATGTGCTCTTCAGTATCTGGGTTGGTTATTTTGGTTTGTTTCAAAGTTTCATGCCACATTTAAAACATCCTTGTTACAATCTGTACAGTCAAACACATTAAAAACATAATGTTTTGTTGGACAAGTCATCAGATCCCTCAGGGTGGATATTAATATCAGGTCTGAAAAGAGTCTGACCATCAATAATAGTGTCACAGAAAAAGAAAATTGACAATAATAATTGAAATAATGCAGATCTTTAGAGGTGATCACATGAAAATGACTGCTCTCATTCCTTCATCAAATTTTACACAAAGGCCAGATGGTTCTGATATCTGCTGGATTCATGTGTATTCATGTGAATCCCTGGTGTTTGTGTGGAATCAGATTTGACAAAATGTCCTGTAGTTTGTGTGATTTAACTTTGCCCTTAAAAGCAAAATCTAATCAATAATACTGTCCTAGATTCCACTAGATTATTTTGAAGCTGTATTTTTAAAAGTTGTGCTGGGCTCAGTATGATCCAGATTAAATCTCTTTCTCTCTTTCTCTCTCACTCTGAGCATGACCTTCTTTGCCGAGAAATGCCTTCCATATTCTGTCTCCCATGTCTCTCCACCAGGTCGTCCACGAGGCTTCAAGCTGCGTCTTCCTCTGCTGCGGTCCCTGTCCAACAGTAAAGCGTCCCTGGACGATGCCGAGGTCGGTCACATCCCCACTGCCAGACCTCTCACACTGCACCCAGACCACCAGAGTCACGAGTCCTTAGGCCTGGGCGAGTTCCTGCCCCTTCCCCCCTTACCACCAGACCACCAGGAGCATATCAGTGGAAGCAGGTAGGACAATTTTTACTTTCAATTTCAATTAAAAAACTTTATCTGTCCCCAGTGGGCAATTCGAGGCACATGGAGCAGTTTAAACAAGGTTATAAATAAGAGTCAGAGGAAAAATGTAGAACAAAGAATAACATACGGGCAGTATTTACATGAGATTTAAGTTCAACAATATGTGGAGATGTGTTTCTGCAGTTACAGTTGGTGTGGAACATGGCTTACATTCATGAATGATTCTCAACAGTCCTTCAACATATTTATTCACTGCTGTTTCAGCGCGCTTTGTGTCTTTCTGTCAGTGATTCTGACAAGAATCTTTATGTCTGAATTTTGTAGGTGCAAAATCCCTCTGTTCAGTAACTTAGTGTCAGTTCACACTTAAAAAAGAAGTAAAATTTTCTGAAATATACTTCACATTCATCAGTGATCCAATTAATTTTCCTCCTTCTCCCTATCCATCACCACCTCTAAACTACTGCCACTCCCAAAATAAATGAGTTATTATCCCACTGTAGAATCACACACACATGAGTTCCATTAAAAAATGTTAAGAATGAGAATATATTAGTCTTGGCCTTCATTAGTAATTGATGTGCTTATCATTAAGTGGCAGGTGTTAAACTTAATCTGCTCCTCGATGCAGCTGTGCCTGATTTTCTGACTTATCTTTTCGGAGCTGGCAGAACTTTGCGTAAAAAACATGTTCAGTGAACATCGTTTATTGAACACGCTCATGCACAACACTGAAGAGACATTAGATGTGAGCTTTAATTTCCCTCTTCACTTGTAAAGCTGTGAACCTTCAGAGTTCATCCTTCTGTCCCCGTTCATCCAGCAGTGAGGACAAAGGTTGTCTTGAGGACATGATGGTCTTTTCTCTCTCTTAGGTTAGCTCTACAGAGCTGGCCAGAAGACCGGCAGGAGGACCAGCACACCTTGCTGGGCTCTGGACCTCCTGTGTCCCCTCCTCTACCCCCTCCACACGGTCTAACCCAGTCATCACCCTGTGTAGCGCCCCATCACCGCCTCAGCCTCAACCCGGACGCCTCAGGCTCTAACTGCTCTTTGTCACGTAGTCGCTCGCGGGAAAGTTTCCACAGCATGCGTCGGGCATCTTCCGTAGACGAGATCGAAGCCATGAGGCCCGACTGGGACAGAAAGAACCGGAGAGCAAGTGTCCGGCCGGGCAGCACTGGTGAGACAAAGGAGACAGAACAGAACAGACCATGTATAAGAAATGTATTTTTACAAGTTAAACATAGGAAGCAGGATGGAAGTAGAAGTAACCGTCTACTACTCACTTGATTTATAATGTCAGTAAACATTTTCCTGAGGAGTTAATGGTCCCAATCACTAGTTTCAGCTCCTCTTCATTAAAGTGCTTCATTAAAACATGCTGGTTTTGTAAATTATATTCACATATAGAGGAAAATAGACAATAAAGCACAGCAAATATGAGTGGACACCAGTGTGATTGGTAGCTGGTATTGCAGCTGGTTGTTAGTGCATCTGTGAACTTAGTGCCAGTCATGTTGCGTATTCTGAGGCTTTTAAACAGGAGTTAACTTTACAACCTACAACATGCGTCTATGTCTTTTATATAGTCTATGAGAAAAACAGAAAGGGCTTTTCTATGACCATTTTTTACCGTGTGTGTGTGTATAGGTGCAGTGAACAGTAAATCCAACATACTGAACTCCACGTCAGACTCTGACCTCATGCGGTACCGAGCCATCTCCAAAATCCCCCAGATCACCCTCAACTTTGTGGATTTCAAACCTGATCCACTCATTGCCCTGCCAACTGGGGAGATGGACATCATCGCTCCATGCAAACTCATTGATCGGACGCACAACGTCACAGAGAAAGTCACGCAGGTAGGACACAGTTCATGTGTGGAGTGTGTGGTGTAGGACGCAAGGAGAGACGGTGTGTTTGTGTTTGTCAGGGTTGGCATATTCTTCCTGCTCTGTGCTGCAGTTTGGATCATACTGAAGTTGGGGAAGCTCGGTTTACAGCTTGACATTTGTGTTTGTGCTTTTTTGTGCTTCTGTGCAACTGAATATTCTTTCAGAAAGATCTCTTGCTTGGCCAACATTATTTAGTTTACTCCTGCTTTTGCTGCTTTAAGTAAATGAGGATTGATTTGAGTGACTTCTGAAGGAACTCTGATGGTAATGGAGAAAGTACTTATGGGACATTGACTGAAGCAGCGCTTTGATCTGCTCACACCCTCACAAGCTTGTTTTCTTCAATTCCCATTTCTCTCCAGTGACAGAAGAGGTGAGTCACTGTAGATCTCACACTAATTACTATGAAAATGCTCCTTCCTCTTTGTATGTGTTCTGTCTCACATATTTCACCACACAAACACTGTGTGCACTGCTGCTTCACATAGCTGGTTACATCTTGGATGTGCACTGGAAATTGTTAGCAATGCTGAACATATTTTGGTTCCCTGCAGTTTAAGATCGATGAGCTGTTGTCTCTGTAGAAGGAACTTTCAAAGTTGAAAAATGAGTTTTGGCCTGAATCCACCTCTCCTGCTCTTTCACCACATGTGCTAGAAAAAGAGCAGCATTTGTCAAAGTAATTCAGTTGAGGAGACACAGGAGGCGACAGTGAGAAAGGAAGAAAGTTCTGTTGCACACAAATAAGAAAACGTAATTTTGGACGCGACTGTTGTCAGAGATGCACTGAGAGAAACAGTCCAACAAAGCAGACGTTTGTTGGACTGTTTTCAGTCGACTCAGGCAGTCCTTTTTAATCAGTGGAAGAGTCTATACATAGAATTTCTCCTCCCTATATAACTGCTGTGTCTATTTTGTTGCTGAATCACAGAGGATTATTCTGCTTTGTTTCAGAGTGTGCTAAAACTTATATCTATTGCTGGAGGTTGATGACAAATCTTTCCCTTTATTATTTACCCTCTCTGCATGTATGCGCACTGTGTATGCAGGTGTCATTTTTCAGACTGATAACCGTGTCTGCAGTTGGCTCTTTGTATAGTTTGAATAGTTAAAGCTCATAAATCCTCTTCTTTTGATAGCTGTGATGAGCAACAGCGCTACAGTCAGAAATGAGTCCTAAACTCACATAAATTAAAGCCATGTGACAAAAATGACATCTCACATGCATTAACCACTGACAGTCCAGCACATACAGAGTGACACCCAGCTGTCTTCTTTTAGTAACTTAACAAAATGACAGTCTGTATTGAATGTAGAGGTGGACAGACCTATCTGTGTCAGCATGTACAGTATGGTGTTTGAAATACAGGATAAAAATGTTTGTTCTACTTTAGAAACATCAGTATCACTGAGGCTCTAGTAGAATATAAATCATTCATTACTTTGTCTCTGAAATTGTTAGTTAATTTGAGCTTCAAATGTATGAAAACCAATGCGAGATGAAAAAAAGGTTATGTTAATCCTGGAGTCTGCAGAGAGTTGAGAGGAACATGAATCATCTGTGCTTGTATTGTGTGAGTGCGACATCACACTGTCTTCTCTCTCCCCCCCCCCGTCTCTGAGTTTGACTGAGAACAACAATAGTAATCTAAAGTTGCAAATGCAACACAATATAAACCTGATATAATTATGCCACACAGTATGTGCGGTCAGAGTGTAAGCCTCAGTGTGTGTGTGTGCGTGTGCATGTGTGTGTGTGGATGCAGTTTATGCATGTGCATGAACCCGTACTGTATACTGCAGTTTGTCTCAACATGCTTTTTATATAAAGTTCTTGAAATTAGTGAAAACAATAAATAATTTTATTATTTATGTAAAAAGTACAAATCAGTAGGTGCTTATGTAAATGATGGGGTGTGCATATATTTATTTTTAGTCAACTACAGCTGCTGGTTTCAACAATGACTGTCGTCTGATCTACATAAAGAGGAATAATCACTGAATCCTTTCAGTTTTGTGATTCCTACTTGATATCATATGAAAACAGCTTCTCGGTGGATTGTATTTTTTTTTAATTATTGGAAGAGCAGATGCATTACAAGCTTTGGCCTGAAGATGGCAGCACCCTATCATATAGTCACTATATTACAGTGTAATGACAGGCCTTCACAGCTTCTCAGAGACATGAGAGATGAAGAGGTTAAAATGCCAAACAGGAGTGACTAATGCAAGAAATCTTCTAAGACCAAGTCCACATGCATATTTTTTTTTCTCTCTCACTCAGAAAAATACTGTTCTGTTTTTTCTGCTCTCAACATGCTCTCACTAAATTGTAACTTCTAAGAAAATGATATGATGGTTCTCTTCATTCAACAGTATCATGGTCTGATTTTCAGATGGTTTGAGTAGAACTGCAGGTGATCTGTGACTGATTCCTAGATTCCAAGCTAATACAGGAGCATGGATGGATGGATGGGCTAAAAAAGAAACCAAGACAGAGGGAAATCTACAGCGGGATGCTTTTAAAAATCTGGGATCATGCCTCATTGCACACTGAGACACACACTTACACTTTAGTATCTCCCAGAGCTTCTATGATGGTTGGTCACGTCTTATGCGGGACACTTGCTTTGACACACATCACAGTTCTCATACAATATTCCTGACACACATGCAGCTCCCTACATGGGAGTCCATGTGAGCAGCTACCACGAGCACACACACATACACAGTTGAACTCACAACACCCTGACACTACTGTACAAACACACGCACACACACATGGCCTCTCCACTCAGGCCACTAGTCACATTCGACCCCACTCTAGAATGCAATGGAGCACTGGATGAGACGCACGCCGCCCAACAGCAAAGTGGTAGGATCCTTCAATTCTATACAGAGAATGAGAGTAGTCTGTTGTGAGTTTGCTGCAAGGTCAGTGAGATTAATGTTCCAGCTGCAAGAGAAGTGACTGGAGTTTACTTTTGAAGTGCAAAGCATTTTGTAAGAGCCCAGTGTTTAGTTAGTTTTAGTTTGTGTTTAGTTTTTCATATCAATCGTTTTTCAATTTATTTGTTTGGTCCAGAGGATGTCAGAAAAAAATAAAAATATTCAAACAGCGACTGTCATATAGGAGCAAAAACATTTATTTTTTAAAAAAATAGTATATACTGCTGATTCATTAATTAGCAATAATTCATCACAGGCAGAACACTGTTAACAGTTTTCTGTTCATTATTGCATTTTTGAAAACCTCTTTAAAGGTCATTTCTATATTTATTTATTTATTTATTTATTTATCCGTTATTCCATTCAATTGCAAATTGGACCACAATTAATGTGTAAAAAGTCCCAAACGATGTGGGTAATATTACAGACACTAAAAGTTAGAGCAAAGGAAAAATGAGATGACACTCTCACAAGTTTAGTGCTGAGTCAACTGGTGGAGAAGTTAAGAATGAGATGAAACAAAAAGAAGTCTTAATTAAAATGATTTATTTGGGTCCTTGCTCGGAGCCAGTTCATTCTTTTCCTCTCCCTGCTGAGGCTGTGACACCCGTGGTTTGATGCAGTGAAAACTCAAACCGCAACACAAGAACACGAGGTGCACTGTGAAAAACTTGATTAGAGAAAAACAAGAAGTCAAAAGAGACACACGTGAAACGGATGGTTTTTTATATGTTATACAGTATTTCATTTTTAGTCGCCATGCGAAACAGCTGCTACTTCATGTAATCGGAGCATGTCGTTTGTTTGTACAAGGTCAAGGAACCACTTTAACGGAGAAAATTAGATTACATAAAACATAGGAATGTAGGTTGTATATATCTTTCTTTAATGAGCTGGACTTACAGGAAATGAGAGGAGCACATCTCTGTGGAGGAGAGCATTTGAAGAGTGTGTCACATCTACTGTATATTCTGTGCTTGTTGTTTATGTACTGCATGTTTCATATATGTGTGTGTACACTAGACCGCCGGGTTTCAGGGTGGACCTTGTGTACAGTGTCTCCAGCAGCCACTGTATGTGTACAGAAAATAAATAAATCCTGCTGTAAATGTTCATGTACAGCATGTCATGTGACAAATTGGAAACATACAGTTTTAGTGCATATTGCAGTTAATAGAACTCACTATGCATTTGTTGTGGTGAATTTTTAATATCGGGATAATCATGACTGCAGCAAAACTACATCTATTTCAGAAGTGCCACAAGGGGGAGCCTTCATTTTCCCTTCCAAGTAACAATCTTATTTAAGATCTGAAATGATTCATCTTAAGAGTATGAAGCATATTTCTTGTTGTTATTGTAATACTTGTCTAACATGGACATTTCATATCGCCCTAAGCCTCATCCGTCTTCTCATATGCTGTGGTAATCTTTGTAGTTTTTATGATGGATATTTTGTTTTGTTTTTACAGCAGACACTTCTTCCTCTTGTTTTTAAAACACCTGAGGCAAATATATATTTTTTTCTATTATGGTATGTTGGATAAGTCTTGAATATAAAATGGATGTATTCAAGTAATCACAGTCTCTTTTCTCCCCATGTTGCGTACTTGCTTTTAGGGCTGAAACAGTTACTCAATTAATTGCAATTTTTCATACTTAAAGCAAGCTTTCAGATTTTTCAGCTTTTCAAATGTGAATATTGTCTTTGCTCCACATGACAAAGAAATCATTAAAACTGAAAGATTTTAGCTTGTTCAGTTCACTTTATGGACCAATTGGAAACAATTAATTAAATGAATAATGAAGAGATTAATTGATTGCAGCTCTGTTTTTTAGTTTTTAATCTGCATTGCATCCAGTGAAGGAAATGCGTATCATCTGGTGGTATTCTGTTGGGATTTGCTGATAGATAATTCCATGATGCTGTTCAGCGTGTTGATCCTGCTGAATTTTTATTGTCCATGTGGTGGTGAATGAGGGAAATCAATAATATTTCAAGAATCTGACTTGAAATTGCTGTATTTGTTGACGTTTCTGCAAGCAAGTATATATGGGTAAAAACCCCATGAAGCTGCTGTTAGTCTCTGATTCATGAGAATGCATGAGCTTTCTCAGCAACGTATGGCATGAATGAGTCAAAAGTAAGTACAATATTTTTTAGCAGTGCCCTCTTTTTATGACAGCATCATTTTGGCAGCTCTAATGTGACAGTGGATGTTTATGTGAGGGATGCACCTCTGGCAGAGATCCACAGCAGGGCATTGTCCATTAAACATGACAGGAATTAGTTGAAACGAGGGGCTTAATTGCTTCTGAAATGAAGTTTTTTGCCCATTCTACCTGGAGCAGAGACAGCTTTATCCAGTTATGAGTCTGTTCCAGACTGTTAATGGTTTAAAAAACAGCTGCAGGTGTTAAATGTTTCCTTTTACTTCTGCTTCCAATTTGTGTAACACAGTAGTAACTCTCTATATATGCATTTGTCCCACGTATGTCATTATTTTAATCACTGTCACTGTTTTCATCTCAGAATTACCTTTTTTGAGCGTCTGGATAGCAGGTAAAACAACAGAACTTTTTTTTTTGCCCATATAGATGAAAAGACAAATCACTGCTACATTAACAAGACAAACAAAATCACTGTGTTTGCTGTATGAGCCTGCAGTGATATTCCATAAGTCAAACAATTTTCATATTTTCCACCATGTCACAATATTTCTTTCAACTGAGACAACAATATGGTAATGTTTTGGTCAGAAAGGCACATGTGCTGGACTGCTGGTACCCTGCTCTGTCAGTTAAATGGCCTGGAATAGAGTCTGGGAGCATTTGACCCACTCAAGCTGCAGGACTGTAATTTAGCCACCAGCTCAGTGGCTCTGCCTCAATACCTCAAACTGATTGAGTGTTTCCTCCATGTGAGTTCAATGACCCACGACAAGGGAACCATGTTGTTAGTGTCTTAAAGCAACTTGTATCTACTGAAAAACAGTTTCTGCCAGATTCACATGGACCAGACTCTACAGGTGTACAAGGTAATTGTATAGATAACAGAGAGACACAGAGATAACATTCCCATCCTGCTTTATTCTTCTTCTTTAGTGTATTTTTCACAGACATAATTTATTCCTACACCTGTGATTCTGTGAGCTCCATTTTCTTTCCCAAATTGTTGTGGGAGGTAGAGCGCAGGATGAGGTCAGTGCAAATGAATCACCCTACAAAACAGCTATTGGCTAGATGAGAATGTGAGCAATCACATTATTAATTTCATAACCTGGTTCAACAACCCCTGACGTTCAAAAACTCTCTTCAGTTCCTCTCTGTGGTGACAGAGAATAAAGTAATAGTAACTTTCTTTGGTCTCCTAATGCCCAACATTTAAGAGACTAATCTAGGAAGGAGTAATATACATTGAATATTGTCTAGTTTTGTAATTAATACATGAACTTTATGCTGCGTTTCCATCATGGTACGATTTGGAATGGTAAAGTCCTGGGTCAGGCTTGTGTTTCAACTGACATCAGTACCTTTACTAGACACCAGTGGTGTGGCTGGTTATTTTGGTATTATTCAGAACCGTTCCACTCAGTGGAAACACAGCTTGTGTTGTGTCATGTCAGAAATGACACTGAGAAATGTCATTTTGGTTAATTAAATGAGCTCATTCTAAAGCAGCTGATCTATATGAGGCTGGTCTATATTTCCTCCCTGCAGCCGAGAGCCACTTAATCCAAACAACATTAGTGAGGCATCGATTTGGCCATTTGTAATGCTCTATATAACATTAATTGTTTCCAAGTAAAGTCTGGTTAGTCTTTGAAACATGTTGACACTGGGTTTGAAGACAATCATTGTAAATTCTTGTTTGGATGCAAAGTCTTTCAGGGTTGGCAACACACTTTAAACTTTCTAAATTTGCAAAGCACTTAAAAACAACCACAGTGGACCAAAGTGCTGTACAGATAATAGATAAAAAATTAAAGACAGAATAAATTGAATACATAAAATCTCACACAGAGCAATAAAATACATCTGGAAAAACACAACTAATAAGTCAAAATACATAAACATGGGTAAAAGCAACAGCCATACAATAAAATACTCTCACTCACTTATTTTCTACTGCTTTATCCTCCACTGAGGGTTAAAATAAATTAAAAAAACAAAAATAAATCAAAATAAAATAACATCAACAACTTAAATAGTGTCAAAGGCCAATAAGAAGAGATTTGAGATTTAAAAGTTCTGTCTTATGTGCTGAGGCGGATCATTCCACTGTTTAGGGGCCACAACAGGGAACACACAGTTCCCTCTGAGGCTGCACAAATAAAGGAATTTTAAAATGAATCCTAAAATGTATGGGCAGCCAGTGGAGTGAAGCTAAAATTGGGTAATTTTTCTCATAATTGCTAGTGCTGGTTAAACAGCTAGAGTTGTATGAATAACCTCCACACAACAAAGCAATCAACACACTTACACAGATTTTTAATATGATGCATTCTCTGTGCAATTTAATTAAGAAACAAAAACATTGAGATAAATATCAAATAAACCAGTGCCCTAACCCCGACCCTAACCTTAACCTAACCCTAACCTCAGCCTAACTGTAAAACATGTCTTCACCTTAAAATGTAATAATTAACTTTATGGGGACTTAATTTGGAAGATTAAGTGCATAATGTGACTGTGTGAACAGATTTAGGTCCCCACAACATAAGGAATACCAGGTACAAACACGTAATTTAAACCAGAACAAATCCATACCTAACCCTAGCCTTAAATTCTACCTGCAGCTCATGGCACCCACTGCATTATCTACAGCTTCCTTTTCCGAAACCATATTTCTAAACCTTCATATTTCATAATGAGGTTTATTTCTTTCATATCCCTTAAAACCTAAATAATAGATGATTTCATACCCTGTGTGAATGTCATGAATAAAAACTGTCCTCACTGCGATGTGGAAAGAATAGTGTGCTCTCTGTGAACTGTGTTAGGTGTAAATTTAAAACTGTTGTGCCTAACTTTTGAATAAAAACAAATGTCTGTTACTGTACATTCAAATCACAATGACTTGACACGATGCTGATTAAGTGTATCAGCTTCACGTGACTCTGTGTTTTTTTTCAGTGTAACAGTATTTAGATTCTGTGCCATCAGGCGACATTCTCACGCTGCACACAGGAACTGATTTGTTTTATGTCAGGACAGAAGGAGGCAACAGTAACACTGAGTGAATTGAAATTGCTGTATTTGTGTGAAGTGAGAAGACTGCAAACAGGTGGGAGTTTGACCAAAAAACACAAAGAATCGTCCGCGAAAGGTTGAAATGAATTCTACTGCTCAAAAAGCCCAGTCAATTAATAAGTTCTCTGCGCTGCTGCTATGTACACACAAACATACAGTCAGGTCTGATAGTTTTGCTTGACAGAGTCTGTTTTCAGATGAAGGGCACAGCAAACAAATATTGTCAGATAATTTCTGTTCACAATAAGGAAATGGAGGCAGAACAATATCAGCAACAACACAAATCCCCGAACGTTCCATACTGCAGCTTTAAAGTCTGTGTAATGTGATGATTAAAATCATAACTGATGTTGTACAACATGGTCCAGGTTTATATGGGAAAATATCCCAAAGCGTATTTATACACAATATACACACATCATGTATGGCAGACTTGAGTGTGACGTGTATGTTGTGGGGACCTAAATCTGTTTAAACAGCCACAAATTAGGGTTAGGATACTAGTAATTATGGTTAGAGTAAGTCTCCAGGAAATCAATGCAAGTCAATGTCATGTCCTCTGAAGTCATGGAAAACATTGTGTGTGTGTGTGAGAGAGAGAAGTGAAAGGAAAAAATGTACATGTATTTGAAAATAATGATGGAAAGGAGGAAAATGTTGAAAGGAAGAAAGATAATAAGGAAGTAAGATTTTAAGAGAGAAAAGTAAGGGAAAAGTTGGACTGGGGCAAAAGAAGGAGCTAGACAACGAGAAAGAACGTAATAAAGTGCAATTTTAACGATACAAGTGTTTCAGGGCAAGTCCAAATCACCTTATGCATGATCAAAAACTGTTACTGCTGTTGGTTTGATGGCACTTGACTTCTCTGATGCTGCATCACTGCCTCTGTCCTGTCCTTCTGCTCTGACCAGGGATATGTTTTGTAAAAGAAAAAGTTGCTGTGCCATGTGCATGGTACTCACTATCTTCCTGATTAATGCTTGATCTTTTGGTGTAACAAAACAAGTGTAAGATCAGACTTTGTGTGAGCAAAGAGGGGAATCTTCTCTGCGGAGCAAACATTTCCATTT
Source organism: Brachirus orientalis (assembly GCA_016785285.1). Lineage (NCBI taxonomy): Eukaryota > Metazoa > Chordata > Actinopteri > Pleuronectiformes > Soleidae > Brachirus > Brachirus orientalis. Next base: position 3,795,866 of record JAFBJR010000137.1, read on the forward strand.
TGCACATGAGCACTTCATCTGTGTGCGTAACTGGATTTCAAGAGTGATACTCTACTTAACTATACGTATGAGCTCTTTACAATCATGATAATGAACTTTGGTTAATTGTTGTTGGTTAATAATCATACATAGAGTACAGCTTCTGTCCACTGGCAGCAGTGTCCCTGACCACAACTGAAGAATTCTACTAGTGAAAGGCAGAGAAATCACAAAGTAGAAGAACAAGGAAAGATAGACAGAAGCAAAGATAAACAGATAAAAACTGTTCAGAGGAGCACTGGAGTTCACAAAGTCTGTTTCTACACCTTTTCCCACTCACTCTGTCTCTCTCTGTCCCTTCCTTTATCACTCCTTGTTTCCCCCACAAATCTTCGTACATCTAACCTACCTTTTTTTCATTGTCATGTACATTTCCCTCCCTTTGTCTTGCACTGTGTTTCTTTCCACTTCCTTTTTTCACATTTTTTTCTCACTTATCCATTCTCCACCATGTGCTCTCACCTGCTGCTTTCTCTCCCTCCCTCTTCTGTTTTATCCCTCAGACCATCATTTTTCTTTTCCTTCTTTACTCACCTCCTTCCCGTCCTCTTTTCTCCTCCTCTTGCTCTCTGCCTGTATGACCCATTTCTTTGGCCCTGGCCCCATTAATCACAGAGTTGTGGGTCTGGTCTGCCTGCCGCCCTGCCTCGCTGCCCTTCTCATCATAGCAGGTAATTGAATCGGAGTTGGCTCAAGGTCCTTGTAATAAGCAGCCATTGATTAGCCCATCTTTTAGCCTGCTTATGAAAGACCTGGTTGCTTCTTTGACAGTCATTTATTGACAGGGAACAGGTCTGAAAATTAAGATCTTTCTCTCAAAGTCACTGAAGCAGGAAAAAAATAGAAAAAGACAGCAAATACTCTATATTCCTAGACTGTATCTGTGAGGCAGAAACCAACAAATTTACTACAGTACAATACTTTTCCTTCATCTACATTAAAGAACAGTGATGTGTTCCAAAACTTTGCATTTGCTTCAGTCAGTCAACCTCTTTTCTGTTCTTAATGCGATCAGGCAGTGTTGTTTGAGTCCACGGTGCTGCTAACAGGGGCTGAACAATCAATCATTTTCAAATTCAAGGCCGAAATTTAATCATTATATTTTGATTCATCTATATTTTATGCCAAGATTTAAAAAAAAATATATATATATATATATACTGTATATAATGCATCTTGTTTTAAATCTATTACAAAAGTGTTGCACTGATGTTTGAATTAATATTAATTATATTGCAAATTAAATCACAATCACAATAAATCACAGGAAAAATAGCAATTACATATAGAATTGACCCTTGGTTTTGTGGGTTCATAAGACGTTCATCTCAGTCTTACTTTGTCATAAAACAGTTAAATAAATGCATAAACGTCAGCCTTTATACTGATCAATGTCCCCTTAATCATTGTATGTTTTTAAAAGGACCTGCCGTAGTTAGAAATGTTCTGCACATACAGTATGGGCTTTAATGGACCTCCGGTTGGGTTCCAGCATGTATCTATGTATGTATTTTTTTTAACTTGTCATATAAAACAATCACGAACAGAGCAACAAAATTGGAACTTTTGCAATATGCTAATGGGCCCGTTGTGGGGCAGCCACTTTGACATGCCACAATAAGAATGAACTGAACAGAGCCATCATGAATGGGATCAATAACACCTGGGATTTTCCTGCTAAAACATCAAAATGGCTGCTGTACAGTTTTAATTTGAAACTGGTCATTTGTCCAGCCCTGCATCTGCCATTATTTACTTTGTACTACACCAGCATGACTCTCTGCTGTCTCTACATGTAAGTGCATCTACATACATCTTAGTAAACTGCTGTTTCTATTGCACCACATTCTGTCTTACCCAATTGAGTTCACCCATTACTCCGCACGGGAAGTGGTTGTATCCAGATGGGGTTAGTGAGGCAGTCAGGGTCCCATCTTGGCCCAATCCATCATGGGGTGTGGATGGTCAGGGCGGGGCAAGGGAACAAGCTCATCTCAGGAGGCAGTGAAGTGAACCTGGGAAGTCACTGAGGTGCTTTGTCAATGACAAACCCAAGCACAGCTCATGCCTCCAGTGCAGCCTCAAGCTTGTTTCCATTATTTTGTAGTGTGGAATTTCAGCTCACTATAAGCACATGTACTGTACATCAGTGGAGGTGTGGATACCTGCTGTGAGCATCACTGCTCACTCAGACTTAATGCAACATTTTGCTTGCTATCAGAGTTGGTACTCAGATTGAACTGTGTTTGGGGTTTACTTATGTTTGGGGTTTTTTATGTAAATGTTATGATTATCCTTTTTAATTCACTTAATTACTTAATTTACTTAAAGCAGGGCTCTCCACCAAGTAGCTTATTAGTTGTCAGTCAAACAGTGGTGCTGCTGTCAGCTTGGTGAGTTGTTGTGCTGTGAGATGGGCAGCAACAATGACCAACTATTTTCACAATTGTTAACGACAGTGTGTGTGTCAAATCAAAAAAAGACTGACAGACAAACATTTAAAAGACTCCATAAGAGTGAACCTCAATGGATACTCTCCACCATACACATCTCTTGTGGACTCCATGCAGTGCCCGTCATCTCGCTACATGAAAATACCCAGTACATTTGAATACAGTGACATGTGGGCAGATGGAAAGTGAATAAGCCATAACATCAGTGCATTTGTAAGTGCATTGTTTTGTTTTGACAGAATGAATACTTTTTTTACTCTTTTTTTTCTCAAAGTAGCTCTCAGAAAAAAAGCTGAGACCCTTGAATTAAGGTGTTTCCCACATCATTGCAGTCTGTAGAAGCAGAGGATGGATTAGTATATTGGAGCGCACTTGTTCCAAAAAATCATTCAAACAAATATTAGGTAACACATTGTTCCTTTTGAAAACATTTGGAAGAGGGCATTAGTGGATTTTGCCGGACCAAGTGGTAATTACTTAGGATGGTTTGATGTTCTTCTAGGATTTATAGTTTAGGCTTGAACAGGATTTTCAGACAAAATATCCAAATGCTGGTTTTGCATTCTTAGTGTGGACACTCATAGACATAATGCACTCCCTAGCCCCTGATCTTAACCTTCACAATTAAATGCCTAACCCTTACCCTAAACTCAATTCTAACCCTAACCCTGAAACCAGGTCTTAACCCTGAAAACAACCTTTGTTTTGGTCCCTTGTTCCTAACCTTAACTATTGCCAGTTAATGTCTAACCCTTACCTTAAACTACGTAACCACAATTCAAATCTTTGTTCTAAACTTAACCAGTGTTGATCAGTGTTTATGCCAGAAAAGGCCCTAAAGAGGTAACAGATACAAGAACATACACACAGATGTGAACTTCCTAAATCACCCATAAGGTCAACAATAATACTATGTCTTGGAAATCAATAGCTCAAGTGTCAAATGTCTTTCTTTGTCTGTCTCTCTCTCCTCTAAACACACACACGCGCACACACGCACACACATAAACCGTCAGTGATCTGATTGCAGGCTGTAGTATTAGGACAACAGGTCCTCTTGAGACTGCACAATCTCTCCAGAGAGTAGCTTGCTGTTGGCTGCTTGGCAGCCATCAGGGAATGGATGCGGATACTGCCATTTAAACCCAGTCATTATCCATGACCCTGGTCCAGACCTTGAGCCCTGCAGAAATATCAGGGTAAATACCAGCAGAACAGTGCAGCAACTGCTGCAGAGCAGCAGGCCAATATAGACGTTCTGTGATGCACCCAGGGAGATCAAACAAACAGTAGCCTACACCTTCTACTTCTACACTCAGTGTTTTATCCGTCGCATTTTTCAGTGCAATGAAAGAGGAACAAGGCAAAATGAATGAGGGAATAGAAACAAATTTAGCACTTTATTAAAGCATAGGATTATCCACTAATTTAATATCCAATTACAGTTAAGAACATCCTTTGTCCTTGAATGGTTATCTGATGCACAAATGTTACTATACACAGTAGACACATGGTCTGATGAGAAAAACCTGCATTGTGGCCCATCGGGTTTGCAGTTTGTGTAAAATGTTCTAAAGCTCCTGAAAAATGTTGACCGACTGATAGTAGAAAGAAAATGTTGTCCTGCTGCATATATATACAGACTTTCCTCTCCGCTGCCTCATCTCTGTCCGACTCCCATCTTCCCTGTTTTATAGGCTCTTTTGGCAAAACACCTACTTTCTAAATGGAGCTCATCAATTGCCAAGATGATTTAAAAACTGGTGTTGATACTCTCAAGAATTTTGATACGAATTTTAATACAATTGAACTGCCTTACATGGACAAGGCACTGCGTGTTAAGTAGTAAACTGCTTGTGTGTGCACTGAAGAGTGTTTTTATTTTTATTTTTTTTTCTTTTGGCTCGCGAGTTGACCATCTGCATGTGCATCTGCTTCTGTGGAGCTGCTCCTGTTCTCTACATTTCTGGTTCATCTGTGTTAACAAATTACTACACTCACACACACCCACACAAATGCACAAACACATATGTCATTGTAATAACCGTCTACTCTAAGGGCAAATACACCCACAAACACCCCCATCCTGTCCATGTACACGCTTACACTGAAACCAGGCCTCCCCAGTCTGACAGATCACAGTGAGAAATCACTTCTTATTCAGGTTAGGTTATTTCCTGAACAGAAAACTGCTGAGCGCACAACTTCACTAACAGGGAAACAGACCAGTCCATTCAGGAATATTGTGGGGGTTTGGGCATCTGATCTACGGTGCATGAATGTGTGAGACATCACCACCTGGTCTGAGCGGAAGCGTGTGTTCTACTAAAACCTGGAGGATGTTCAGAACCTTAACACAACATGTCAGCTTAGTTATAGGGTGTCATATGATGTATGTCCAGTCATGAGCTGCTGCGGAGCATCATGAAAGCTGGGAATCTTACCAAACCCACTGGCTGAGATCGACTCATTTTCTAAAAATGACACTCCACGGGAGACTCTCCCCTGTTCCTCATGCTCTCATTTCTTCTCTTCCTCTCCACTTCTTTCTTATTCTGCCTCGTCGCTTGTTTTCTACCTTAATTTATCACTCTGTTCTTATTTTTATTGCTCCTTGTCCTTTCTCTTTTTTTTATATTTTGCTTTCTTCTCATCACCTGAGTCTCACTCAGCATTTGTTTCAGTCTTTTGTGTTGGTGTTTCCTTTACACATTTTAAGTAAAAAGTCAGAATTGTGTAGATGACGAGGAAGTGATTTGTGTAGACTGCGAGGAGAGAAAAACTGAGGGGACTGAGGCCAAGTAGACGAGGCTGACGTTTGAGCTGGAACAAAGTCATGTGGACTGAAGACCACAGTTCAGCCTGAGGACATGTCTCTGAGGTAATCCCAGGACATTGACATTGTAGCTCAGTGCTGCCCTGCTGTTTACCAAAATGATTTTGTGATTACTGTGACAGCTAAGTCACCTTCACCTTAAACTGTGTTAACATTCCTTAAAGAAAAAGAAAAACTTATTTCTCAGCATACCATTCAAAACCTTTTAAAAAAGCATGTACAATCTGTGTAACGTTTTGCATCTTCCCACTTTCTTTCTTGCGCTCCGACCTGGTATTAACATCAATCATGTGTAATCCAATCACATGCAGATTGTGTAAAGTACAGATCGTCAATGTGTCCTCAGATATGATTGCAAAACCACATTCAGTAGTAGTTTGAGGTTTGTAGGTGTCCACATTTCTAAACATGCATGAATGCAATCTGATTTATTTGTAGTCACTCCCCTAATATTGACACTGATCGACATACATCAAACAGTATTTTACTAATGGTAAGACGTTTTTTCACGTTACAGCAAATACAATGATACTTCACTATTTATGTGCCTTCTCTCAGCTCCTACCAAATGCAGAATAGATTGAATTATAACAATTCCTCCTGCAGCAACAACAAAAGCATAAAATAGCAAATCAAGTCATATTACTTTTTGTAGAAACAAACAGTGACCAGAGGCATTTGAGTGTTTGACACATTGACTCGAGGTTTTTTTTTTTTTCAGATTCTGTGGCTGCCTGTCCAAGGCTGAGACATTATTGTATCAATGTCACTACTGTCAGAATTTGATCCACTGTCACATTCACATAGCACACAGAAGCTGCAGGTATGTTTTTACAGACACAAAAACAGTGAAAGAAAGTGAGAGAGAGCAATAAATCAATTGTTATGATACAGCATGTTAGGTCGCGAATGCGCGTGGTTCTTTGATGAATCGAAATGTGATATTGTCCTCTGTCATTTCTAACAGATGTCCATTGTTTTTGTTTGCCCTCTGGACTCGTTTTAGCTCCATCAACACTTGAGATGTTGTGAAGTGTTTCTGAATGACCTGTCACATTGTCATTTGTGTGTAACCTCTGAATACACTTCAGTTGTCTGTGTGTGTGTGTTTGTGTGTGATCCATTAGGGGCTCTTGTCACACAGCTGTTACAGAGGCCAGGCTTATTGGAGCTGTCAGCCCTTCCTGGTGTCTTTGTCTGTTTTAATCTAATACCACTGGGAATAACTAAGTTAATATGCATTTCATAAATGCTCTCTATCTTCATCCCTTTTGAATTCCTCTTGAATTTACAGTTAGAGTGCAAAACATTTTCTGTCAATATGAGACATAGTCAATTTAAAATATGAAACCCACTAGAATATCATGGGTGGAACTTCTCATCTTTCTAAATTATTAAATAATATTCATATTACTATTAACATAAAAGCCATTGCAGATGGTTCTTGAGAGCAGTTTGGGCAAATACCTTTGTGATAAAGGTGACATTCAGATGACCCTCACCGGCAACGTCATTTCATATCATTATCATTGATGGCAAACGCAAAACACTAGATGAATATATTGACATAGGTGTTACATTGTTTATTAACACACTGTCATGAGAATGATAAAAAAAAAAAATAATAAAAAACTTCTGGCTGACATTCGGAGCAAGGACAATCAGTTTGATGAGGAAAGTCATATTCATCAGCACTTCTGCCTAAACTGAAAACCTTAAACATCATTCCACAGAACATCATGTCTGACTGTATCTATACATGGAACATGTGGATTCAGCTTCAATTATCAGGTTTTCTTATCATCACTCTATGATGTGGAAACACACAAAGACACCAGTAAACACACAAAAAACGTATCCCATGTAGAAAATTAATAATTATCTAACACTAGGCTGTAGAATGAATTTGGCTGTAATATCATCTGATACATTTGTATCACCATTAGAAATAAGTGGCCTCCCGATGAAGGCTAGTATTTGTCTTGGATGGAGACCACATGACCTTTTGTTTAAAAGACAAACAGGGCTATTAAACTGAGTTTCCCAAGATCCCCAATCCAAATAATCACCTCAGTGACCTCACATGTCATGGTTCAGTTTCAAGTGAGTTTATTCCAGCAATGTTCTGTGAGACACTCAAGGTGACAACAACCTTCTTACACTAATTAGAAATGTCCACTATTTACCGTCTTACCAACTGTCAAACAAAAAGCAGGAGACTATTAAAGTTGAAGTGAGCTGTGAGTTCATCACGTCAAAGCAGAAGAGAGAATGCAACATGCAGCTGCCTCCATCTCACTCAGGCTTCGTGTTCCTTTTAAAATCAAAAAGTGGTTTTCTTAGCGTTATCACTTTCATTAATTATTATTTATTAATTAAGGGCTGACCTTAATGTGTTTTTTAAATGGCATTAATTGTGTATAGTGTTACTCATTAACTTCACACAAGGAGTGTGTTGGAGCTGCTCACTCAGTGGGTGGAGGATTATTTGAGTCACAGTTAAGATACACTGGTAAGAGTTGCTTTACGTTGCTAATATAGACCTTAAGACAAATGAGAAATGCAGATTAATAGCATTTTAAATACTTGATAAAACACGTTGAACCACTGTGATTGATGTTTTTTAAGGCACCAAACAGACATTTGATGAAATACAACATGAATATTTAGTCTGTGGTTATTATTGGTTATGTTATTAATGTATGATGACCTTGGTCACCTTTCATTGGTAATGATTATAATTAATGGGTTTGGAAATCCTAAATTTCCTAGCCAGTGTAAACAAAACCAGAGCAGAGAGATGGAACGAGAGGTTCCACTATAGACTGAGTGTGCAGTGCACCACTTGAGCATCCTTTGGTATTTTATAAAAGACCATGGATTCACAGTTTAAAAGAGCAAATCCCTCTCAGCCTCAACAGCTGCCTGTGGTCCCTCTATTTCTTCTCTCTCTCTCTCTTCTCTCTGTCTGTCCCTCTTTCTTCCTCCTGTTCTCCTGCTCGTGCCAGTCATCCTAAAAGGTCATCTCCACCTGGTGCCGCATGCAAACTGAACTGTCAAATCCCATCTGTCATTGTGTTAGAGTGTGTGTGTGTGTGTGTGTGTGTGTGAGAGAGAGAGAATTAGGGCAGTTTGAAAAGATGGTAAATAGATAAATGCAAAGAAGCTGTGTTCTTTCCTGACATCTCTTTCAATGTGATGGTTTAAAAAGACTCTCGGGCCAAAATAATGTTTCAATTGAAATAAGTGTAATTTGCAAATCAGAATCAATAATAATAGTAACAATACAGATTTTAATAATACATTATATGTTACTTTTCCAGTTAATGCACAAATTGGTTTCCAGATGAAAAGGAATTCTTAAGTCATACTCCCTTAACCAAAATATATAACATTAAAGCATATGAAGCAGCACTAAGACTGTACATAACCAGATGTTGGGTCCATGTAAATAAATAATCACATATGTAAAAGCAATGTGCAAATTTAGAGTGTGGAAAAATTACATATTTAACATGTAAATAAACATGAAATATATCCACCATATGTGGAAGTAAAACCCAGACAGGTGATACTTAAACAACTCTAAAAATTACAATTCAATTAGGATAAAACACCATTGATTTATTAGTTGAATCCTGCCTTAAGGAATTGATTTGTTAAAAAAACATGAAACAGAAATGTAAATGTAATGTTTTTGTAAATATATGGTAACTTTTATCTGACATCTTAACCAAGAAATCGTAATGTGCTTTACTAGTTTTTCTGTTTTTTGTCAAACACTACATTAGAACTATAACTACAATAATAATAACTATAACTATAATAATAATATTTCAATAATAATATTTTAAAAATATAATAATTATATTTCAGCATTAAAAATACCATTTTGAAACTTCTACAGGGTACTAATATTACAGAAACATAAAACATTTTGATCATTACCAATGCTGTTAATTAGGGCAGCTGTGGCTTTCGGTGGTGGTCTAATAAATTTGTTAAGCCCTGTATGTATATACTGTATATATAAACTGAATATTGTGACTGTAATGAATCATAGAGGTCAGGTGATGTATTTTCCAGCAACAATCATTGGTAGAGATTGATGGTATAATTGTGTGTTTGCTGAAATGAGGAGCAAGGTAAAGGTTGTACAGTTGGACGACTCTGTCGGTGCTCACAGAAGTTGCACTCCTCGTTCACACTCAACGAGGACAAACAAGTGCACTTGAAACTGCGTCTGCCTGCCATGACCAAATGTACTCAGCACACAAAAGCACTCAGTCACTTGTGGACCAGTGTAGATCACTGCGCCTGTCATTGCACTGTTTCTAAATATCATCAGTGGTGGCATTTGTGTTATTTAGCCTCTGACACACAATCAGCCCTGACCTTTATGTGCTGGGCAACAGATGCATATAATGCACAGTCACTTTGGTCCAGCTTTCAACATTCTTCCTCCCTGTGTTCACACACAGTTACCTCAGTGCTACATACATGGATGCTCTCACACAAAAGCACATTCTGTGTACCTCCTCAAGCAATAAGGCAATGTCATTTTTGCACTGTGGCCAGGTCAGTTCAATTTATTTATGGATTGGATGGATTTACGACAGAGGCACCAGAGTTTAAATAATGTGCATTGTTACTTGTTTATTTGTGTTGGGACAAAGCTGTTTTTATAAGGCTTTGGCTCTTTTAACTGTAAACTTTCTAACTGTAGAGAGTTTTAAAATTTATACACACACACACACACACACACACACACACACACACGGCCATGTGAGATGTATTATTTGTTATTATGCAACCATCGAGTACACAAAGTGTTGCCAAATTAGCCACTTTGTTGCTATATTTAGCAAGTATTCCGTATTCATACCCTTCTAGCAGCTCTTTTTCAAAAAAAGAAAGTGACTAGCATTATATCTAGCGAGTTTTTTTAAAAAATTGCACTTTAATTTACAGTTTTGTTTTGTTTTTTTTGTTTTTTTTTCAGCGATTATTGTTGATGGCACTTCTATTTGTTTTAATCTCTTTTTGATAATTATTTATTATCATTTTTTGAGAGTATATAGGTTATGCTGCCAGGTTCCAAATAGCTTGCTCTAATTTGATTGTGATTTTCCAGTTTTACATGCACATATTGGAAATAAAAATTAATATAATACGAGTCAGTGTTATGCATCCAAGATGTTAACTTAACATTTATGCAGTGATGAAGAGGAGACTTCACAATATCAAGATCAATATCGTGTATTGCAATACATCCTCAAAATATTGCAATAACAGTTACAGAATAGGCCATATTGCCCAGCTGTAGTCTGATATGCTTTCTGGGCTTGATATTCAAATTTCTGGTAAAAAGAGAAAGCCCTATAGGAGATGATGGAGGATGATGATGTAAAAGTGGGGCAGTGGCCACCTGTGTCCAGGTCTAGAACCAGTACTGCAAACTAGTCTCCCTCTGTAGTATTTTCTAGCACATGCTATCACTACTGTCCTCAGCCCTGCTGCTTCAGGTGTAGACCAGTGTCATAAAGCTTGGCACTAACCTTTAAACTTATCCAGCACACAGGAAGAGCTCTGTAAAGCTAATGTTTCTCCTGTACTTGATTCCTTAGCTCTTTATAGTGTTTGCCTGGCCTTCAACCTCTCCACCCCATCCCCTCTGACCTCAGCATGTCAATAGCCATCATTCACGTCTGTCCTGTGTTCAACACAAAGTCCATATTGCCTTGACTTAAAACCTTTATGTGTTATTTGTGATCTGAAGACTTCATCCTGCCACTTCTCCTTCACCCCTCAGAGTCATTTGGTGACACTGGACAGCAGAATAGAACCTGCACTGTCATCAAGACAGCAACTGTATGGATAGGAAACAGTGAGCAAATCCCATGTATGGCCTTTGGTGACAATGAGATTATGAAAACATACTCTAGAAAATGATGTCTTGCGACTGGTGACCTGTCCAGGGTGAACCCTGCCTTTCACCCTATGTCAACTGGGATTGGCACCAGCAGCCCTGTGATCCTCCTGTGGAGGATAAAGCGGTAGCAGATGAATGAATGAATGAATGAATGAATGAATGAGTGAATGAATGAACTACTTTGTAAAGTGCAGCTAAGGCCCCACTTTTCTGCCTGAACCCAACAGTAGTTGAGAGAGTACCAACTGTTCCTGACTCAAACATAATAGATTGTCTTATCTATGTTGCACTCAGTGTCTATCACCCTGTCCCTGCCCCACAAGTCCTACTATGCTTACTCTTCAGTCTCACCATTAGATGTCATTAATTCTTACACACAGGACTTTTAAAAAATATACTGTTCCTGAAAAGACAGACATGGCTGAATCCAATTTTGTTTCAGTGGCATACATAATTTCATTTTTCATACACAGTGCTGTACACATTGTCCTGCCCTTCATAATGTCCTGATGTAGACATTTATTACCTTACTTATCACATTCACATTCACTTTCTTAATTGATGACAGTATTTTTCCATTGTCTTCCTTTTTAGATAATATGTTTTGGGGTTTTGGGATAGATACTCAAAAAAAATCACTTCATACAGTTTTAAATGCTGCTACTGCAATTTTGTAACCTGCCCTCTAATGTCAATCAGTGGACTCATGCCCTGGAGCCATGCACAAGGGCACCTCTGCATTACTAAGACAGATGAGAGCGTTACACATCTCTTTACTCCCATCCCCATAACACATCTTACTCCAGGCATTTTCTATGTTGCGTCACCCTCCCATACGCTATGACCCTTCCCACTGCCACTGGCCAACCCGTGGACTCCACATCACCTACTGCCTGCCTCCCTGGAGTTTTCTCCTCCATCAGCCTATCCTTCTACTCCCTGTCCCACACCCAATCTTTCCTCTTACCCACTGTCCCCAGACAGAGCAGACACCCTTCACTCTGGAATCTGTTCATTCCCATATTCTGTGTTTCCTCCCACATACTGTCTCCCCCTTTCACTGTGGACATCATTAATGAGGGTGACCTTTTTTTTTGACCTTTTTTCACAAAAAGGTCAAAAAATAGCCTAGATATGCATAAGACCATCTGAAGTATTTACCATGTCTGCACAGTTTGGCCACAGATCCACTTTGATTGCCTTCCTGGCACATTGTGGGACTAATAAAGGACCATCTTATCTTATTTTACCTTTAGAGGGTATTGAGCAGACAGTCATGGAAGGATTTCTGTTGTGCATCATAGATGAAAAAGTCATTAACACAACTGTGGACTCAACTGTTAGCTGAGCTCCACCAGAGTGAAGCAGTGCAGGAAGCATCACAGGTGTTTAACCTCCACTAAAACGTAAACTGCACACCCACTTTTACGCACAACTTAGTACACAAACTGCTCTGCTAACTCAGCTGCATCGTCCAAGATGACTTCATACGACAGCACTAACGTGTGTGTGTCATGATCCAACATGCTGTTGGAAAGGCACCCATGATCATTCCACTGCTACAGACTATACAAGAGAGCAAAATTAGCGCAACCTGATCAAGGACACAGGATAATTTTTGCAAGGGCATGTAAGTGAGCCATAAATAGCAGTGATGTCACAATGGCACACGTCACACGAAGCTTTATGAGCACCTGGCACGCAGTTAGAAGCCACAGACACACACACACACACACACACTTGTATATGCATGCTGACTCTCTTTCAAACTCACGCACACTTTCACATGCAAGCAGGGGACAAGAACTGGGGTCGTCACATTCACAGGATGCCTGGGAAGATGCATGAGTGGGGATGTGTCCTCCACCCTCCTACCTGGAGCTGTGCTCCATCCCTTCTGGGAGGATCAGTTGGGAGGGGTAGTAGCAGTGCTTACTACCTCAGCAAATATGCAATCATTAAGTGGGACAGAGACCCGATCCTTGGAAGGAAGTAATGGTGTCATTTGTTATGGGAGATCATGAGGAGAGGGGGGGTGTAAGGAAATAGGCGCTGTTCTGTTTTTTTCACACATGATTGCGTTTACTTGTATTGTTCATGTGCATGTCATTTTGTTCAAATGCACTCCATGCATGCCCTAAGGTGGGTTTTTTGTACAATATTTTTCAGGGTAATGTGGGATCTTTAGCTGGCATTTAGCAGTTAAGTCAAAGTTTAATGTCAGCTGCGCTAAAAGTATGTAAAAAATAAAACTGAGAATCAGTATGAATTATTATTGCTTTATGACATACCAATATTTAATGACTGTTATCAAATATTTCTTAAAGCACATATTGCACAATCACTTTAAGAAATAGTGTCCTCTAATCTATAGCATTTATCTAATGTGTAATCCTACAATACTTTATTGGATTACATGGTAGGGAGCAGTGTGTGTTATGGATTGTCTAACTGGTCATTTACCAGTCAGGCTTTGCAAAAGTTAATTAAAAGTTATTTCATTATGTTATTAGAGCTTTCATCATGAGAATTTCTTGCACATTTCGCTTAAACTGAGACAAATCATTTGAATAACAGCAGGAGATACATTTTACTCTCATGTTATATACAGAAGATGAAGATGTTCGAGGTCGTGGCTCTTACAGTAGACCACTGGACTTTACTTTTAGACTAGAGTAGAAACTGCGGTTGTTGTTTACACTGTACTGTGAGTAAAACAGAGGAGGAATGTGCTGACCATTTTCCATTATAAATGACTGTCAGGAAATATTGTGCACTCTTGTCACTGATGGTGCTTGTGGTAGGTTGCAGCCACAACAATACTTAAGTTTGACATCAAATATTACAAGCGTCAGTATTAAGATGAGGGGGGAAAAAATGTTAGTATTAATCTTGCTTAGGTGTCTTGACAACATAAAGGGCTGGATGGCTCTAAATTTCTTTAAATTTTAATAAACAGAAGACAGAAGTGATGGTTTTTTGGTGGGACACTGGGACCCCCAGTATATCAAAACAACCATCACTAATCTGGGTGTTACAATGGACACTTTGAAAGAGTAAGCCACGCCTTTGTCACCTCTCGGCTGGATTGCTGTAATGCTCTTTATGTGGGGGTTAGTGGGTTCTCCATCGTTTGTCTTCAGATGGTGCAAAAATGCTGCTGTGCATCTTTTAACTAGCCCAAATTTACATTGACTCCCCTGGCTGCCCATATGTTTTAGGTTTCATTTTAAAATTCTTTTATTTTATTTGCCTTGCCTGACCCTGTGGATTGATCTGCTTGTGCACATTAGAGAGGCCTCTTCTCTGTCTGCTTTTACAGTAAATATCTTCTTAAATCTCATATATTTTATTTGCCTTTAACACTGTTTAATTTGCTTACATTATTTTATTTGTGTTTTTATTGTTTTCTTCTATGGCTTTCTATTACCCATGTTCGGTGTCTTTTAACTTATTTTAGTTGTGTTTTTTTAGTTTTTTTTTTTTTTTTAGATGTATTTCCTTGCCTCATTTGATCATTTAATCTGAATCTGTCTTCAATTTAGTATTCTGTACAGCACTTTGGTCCACTGTGGTTGTTTTATAGTGCTATTCAAATAAAATTGGATTGGATAATCACTGTAAATTCCATAACTAATTACTTTTTTAAAAAATAATAGACAGCCCTACAATATACTTGGGTTTTAATCATACAGGAAAAAATAATTAAATCTTGTCACATAAATATAAAAATGAGGAATCACCAAGTATAGGTATGTTTGACAACTTAGTCTGTGTGTACCTGGTGTTTCTTGTGTTGTGGGAACCTAAATCTGTTTACACAGTCACATTATGGGGACTTGTCTTCCTTATGGGGACAAAAAGTCTCCATAGTATAAATTACTACATTTTAAGGTGAAGACATGTTATAAAGTTACTGTAGGCTGAGGTTAGAGTTGGTTAGCATTAGGATTAGGGTTAGGACACTAGTAATTATAGCTATGGTTAGAGTAAGTCTCCAGGAAATGAATGGAAGTCAATGCAATGTCCTCTGAAGTCATAAAAACCAGTGTGTGTGTGTGTTATGACATCACTTCTGTGTGGCACCCTTTGTTTCTGTTACCCAGCCTCTCAACTCACTGATCTGGTTAATACACGAGGCACTTCATTCAACTGTGTGACTTCGGTATGGACACAGTCTGGGCTAATTTCTGGAATTTGTTTTTTTTACATTCACACTAACTAACGTGGTTTAGCATGGTCCCCTCATCAACCAGGTCCTACACAAACTGTAAATGTCAACATACTGACAAAAGTCATTGCCATTTTATCTCTGATGCTGAGCTGTGAGACTGCGGTGGTTTGAGATCATCAACGGCAGATGCAAGCTGGAGTGATATGATGGAAGAGTAAGAACCATGCAGCTGGTTCAATCAATAGATGTTTACTGAGCTTTAGGTCTTCCATCACTGCAAAACCAATGTTCTTTGAACCAAAAATTACCTTGGATTATATTTCAACAGAGAAAACTGTCATTTGCATGCTGTACTGTAATAGTGTCCATGTGTTAAGGTCTTTCATCTCACTAAAACTGGCCACTCCTGACAGCATATTTACGAAGGAGTTAATAAGGGTTACTGCCACAAAAACTCCATCAAGGTTTGACACTGATTTATGAAAACCCAATAAAGGGAAGCATGTGAATGTTGTGGCTGTCCCCAGGCCTTCATCTTTCATTTAATGAACACTAATTTAAACATGTCCAAAGTTATTTGAGGACAAGATTCCAATTTAATCAGTACAAGTTTTGGCATCTGACACAGTGAAAAGAATTCAGCTATAAAACTCTGATGATATCCAGAAATAAATTGTAGTTAAAGTAATTTCCCCTACACAGGCAATTAGGCCAGGAAGTCCTCCTCCTCATCCGTCCACCAGGTTAGAACTCTAAGGTCCTTGAAAGACAAAATTAGCTGAGGTTACTGGTTGCTCTTAGGGCAGGGACGTGGTGAGGCTCATTGAGCAGCAACATAAAATGACAAAATCAATATAGAACTTTTTAAGCAGATTCCATTGGAAAGTCGATACATGTACACGCATTGTTTACAGTGACGGCACTAACATGGCGAGGGTCATACAGCAGGTGTTGCTGCACCTGTCTCACACACACACACACACACACAGTCACACCTGTTTGACATTGTAGCAGCACTCACGCTTCAGTTGTCACGTTCCACCTCGCAGCCTCCACCCAGGGAGACACTGACAAGTCAGCAGAGCAGTAAGTGATGTGTCCATTGTGTTTGTGTAAATCAACCCTCAGAGCTAATTAAACATGGGCGCCTGGATCATTGTGAGGGAAAATGGTATAGCAGTGGTAACAACTGTCTCCTGGCAAATAGCAGAGATCCACAAACACAGAGAGAAGGAGGGACGTTTTGCTTTTTTTGTTCTGCAGACTGTAACATCTTGACGTAGCCTTGAACAGAGCCCAGAGTGCTGATGTCAGTCGACCCCAACGTCAGGTGTTAGAGTTTTCTTTTCTGAGGCCTGTTTCCGTTTAGGGACATGCTCAGTCAGTCCAGTAAAAAAAAATCAAAAGCTCCGATCCATGTTGAAACATTAGTCATGTAAACTATTTCATGCTATTTTTCTGATGACAATTAAGTGTGAAAGATATTTTACAGCTTTCCACCACTAGCTGGGGCTGCAGGTGACCTGTTTTCTCTGAGGCATATTAGAAATGACATTTTCAGATCAACACTGCACCCGTCACTCTCTGCTTAGACATCCGGTGTGTCCCAGGCATAATGTGAGCCACACCTGGCAAAACAATTTAACGGAGCTGTCACATCCACTGGCATGTGTCCAGTTTTTCTTTGTTTCCGACCTCAGTGCCTGCATAGTCACAATTCTGAAGATGAGCTAGGAAAATGACGCTGCCTTTTCATATCATATTTGTTGTGTTTCTGATGTGATTTAGAGTTTTGAAACATATAGCAGGAATATCATAGTAAATCTGTCCTCACAGTGTTACACATTCATATTTGTTATTAAATTGAGCGTTACCTGATTCCAATCTGGTTTGAATTATGTTATGTTTATTGTCCTTAACTGTAACCAAAAAAAAAACATTTCCATCACAGCATGAATTATTTGATTTTTTTCTTTTTCTTATCAAATACTGGTCAGAGGCCTGTAGTGGTTGATCAGAGGTGTGTCTGGGAATTTTGTTTTGAATTTTGGTGTATTAAGATGCACATTAATTGATCAATTAACATGCATTAAGATGCATGTTAATTGATCTCCTTTAACTCCAATTTTGTCTTATACTGTAGAATCATAATATACATCTATAAAAGAAGAAATTACTCAGAGGGAAAACACACAAAACAACAACACACCAATAATCAACAATGATCCGAAACAATGAGTTTAATCATATCTGCCATAGTCACTGTTTTTAGCTCATAGATGACACTGTCATCTTGATAATAAAAGCTGTGGCTTTTTAGAGATCCATAAATAATTTGAGACTTGGAAGTATGACTTTAAGATTTTTGTGAGTGTTAACCTCATTATTCCAGGAAGTTCACAATCTGACCATTGTCTGGTGCAGTTTCAAGTTTTCTGTGAGTATTCCCACTCATTTCATGGTTGATTCAACCATCTCTCACACGCACTCAATTCTCATTCTGTCAAGATAGCGTTATGATAGCTAATACGTCTGCTCTCTGTCTCCGCCCTGTGGAAGACTGATGACTGGAAGACGTGTGCTAATGGAAACGGAGAGCAGGGCGCCACCGTCATCGCTGTCATTAAAGATGAATTTATTCCACTGTGCAACCTGTATGAGAACAAAAGAGCCGCCATGGCACTGAAAGGAGGGAAGAGGAGGGAAAAGGTGCATTATAAAATGATTGAAAAAATGATGAAAGAAAGAAAGGCACTGTCCTTTCTAGCAAACATAAGCACATGTTTGCTAGGATGCAAAGACACTACGATATGCTGTATAATTAATTAACTGACTTGTATCTTGTGAACACACATCGGTCAGTGACCACTGATGAACAGTTTCCAGTTCCTTTTTTGGTATTACACTTTCTTTATTTTGTTAAGATGTCCTCCTTATTTAGATATCAGCAGACTGATGCAAACTTGGTTGCTTTGAGGTGAAAAAGTGCGTGTACTTCACTCACACTGGCCTCTGCTTGAACCATATGATGACCTGAGTTCATGTGTGGTCTGTAAGCTTCATTTGACTGTCTAAATATGGCTTTGTTTACAGAATTAAAAGTCAGGAATTGGGGAAAAAAATATAAAAATGCCGCGGAGCTCACAGCCTGGCTCTGTAGTGTTGTTTGCTTTCCATTAACTCCAAATCATCAGTGGTGCAGCAGCTTTAAACTTTCAGCTCAGATGAACTTGAGGGATCCCCGATCACGTTCTGCTCTTTTATTTCTTTGCTACAGATCATATCTGCAAAGGGTCAAACTCAGCGTCATTCATCAAAGCAGTTACCCTGTGTTGGCATACACGTCTGCACGACTGCTGTGTTTATTATTTATGAAGCCTCCCAGATGAAAGAGATGCACACATCCATTCACATCAGTGGAAGGATGAGTTGCTGGGATGGATCAGCAGGGACATTTAAAGACAAAAAGTTAACAAAAAAAACTTCACAAATTACTGTTACACTTACACCACCAAAGCTTATTCTCATTAATTATGAAAATAAGTAGGAGAAAATATCTTTTTTTCTCTGCAAGATTTTTCTCAGTTACATTAGATTACATAAGGTGTGGAAAAAAAGTGTGTGCTCATACTTATGGTGTATATAGTTGTATATACACTTCCAGTCAAAAGTTTGGACACTCTTTCTCATTGAATTCAATGAAAAAATGGGTCCAGATTTCTGACTGGTACCTTACCTTTCTGTGTCTCAGTGGAGACATGACGTTTCGAATGTTTCTCCTACAAATTCAGAAATCCCAGGAAGAAATAATTATCTTTAAAGTCAATGACAGAGATTATGCAGTTCTGGTATTGCGTTAATTACTGTAGCAGCTACACTCTATTTTCTACATATATAAAGCATATATGGTCATTACATTGGGTGATGATGTGGAGTGAAACATGAATTCAACAGCAAAGCAGATCATTGTCTGACAGTAACATCCAAACCTCATTAATGAGACTCATAGATCAGACTGTTCTCATTGAGATTCATCAGGGAATTTTGCCAAGACGTTGAAGTTTTTTTCTTCCTTTTGGTGACATTGTCCAAAAGGTTAATATAATGAAGGGAAACCTGTAAGCTTGTCCACACAGTCAACTTCAATTCAATTCAGTTTTGTTAGTATAGCGCCAAATCACAACATACATTATCTCGAGGCACTGTACATAGTAAGGCCAAAACCTTTACAATATTACAGAGAGAAAAGAAACCCAACAGTTCGCACAATGAGCAAACACTAGGCATCAGTGGAGAGAAAAACTCCCTTTTAACAGGAAGAAATCTCTGACAGAACCAGACTCAAAGATGTGCGGTCATCTGCCTCGACCGGTTGGGGTGAGAGGAAAATGGGGGACAGAGGAGAGGTGGGGGACAGAAAGGGGGGAGAGAAAGAAAAAGCGGGAGGTGAGAGAGAGACAGAAGAGAGAGACCAGGAGCAAATATACAACAGTTGTATCAAGTTTAGAATCAGTTATGTCATGTTTATAGAACTACGGTGTCATTTATACAAGCAGCAGCAGAGATTATTGATAAGACATTACAAGTACATGCAGCAAGCCTCACTCACCATAGCAAATACCCAAAACAGTCTTCCACTTAAAGGGCCAATTTAACCTGCACTGTTCCCATTCATGTCTCTTTGCTCATCACTCCTCATACAACATAAAATATAATCTGTGGGGTTTAATGACATCAAAGCCTAACTTAAATTTGTTTTCTTGCTGTGAAGTGATTTTATTTCAGATTCAAAGTGGGAACCATGTGTGAGTGTTATAACCAATTCTCATTAGTCCAAAAAAAAAAAAAAAAAGAAAGAAAACAATTTAAACCTCAATGTAATTGGGTTTTTTGGGCTGTTGAAATGGGTTGAATCAGGTTTATGGGAAATGGTTTATTTGGTATTCACTATCAGGAAAAACAACTTTTAAGCAGCTTTTATCAGCTTCAGCTCCTTCATCATCTACTTCATTTCTGGGAGCAACGCACGACACTACAATGCATATTCATCTTCTAGTCATAAGCAAAGCAAGCAAAGTTTATGTTTATGTCCAAAGTTTATGGAGAAACTTCCTTTAAAACCTTGTAGCAATGCAGTATGTTATTATTTTAGCAGTCACATCACTCACTCATCTTCTACCGCTTTATCCTCCACACGAGGCGCACGGGGGCCGCTGGTGCCTAACTCCAGCTGACATACGGCGAGAGGCAGGGTACACCCTGGACAGGTCGCCAGACCATCGCAGGGCCACATAGAGACAAACAACCATCCACCGTCACATTCACACCTATGGTCACTTTAGAGTGTCCACTTGGCCTAATCCACAAATCTGCATGTTTTTGGACTGTGGGAGGAAGCTGTAGAAGAAGTGGGAGAGGCTTCATAGAGGGTTTTTACTGTGTGAGTCACACGTGAATCACACCTATGCACGCAAAAATGTGCACTTACCTCCTCACACACAAATGAGGTCAGTCGAGGATAGCAAATTCTAAAAATCATCACCCAACGTCGTAGAAATCAGCTCATCACAAACGTAGTGATATGTATCTTTCCTGCTGCAACGCAGTAATTGACTGATGTCACCATCCTCCTGTCTCTTAGTAACCGACTGCATCTGCTCTGGATCTCTTGATCACATGCTTTTTCAACAATGCTGCTGATTGTATTGATGACCTTAGAGGGGATTTCTAGTGGCTGTATTACAGTAGAATCTCGAGTCACGTTATTTATTTATTTATTTTTTTTTAATTTCTCTTTTTTTTTTAGGAAGATTCTCCCTCGGGAATACAATTTCACTGCATGATTTTAGGAAACACATGATAATGTGAGGTGATGAGATCCTTTTTGGTTCACAAAGAAGCAGGTTATGTGTAATAATTTCAGCATCATTATCTATCACTATTTTAAATCCCTGTAGGGAAATCCTCTTTTCATTGCTCCTGTAAAGGAGGTCAGTGGTAAGGCTCAGCTGCTGGAGGAAGCAGATTTTTTGGTGCCATGTACAGACAGTGAGACGCTAAGAGGGGGGTTTTCTGACCAACGATGTAGTAAATCAGCTTTATAAAAGTTTTTAAGACATTGTTGATGATCCTTTTATAATGAATTACTGTCACTAATGCAGTGTGAATCGTAGTGAATTTAAAATTGGAGAAATTATACAGTAAAGGTACTGTTCTTGCTTGAAATGCAAGCTTTACTGTTTCAAACCAGACCGTTTCATAATGGAAACACATCATAATGCCACTTTGCCTCACCTGTAGTGCTCGCAAGATTTATTAAATATCACTTTCTGCCTTCATGTATTGGAACCAAATGACTTTCCAGTATGTGACAGTACATTGATTTTTTGTTTAATAAAAGTGCAAGGACCGTTTTACTAGTGATCTTTTGACCCAACATCAGTTTAGTCTATTTTGATCAATACCTTCCTGCAGTCATTATATTGTGCTCTAATGGACTGCAAAGATGATAACCAATGGAAGATGGTATATACTGTACATTTATATGAATTAATATTTTAAATATATAATATATACATATACAGTACATGCATGGTTGTCTATACAAGGACCTGTATAAAGGGATGTAATAAGTGAGGGAAGATTGTTGATTATTACTGATGAAGATGGACAATCTGTACAAGGAAAAATCCTCCAGGTTAGAGAGATGAAACAGAGTTTGGACATGAGACGAAGAGAAAAGGAGAGTGAAGCAGAGAGAGCGAGAGAGTCCAGGACAGGGTGAGAGAGGGAGAGATCAGGTGTAGTAAGAGTGACAACAAAAGAAAATACACTGAGTTCAGTCAGAGGAGTGTGTAGAGGAGGGAGAGAGAGAGAGCGAGCGTGACGGGGAAAGAGAGAGGGGGAGAGAGAGAGAGATGAGCGTAGTCTCGAGCGGCAGAAACAGCAGCAGCAGTTTGCCTGAGCACTCAGTCAGACTGATACAGCTGTGGATCAGATACAGGCTCGGTTCCTTTATGAGCCCCAGGAGACTCACTGAGACAAAGACTTGGAAAAGGTTCAGAAAATGAAATTTGGACAGAGTGAGAGAAACAGCGGAAGAGAGAGCCAAACTGCCACCAGAGTTACAGCAGATAACCGAGACTGAGGGGAGGCAGAGGGAAGAACCCCAGGAAACTCCTTCTTACTGCTGGAGCATTGGAGGCTGATCAGTGACAGTCTAGTCCAGAGGGAGGAGGAGGGTGTGGGTGAGGAGGTGGAGGAGGAAACAAAGGGGCCTCTGGGGCACAGTGACGGTGCCTACGGTGCCAACTGTGGTGCCGCCTTCACCCTTTCCATCTCTGGGGGAGAGTGGAAGGGTGAGGACGGCCGACGGAGTGGCAGGACGGGGAAGTTGCGATGGCGGGCGGGTGCGCGGGGGAAGCTGGGGGGGGACGGGGGACATCCGGCGGGACTTGCCCCTGCCCATGGGCCGGGGCTCCTGGGCCGATCAAATGAGCGAGATGTCGCTGAGTGGGAGAGACAGCCTCCCCCAGGAGGGGGGGAGGAACGCCAGGGTCAGGAGAGCCGTGCGGATCTCATCCCTCGTGGCTCAGGAGGTGAGTGGGACAGCAGTGTGTGTGTGTCAGGCACAGATTACACCATCAGATGATGAAAGTGTGGAATCAGTCCTTGGTGTTTGATAGGACAGGAGAGGAGACGAGTGAGTGTGTCACCACATACAATCAGTGGAATACATGTGCTGTGTATTACAGATGTGAATAAACATTTCTGTCATCAGTGATCTGAGCTCTGGTACATGTGACCCTTGACCTCATCACTGTTGAAGGCTTGTAATGTCAATGTCTAGGAACAGATTTTATTTGATTGTGGGGGGTGGGGGGGGGGGGGGGGCATTGGAAAAGGCATTGGATAAGAACAGGATTTATAACTCTAACCACACTGTGTGTTTCAGTGCATAGTTTTTCTAAACGTAGTCGTTGTCATAATAGCTCATTTATGTTTGGGCTACAGGTTGACCCGTGTTTTTCCATGGCTGTTGTCAGTGCAGCCATTGGTCATAATATGATGCCGATTTGTTAGCCATTGTGTTTCTTTTTTTCCTTGCCATCTGATGAAATACAACAGTTTAATAATAATAACAAATGATACATAAAATTACTGGTTCTATCTGTGCTGCAGTGCACTCACATACGTTAAATAAAAAGTGATGCTCAAATAAATAATTATTTATCAAGTGAGATAAACTGAGAACAAACATTTGTAAACTTATATAAATAACCAATAATCAGCCAATTATTAATTACTCTCTAAATTGTTTAGCCTATCAGACTGAAGTCAAAGTATTTGCTGGTTGGTTGTTTTTTTTCTGAATCAAAATCCACCTGGACTATCTCAGTCAGCTGGTAAGCGATAGTTCTCCCCCGTCAGCCCTCACTCTTCCAAAGTGAACTGGCACGAACATTTTTTATGTTTACTGATTGTTGTCAAACACCTTAATCTACAGACATGTTGGACAAAGTTCAGCTTCATTCACCAGTTACTGTACTATTTCCATGAGGGAATGAGGGCAGACTCTCCCTGTATTTTGATATATAAAAAGAAAGAGCATCTAATGTCATTTTCAAACTAAATGAACGTTGAAATCACTGCACAGCCGTTGTCTATAACGTGTGTTTTTGATTATGAAAGCAGCCAGTAAAAAGTGAGCACTGATGAGCATGTCATCGTTCATTCTTGTACTGTGGTGTGAGTATGTAAAGAGCTTAGACAGGCAGATTCCTGGCAGATACAGTATATGATGCAATTATTACTTTCCCTTAAAAGCAACTATTGTGACTTGCAACCTCAGTTTTGGTTATACTTTTAATGAGCATAAAATATGCTGAGGTTTTCACAGTCCTGGAGAGCAGCAGTGTGTGCCTATTGAGATGCACTTTTATCTGTAAATAATGGACAAACGTGTGGTGCATCATATCATTTGTCTTGAATGTTTCGCATAGTCCATATAGTTCTGGCTTGCTACACCACTGGTATCAAATGAAGCTATTCCAATGAGTCAGCATGCACAATACCAGGACCCCCTAAGGAAATTCAATGACTTGTAAAAATGTCTACAGTAACAAAAGTCCATTTCACCCTTATGTGTTTTATTGGCACATCTCTTTAAAAGTAACAGTGTTGTACATTTGTAGATAAACGTTGAATGAGTTTTCTTTGTTTCCACCTCTGACAACTGCAGGTTGGTACTAAAGCAGTGAGAAGGTAAACAGAATTGCATTTTTGGAGCCCAGTGATTTCATTGTCCGTTGTACCACTAACCCATTATATGATGAGTGAATGGATCCCCCAGGTAGTCTGCTACTAATGGGATACATTGTGAGCCACAAAATGAACAGTAAGTAGTACAGTCTGAGAGTCTGTAGAGGAGTTCAGGAAAACTTGATTTTATTTGAATGTGGCACAATAAGGAGGTGGTGAATTTTTCAACTGCACATATCCGCAGTCATGGAATAATGCAGACATTATATTACTTATATGGGAAATAATTTAGTTACCAAAGATAGAGTATCTCATTAATGTTCTAACCAACATAATTTATGGATAGAATTTTGAAATGCTGAAGACAAACAAAACTGACAGGTCACCTAGAGCTTGACATAACTATGGTCACAAAAGAGGACATACATTATTTCAATGATCATGGGCGGTGGTCACTAAGTGGTAGAGCAAGTCATCTTTCAACTGGAAGGCTGAGGATTCGATTCCCAGCGCCACTAGTCGACATGTATTTGTGGGGGAGATACTGAATCCCATGTTGCTCCTGTAAGCTATGTGAAGGGGAATGAAAAGATGTGTGACAGAAAAAGCACTGCACATACTGCAAGAATGGGTGAATGTCAAAACTGTAGCGTGAAGCAGCTTTAAGTGGTCATCAAGACTAGAAAAGACCATTTACTATTAGTCAAATCTGAATGTTTGCACACATTGCTTTCATTAGGGTCGTGTCATTTTGGGAACAAATGTTGAGCTACATCCAGTTAAACCAGTGCATTTGGGACAGTTTGTCCAACTGGGGACAAATACTGCATCCACAGGGAAAAAAGCTTTTGATCAGTGGTTAAGTTGAGGGTTAAGTGTGTGTATGTGTCATAACATGGAGGTGAGCAGTGTGTCCACATTTCCTGTCCAATGTCGTAAGCACATCTGCACCAAAGCATCTGGGAATAGTAGACTCCAAATCTGCTCTCCTCTCCTCTCCTCTCCTCTCAGTGTCTCAAAGCTCCACACATTTAGTAACTATGTTAATGTGTGTGTGTGTGTGAGAGAGAGCGAGAGAGAAAGAGCATGTCAGACTGAGGTTAAAGTCAGGCTATAGCTGGCATTTTTTAATAAGCTCTATGTTCAGCAGCTCTGTAAACAGTGGAGTGTTGCTGCTGTTCATAGGAAGATAGAGAGTGGGAAAAAGCTGGAAAGGCCATATATAAATGGACACAGTTTATCAATATTCCTCTTCATGACAGAATGTGGAACACAGTGACTTATAGCTTGATAAAAGGTTTCATGTAGAAAAGCTGGTTGACTAACCTGCAGTTTACCGAATACACTGAAAAAAACTATGATTCCACTTAAGCATATCTTTTACATGTGCACTTGTGATCAAGTGTGCACGTGTGTGTTGACAGAATATGTGTGCCCACTGACCATGTGGCACAGTAACATCATTTTGTGGCTGGTCTGTGACGGTGAGATGACATACTGATACTAATTTCCACTGTGAATTAAGCTGCTGGACATCAACTCTTCATGAACAGGCTTCACAAAAGCCATTGTACATTAATGTTTCCCAAAAAAAATGATCTCTGTGGAGATGAGCAGTGTTTTATGATTTAGCGGTTTTATGATGCGCTTGGAAAAAGATGCAACATTTGCACTGTTGTCCTTTAAACAAGTTGAGCATAACAACCTGACAGTGCAGACAAACTCTGCTCTGTGTGACATGATGTCAACTCCAGTAATAACAGGTAGACAGAAGTGTTGTAGTAATAGATGGAATTATAATAGTGTCTGTTTTTATAATACACTAACTGTCCAATAGAAAGAGGCCACTTTGTGTTACTGATTTAAAGTACTTAATAAGGATGTACACTGTTTATATACAGTGGTTTCAGTAGAAGTACAATCACTTGAGCAGAATACTTTTAATGATTTTAATGATTTTAAAGTCCTTTAACTCACACACACACAAGCCTGTGCAGCTATTCTTCATAGGACTCTGCATTGACTTCCATTCATTTAGACCTTTAAACCCTTATTTCAACCATAACCAGTTCCTTAGAAATGAGATTCTGCCTCATTAGGACGGGGTTCTAGTCTCCATGAGGATTACTGGTCCTGACAAAGTTGATGTTTATGACAGAAAAGGTCAAAAAGAGGTAACAAATACAAGAACACACACATAGCCAATTCACAGCAGCAGGCCTCTGTGCTGGTTTCCGAACCTAATTTTGAACCGGCCGGTGCATTCAAACTGAAAAAAAAATTGGTTCAGAGACATGAAAAGTTGGTTCTCAGCTGGAACCAAAAAATTGTTGGTTCTTTCTTATTAAGCATGACATCATCAGTGGGTGTGTCATATTCTGTGTTGGGAAGACAAGTGGGAAGTAGAGGAAGTATGGTATTTGGTTCCTCTTAAGCTGTTGTGAACAGCTGGTTCGCCAGAAAGCACCAAGGTTCTGAGACTCCAGAACAGAGCCAGAACCAGAACCATGTCTGTCTGAAAGCACTAACACACACAGTGTACAGTACACTGATCAGATATAACATTTAAGAGAAAATAAATTGTTGTATTTCACTTTTTCACCACTAATAGATGAAGAGATATAAAGAGATAAATGAGGGAGCAGAAGAGGAAACTGAGGAGGATCCTTATCTGTTCCCCCTGGATATTCCAATCAGGTTTAACACATTTTTTTTAACCACTTGTCCTAAGGTCAAACAGCATCTGACTACAGTAGCTGCCAACACCGATGTTCTCTAATCTGTTCATTAGGTTACTATTAATTTCATTACTTTTGTCCTTTTTTTTTAATTTATTTTTTTGCCACAAGAAAATAAAATCAACCAGGAGTTTGTTCAGTTTCTGTTTCTCATACTGTTTGACAGACTGACAAACGTGTGTGCTGTGGTTATAGCTCTGCATGTCAATGCAATAGCTCAGCAGGCAAGATCACATTTGCAGTATTTGCAGAATATCACAATAAGATGCAAGTCGTGTTCGGGTAACAAGAGTCAGTCGACTGCGAGGAACCTGCACTGAGGAGGAGGACGAGGTTACTGACAGGAGCGTCCTCCATCCCCCGAGACAACAACTAAGTTTTAAATGAAGCAAAAACTGCCATTCTCTGTGAGGATACTTTCCATAAGGCTGTAAATATTCCTGTAAATAAATTTCTATAAAATGTGTCAACATCGGAGCAGTGTCCGGCAGTGATGATCAAACACTGGATCCATCCTTTTACTTTGCTACAAAGCTGTCGTCACATGCAGGTGATCCATGATACTGTTGCTGGTGAGGAAAGTTAAATAGCAATTTTAATTCAAAATTTGAAGCATATTAATTTTGCCTATTAGATATAAACAAAACCAATCACAGTCATTTTGGTGCTTCATCTCCATTTTTTTTCAAACATCATTTGTGTGAATGTAGTTTTTGGACACAGACTGTAAATAATTTAGAGAACAATTTTGAGGTCTGCTTTCCTTTGTCAAGATGAGATTATTTTTTTTTTTAGGGTTGGGAACACAATGTTCTTTTTCCATAAGGGACAAATGTAGTTTTTGACTCTGTGTCTGAGCTGAGGCAGAGCACAAATATCCTCCACACTCTGCAATGGTGAAGCAAAGTGAGACAGTAATCGCTTTCATAACAAATAGCTTTTTTTATTGTCCAATCCTGCTTATTTTTTGTTTTTCTTGCCCACTGGAAAAGTTATGTTGGTAGTTTCCAGCGGGCGGGGGGGGGGGGGGGGGTCATTCACACAATTCCCATCCATCATCTTTAACAGCACTGCCCTTGAATGCAGCAATCAGTAGCACTGGACAAATAAATCACCACTCTTCCTCCTGCCTTAAATTGTATCCTTTCAGTACAACACACAAACACACACAACTCATCTCCGGTTGGTCGGTGTTGGATGAAGAATTGCTGCCACCCTCCCAGCTTGGTCCACTCCTCCTGTCCCAAACGCCCTGTTAGTTTTTTAGTGAATTTGGTGTATTCTCAGAGTTTATCACAGGCAGCATCAGGTGCAACTGTTGGACGTTGTTCTGTCCTCACCTCAGAGTGTGAGTTGTGGTGCAAATCCAGGTAGCAAACTCATTTTCAAATCAACTCATTATTTAAAAATAATGCAGCACACGAAAAAGAATGACTTTGAACAAATCGGAACACTGGAGTCAGTGATAGTTCAGCTCTGGGGGGCTTTATTTTGTGTTCCATCAGCTATATTTAAATTTCATGTTCGGTGTTCACTTTTGTCTTCATTTCCTTTCCTCTCGATTTTCTCGTCTAATTTCCTCCCTCGCTCACTCACCTGCACTGTCATATTTTCAGCAGATGAAGTGATAGTTAGATGTCTCATCCCCTCTCTGTTCTCTTCTGTTCTGCTCTGTTCTGTAGTGTGTGTTTCGTTGCTCTTTGTTTGTGCTCAGCCTGTGTGTTTTCACATGTGCACGTCCCTGTAAGCATGTGAGTGACGTCCCTTGAGGCAGGCTGTTTTTTCGCTCACCCAGGGGTGCTCCATCCTTGCCCCTTCCCCACTATCTTTGTTCTGTCCGTCCACATGGATAGTGATTGGTGGGTTGATATATTCCCTGTGGCTTACTCTGTTGCGCTCTGGGGATTGTGGGTAATGGCGGAACCAGAAGACAGACACTTTGAAGCCTAAGGCCTGTTAAGAACATTTACTATCTGGCCTTTGAAAGATGTAGGCAATCAAATCCACGGAGGACTTAGTGGTGTGGACACATTAAAGGTTCAGTGTGTAAGAGGTAGTGACATCTAATGTTGAGACTGCAGACTGTAAACGGAATTCTACTTATCCCTTATTTTCACATGCAGGTCAGTTAATCTTTGCATCCAAAAAGCATGTTTTGATGTTGATCTCATTTAAACTAAAAAGCTTCCATTTAAAATGTGGAACACTCGTTCTGGCTAATTTGTCCATTCAGGATAGTGTAGAAACATGGTGGTGTGATGGAGAGGCTTCTATAGAGCAAGGCAATATTTATAACTGATTATACTTATACTTATGCAAACCAGTAGAATGTTCACATTCTACCAACAAACCCTCCTTTGTGTGATTTACATTTGGCAATCATTCAGTCATTCATTCATTCACTTTTGATTACCAGTGATGCAGAGTATCGATTCATATCGCTATGTCATACACAAATCAATGCACTGCAATCAGGTGTTTACAGTACAGGGCCATTTATATGTAATTGCTGTCAACACGAGGCTCATAAACATGCTAATGAACAACCCCGATGAGTTTGGGTGGCAGACCGTGCGTCACTGGCAAATTATTGCAGATTGTATCGCTGTGTAATTCATTCCCTTTCATCAATGAGCCAATGAGAGTGAAATCAAAGCTTCACTTCATAACCTCTGGAGTTTAATAAAAGGAACATAAGACAGGGCTTTTTTCGCTTGAATTGTAGCCGTTTTTATTAAAGTGCTTCTTTAAAATAAATGAGGCATTGGATTGAAAATTGTAAATCACTCATGAAAGAAGCTTTTTTTTTTCCCCCCCCACTTTGCCATAAAGCTGGAACCAAAAAAGACAGAGAGCATGTGAAGGGACAGTAGAGTGAACTGTCCAGTTTACAGTTGATACAGTGATAAATCACGTAACGCTTGAATTGTAGCCGTTATTATTAAAGTGCTTCTTTAAAATAAATGAGGCATTGGATTGAAAATTGTAAATCACTCATGAAAGAAGCTTTTTTTTTTCCCCCCCCACTTTGCCATAAAGCTGGAACCAAAAAAGACAGAGAGCATGTGAAGGGACAGTAGAGTGAACTGTCCAGTTTACAGTTGATACAGTGATAAATCACGTAATATTCAAGACAAACTTCAAGTGATGATGTGATGTTGGATACCA
Source organism: Brachirus orientalis (assembly GCA_016785285.1). Lineage (NCBI taxonomy): Eukaryota > Metazoa > Chordata > Actinopteri > Pleuronectiformes > Soleidae > Brachirus > Brachirus orientalis. The sequence continues at coordinate 3,826,467 of JAFBJR010000137.1, forward strand.
CCCTTATTCAGACTGCAGCAATTCAAGGAATTTACAGTATTTATTTATGATATGGGAGTACTATTAATTTGTTTTGCTGGAAAATAAGGTAAAAAAAACCAAAAAACCCACTCTAAGTTGTCATTTGTTCTCATAAGTTGTAGTTGTTCTCATCAGACTAAAACTTATTGCTGCCATTTGGATGTGGGATAGCAGCTTTTCTTTGATCACTGAGACATGAACTGCATTTAACTCTTCTGCCATGGAAGTGATACATTTTTACTGAAAAGCAAAAAAAGAAGTGAAATTCAGATAATGCCTTCATTTTTAATGTCTTTTTCATGTGTTTGCATATATAAAAATGAGGTTTAAAATCAGTTAAGAAGACTAGACCTACAGTAGTGTTGTGCTGCAGCACAGCTGTCATGGATGAGAGGGATCAAACAGGGTAGAGGGTAAAATCAACATTTTTTCTTAATTAGCTGTTAATTACCTTCACTCACAAAGTGTATACACCTTTGAGTATCTGTGGCGTTTAAGGGAAAGGGATCTGTGTGGATGTGGGTGTTTGGATGATGGTGGTGGCTCAGTGGTGCAGAGCCTCATATATCTGCTGTTTTATTTAGCAGTTCACTTTGTGTGTGTGTGTGTGTGTGTGTACAAAGTGACAGCAGCTGGCTTTTCACAGGCTTATCATTCAAGGCGTCCTCCTCATGGGAGACAGAGGGTGGTGATAAGAACGCAGAGCAAACACAGACTGGCTGGGCCGAACAATTCACCCGAGTAATTCACAGTATCTCTAAACCTACTGTGGTTAAAATACATGCATATGTACTGTGTATGTGCATATCTGGTCAGCTGTTACAGCTAGTCGCATCCAGATGTTGTAAGGTCACACATGTCACATTTGGTGAACTGCGCTCAATAAAAATTATTATTCATAAATAAAAATTAGTCAATATCCGGCTTTTCTCTGCTGCAGCTGTTATTCACTGTCTCAGACAGAAGCTAAGCATAACCATACCCATCTTTTTATCACTTCTCAGATTAAAGACAGACAGTCAAATTTTATTTTAGCTTCTCTGTAATAATTTAAATCCCTTTAATCACTTTCAGTTATATCCTCACCTCACCAGCCCATGCAGAAGTGACCCGGGACAAATCAGTGCAAGGCTGCATATTGAAATATTCTTTTCAACCAAAAAAAAAATGAAATCAAAGGTCATTCTCTATAAGTGTTTCATTATATTATAAGTGTTTCAGGCTCTTAATGTACTGTATGTGATTATCGTTGTTGGTTTATTGGCTATAAGTTAGTGAAGGGCCATGAACATTGATTTATAAAGAGTCAAGTCAAATGAAGTGTTTCACAAAGCACAAGCTGTATTTTATGAGAATATCAGATATTTCTGTATTTCTCTTCTGGCCTGTCAGCAGCAGGTCATTTGTTAACCATGGGGTGACTGGACGGAAGTGTCTTGCCATCTTCCCTGATACATGAACACTGTCAGCTCTCAGCTGAGCTCACAGGCTCTGGCTTACAGATGTTTGACTTACCTGTTTCTTTAGGGAGGTTGTTGTTATTGGTCAAGGTCTCCTCTTGCAAAGAAGCATCAACATGACAGCCGTTCATCAAGCTCAGTGGCGGGACTCCAATTGGCTGTTGTAGCTGCCACTCGTGTCATGCTCATTCATCAGAGCTACAAATGGCTCCGACCAGGGCGGGGATATCCATCACCGTGAGGGAGTCAGAGGATAATATCAGAGCCTGTCAGACACTGATAGATATTAGTCATGAGTCGGAGCTGTTCCTCTCACCAAACACACTGCAATATGGTGATGAAGTCATCATATAATTTGTAGTAACAGAAAGTAATTTAAAAGATTAAAATCTTTAATAAATACACTCACTAACTTAAGTGTGATACATAACCTTTCTTCAGTGTTTGGTCTAATTTGTCTAATTTGATCAATTTCCTCAAGCATTAATATAACCCGTCTAAAACTACTGATCACTACTCGCATTTTCATCATGGTCAAAAATTACCAGTGCTGCGAACATTGCAAAAAACAAATTGTTCAGTTTCATCCCCTAAATGTTAAAATGAAGTGTTACATCCTTATAAAGAAGAAGTGAGTCACTACTGGTCATTGAACGTTGGACTCCCAGTCCCTCATCAAGGTTCTTGCTATTGACATCAAATGAAACCTGTAAAAGCTTTTGGCCTGCTGGAAATCCATTTTCTTAGCCAGTGGATGAAAATAGAGTTGGAGTTTTTAAGAGTAGGCAGCTGAGCTGAGCACTTCTCCTCCACCTCTGCGATCCTGTTTGGATATGAACTCATGATGACATCACACAACCAGAGGAACGTACACTCTGCTAAAAGCGTCCGCTCACGTACTTAAGCTGTCGGCCGGAAGAGATGTGTGTCATACCCTGACAAAATGAGCATCTCTGACACGGTGACAGTCTGGCACTTCAACAGCGCTTTGCTCTCAACAGTGTCCTCCACTCAGCTGCATTTGTTATTTTTAGGGAAGATTTAGGAGGACGCGCACACACACACACGCATACACAGACTGTATGCACATACAGTCTTGCGGTGTTGTCTGCCTTCTTATTCAGACAGACATCTGAATACTGTGTGAGCAGACATGGCATAAAGTGTGCTGAATGTCCACTTTGCTTGTTGTTGCTGTGGAATGTAAATGTGAATTTGAGTGAATCATGGCTTTTCAGTGTCTGTCTGGATGTGTGCTAGTTTGCTCATGCATCTGCATCAGTGTGTTTATTTAAATGCACAACCCCATGAGGGAAGGACAGAGTGTGCGTGTATTTGGTGTCATGGATGTGTGTGAGGTTGAATGACAGTGAGTAAGTAAAAGACAATTCATTTCTTTTCTCCTGTTGACACTGCCCACACACACACACACACACACACACACACACACACACACACACACACACACACACACACACACAAGTTTCCATGACTTCAGAGGACATTGCATTGACTCACATTCATTTCCTGGAGACTTACTCTAATCTTAACCATAATTATTAGTGCCCTAAACTAAGCCTAATATGTCCTTCACCTTAAAATGTAGTAATTTACATTATGGGATTTAGGTTCCCACAACATGAGGAATACCAGGGACATACACACACATACAGAGGATCTCACTAACACATACCATTTAGCATTGTTGACATATGTCCAATGTGATACATTTAATATTTCATGCTCCACAAGTGCTTCACCTGCTACATTGTTCTTTTATAGTGCTTTTATTTTAACACTAAAGAGCATTTCACAACATACGTTTCTTCTTTTTCCTGATGCCATCCACCAACATGTTTTATTCCAAAGTGTGGGTGTTGAAAAAAATCTAGTATCCCTCGTGTATAAAAATCCTTTTTTTCATTTTCTGTAAATCTTAGACTTATAAATATAATGTATATGTACAATCTCAGTTGGAAGCAGCCACTGTCATTCATTCATCTGCAGTTAGTCTGTGGTTCATAAATCATAAAATGCTTCTTTTATAAATAATAAACATTTATTCCTGTAGTTGATCATGACCACTTTGTATCTGCAGTCCTTTCTGGATCATCTCTGTTTCCCTTCATGTTATTCCTGTCTTTATGAATAACATATGTACAGGAAAAAGAAGAAAAAGTGTTTGATGTGTAAATATGTTTAAAGGGGTGATTATCATTACAAAGAGTTATGGTGAGATTCAGGGAGGATACATATTTGTTCTGGATATATTTGATGCACTTTGATGCAATACATTATTATATTATTTTATATTCTTAATTCATAATTCATCTCTTCATTTCATTTATTTATTTATTTTAGTCCAACATTGCAATTTATTTACTTTGCAGAACCCTGGCAGGAAAGTTCATATTACAGTTTCACTGAAGGCAAAAATTTGAGCCAAAGAAAGAAGTAAAGGAGCTGGAAAAAATTCTTAATATTATTAGTGGACACTGGTCTGTGTGTTTGCTCCGTGAGCAAGCTACTGAGGTAATATGATATCAAAATCATGTCTTAAATTCCAAATCATTTGCACTTGACAAGTGAAAGGACATTTTAAATATCAACATAAAGATCATCTATCATTAACCGCTTATCATCATTACCGGCCCAGACCTCCCTTTCTCCAGCCACATTGTCCAGCTCTGACTGGGGGATCCCCAGGTGCTTCCAGACAAGTAAGGAGCCAAAGAAATCTCTCTACCTAGTCCTTAGTCTCCTTAAAATAAACTAAATCATCACAAATACTTAACAATCACAAATGTCACTTCATCCTAATCGATTTTGAATTCTTTTGGATTCTTAGTGAACCAGACTGACGTTTAAAACACCTACAGTGGAAGATTTGACTCATCATTCAGCATTTTCTCTAGTTGATTTCACCACTGTAGCATTAGATGGTTTAGCGTAAAATATTGTCTTTTAATTATTATCACTATATATTATTGCTCAAACAGTGTTTATATTGTTTAAATTTACATTTGGATGCAAACAGTGTCAGCCTCCACTGTGTATTATTACCTTTCATAGGATCAAGTTAATGACTGTAGTCACATCTTGTACTGTACCAAATGTATTGGCAACATGAACACAAATAAATACCTAGTGTGACAAAAACCTTTCAATCATTTGAAAGCCGACGTGCAGGGGGTGGGGTTTAAGACCAACACTGCCACCAGCCACCAGGGGGCATTCCAGATGTTTTAGTTTCATTCTTCTTCATCATTTATTATCTAGTGTGGCTCTTTTACATCACTCATCAAGCTTGAGCACCAAATGTAGATTTATCTGAAGGTTTCTATTCACATTAATGCCCACCAACTTTCTTTTGAATTTATAACTCTTTCACATTCTATAACCACAGGTTTTTCAGCATTTAGAGCCACACACCAACACTGACATATTCCATCACTCTGGTCATTTTATTTAGTCTGCAGTATCTCTTTAAATCTCACCCTGAAGTCCTCTACCTAACGTCCACATACTACACCTCACAAACTGACTAATGAATTCATAAAACCGTCTTTATGTATTGTCCTCTGTCACCTTCCTACTGACTTGAGTGCAGGTCAAATTCACGCTTATGCTTCTATGAAAAGTACTAAAGGCTGTTCACAGTCTGTAATGGGCTGACGTTCTGCTCAGGTTGTCTCCCTGTTGTCTTCCCAGTGTATGTTGGAAGATTCTACAACTGTTTTAATGATGTCCCAGTTGTAACATAAGTCATTTTAACAAGCAGGCATCAGGCTCCGTTTGCTTTTTTTCCCTTTAGGGGAGTCCATCTGATATGTTGCTCCATTAGTCCACAAACAACTGATGCCTCTCAGATCGACCTGTTGAGAGAGCAGGTTTGCAATTACGCATGTGGACATCAGGAGGACATCTTGTCAGGGAGCCATTAAGGTGTCTCATTAACCGAACATGACCCATCGTGGAAGGAAAAAAAAAAAGAAATTTAGAGAGTTAATGCCCCCCCCCCCCCCCCCCCCATGAGCCAGCTCCGTGCTCTGCAAGGGGCTGTTAGCTTCCTCAGACGGTTGTCAGGGTGAGCGTGTTTAATGACAAATGAAATGGGCTTCCTGAGTACAGATAGGCATGTAAAGGACATAAGTAATAAGACAAAGGTAGTGAGGAGGAGAGGAAAGAACAATGCTGAAGCTTCCACAGTCTTCACGGTGATGGAGCCTCATGCTGTGTTGTAATATTCTGACCAGCGTGTGGAGCTGCTGGCTCCTATATAGAAACGATCCCTGCACAGATTGCTGTTACACCGAACAGTCATGAAATGTTTCATTTCTAAACCATAGTCATTTATCAATGTCCCCATTGATTTGTTGCTCTGCACTAACAAACCTTGTGTCCAGGGCAAAGCTTCATTTCCATCTGTGTATGTGTGTTTATGTGCATGATCACGGTGATCTTGTACAGTTAAATAGCCCTCTGCTTTTAAGGTGCATCTATTGTTTGTGCATACATCTTTTATACATTGACTTTTTAGAGCAGGTTGATGATCAAAGAGACCTGGATGACAGGGAATTACACACAAACAGACACTTTCACACACATGTACACACAGACGATTACACAGAATGAAAAAAAAAAAAAACATTCCCTCATGCCTGCTGACTGAGATGGTGTTTGATGAGGGGCTCAGCTCTAACCCTCAATCTTCTGTTTTCCTTTAGCTTTCTTGCTGAGAAAGGGTTTGATCTATGTAGCCATGGTATCTGTACTCAAGGTGGTCACATCCCCACTGTCCACTCTCATATTCCCTGTCCTTTTCTGCCCTCGTTCATCAACCTCCATGTTTCATCTCCCGTTCCTCTCCATTGTGCTCTCTCACGCTTTCATCTCCCTCTACATGAGCTCCTCTTTCTCCTCCTTCTTCAGGTTTAAATTTAGATGGGAGTTTCTCTGCACTGTATCTAGGCAACCTATCCCCCATATGTAAAGAGCCAGCAGTGCAAATTTTTTTTTGTTTGCCTTCTTTTCTTCTTTTGCTTTTTTTTCTTTCTGCTGTATTAGCTGTGTGTGCTGTTGGGCAAGATTGTGATGTACCATAGTCAAGGATGTAGACTCATATCATGTTGTGTGTGTGTGCGTGCGTGAGCGTGCGTGTGTGTGTGTGTGTGGCTCTGGCCCAGAAAGCCTAGAGCATTATTTACCCCTGGACTCATGAGCTGTGCTGACAGAGAGGGCAGGCGGACAAAGCTTTGCTACTAACCTTTACAACAGTTAGTGAAAGAAACCATGGCGATCATCACATCAAATCATTCACATGGTCATCCAGTAAACCATTTAGTCGAAAGCATGTTATTGGATAACTTTGTGTATTGGGACTTGTGACTAATTACAATTTATCAATAAATAATCGTGAGTATCAAGTACAATTTTGAAGCCGCTGGCACAAGACTCATTTTGGTGTTTCACATTAGTAGTTTCTAACTCCAACTCAGTTCCATCTCACACACTCGGCCATCCAGACCAGGGCCAAGTGGCCAAGTTTAACATACATATGGGATGTATGTGTGATTTTGTTTTTCCAAGGAACAGAATGAGAGCATCAGACAATCAGGTGCCATAAGGCTATCAGCACAAAAAGGTTCCAGAACCATAAATGAGTCCATGTCATCCTGTGTGAATTCCACACCTCGAGGTACACCTGTTCAACCGCCTGCTAACATACCTACATTAAATCATCAGCCAATCACATCAAACCAAGAGGCAACTGATCGTGACATCCCCCCTAAGAATCTGAAGACTTTAGATGAGCTAAAACTGGAAAATCACAGACATCACCTGTAACCAGGTTCCTTTTGGACCATATGAGCACTGGTGTCCACTCACTAGTCACACTGGTGTCCACTCACTAGGTTGACACATGTTTGGACCAGGTTTTGGTTCCCATGAGGACTACTGGCCCCAACAAGGTCAGTGTTTATGCCAAAAAAAATCTTGAAGAGGTAACAAATGCAAGAACATACAGAGGGAGAGAGAGGAGGGCTTTATGAAAAGCAGTGTTTTCTATAATGCATGATCACATGTTTACATTCAGCAGTCTAACATGATGGATGGATTGGGTCAGAGGGTCAGAGGGCGAAGGGTCAGGTGGTCCATCTGTGTATGTCCGGTAGCACGAATGAAGACCAGAATATTTCTGAACATGCTGAGAAAGGTTGCAGTCACTGTGTAATTCTTACACATTTAACTCTCAAATATGAATAACGCTAACATTTTATTGATTTAGTAATTTTCTATTGTTTTCTACTTGTTTAAGCCTTAACTTGTAATTCATAGATTTGACATATGTTCAGAGAAAATTACTTACACAAACAAATTAATAATTGGGAGAAAAAACACTTGCAAAGTTTAAACATGAATAGTAGAAAGTGTCCGTGCCACATTAAGAACCAACAGCAAACATCTCAGCACAGTATGTACTTGCCTCTGACTGTTGGATCAGTCTAATTTTTAGGCCATCTGGCTTTGCAAGAGACTTTGCAATTGATTCCCCAAGGTAATTTGTCTTGCACAGTTTCTGCTCTTTAAAAATATCCATAAAAATTTGCAGATTCATCTTATTTATCTCTAGCAGTTTTTTTTTCCCTTTCTATGAAAACTTATTTGTCATTCTTATAGTAAATCAGGCTGATCTGACACAATGTAATAAAAAAGTAGAAACTGGTGTTGTGCTCATGCTCAGAGCAGGTCCTAAGAGGCTCAATTCACCCTCAACCACATATGAAAAATAAAAATCCTCCATGCATTTCTTCCTCTAATGCAGCAAACTAACCCTTTACATAGTATTCATACTGTAATGATTAGAGTATGAGCACAAAATGTCCATGAGCCTATTTTTAGGATACAGTACAGAGTATAATGAGTTCACTGGCCTGTAGGTGTCAGCACCGAGCAGCGACTAACTGTGACCTTTACAAGAGAGAGTGTGTGTGTACCTGATATTCTCGTGTTATGAGGACCTAAATCTGTTTACACAGTCACAATATGGGGACTTGTCTTCCTTATGGGGAGAAAAATCTACGTAGCTCCATAACATCAATTACTACTTTTTAAGGTGAAGACATGTTTTAAGTTATGCTGAGGTTAGGGTTAGGTTAAGGTTAAGGTTAAGGTTAGGGCACTGCTATGGTCAAGGTTAGAGTAAGTCTCCAGGAAACGAATGTAAGTCAATGCAATGTCCTCTGAAGTCATGGAAACCTGTGTGTTTATGTGTCATCCAGCGTCACCTGTCAGCAACCTCTGAACTCTAGGGTATAGGCTGTACAGAAGCATTTACATTTACATACCTAAGTACAGACAGTGTGTTGCAAAGAGAGATGTGCACCACCACTGTCATGTGACTAGCACATGAGTGAAGACTGCACATCTGTTGGAACATTATGTTGTGGCTGAGTAGTAAAGGCATCGTCACAAATGTGGTAAATTGTTTAAATAAAAGTAAAATGCTGTATTTAAACTGTCTTACTACTTCCCGAGGCACTATCTCCCCTCCATCTGTCTTCCTTTCTATCTCATTTTCCTTATTCATTAGCTCCTTGCATCTTCTCAACACACTCTTCTCTTTTCCCATCTCTGTCCTCAATCACTCTAACCTGCTGCACATCCTTTCCAGCTCTCTCTCTCTATGTCTAGCCAGTCGAAGCAAGTCCTTCTCTCCATCCTTAGTGTCCAAACTCTCACACACCTCACTAAGCCTTTTTCCTTTTCCGTTGCCGCCTCTCTTTCTCACACACCTAGACCTAGACGAATATTCATGCCTACTCTTTTCATTTCCCTTTTTATCTCCTACATTTTCTTTTGCATCCCATTTTTCTTTATACGCTCCTGTACTTCCTCATTCCACCACCACCTTGACCGATAGTGATCTGCATGTTTGGTTTGGCAAAGGTTTTATGCCAGATGCCTTCTCTGACGTAACCCTCCCCATTTATCTGGGCTTGGGACCGTAACTAGGAGACCACTGGATGTGGCCCCCACAGTGGCTGTGTTACTGTATTGATTTGTATCAATAGATATTGAACATTGTGATACCGTATTTTTGTCTGAACAAAAAAAAAAGTGATATCAAATCATTCTCCCCTAATGGATTCACTTCAGCAAAATATTCCATTCTGTGTGTTGTGATGTCAGTTCATATGTGTTCCATCACGCTCACTACTGTACATCCTATTTTTCAAGGCAGAGATACTGAGCTGGGGAGTAATGCATTAATAGTTACTGCTTTTTTCTGCTCTAATAAACAGCCCAGTTTGTCAGTGGGAAACTCTCTTGCCTTCTCCTCTCTCACTGTCCTTGCCTACAATATTGTTGATTTTGTGCACAATATCAACAATAGGAGTTAGATGATGTTATTTGTTGTTGAAGTTGTTGAACTGTTAAACTGTCGATTAATTGTGCTCTTTTGGCCAATGATAATTAATTAGTAATACATGTGTTGATACATGTAATAAATAGCATACAGAACTAACTGATCTGTCTGAAATATTTTGATTTTTAATATTTCAATTATTGGTGCTGCATGTATGTGATTATTTACACGTATGCACATTCTGAAGATATATACAGACATACTGTATATGTGCATTTGCAGCATTTGTCATCTTCTTGTGCTGAATTACATCATATAGTAGGAGTTTGCTATAACTCACATGTGAACAAAGGGTCAGCAATATAATATTACTACGACATTGTGTGCGTGCCATTATTTTCCCAGTTTTGTCTGTCTGCTGTCTCACTCTTCCCTCTCTCCCTCACCCTGCTCTCTCTGTGCCATCCCCCCCCCCCCACTCCCTTCCTCTCTGATTATCCTCAACAGAGCATCTCATCTCTTTTGTGCAGAGGGTAATCTTGCTCTCCTAGCGAAACACTTCCCAGAACACACTCCTTTCCTCTTTCTCTCACTCTGGTAATCCCCCCTCCCTTCCTGATACTCTCTTTTTTTCGGAGGAGTAGTAGTAATAATACTAGCAGCGACTAAACAGCACCATTTCTCCATCCACAACTAAAGGGTATCGACTCTCCTGTTGCCGTCTTCTCTCTCTTTCCTCCTCCTCCTCCTCTTCTCCTCTGTTGCTCTCTGATTTATTCAGCGATTTAAGAGCCAGACAGCCGTCAGCATCAGCCCAGAACGCAGTTGGGGGTGAGGATGGCTGAAGAAACTCTTCGAGATGTTGTAAGACAAGAAACAAAGTGATGCTGGTTGTGAGTTAATTAGAAACCATGGGCCAGCTGATCAATGATCTGAGCCCTGCAGAAGGAAGGAGAGCAGATCAGAGACGGAAGGCAGCTGATGTTCAGTTGCATTTGGGAGGAAGCAGTTGAAGAGTTGGACGTTTAACTGGCTCCTAAACCACTGTGACTCTCTTCACTTGCAAGCCTGAGGGAGACAAAAGCTCACGAGGAAGAGAGTGAAGAGGATGAGCTCTGACCAGGACGGGGAATGGAGTGATCACCAGCAGCTTCTTTAGGCATGAGTCCGTGCCACATTTTGCCTCCTGGACTTCCTCTGCACTGTGAAATCCTTGTCATCTCGACACCACCTTGTAAAGTCTTTGTGCAGTTTCATGCGTGCAGCGGTCACAGACTCCCGGCGGAGGCCACCCTGATGCTGTACCAGCCACGGTGAGCTGCTGCTAAGGACCATGGTCTTGCCATCACTGCTCAAGCTCCTCAACGTCTTCCTGCACCAGTCGACCTTCAGTATAGCTACTGCTGCCAATCACTGCTGCCGTACTTCCTGCTGCCCTGCTGCCCTGATGCCACGCCCACCTGGCCTGCCTCTGTCTTGCCGCCGCGGGTGGGAAGCGAGGGGACACTCGCGGCGTCTGCCCACTGAAGGGAGAGAGGTGAGAGAGAGAGAGAGAGAGAGAGAAAGAGAGAGAGAGAGAGTTTGTGTAGGGTTGTGACCGAGTACAGTATGTGTTTGTAAGAGGCAGAAGATATGTGCAGGCTTTCAAGGACAAGCCTGCAAGGATGAGACTGTAAAATACACAACAAAGAAACTTTGAGCTTTCAGTTTTACAGTTTCCTCCTTCTTCTATAGTTTGTAAAAAAAAAATATTAAATTAAAGTTGTGATATGACATTTTCTTTAGTCATTTTTTAATGACATCATCAGCTCTAACTCCTGAGTCAAACCCGCAATTGGTAAGGGAGCAAATATTAAGTACTACAAGTAAACCAGTGTGTTTGCTGCATGCTCTGCTGCTGAAGCGCTCCTTATAAGGCACAAATGCATAGGGAAACCAAAGGGGACCAGACAACAATTCCCCTTATCCTATGCTGCATCATCAGACTAGGTCTTTTATTGTTTTGATTGAGAAACCCCAAGTTGTGTATGCCTAGTGTGAATTGTACATGTCTTAAAGCTCATGTATCCATATTTTGGTCGCTCACAAGTTCCCTGTGCATCAATGACACATTTGTTTCACTTGCAGTTCATTGCTTTATCACCCATTGTCACTCTATTTTTTTTTTTTTTTAAAAAAAGCTCTGTTTTAGACCTTGCCCTGCTTCTGCTTCTGTTCTAATGGGACTGATTGCTCATTATTTTGTAACTGTGTAACAGATTAGAGCATTTGTCACAAATGTCTCACCCCCTGCTGATTAGATATAAACACCACCCTATACCCATGCAGCACAAATTTGAGCCAAATTTGCATATATAAATTAATTTGGCCTTTTTGTCTCAACGGTCCTTTCACATACAAAAACAAGCTCTTTCACACTAAAGGAAAAGGGAAATAAAGGAGCTAAAAAAATCCCAATGTGTGCCCTTCAAAATTTTGCCCTCAGTTACAAGAGAAGTTTTGTTTTATATTTGTTTTTGATTGTTTTATAAGAAGTTGAGTCAAACTGCAGCTTGAAGCCATTTCAGAAGAATTTATGGCCAGTTTTTTAGAGATTTTACATGACTCTGAATGTTTTATGTCTTAGTTAGAGGCACATTTTCTTGTATCTCGCTCCAAATAACAAGGCAAGATTCTGTTGCTGTGACCTTTAAAATTTTACACTTCGTTCCCTCTCGTGCTGTAAATTCATATGAGCTCAAAGACAAAGGGAGGAGGCAGCCCATCTGTCTGGTTTGTGGCAAATGAGACAGTAGGAAAATCCAAGCAGTAAGGCCTTTGCACATCAGCTGTGTTTTCCTTGAAGAAATAAAGTGGTGCAAATAGAATATTTTACAGTTGAATCTCCTTTTTCCACGGAACATTGATTTCATGCAGTTGTTTGTTTATACTCTGGTTTGCAGTGATCCAGGCTAAACAGTCACTTTCTATTATGTCAGCTCTACTGGAGGTTTAAGGGGCCAAAGAAGTGGTGGACACTGCCCTACATAAAAAACAACATAATGGACAATAACATTAGCACAGCACAAGTGAATGTGTCAGCTGATGTTGACTCATCTTGAAAAGAGACTGGACATCACAAAATGCTGCTCAGCTTATTAGTCAACAATTATCCACAGATAAAGATGATTACATTAGTAGGTGATTATTTTGCCTCCTTCACATCCATACTGTGTTGGAGAAACATCAACAGCCAAGTACTGGGTAAACTGAATCTAACCAGACATGAGATGAGAGCTTACTGTGTCTTGTTTCTCACACATGTCCAATAGTCATGGATCAGTGGTCAAACAGGGGGGCCATTTTCCCCTGCTCTGCTGAGTGTGTAGTCGTGATACAGGCCAGCAGTCAGATATCCAATTCTGGCACAGTCTGTCTCACTTTCTGGCTTTCTCTCTCTCCTCTCTACCTCCCACACAGCTTTCAGACAGGCTCTGTTTGACACCTGATAGCACCCATGGTTTAAAATCTACCTGCTGCCAGTGTTAAAAGTTATGCAAGATTTTGGCAAAGCCAGAAATAGAACACAGCTTCGGGTCCATGTTACATGAGATGTGTTTTTGAAGCAATTAAAAAGAGCATTTAGTCTCATAATTTGTGTTGCGACCAAACATGGGTATCCTCTGTTTCCATTTCAGCATTTCATGAAACTTTGAATCTGCTGCTTTTTTCTTTTTGTGTCTGTTTAAAGGAGTGAGAGAGATGTCACAACTCATATTTAGCTGCATTGTTGTTATAAAAATGAAATTTAGTAGATGATCACAACCTTATTTTGTTTTAAAAAAGCTGCAGTAATGAGGTTTTCAGAATGGCCACATCCAGTATTCAAATCAGAATGGAGTCCTGGCTTTATTGTGCTTATTATGTTGAGTATTAAATAGTTTAAGTACATGCTTTCACACCACAGTGAGATAAAGCAGAGGCTTGCATATAATGAGAGGATAGAGAGGGAGATGCTGGGAGACAGAGAGGGAGCGAAGTAGTGTAAGTGTGGCGTTCCCTGACTCCCACACATGCTCGACTGTTAAACCAGCCTGAAGTGATTTTGAAAAAACTCACTATTCTCTCTAAAAGCTCTGAGGTGGGTGTCTGTGAGTGCATGCACTCAGTAGTGGACCTCTTCCTGTTTAAAACTACAAGTTGTTGTAGAACATTTTGAATTATTATGTATTATATATGTAAGTTTACCCTTTTTTCCTCTGAAACGTAATAAAAGCTGCATGCTGCACAGAAATGTTATTCCTTCACAATTTACTTTGACAATGTTTATTTATTTATAGATGCACTGTATGAATGTGTGAGTGAATGGGTGTGAATGGGTGACTGGCAAAACTGTACTGTAAAGCAGCTTTGAGTGGTCATGATGTCTAGAAAAGTGCTGTATATAAATACAGACCATTTAGCATTACATCAAAGATCAGCTGCACTGGTTTCAAAAGATTGCCATCAGCATCAGCCAGAGACAGTTGACCTCTAGTCCTTTGTCTTGGGCAGATTTTCATGTGTGACATTGTTTACATCTCTCATTATATCAGTTAAGATATTAAAATCCTAGTGTGTCTCTAGTGTGTGTAGAGTTGAAGACGGGAAAAAAAACTGTCACTGCTTTTTTGTGTCTGATGTTCATCACATGGTCTCCTTGAATGCTGTCTGTCTGCCTGTCTGCCTGTCTGCCTGTCTGTCGTTAGAGGGAGTCCAGCTAGTTGAATATGACAAGCAGAGCTTCAGAAAAACAATCACCCTGATATCTTCTCTGTGTGTTTTCCTGGCTCTGCTGGCCTGAGATTAAGAATCCTACTGAGAAGACTTAATATGCACCGCAGCGCTGTCACCTACAGTAACTGTGACAGCTGACTTCTGTGTTGAGAAGAGTCAGGCAAAGTGAGGGAGAGGAGCACAGGAGAGAAATACAGAGGAAGAGAAGCATTAAATGTATCATTAAATGTATGATTTTACAGGGGAATTTACCCGGAACTGGATGCGGAAGTCAAGGAATTTGGGATGTTACTTTGACAATTTTACTTTGACAACACATTAAAAGACCATTGTGTAAGAATTAGTCACATCTAATGGTAACATTAAAATACATATAAAAAAATGTGTATTCTAGGCTACAAAAACCAAACAACTCACATTAAACCGATGATACACACAGACAGACATCCTTATGGGTGGTATTTTCAGTTTCTGTGAATGAAGCCTCTTTAATGTTCAGTACAGTATCATCCATCCCGATTTTTTTATGATGGTCATATATCACGTCTGCTGATTTTTATATCACATAAAAATGAGAGTAAAAGAAGACCATCTGAAATATATCATTTACAAATGGTGTGTGTGTGTGTGTGTGCGTGTTTGTGTGTGTGTGTGTGTGTTACGAGCATCACAGTATTTTCTCTAGCAGCTTCAACTGATGCCAAACAGGAGCAAAAGCGGTTTTTAAACTGTGAAGGCTTTTCTCCAGCACTAAAGATGACTCATCCCACAGTTCTCTGCCACATTTAAACTCAACACACAAAACTCATCCTAACATCTAAAAACAGATACTTCCAACATCACTCCAAAAGTGTTTTTAATGCAGCTACATTGTACTCTTCCACACAGACGTTTTTTTTTTCTTCAGTTAATGATTGCGCATACATTTTCTCTCCTCTGTTCTGCTTTTTCATAAGAGAAAAACATGATATTCTAGTCTGATTTATGCACACTCCTGCACCCACGCTCTGTGTGTGTGTGCGTGTGTGTGTGTGGCTCAGCAGCAGGTGTTTCAGGGATGTCAGTGACTTTGATAATAATCTGTGAATTAGAACGGTGCTTAATGAACCAATGGGCTGTGAGACAAAGAGACAAGTTTTGTATTATTCCACCAATCCCAGAGGAACCATAGAAGCATTTGATCTCTCTCCTCCGCACTCTCTCCCTCTCTCTCTCTCTTTTTTCTGTCTCAGTATGCATATGTGTGTTTGTATGTCTGTGTGTGTGTGTGCCACATATGATGTCACATACCTGCCATTACTCAGCCTCCCTCAAGATCATAGATAGATAGATGTACAGGTATATAAAATAGTGCAAAAATGGTTTTCCTCACTGTGACCTCTGTTCGTTGAGTATGGACGGCTTGTACATATGAAAAAAACAGTGGGTTGTACATGATGATTGTCAGGTCAAGCAGCTCTAACTTACACTGTGACAGCATCCATCCATGGAGCACACAGGCTGAATTGGTCACTTAACCATCTTCAGCTCTGCTGCTCGTCTTGACCTCTCTGTGGGATGATGGGTCACGGTCATTCTGCCTTTGCAATCCGCGGTCATAGTTTCTCACAGCGTGGACAGCATTATGTATTGCATATGTTGCAAAATGTGGCCACAGTAAGTCATATAGTAAGTCTGAGTTAGTCCATCAACTAATTTGATATTGTGGCTCAATAACTCCTGTGGGCTGTGGTGTAAAATCACTGATTTTCTCTATAGACTTTGGTGCATGAAGTGAACATACACTTAGACTTCGAATTAAGCAGGGGTTTCTTTTACACTTCAGAAAAATAGAATTATCCCAGTCATAATATTCACAGTTTTATAATAAGCATGAAAACTATAGGATTAATACAAGTAACCTTGCTGATTTCACTGCACATGCCGTATGTGGAACATACCATAAGTGATCCACTGATTATGTATATGTAGCTTCTCACACTGGCATCTTTAATTCAAGTGGCCTGATTCCATAGTTTGAATCTAATGTGTGGTGACATTCTCAGCTCTCTTTAAAGCCACATGAACAGAATATAGCTATAGCTCTATGGTGTTTGCCCCATTAATATTACACTGCCTGTTCTCTGCAATCTGTGTAGGTTATTTTAGCCTCATGTTAACAGAATGTGAAGTATTGGATGTTTCTCCATTTTTTTTTGTTTTCCAAAGCCTCATAGCAAGTTTGTCTCCCACAAAAAATTCAATCCACTGATGTGTTTTTGTCGGCCCGCAGGTTCTGCATTGAACACTTTGGTATTTTTACTTTAGATACCAGTAGGTGACAGCAGTTCTCTTGTGGAGAAGCATAAGTCCTGTTCTGTGGAGTCACACAGAACGCAAGCTTCTTGTCGCACGCTTATATTTTAGGCCCAGGATAGAAAAGGAAGAGGGGGGGGAATGATGCAGACACCTCAATATGTGTTGAAAGGGTAAAAAAAAAAAACATGGAGACATGGAGCTCGATGAGATCATGGAGGAGATACTGCTGATGAATATTTTAGGATAGAGCTGTAGAGAGGTTAGCACTCTTGCCTTTGCAGCAAGAGGTCTTGGGTTCGCGACCCGGTCAGAACAAGGGCCCTTCTGCATGGAGTTTGCATGTTCTCCCCATGTGTGCGTGGGTTTTCACGGGGTACTCCAGCTTCCTCCTACTGTCCAAAAACATGCAGTTTTGGGGATTAGGCCAGTTGGACACTGAATGTGTCCAATTGAATGTGAGAGTGAATGGTTGTCTTTCTCTATGTGGCCCTGTGATGGACTGGCGACCTGTCCAGGGTGTACCCTGCCTCTCGCCCTATGTCAGCTGGAGTTAGGCACCAGCGCCCCCTGCGACCCTTAGTGGAAGATAAAGCGGTAGAAAATGAGTGAGAGAGAGAGAGAGAGAGACATCACTGCAGACAAAATATGCTCCTTTGTTATGTCTTAACGGGTACTGTCAGAGCTGGAGAGAAAAAGGTCAACCAGGCAGCCGACTGTGTTGGCAGGCAGATATCAAACTGATACATACACACACATTCTTGTACGGCAGTCTTTGTGAGGACACTCATAGACATAATGCGTTCCTAACCAAAACTTAACCATTGTCACTAAACCTAACCCTTAGTCTGAGCCTGAACCCAATTTTAACCCTGTCCCTAAAACCTAGTTCTAACCATCAAAAAGTCAATTGGATTTGTGGGGACCAGACAAAATGTGTCCTCACAAAGGACTGAATCAGAATTTGGCCTTACCCTAAAACCAGATCTTAAACTCTAAAAAGCCCTTTATAGATGTGAGGAGCAAAAATGTCCTCGTTCTGTATGGTTTATTAGTTTTTGTTTGGTCCTCACAAAGCCACAAATACAATAACACACACACACAAAGGGAGAGAGAGAGAGAGCAAAGGAGCCATACCATAACATATGGATGATCAGCAGCACAAATACAAACTAAAGGAGTGGATGGTGACATCATAGAGACAACAGCCAGTCTGCATCACAGAAGTACAGTTTAGAACTAAATACAGACCAATCCTGATTCTAACCAAACTACACAGTCATTTCTCAGGCTACTGTAGTAGGTTATTAATTATTAATTAAACTTAAACCCTGACTCCAGATTATTTTAAAATCTAATAATTTCTCCATTGTGTCATAATCCTGCATCCCCAGAAAATTCCATCCAAATTTGTTCTTTTTGAGTCATGCTCCTGAAAACCAAAATAAACAAAAGACATCTTGAGCCTCCTCGAGGGAAAAATATGAATAAAATCTTTAAAATGGGACATATCAGTCATCAGCTACATTGTCTTCTCTTTTCTGTTGTTTTCTGTTACCAATAACAACTCAGCAGCATCAGCAAAAACTGGCTTTTGACACCAAAAAATTTTCCTCACAAACCTCATGTGTTATTGTTCACATCTCCAAATTCCTTTCTCTGGAAATTACCTACAAATGAGTCTTACATTTTTTTTATTTATCCTAGACTTCTTTTGCATTTTATGCTCTTATTGACATGTGAGTGGACAAACATGCTTGGTTTATACAAATATGTTCATTATTATTACAGAGATGTCCTCACTCTGTATGGTTTATTAGGTTGTAGGTTTATACAAATATGCCCCCCCCCACACACACACATACAAATGTCTGATGTAAAGACATTAGAGAGTCACATGGTGGTGTAATGGTTAGCATTTTTGCCTCACAGCAAGTAGGGTCACTGGTTTGGATCCTGGTTATACCTGTAAACCAAATTTGATATCTACACCTTATCATCTGTTGGCGTATGTGTAGGTGTTTCAGCTGACGGAGTTACTGTGTGGAGTCTACATATTCTGTGTGTGTGTGTGTGTGTGTGTGTGTGTGTGTGTGTCATCCCTGTCACACCTCATATTACCATGCATCTTGTAACTTGTGCAGTGTGTTTGTGCCATGGAAGCCCAGGTTTCAGGATATAGACCGAGATTCACTCATCATTTGACATTCTTTACTGCTTACTTGTATTGCCATACTGTATTTGACCTACTGTGTGGAGATATGGTGGGTTGCCTACAAAACAACCATTATGTACAGGTATACCCCAAAAAATAGCAATTGTACATCATGTTGGGTGTAGAGAACACACTGGCATACTATTTCTAAAATCCAGTTGTCTTAATTTTATGGATTTGGCTACATTTAGAACTGCTCAGATAGTATACAAGGTAAAGAATAATTTACTTCCTGGTAACAGAAGATGGGTAGAACCTGAGAGGAAAATATACTTTAAAGAAAGACTCTGTCCGTACTGATTTGAAGAGCATGTGCTTTTCTTTTTGTGGAGTGAAATTTCTATGGAACCAGTTTGAATTAAATGAGTAATGAAAGGAATCAATTATTATACCGTTTAAGAAGATGCTTAAAATACTTTATTTTCAAGATATAGAGAAAAGCAAGGGGAAGGTGTTGAGTCTAAATGCTAATATGGTACAGCATGTTCCAGTACTGTCTAGTTGTGTATTGTAAGCAAATCCTAGGGATCTGACTTAAGTAGAATTTACGTTAAAAAGAAAGAGAATAGAGCTAGAACCAGATAAGCATGTGCTTCATCCTACTCCTTTTTGAACAATACTTTTCATTTGTTGCTTCATTTCATTTGTCTTTTTGTAAGGATGTTTGAAATAAACATTCATTCATTCATTCAGTTGCTGCTGGAATGTTTCTATCCACTGAGTCAGTCAGTGAACACCTGATTCGCTGCCTCCAACATTTCAACAATGCTCTCTGTCTGTGAGGTGTGTTACTTACTGCCACCTGTGTGACTGAAATGGCTTTTCCAGTTGGATCTTTGCACAGAAACACCCATCACCGTCTATATACAGAACCAAAGTTGGACAGGTGATGTGATGCAGCTGCTGATGTGTCTCTAACTCTGCACTCGCACATATGGATTGCTTTTCACGTGTCTGGTGTCTGGTGCTGGAGGAGGCAACGTGGTTGTCTGACAATGTCAGGTGCACTACGTCTGACAAAGAACAAGACAAATATTAGATGGTGTTCTGTTTGAGATGAAACACGTAAATGTGATGCTGAAATATTTGCATAACATAATTTGATCGCCTGCTGCTTGTGCTGCCACTTGGAAACTTGATCAGCACTTTTAAAGTCCAACAAACACCATTTCACAACAACCAAAACAAGATAGAATAGAATAGAATAGAATAGAATAGAATAGAATAGAATAGAATAGAATAGATGTTTATTGTCCAACAAGGTGGAAAAATGTACATGCAATACATATTCCCAAGTAAGCAGAGAAAAAAGAAAAACTTGAAATTTAAAATTCAAACCAAATAAAAGAAAACAAATTATGATCCTTCAGGAGCATTCATGTCATTCACAAATCTGTTGTATTTCATAGGGTGAAATAAAAAAATTGTGTTTTCATGTTACTCTTTATCATTTATAATACTGGACATTTAGGCTCATTTTCTGATTGGCTTCCATTCAAACTGAGTTTGTTTTGCAACCAGTGGAGTCGCCCCCTAATGGTTATTTATTAAATTGTTACTTCCAGTTTCCAGCTTAAGACAAGACTACATTGACTTAGGGGGGGGAGGGGGGTGTCGCAACATTTTTGGTTGATTAGACATTTTTTAAATATTTGTTAATCGCACACAAATTTAAATGTCTTTAAATAGGTCTGTTTATGCATGGCAGTGGCACTAATAGGCCATCACTCTTTTTTGTTTCCTTATTTGAATTAAAAATGACAATTTGAAGAGCTTGTATGCATGAATAGTATGCAGCTGCCATTGTTGATATTGTCATTGTTACCAGTTAACAAGGTGTGCTTACAAATGGCACCACCCTACTCACTGTAATTTGGACGTTTACAATAAAAACATGGGCATTATTTGAATAGCTTAGCATTGAATGCACAATAACAAGGTACTTTTATACATGGCAAAAGGCCCAGTTTAACAATTTTATACAATATATATTGTAGGGGGTCCCTGCTCCATCCCTTCATCAGTTTGGGGTCCTTGGCATAAAAAAAAAGGAAAACCCCTGATCTAAGGCGTCATATGACGTAACCATATTAAACATACAGTAAATGCAGCTGATTTCAAATGACGACTGTGGTCCAAACATTTCAGCAAATTCACTGCAAATTGTTGGTGTGAACTGCTGTTCAATTAGTCATGAGTGAGGTGTAATGTTCTCACACAGACCGTCACCGAGCAGACATGAGCTGACACTGCATTATTAAACGGGTGTCAAACAGAAGAGCTATTGTTGCTAAAATAACGGCATGTTCTCCTCAGTGTTGGTGGTACACATGGGGGGCACACTCGGAGGAGAAACTGAAGCCTCTGAAATGTTTCTCTCTCTTTAGTTTTCTCTCTTGTTTGAACGTGAGCAGTGGCAGGACACTCTCTTTCTAATGCCGCATACTGTTTGACTGGGTAAAGTACTGACCAGCTGCATGTTGTGAAATATTAAACACACCCGTTCAACACATCAGAATCCAAACAACGCAAGAAAACAAAAGTGTTTTTAAATAAATGCTTCTGAGACTACATTAATAATAGTGTTACTTCACACTTTGCCCCGAGGCATTGCACTACACACACACACACACACACGCACACACACATTGTGTTTATTCACACCATCTCAAAAAGAGATAATTTTTTGGGCGTGTTGCTCAAATAAACAGAACAATGGCTTACTGGATGTTACTGTAGTAGTTCAGTGGCACCTCTAACACATGGGTTGTTAAATGCATCTGTGTGTGCGTTCTTGCTTGTATGCATTGTCTTTTTGCATTTACATACATGAATGCAGCATTTGGGTGACATGTTTTGTCTGTGTCTCTTAATTGAGAGTTCAGGGTTTTTGAAGTGTTGTTATTGGAGGTAATGTTATATAGAAAATATTTTTAGCCACTTTACAAGAGTCTCACCAACAAGACCTCTGCCTGCGTAACTCTACATTACATTCAGATTATGTTTGCTGCTTTATCTCACTGCTGCACGGCATTTTACGTCTGGAAATGGAAGTTGGTCATCAACACTCCTGTGCACCAAAGTCTGTAGAGAAGATCAGCAGTTTTAGCTCTCAGGGACACAGGAGCTGCTGGTCTGCTGCTGCCTTGTGTGGTCACTTTGTGTCACTGAGGTCAATCTATATGAAGGATTTTAAACACTGAAGTCACAAAATAACACATTTGATCACTTACTGATGGAGGCAGCAGTGGATCAACAGCTCCTGTGTGTTGTGATGTAAAATCATTGATTTTCTCCATGGACTTTGGTGCAGGGAGTGAGCTGTAAGACAAACATCCCTTTACAGTCAGAAACAGCTTTCTGATGGTGTGTGTGTGTATTTTACACAGGTTTTACACAGGGATCTGGTTCCATAGAACTTTCAGTGTGATGCACACTCTAGTGATGCTCTGAGCACATGGATTACAGCTGATTGAAATCTTGGCTCCAATCCAAGAATCCAATCCAAAAGATAATAATTAATGTGAAGCTAAAAATATCTTCATGACTGAGCTCAGAGGAGTTTGTTGGTTTTTTTTTTCTTCCTCTTTAATTTCTGTATCCATTCGTTTACTTCCTCACTTTGTAATAGTTCCCCTTTTTTCCCAAAGTTTTCACCCAAATGATTCTCAGTATGAGAAATGGAACAGTCCCAAAATCATCAGCACCCCTACCAAGTAGATGGATGGTGCGTGTGCTGCCTGACTGCATTCAGCTGCTGTTCACTTTACACCAGGCAGTATTTTTGTCCACTCCCCTCTGGGACGCACATAAAGTTTTCTCCAGGCAGTGTCAAGTTCAGTGAAAGTTAGTGTCCGTACAGAACACCAGACTCAGACATGGTCTTAGATCATCCACTTCTAAGGTTCTTGTTGTTCTTGTTGATGCAGACATTTTAAATTCTCCCGGATAAAATCAGACTAAACCACAACAGTGTGTTTCACTGCTGCCTCTCTTGACATTTTTGCTTGAAGCTATAAGGTAACATTTCAGTTCCATGATTTAGAACTTCATCCTTTATCCTTTATTCTTTGAATCTGTACTCATCTGTATTTACAATACCTTTAATCGAAAAGTGTAGTAAAAAAAAAGGCAAAAAAGGCAACTGGACTTAGTTGAGCTAACTTAGTTGAGCAACTAAGTCCAGTTGCCTTTTTTTTTTTACTACACTTTTGGATACCATGACCTGGATGACTGAGAATCTTCACAGACCCTTCAATACCTTTAATCGAGTGGCTAATGGAGGTTTTCACCAGTCAGTTAGCCAGTCAATATTCCAGATTCTCAAAGTAAGATATGAGCAGCAGATAAAGGATGAAATGTAAAATAAATAAGTACCGGATGCAGGAGGATTGTTTAGGTACAGAGTCTGACTTTCTGGCCTCTATCACTTCATACTTTCTGACGTAGCACCTTCTTGTGTCCATACCTCTGCAGCTGTGTGTCACCACCAGTGTGCTTCAGTCTTCTGCACCAGTGAAAGATTTGATTGAAGATTAATGATGAGCGGTTCCTTAGCTGCTCAGTCATCATCCTTTATAGGACTGCAGCTGCACTGAACACCTCCCCCCGCTGTGTGTGTGTCTGTGTGGACCTGCTATCCCTTATGTTGTGGGGACCTAAATCTGTTTACGCAGTCACATTATGGGGACATGTTTTCCTTACGTCCTCATAATGTAAATGAATACATTTTAAGGTGAAGACATGTTTTAAAGTTAGGCTGAGGTTAGGACAAGTGTCCAGGAAATGAATGGGTTAGGGTTAGTCGATGCAATGTCCTCTGAATGGAAACCTGTGTGTGTGTATGTGCATCCAGGTGAGTGAGTGATCACCTTCCGAGTCAGAAATTGTGAACTCCTCCTGCTGCTTTGTACAGTTTGTCTGAACTAAAGTCTTTTTCTGATCATTTCCTTTAGATGAACTTCATTTCCTTTACTACTAATAACACCCACATTTACCTTTTAAAATTGCTGTTATCCACAAAGTGTTGTGCAATATTCATTGTTCTTCCCAGACTCCCCTTACTCAGTATACGCCTGCTTTCTCATTAAAGCAAAAAATATTGATGAGAGTAGACTGTGAAATGGTTATCTCTGCTCTTTATTATGTAACTTGTCATCTTTTCAACAGTAACAAAACAGAAGAAAATAAAATGACTAATGTAGTCTGATGGTTTCACGGGTTCTAAACTTCACATTTTGTTTTTTTTGTTGTTGTTTGTTTTCTTTCCAGTCATCTCTCTTTGTCCTCTCCTGTCCGCCTAAACCATACTGTGTTATATAAAGCAGAGCTGACATCCTGGCTACAGCCTGAGCTTTGGCTTGTCTTTGAATTTGACAGCTATGAACAAAAAGATACATGTAGCGGCCTCTACTGAGTCAGACTGTCCGATAAATCTTTTTTTACAGTTTTAAGGTAAACTTTTGAGCACATTCATGTTGAGCCAAACTCAGTGTGTCAGACTGCAGCACAGATGATGTGCAGAGTGTGCTGATGCTGCACTTTTCTTCCACTCTGGACACTGATGACAGAAAGAAGCAGCACGTTGTGGATGATGTGAGAAATGCATTACATAAGGTCTTGAAGGCACAGAAGGTCAACTCTGTGAAGTGACCTCCCTCCCCCCGTTACCCTTTAGTCCTCTCCCTCCTGCTGTCTTCACATACACATACTGTATGTTACATAAGTACATCTGCTCTACCTGCACCTCAGTGTGTCCATGGCCGTGTTTTTTACTTTCACACAGACGCATAAAAATAACCTGCAATATACTCCAACAGGGGGCACAGATGAGGGGGCACTGGACTCATCTGTTTGTGTGTACCTGGTATTCCATATGTTGTGGGTACCTAAATCTGTTTACACAGTCACATAATGGGTCAAGGTTAAGTCCCCTTAACATAAATTACTACATTTTAGGGTGAAGACATTATTGAAAGTTAGGCTGAGGTTAGGGTTAGGTTAAGGTGAGGGTTAGGGTTAGGGTTAGGGCACTAGTAATTATGGGTAAGGTTAGATTAAGTCTGCAGGAAATGAATGTGCTATGAAGTCATGGAAAAATACTGTGTGTTTTTCAGATTTAAAATAAACCTTTATTAATCCCCAATAGGCAATTCAATATCACATACACATTTCCATATATCCACGCAAGAATATTTAACAACTGACGTGTTGTGCAAACAGAAGGTGCAGCATGCCAAAGTGTGACAGTGATCAAGTGCAATAATGATCCGGTATTAAGAACAATAATGCCAAAAAGAGAAAAATATTGTCAGTAAAAAATTCTACTTTAAAAAACTACTCAGTGGTCAGTAGTTTAATAGCTGAGGGAGCAAATGATTTTGCCCAATGGTTTGTCTTGCTCAGAGGTTGCAGGTAGTTAGAGTTCACCATGAAGGACATTGTCATGATATACATTCACTTTTGCCTTAAATAGAAAGTTTCCCCCTAGACTGAATTAAGGTCATTCAAGCACATACCAATTATTTTGGAGTAGACTTTGACCACATTATTCTGCCTTTTACCATTAAGTTGTTGAACCAGCAAATGACATGAGAACATCAGAATACTTTCAGCATATGACTGATACACAGATGGGTTTTGATTCCTTGGTACAGTATGCCTTTTAACATTTGATCCTGTGCCGATGTCAAACTTTAGCTAAGAATCAAATGCAGTGTTCAAATATCTGTAAGGATTGACAAGATTTGTTGCATCCACCATAATTTTCTAAAAAGTCGAGGACAATTTCCTTTGTTTTAGACGCTGTCATCGCACCACTTTACAAAGTCTGTGAGTGCTGAGTCATCACTTGTTTTTACCCCGTGGAAGAGGGAGACAGCAGAGCAGTGTTGTCAGAAAACTTCACAAGATAACTGTCTTCCTTTAGCGATCTGCAGGGATCAGTGTACAGGATAAAAGGTAGAGGCAAGAGAACACAACCCTGGGGGGAACCTGTATTAGACACCAGCAGAGTTTGTTATTAACTAAAACTTGCTGTGACCTATCCATTAAAAAGTTTAAAAACAGCATTAAAAACTGATCAGGCAGAATAAAATATGATGCTGGTCTATCAATAAAAATGTGTGGTTGAATTTAGTTAAAAGCTGAAGAGAAGTTGGCAAATAAAAGTCTGATGTGAGTTTTAGGGGCTTCTCCAAGTGTTTATATATTTAATTCAGGATAAAAATTTTAGCATCATCCACCCCTTTGTTTCTTTGATAGGGAAAATGAATAGGATCCAGTTTGCCCTGGGAAAGGACCAAGTGTGTGTGCACATGTGCATTTACAAGCATCATTCAAGCTCTCGTGAATTTGTGTATGTGTTTAGACAAAAGTAAACCATTTTCTTTCATAAGTATTAAGTGTAAGTACACTAATACAGTGGTTCCCAATGTTTACCAAACAGTCCTGCATGTGGGCCATGGAATGTCATTAAAACATAAATAAATAAATGTTTTTAATTTTCAGTTCACTTCACTTCAAGAAATACTTCTAAGGACTAAAACAGCATTTAAGTTATTTTGAGCTGACCTAGTATAGCCGATAATATACAGTATATAGCAATATTGTGACCAGGGTCCTGCATATAGGCCTATTATTTCAATATTTGCACTCAAAATTATTATCTTTATTATTTAATTGCAATAATATAAATGTGAATTATTGATCGGAGTTGTTATTTAAGGTTTGGGTGTGGACCTTAAAGGATTTCACATGTGAGAACAGAAATGAAAATGGATTTAGTTATTTCTGTAACAAATAAAATGTTGTAGCAGATGATGCATTTAAAACAAATTGCCATCTACTATGGGGCTGCACAATTAATTGCAAAATAATCAAAATTGCAGGGTGGCCAAGGGCAGTGATTTGATTCAAATGAAATGTGTGATCAATTCTGCAGCGCTGCAGGAAGTCACTGGTCCCCAAAAATATTGATCTTCAGAGGAAAAAAGAAATGGTTTGTTGACAGATGTAAAAAAAAAAGTGTCAAAGTTAAATTTTTTTGTAAAAATGAGGTCCTCGTGAGTTTGCTTTGATGAGTACAGATGCATGAAAACCCCCAGTGTACATTAAATACACCGCTACATCCTCACTTTTGTCTGTCAGGTATTTATAGAATTCCCTAATCACAAAGCAGGAGTTAGGAAATGCTAACGCATGGTTTTTCCTTTGTTTCTGTCTAGACGGCTCTGTAGAAGGCTCAGCATATTTATTCATGGAAACATATTCTGAAAAGAAGGCAGCTGCTGTAAGTGTGGTGTGGATGTCAGTCAGAGTGAAACATTAACACTGGATTCACACGTTCACGGTTGAGGCATCAACTGAAACACTCCTCATTCACTTTTAAAGGAGCAGTTCATTTATGTGGAAGAATAGAACTTTCCACGGTTCAATTTGTTTTGAGCCAAAAGCAAACAGTTTAGACCTGATGCACAGAGACAGTGAGGAATCAAAACCTGACGTCCAGGTATTTTAATCAGTCGTGGTATAAATGATTTTTGTTTGTATGTTTGTTTGTTTTAAATAAAAGGATGCGGTATTTGGTTTTATTAGATGCTAGATATAGATGCTTGGTGACACCTAGTAGCTGGAGGCTATATTGTACGCTTTCATATTATCTGTCTGTCTCGTTCCTGTGAACATTATAGCTGAAGAACACCTTTAGGAATCCTTTTAAAATTCCCTGTGGCCTCAGAAACATTTTTTTGGGCTTTTGAACATTGAATTCCTTTTCAACAACTCAAAAAGTGTTTGTTATATGAGTCTGTATTTGTCAGCTGAGACGTTATTCATTTGTGACATAAACCGAGCGAGAATTACTTTACTATGATCGAAAGCACCCAGATTACACTTTAACTAATCATTAAAATTCAATTATCTTTTAGATAATGATAATTCACCAATGCCAAGAATGGATACAGAAAGTCACTAAAGTCAATAGAACCAGGATTCTGATATATGTAGCAGCCGGCTCCATTATGAACATTCAAATATTTCTTACACACTTTTCATAAATCTTTCAAATGTTATCTTTCAAAAATGTAGCTATCTTTAAGCCCAGCTTTTTCCTTTGCTTTTTTTTTTTTTTAAAGAAAGTGGATGATATCATATCCTCTGATATTGTACCAGAGGATTCAGGCATGGTTTAATCATAAGCACATAAATAGTCTCCATGGGGCCAGACGAGGTGAAGCAGAGATGGATCGTGAAACAGGAGGAAAGATGGTGAGGAAGGTTTGAGAGGAGGGAGGGGAAGAATGAAAGAATGAAAGAATAAACGAAAAAGCATGGAGGGTGAATGAGGGAGATTCAGGGAAAACAGACCACTGAAGCAGGAGAAGAGAGGATGAGACCAGAGGCAGGACGAATGAGACGTGGCTGTGGAAAGTTGCTGGCCTTGAGTTAAAACAGTGATGGAGAGGTGGAGGAAATAGTTCTGGACAAGGACAGAATCATGCAAGAATAAAAATCTATGATTTTGGAGATGAAGGTAAACAGTCAAGAAGAATGGGGAAAGAAGTGAAAGAGACATGGAGTGAATTTAGAAAGTAAATGAGTAAAAGGAAGAATACAAGAGCGAGGACTTTTTATCTGATTATCAGGAAAAATGTCACAGTCTTTTAATGTAGATTTATAACCTGTAGTTCCATGACTATAGGATTAGTCTTTATTGTTCAATTCTGTACTGACTCTATATCATTGATATAGTCTCACAGAGTTTTACAACAAATACAACAAATATTAATCGCCTGCATGAGACAGACCGTTTTATTTATTTTATATTAAATATGGTGTTTGTTATAAAGCAGAAGACTGGAATGGATTTGCAGCCAAATGTAATTACATCTTCACTTTAAAATGTAGTCTCTCTCTACTCCAGTGCTTTTCTGCCTTTTAAATCTGCTGGGTCATGCATTAAAATCTCTGTTTAAAGTGGACATGGACAATGTCACATTTAAATGTATTTAAATTAAAAGTCAGCGGTTTGACCTCACAATCACAATTTCAGTTAAAACCTAATGTGTTGGAGCCAAAGTCAAAAGTCACTTCTGAATTGGTCTTTAGTTCAGATGTTGTCAGTGTGATTCTATGAGACAGAGTCACATGACAGGCTCTGCTAACATCTCTTTATTCACATTTAGTCCTGCTTTCCCCCAGACTTGGTGCAGAGCAGAGCACAGTGTGGAATACTGTACTGTCAGGGAAGCTATAGAGCTGCACCATAATAGCAACATTTCACTCAGCGTCATCTTAACCGTTGTATTGTTGTAACTGCTGTTGTAACTGCTGAAAATATGGAGAAACACATATGCAGTTTGGAAAAACAAACAACAAAAATGCTTCTATAATATCAAATATTTAGTGTGACCTACATTTACACTTGAACAATAACACAACCATGGCTCTTTAAAACCTGGAATGGAACCCTAATGTTATTGGTCAAACCTGTGTTTCTCCTACTATTTCATGCCAACAAATAGCTGCTGTGAAAAAGGTCTATTATACCTGGTTTACTCCAGACATGTTGGAGCATTACATACACATGTTGCACAAGTTCAACTCACTGACAGGTTGATCATATAGTAGAAGACTGACTTTTAGTCACATCTTTTCAATCTAAACGCCAACGATCACAAAACAACAAAGCTGGTGGTGGCCTAAGACTTAGGCACAGTACTGTACATACAACACATACATACATGTGCAATGTAGTACATATGTACATGCATAAATACATACACATAGAGTACATACATAGAGTACATTTGTATGCATAAATGCAGTGCTTGCATACATACATGGAGTTGCGACGCTATATTAAGATATAAGTGTGTGTGTGTTTGTGTTTTCCACCACTCTACCACTAACAGTTTTCAGTTGACCCCTCGACTCTTCTTTTCTTCATTTTTTTGTGCCTCTTTTGTTGCCCTTTCTCCTTTCTCTGTGTCGTCGTGTTCACTCTGTGATCGTCCTCTCTCTCTCTCTCACTCTCTGCTCAGGTGCTGTCTCTGGGTGCTGATGTTTTGCCCGAGTACAAACTCCAAGCTCCTCGCATCCACAGGTGGACAGTGTTGCATTACAGCCCCTTCAAGGCAGTGTGGGACTGGCTCATCCTGCTGCTGGTCATATACACAGCCATCGTGACTCCCTACTCAGCTGCATTCCTCCTCAACGACCAGGTCAGGACTCAGACAGGAATAGAATCATTTTGTTTTATTGTACAATATCACATCACAGTCATGTGACCCCCTTTCCTCTCTCTCTCTCTTTTCCTGACAAAACAGTGCTTTTTTCTGCTTGTCTATTTGATATGATACCTGTTCATTGATCTGATAAATCATGATCACATAATTTAACTCAAAGAATTTTCAAAAATTGTCCAATTTCATCTTTCTAAATTAATTAGAAGATGATTTTTAGAAACAGTATTTAACTTAAAGAACCTGGTCAACACTTGCTATAATTGTAAAAATTCTCACACAGGATAGACTTTCCAATATCTAAAACCCCTTTGCCACAAGGCAGTATGCAATTATTTGGAATTAATTTGTGTTTCAAACGTTAAAAGATGTAAAAGGGAAATAATATAGGAAATAACAGATCTGTCCTGTCCTACTTGTTGTCACCCTTCTGTTGAGGTATGTAGCACAGTGGTCCAGCACATTAGTGGTGAAGTATGATGGAGTATAGTTCAATAATGGTTGTCGATGAAAATGCGTCACTTTCGGGTTACAACAGGAGTAGAATGGCTAAAAATGTAAATGTGAAATCTGCAGTGTATTACATCAGATACAGGATTCAAGGCTGTTTGTGTGTTTCTTTAAAAAAAATAATAATGTCAGCATGAAGCTGTTGTTGTCCATTGTTTACTGTATCACTTTCTTCTTGTTGGTTGAATTTATTTGCAAGCTAAACCTGTCATACTGGTATGATGTCATGATATTTATGTAGCTATTGCCAGGCAGCCTACACACCCCACAGTGGAAACAGAAGCCAGATCAATACAGTGATGAGCTGAACTGCACTGGTACCATGGAGTGGAAACACAGCTAGGATACTATGAATGTGAAAAAACATTCTTTACTATTCTTTAGATATTTCCTTCAGCAAAAGAGCAGAGCAGTGCAGAAAACACCGAGGCTGTGAGAAAAGTGAGCAAACATCTGTTCCAAAGCATGGCTAAACACGACAATGTTATCTACCGTACACAGAGGATTTCAATCAAGGATCAGTGTTTATATGCTAATTATCTTGAAACAAAGAATTGTTTTATTCGAGTATTCGATTT
This sequence comes from Brachirus orientalis, assembly GCA_016785285.1. Classification (NCBI taxonomy): domain Eukaryota; kingdom Metazoa; phylum Chordata; class Actinopteri; order Pleuronectiformes; family Soleidae; genus Brachirus; species Brachirus orientalis. The sequence goes on from JAFBJR010000137.1 coordinate 3,857,915, forward strand.
TAATTCCCTTTTTCTCCTCTCCTCACAGGAAGAAGCAGCCATGCAGAAGTGTGGTTATTCCTGCTCTCCTCTCAACGTGGTGGACCTCATAGTGGATATCATGTTCATTATCGACATCCTCATCAACTTCAGGTCTGTTCACCCCTGGCTTTAACATACAAACCCCAATTGAATACACTTCAAAAAGAAAATATTTTATGTTTAAACTGAAACTTTATTTTTCTTTTGCAAATATTCACTCACTTTGAATTTTTGATGCCTGCAAAATTCCAAAAAAGCTGACAGGGTCATGTTTACCACTGTGTTACATTACCTTTTCTTTTAACAACACTCAATAAGTGTTTGGAAACTGAAGGCCCTCATTTATGAAGCTTTGTAGGTGGAATTTTTTTCCCATTCTTGCTTAATGTACGACTTCAGTTGTTTAACAACTCTGTTGTCTTATTTTTTGCTTCATAATGTGCTACACATTTTCAATGGGAGACAGGTCTGGACTGCAGCCAGTGAAGTCTAGTACCTGCACTCTATTTCTACAAAGCCACGCAGTTAAAATGTGTCTTGGCATTGTCTCACTGAAATAAGCAGGGACGTCCCTAAAAAAGACGTTGCTTGAATGGCAGTATATGTTGCTCCAAAACCTGTATTTACATTTCAGCATTAATGGTGCCTTCACAGATGTGTAAGTTACCCATGCCATGGGCACTAACACACCTCCATACCATCACAGATACTGGATTTTGAACTTTGAGCTGATAACAATCTGGATGGTCCTTTACTTCTTTAGCCCTGAGAACATGACGTTCATGATTTCCAAAAACAGTTTAAAATGTTTTTAAAATGGACTCGTCAGACCACAGCACACTCTTCCACTTTGTGTCACTCCATCTCAGATGAGATCAGGCCCAAAGAAGCCAATAACACAACCATGGCTCTTTAAAACCTGGAATGGAACCCTAATGTTATTGGTCAAACCTGTGTTTCTCCTACTATTTCATGCCAACAAATAGCTGCTGTGAAAAAGGTCTATTATACCTGGTTTACTCAAGACATGTTTGAGCATCACATACACATGTTGCACAAGTTTTACTCATTGACAGGTTGATCATATAGTATAAGACTGACTTTTAGTCACATCTTTTCAATCTAAACGCCAGCGATCACAAAACTGACATAAAAACAACAAAGCTGGTGGTGGCCTAAGACTTAGGCACAGTACTGTATATCAGTAAGTCCAGCTTTCACTTTCTGCTAAATCCTGTCCTTCTTTGCTTGGTCTTGTTTGCTCAGCACTGATTTATGATTAGAACACAGAGCAAAAGTCCACACTGGAATCCACAAGTGTCCTATATATACTAGTGCTAAGTGCACAGGATGCTGTGTTCACATGGGGAGAAAGTCTTTGTCAGGCTTCTCAGTGGTGGAAACAAAAGTAGCTTTTGTCCAGAAGACCGATCGCTTGAATCAGTTATAGGTCCATTCTGACATCATGACAATATCATTACATCCCATAAAAAGGTATGAAAGGTGATTCTTAACAAATGTTCCGCTGCTGTATCGTCATGAACTTCTTCTCAGGACAACGTACGTGAATTCTAATGATGAAGTGGTGAGTCACCCGCTGCGGATCGCTGTCCACTACTTCAAAGGCTGGTTCCTCATCGACATGGTGGCTGCTATTCCCTTTGACCTGCTCATCTACCGCAACGGAGAGGAGGTAGTGAATGTCAGCATGTTGTTTCTTCATTCTACACAGAGGTCATGGCGAGAGGCGGGTGTTATTGAGATGGAGGGATAAAGGGAACAGCAGCGAGTTGCTGAGTTGTTGTGTTGACTTCATGTCTGCGAATAAATAAGGGCACAAAAACAACCTTAGATACAGAAAAAGGAAAGAGCAGACAGGGAGGTGGAGGAATGGGAATTAAGAGAAAGAAAGGGGGGGGGCGGTGGGAGGTAGAGGTGGTGTAGCTTTTGTTTCATCGTTTAATTGTCTCCATGGGGAAGTTGATTTGCAGTCAGCTGTGGTGGAGCATCAAAATAATATATGGCTACATTACACCACATAATGCAGTGTACAAATGCCAATGAATCAGTATGTCAAGCAATATATATGTTTATAAACAGTTTTATAATGTCATTGTTGCCTCTGGGAAAGTTCTGTGTCTCCTCTTCTGGTTTTTACTTTGTTTGCAAGTTTCCTTGAGAGAAAAACAGAGTTTTTTTTTTTTTTTTTTTTTTTTGAATGCATGACAAATTCTGGAGCAGCTCATTGGCTTCATAGTCATTTTGCATCGTCCCTGACAAGAGTAGAGTCACAGACTGGTTGTTTTATATTGTGTTATGAAATTGTTGCGTCTAACAATTTCATATGAGTGGGTTTATACTGGTAAACAGACTGCATTTATATTGTCTTAACACTACATTCATCGTTAAATTAATGGGACAAACATGTTGTACAGTCTTAATTTGTCTCTGCAGCACAGCCACCAGGTAGTTTTCCTCGGGCCTCTTCAGGGGACTGACCTAACTTTTAGAATTACTTTAACCTACTCTCACCCACTGAACCACCACAACATAAAAGCACTATTGTTTATAGTATGTCTTACTCACAATAAGTTAGGGATATTGTTATTTACATGAGTGCTTTTCCTATTTGGTCTGAATTTTAATGAAATAAGTCAAGGATGACAAGGATAGCCCCAAATTGACAATGTCAGTAGCGGGTGTTTCCACCATTTGTTGCAATGACAGCTTGAATTACTGACAATAGCAGCTTTTTATACCAATAGAATGTTGAAATTGATGCCACATTGAAAAGGGTATGACATCCACTGAGTCTCTCACAATATCCCTAACTTATTGTCAGTAGTGTACTTTAAGACATGGTTCATTTTACTTGGTTCTAATTTTAGGGAATACATTGATCTTCCAGAAAGAGAGTCGCTATCATTCTCTTCTCTGTAATAAGTAGCATGAGGTACAGACTTGTATAGTGTTAGCCATTACCCATTTACCCATTTCCTGCTGCTGGTTTATAAAGCTCTGAATAGTTTAGGGCCAAAATACCAAATATCTGTGATCTCCTGGTCCATTGTGAACCAACCAGAACCCTCAGGTCATCAGGGTCATGAAGTAACGTCCTACCTATGTCATGATGAATGATGTTAGTGGCTTTTACAGACCTTTCCTGCCTCCTGACTGACAACATCCTTCAAATTCTACACCTCCTGTTGTCACGGGAGACTTTGTGTCAGAAACATTTAGTGCACGTCTGGAGCCATAGAAAACAGTATCACCACCACAACAACACTTTTGTGCCTAATTAACTGAGCTTCTTTGATCAAATCGGCGAAGCATCACTTCACTTAATATTGAAAATAAGGAAGTGGTTGCATCCCTAATTCAGCTTATGTCAGAGAGAAACCTGCAGTGAGGTTCTGTGTTTGGTTAAGTAATGGAGGTTTTTGTTGGAGAGGACAGAGTGGGTGAGCTGTAGTATGTCATGAAGTCCTCTGAGGATACTTTTCAGTGGTTTTCATGAGGATGAAAACCACTGAAGCCAAGGTTGATGGAGTTACTCCGCACAGCAATTCAGCTGAGGGTAATTATGTGGTTCATAAAATGTATACAGGAGTAATCGGAAGCATGTAAGTGATACCAAATCTTTTATTTATTGCAATGAAGCCACACACCAAGCCAAAAATAATGAATGTTGAAAATCCCCAACATCCAAATTCTGCCCTAGAGAGAAGCTTGGCCATGGTTATCTTCACTGATGCTGTCAGGATGAAACCACTGAGCCAAGAAAGTGGAGGTCTTCCTCTGCCACTTGGCCATTATTTACAGTGAGGACACACACAGAGCAGGACTGGACTGTACACCACCACAGTTATCAGCCTCTTATTTATGTGTTGTATGGACACAGAGGATAGTACAAACAGGAGGGAATTGACAGCTCAGAGTAATAGATGGGACTAAGGATTTATCACCTGCACAGAAGTGAATCACGTGATGCCACAGCTTGACCAACTGAGTGTGAAAATGTGTGTAGCAGAAAGAGAATTTGTTCCTTCAAATTTTTCCCGATATCTAGTCTCTACTGTTCTCTGTCTCCCCCCCCCCCCTTCCCATCAGACCACCACGCTGATTGGTCTCCTGAAAACTGCTCGTCTGCTGCGATTGGTCCGTGTGGCCAGAAAGCTGGATCGCTACTCAGAGTACGGTGCAGCCGTCCTCTTCCTTCTCATGTGCACCTTCGCCCTCATTGCTCACTGGCTGGCCTGCATCTGGTACACTGCCTTTCTCCCGTCTGATGAGTCAGATAAGGCATTTATAGGAACAGAGTGTGAATTATCATGACTGTGTGTGCCTGCTTCAGAGCTATAAGGTCCAGTGTGTATCATTTAGCAGGCTTTACTGGCAGAAATACAATATACTACCAATGAGTATGTTTATAATGGTGTTTTGATCACTTTAAAATAAAAAAAATGTATTTTCTTTTGTAACTTAAACAATGGCTTTTTGTATGTACTTTAGGCAAGCGTCATGCTTTATGGAAACCACCGTGTTTCTACAAATGTGCCTTTCTCATTTTAAAGTGGAGGTGTAACATGCAAATGAGAGGGGATGGCTCCGCCAAAATAAAACCTGATTTCAATCAGTGAAAGAGAAGGAAGGAACTGCAGAGAGAGTGGAAAGTGTGGTGACTCAAAGTGAAGAGTACATCCTTTACAGTTTCTTAAAGGGAGAGGAGTTGTTCTTAATTTGTTGCACTTTGCACTCCCACCATTACTAATCCCACACTGGACCTTTAGAGTAGAGGCACAAGTATTTATATAAACTGCATTTATCATTTTTTTTCTTGATGCTTTGTAAAAGAAAAAAAATACAAAACTGTTAATCTCCATCTGACCTGCTGTACTGGCAACATTCAGATACATGTTGACATCACTGATGATTGTTCAGAATCTTCATACTTCAAATGTGGTGTTCTCAGGTATGCCATTGGTAGCGTGGAGAGAAACGGATCAATCGGCTGGCTCCACACACTGGGAGACCAACTGGGAAAACACTTCAATGACTCCATCCCGGGTACTGAAGAGACAAACACTGTCGCACAAGTACTGTTTGAGAAAATAGAAGTACTGTCTCTAATGTGTTGTAATGTGTTGTGAAGAGGACCAGTGGGGATCTATGCACAGAAATATAATCTAACGTTCATAGTTATGGTTTCAGTAGTATACGGCCATGTTAAACGTGGGACCAATGTTTTTAAATTAGCTTAAAATAAGCCCTTTACATTGAAATCAGTGAGGACAGTGTTGACAAACCAAACTGACTCGACAGAGAGTTTGTCATGGTTGATGTTACCTGAAGGCCGGAGTTTTCACAACATCTTCCCCATTAGTTGCTATGAAATCAATCACATTCTGTCTCAGTCAAATACACGTTTTCATTTAATATGATTCTGAAATATAGCCATTGTCTGTGATCTGTTAGTCTTAAAAACAAAGGATGCGCTTTGACATGTGTTTGTCTTGTGTCAACTCCTGAACCAGGGTCAGGACCTTCCATCAAAGACAAGTACGTCACAGCCTTGTACTTCACATTCAGCAGTCTGACCAGTGTGGGATTTGGTAATGTGTCTCCAAACACCAACTCTGAGAAGATCTTCTCCATCTGTGTCATGCTCATAGGGTGTAAGTATAAATATCACAACATTAAAACAAAAAAACTGAAATGAGCGTGAAAAAAAAAAAAAAATTGAAGGTTGGGCATAAAAACAACAAAAAAGGTCATTTGCAGATGTTCCACATTGATAAAGTCAGTATCATTTATTTAGTCATTTATTTATTGGGGCACTTTTTAATGTCTCTGAGCAACATAACTGTTTATTTGGTTTACAAGCCGTTGAGTTGTGATGTAATTCACACACAACTAATACAGAAGAAAGATTATGATCATTTTTTGTTAATATTTATTATGAAATACAGTCGTATTACACTTAAAGTGGTTAGTCACTGTTAGTGACCCTTTATTTATACAAAACATTTCATATTATTAACCCTCAACACAACTAAAGTAAAACAACACTGCAGATGTTGTAGAGAATTGACTGATGCTGCGATAACGTTGAGACAAAATCACTTCATGTGCAGCACATTTCTTCGTGTGTCCATGTTTTTTTCTATATATTCCAACTTCAAACCACATAAAGAAACTAAAGTCAGTACAACAAATTAAAAACTCAGGAAACAGGACAGGGAATAAGGAGTGTATGGTGCAAACACACCCCCCGACACAGCATTAGGGACTCCTTTTTTATGAATTATCTACAGTACTTTCAGTTCTTCTAGAACATTTCAGCAAACTTAAATCAGAGCACCAGGGATTAAATTATATCAGCCTTATTCAGCGTACACTGCACTGTTTCCCTTATTTTTAAAATGCTGGCAGGGTTGCAGTATAGTTGTACACAGCATAACAGTAGGTCATATTTTTAAAATCATATCACTTAATTATTTTTTAATCAAATCCAGTGGAAGAGTCCCTGTGGTGCTCATCAGCTCATCTCTCTAAAAAAAATTCAGTTTTTATTTTTAGTTTTGTTTCCAACCCTCCTTCCTCTAGACCTGACCTGAAACGTTTCCATTACTGAAGGACAATATGATGTTCTAGAATGGAAGTGCGATAAACTGTTAATTCAGATAGAGTCAAAGATAAAACGTGTCATTTTGTGACACACACATACTGCTTTCCATGACTTTAGAGGACATTGACTTGTTTTCATTTCCTGGAGACTTCCTCTATCCTTCACCATAATTACTACAGCCCTAACCCTAACCTTAACCTAACCCTAACCTCAGCCTAACTTTCAAACATATCTTAATCTTAAAAGTGGAGTGAGTAATTTACGCTATGGGACTTGAGTTTTGTCCCCATATCGTGACTGTGTGAACAGATTTACGTCCCCACAACATAAGGAATACCAGGTACACACACGCAGCTGTTGGAGTGGATGATGTCAACAGTGATTGGAGCTGACAGAGGTTGTTAGGTCAGCAGGAGCCAACATGACAACAGGACAATACAGTGAGACAATACACTGTCCTCTACATACACTGCTAATGTCTAGACAACAGGAGGACAGAGGACAGGAGACTGTTACATGTTTCAGTCAATGCTTTGATCAATGTCAGTATGTGGACATGTCAGACATGTCAGACTTATTATTTTAATGTACCTACATGTTCAGACCCAGTTTTATTTACTATATTTATTCACACAGGCTACACACACATACACCAGGTAAGTATCTGTTAACATTATAGAAACAAAACAACACCATCATTTACACCAAGCACTAACTTTATTTCCGGCTGCTGAAGCTTCATCTCAAATGAAGTGGCTACTGTGTCGTTAAGTGTGAAATAATGCTTGTTATGATTTCAATGACACGTTTGCGTTACAAAGACACAAACATATTTTAATGATGTAAGCACAAACACGCACACTACTGGAAATTGTCAGTGTAAGTCAGTGAGCAGAGCAGCTTCATGAACATCATCGCTGTCTCCCTGCCATGTCTGAATAAAGCACATCAGAGCAGCAGCAGCACAATGAGCAGCACATATTATTTATTCACATCAAGTCAGTTTTATATATTGAATCCTACTCTGCTTATGAAGAATTTTGTATTTATAGTAGATTACGATGATTAAGTGAAGGATACGTAAATTAGTCATTATATTTTTTTTGTTCTGAGGACTAAAAATTAAATGTCACAAATCTTTGCTGAGAAACTAACTAGATCCTGAATGAGTCACAGGAAAGATCTGAATTAAAGAATACTGTAAGTGTTAATTTTATATTTACTCCAGCACAGCACTGATAGTGTATGTGCTCTGTTTGTATGTTATCAGCTGTTTGACTTTTTTTTTTTTTTGCATTTCTTCACATGCAATATTTTGTTTATTCCATATATACCATACCAGGATCACACTTCAGATGATGACAATCAGACCGAAATGTGTCAGGTCATGTCAGTGTACACAGAGCTGCTTTGTTTAATGTATATATTTTTATTGTGGACACTCTAAATTGACCATAGGTGTGAGTGTGAGAGTGGATGGTTGTCTCTGTGTGTGGCCCTGCAATGGTCTGGTGACCTGTCCAGGGTGTGACCCCCACTTTCACCCTGTGTCCGCTGGGATTAGGCACCAGTGCCCCCCAACCCTCATGTGTGGCTAAAGTGGTAGGAAAATTGAATGAAATCATGATTTTTCTGACTTTCTGCCTGTGTATCCTGTTTCCTATCTTGTCACTTCCGAACCAAACCGTGCTTCATCTCTATCCGTCTCCACTCTCTTCCAGCCCTGATGTATGCCAGCATCTTTGGTAACGTGTCGGCCATCATCCAGCGGCTGTACTCAGGCACAGCCCGCTATCACACCCAGATGCTGAGAGTCAGGGAATTCATCCGTTTCCACCAGATTCCAAACCCACTCAGGCAGAGGCTGGAGGAGTATTTCCAACATGCCTGGTCCTACACCAACGGCATTGACATGAACGCTGTGAGTACTCCTCCGCACCAACCACAGCCTGTGTGTGTCTTCATGTTCATCATTGTTAAATACACACAAGTACACACACCAAGGCTAGAGGAGGATTTTGAGCTTGCGTTGTACGTTAATAGGATGATTGGAAGACTTTGTCTCAGCATGCATGGTCCGACACCATCAGAGAAAATAGGATTGATGTGAGTATCAGCAATGATATGCACTCACACACACACGTACACACACACACACACAGCTGTGCTTATTACTAGGGTCTATTTGCCACATGCTTGGACCTGCATCTGTTTGTTCACATGCACGCAGGCTAAATACAGTAATATTTTGTATATATACACACACACAGGCTCATTCCGTGTCACAAATACATGTAGAGTATGTGTTTATTTGAACACTGTTTATGTGAGTCATATGTGATTTGAACTTTAAATGTGCTGATCACCAAATAAGGCATTTAGAAACAGTTGCTTTAACACTCAGAGACACACACACACACACACACAAATACATGCAGACTAAAATAGTGTTTTCTGTATGATTGATGTACATAATACATTCAGCCTGAACTCTGAACACAACATATATAGTGCTGTGTTCATGCTGAACACACACTAACATGCACAAGCAAGAGCTATAGTCCTAGTCATGTTTGCTGATGGTTCTCAAATGGGGAGTCCATCACATACTACCAGCTGTTATTTATGACATGCATACTGTGTATAGGCTTATACTAGTTTGAAATAGTCCCTAGATTACTTTCTTAACAAATAATGTATGCTCAAAGTTATTCCAACAGCACAGAACTTCAGGATGGATTTTTAGGTAAAAGAAAAAAACAAAAAAACAAAAAACAAAATAAAAATCAAGGAGGGCTGGACCTCTATGAGATCACACTATAGCTATTCCCAAACTGCTTATTAATGGGGAAGTCCACTGAGGCCCATCCAAACCTTCAAATCACGATCAATAATTCCCATATACATACTGTATATATTGTTGTTTTCATATGAACATGTGGATACAAAAATTCAGTCTAGATTAATAATCAGTCCACTTTATTTCTGAAACTGCAGAATTTTCAGCTCGAAGGTTGTGGGTTTGATTCTTGGCTCCACTAGTCTCACATCTCTCTCTCTCTGTCTCCTCATGCACCTCTCATTGCTCACTTCCCCGCCCAACTAGAAAACTCTCGGACGCGTAGTGTTGCCAACTTTTCTGGTGTTATTGGAGACTTTTGGAGACACTGACGTGAAAGGACATATCGTTCTAAAGTTCTTACTCCCTCCCATCCACATAAAGCACGATGCGAGGAAACAAATAACTTATGAGGACGGGAGGGAACAACATTGCATCACGGTCTGTCTGCGACCAGAGAAGGCTTCACACGCACACTGCTGCTGCTGTAATGTGACAGTATATTGTGTATTGCGATATATATATCCTAAAAATATTGCAATAATGGTTATAGGCCATATCGCCCAGCCCTAGTCTAGCCGATGTGTCCTTGGGCAAGACACTTAACCCCACATTGCTTCTGACTGCTGTGCTGGCAGTGTGTGAATGGATATGAAAGATGAGTGGTAGAAAATGTGCTCCACAAAAATGCTTTTTTAATATACTATATGATGATTTATTTACATTTCTTATTTTTCCTCTTTTGAAGGCAATGATACATTTATAAATACATTTGGCGGGATGTTAAAGGCGAGAGCAGATTCTATGTGTGATTTGTACACAGCTGCCTGACGGTGAAGCTCCTGGGTTTCCTCAGGAGGAACAGGCATTGCAGTGCCTTCTTGTTCACTGCATCACTGTGATGGGAGAATGACAGATGAGAGTCAATCTCTGTGCCAAGGTTTTGAAAGGCTCCTACCTGCTCCACTGTCTGTCCGTTCAGCCTTAGTGGTTCAAAGAAAGGTTGGAGGAAATCAGACGATCATCCCCTACAACACAGCTCTTTGGCTTTGGATATGTTCAGCTCCAAAGAACTCTCCTCAATCTATGCCATCAGCGTGTTGACCTGCTGGACATAGTCAAACAGGGACATGAGGTCACCAGGGCGTGTTATGTTGTTTGTGTAAATTGAGAATACAAATGGTGATAAAACGCAACCCTGGGGGATTCCAGTTTAAAATCATGGTTGCAATAAAACAGCAAAGGGCTAGGGTGCCCCTGAGCAAGGCATCCAATCCCCCCATTTCTCCCCTCCTGCGCCTGGCTTGTGTATGTTCACTACTGGAGTGTAATAAGGATGGGTTGAATGCAGAGTCCAAATTGACTATCACTAATTGGCGTGTGTGCAAAAATGTCTAATTCATACTTCTGCAGAGAGCCACTTTGCATTTCTGTGTATACTGTACATGGTTCTGTTCATTCTAACACAAGGTTTTGTGTCAGTCTATCGTTACACGCATGCATACTTCATCTCACATTCCATTTATGTAGCAGCAGTTTCTTGCCAGGGGTTTACCCCTATTTTTGTATGTCCTTGTATTCTTTTACTGCTGAGTTGTTCATGTGTGGGTGCTAGTGGACTTCCTCATCTCATTCTCAAGCAATGTTTCCATAATTATTATCCTGTTATTTTTTTGTCTGCGTTGGCCAAAGCAAGAGTGCGCCACCAGCTGGAGTGTAAAGTTTTGTGTTTTCCAGGGAGCATGTGCCGATGTCTCTGGTTTCCACAGATTTAAATTGTAGAAGTCAGCTCACCTCAGTTGTCAGTGTAGGGTCTGCACTGACCACCATGGAGAATATGGACCTATAGCCTACCTCTGCACACACAAGGATGCAGAGTGTATGACCCAACCCTTGTGGTCTACATACATTGACATCCAACTTATTCTGTTTATTTTCATACTCTTTTTTTTTTGCTCATACTTGAATTTAATTGCATTGACACCTTGCTGCCTAGGTCGTCGTTGCCAGTGCTGTCATAGTGGAATCCACTGAAGGGTTGTGCATGTGAAACAGCTTAGTACAATAGCCAATAGGAGTGCTGTATCTCTCTGAACTGTTTTGAGATTGGTCAAAGAGTCAGGTTTCCCCAAGGCTGGAAAGAGATTCTGAAGTCAGTAAATATGATTTACATTATGTTGAAAAGTTTATTATGAAATTACTAATCAATATCAACGAAGGCAAGTCGCCTACCCCAGCTTTAATTGTTCCATAGGCCATACAAAAGGGAAATAAAAGCATGAAAAACAGTTCTGTTTCACACAAAGCAGTCTTTACTCACTAGAAAGACTAAAGAAAAGTCCACACTGATATATCATGGCAGCAAACACAACACAAAACAATAACAGTGCAGCCTTGGAAGTCAGCAGTTGAGCCTTAGCTAAATGCATCATTAAACTGGAAGCAAACACCTGATACATCCAGCCAATAAAATCTGACTTCAGCTCATTTTGGGGATTTCACTTGGCAGACCACAAATCAATTAAATAGCTACTGTGTTCTGGCAGTAATGGTGGACTATTCTTCAAATTCAGAACAGGGGACTTTTCAGCAGAGAGGTTATAGAAATTTTATTCAAATCATTTTCATGTTTGACTGCCTTCAAACCGGAATCTTGAAACATTTCAGGATTTATGTGGTAGGGTGAGAAGTCTTTACAGTTTTGAGAAGAAGAAAAGAGGTAATAGTAAAAGAAAAGAATGAATCATGGAGTTAAAAAAAAGGAAATGAGTAGAAATGTGAAGACATCAAGCAATGGGGCTCAAAAAAAGAGGGAAGAGAAAACAGAACAGAGACAAACAGTCAAAGTGAGAAATGGAATGTAGCTGATACAGATAGTCTGAAATGAAGAGAGCAGCTTGAAGGGAAGAGTGTGGTGTGGTGTTTGGTAGAGTTGTGTTCTGTTCTGAGCAGTTTGTGAGGGAGATACAACAGAGAGAAGCTCACGGATGAAAGAGCTGGGACTTTCCATCAGCTGCAGTGAACTCATTAAAATTGTACCAGTTTTTATATTAATTACACTCGATGGGCCTGCACACTGTGTCCCAGTAGAACCTCTTCTGAAATATAGTTTGAAATATTTTCATCTGGAGCTCTACAAATCAATGAAAGTGAGAATCCCAGACTGGTGTTCTACTCTGGCTCTACTCTGGCTTTAAAATAGTAATGGTTTAATTAAGTTCATGGCTTTTATAATGGTTACAGCTTATTAAGATGTGACACAGTAATTGATGAAATGATGTAACGGCATTGAAAGGCTAATACCTTATGAGTGCTGAGTAAAAGGAAAGCGAGTCATAAAGACACTGTCTACCATCTGCGACATTTCAGTGATATAAGCTTCATGTGCTGCACTAACGAACCACTCACATTTAATAGCATGTGTCAATACTGATGTAACCTTTCAATGTAGATACTTCATTTCTCTCACCTGCTCTTCCCTCTTCTCGTTCCAAATTCTTTTCCTCACCTTTTATTCTCCTTGTCTTCCTTCCTCTGACCACCTCTTCTTGTGTTTCCCTCTTCCTCGTCCCCTCTCTCCCTCTGCTTCCTTGTTTCTTCTCTCCCTCTTGCTTTAGGTCCTGAAAGGTTTCCCTGAGTGTCTCCAGGCAGATATCTGCCTCCATCTGAACCGGACATTGCTGCAGAACTGCAAGGCTTTCAAAGGCTCTACCAAAGGCTGCCTCAGGGCATTGGCCATGAAGTTTAAGACCACCCATGCACCTCCAGGAGACACGCTAGTCCATGCCGGGGATGTCCTCACTGCCATCTACTTCATATCCAGAGGATCCATTGAAATACTGAGAGGAGACGTGGTGGTGGCCATATTAGGTTAAAAAAATGTTTAAATCTTCCAGTTCCACTTTATGTCTCAGGGGCTACCTTTTCCTGCCTCAGCACATGTCAACTTATTGCAGGACATATTTGCAAGTATAATATTTCAATCCATGTTTAAAAGTTATTATATTTTGGGCAACAGCAGCTCAGTGGCAGAGCAAGTTGTCTTTTAATTGAAAGGTTGTGGGTTTAATTCCTGGCTCTGCTTGTCTACATGCAGATATGTCCTTGGGCAGAACACTTAACCTCACATTGCTCCTGATGGCTGTCGGCAGTGTGTGAATGGGTGTGAAAAATGAGTGATAGGAAAAGGTGCTACACATATAACTAGATAGATATGAAATATAACTAGTGCTGTATGAAAGTGTGAGTGAATGATTGAATGACAAACTGTGGTGTAAAGCAGCTTTGAGTGATGATCAATAATATAAAGGTTCTGTATAAATACAGACCATTTACCATTAATTACTTTTTAAGATGCCTTTTGCTTATGCACCAGCTTTGCTGCCTTTCTATGTAAAAATGCTTTAGCTGGTATCGCCACCTACTGTTAAGCATACAATGTTACTCCAACACAACATTGCTCCTATTGTCCTACCTTCAAAGATCTAGAGTGTGGCAGCTCACACTGCTCTCCTGCATTTGTCATTTTTGGATGATAAAGTATAATTTTAGACGTGTGTGCAGGACATTAGGAAAGTGATTTCCAGATGATTTCTGGAGTTTAGCCACAGTGACTGGTTCATGGTCAGGTTCATGGTCAGATCCCTTACCATGCTCCAACCTTCCCTTAATTAACTTTTTCAGCGAAAGAGCCAGCTCTTATATTCCTCTACTCAGTCTCAACTTCATGATTTGCTCTGATATACATTATCAGCTCTTGACTTTGGATTCTTTTCAATTTCCCCAGGGAAGAATGATATCTTTGGCGAGCCCATCAACCTGTATTTTCGCCCAGGTAAATCCAACGCTGATGTGAGGGCTCTTACTTACTGTGATCTCCATAAAATACACAGAGAAGATGTTCTGGAGGTGCTGGACATGTATCCTGAGTTCGCAGACCACTTCTGGAACAACCTGGAAATTACCTTCAACCTCCGAGATGTGAGTTAACAGTTCAAAGGACTGACACAGACTGAGTCTGTGAAACTGCTAGATCTTCTCCGACCTCACGGTTTATTATTGTGTAGTTAAACCTCTTGAGCTATCTGACGTTAAGAGACCAACTTATATGATGCCACTCAAGTTAGCTGAAAGTTTACATTAAGGTCTTGCCTGTCATTTAGATTTATAACAACTATTGGTTAGGAGACAAAGGGCAAAGGTCAGCTGAACTGATGCCCTTTAAGGAATCTGCGGAGGGGTTCTGGACACTGCTTGATGCCGTCCAGATGTCTCATGTTTAGGGAAGGATATCAGAAACCCAGATAGAATGGCACGGCTGTCAGGACTGATAAATGTATTAAATGTTGATGTTAGAGAGAGACTATGGACAAAGACATTTCAGAGGTCAGACAGGCTTTAAAAAGTGGGTTCTGAGAGCAATACGGGAGAGTGTTCATTTAGGCGAACCTCTCTCATGCTACAGCTGAACATGAACTGATACTGGCTTGCACAAATAAAGTTCTCTTTGTTCAACAAGCTTGTATCAGCAGAGTCTTTCTCTACACCATCATCTCACCATCCTTCGTCCTTTGAAGAAGGAAGGCCCGATAAACGACACTCTCTTGTTGATTTTATGTCCATTTATCCATGAACTGACTACTGTTTCTTAACGACCATTTTATGTTGATCTTTCCTTCTTTCAGACCAACATGATCCCAGGCTCCCCGAGCAGCGATGACTCCAACTGTGGGGGATTCAACAAATTGCGGAGACGCAAATTATCATTCAGAAGACGTACAGAAAAAGGTAGCCAACCCTTATACATACAGTGAGGTTTTTTTAAACTGTCACAAAAATCTCTTAAGTTTTGGAATGGTTGAAGAAATACCAAATCATCTCTCATTGTTTCATGACAATGTTTTTTTTCCTGTTTTTCTTTTGGCAATCTTCCCATATTAGTCATCTTTGAAAAGATGGTCCTGGTCCAGCTGGACTGATATAAGCTATCTCCCTCTTTTGTGATCTTTCCTGGCATGCCTCCATCTAGATGACGCAGATGCTGGAGAAATTAAAAAGTCCCATAAGTCAGTGAGAAGAAGACAAAGGGAGGCAGCTAACAACCAGAAAAAGGAGGAGGCGCTCAAGAGACAGTGGGAGGCTCATCGAAGCTCAGTGTCTTCTCACTCCAGTGGTGATGAGGTAAAAGACCAATTTATGACTCATAGTTTAAAGCATTTTAAATTGTTTTGCCATCCTTGTCCTGCATTCGTGTACTGACACAAAAACCTTTTTTTGGATTGAAGTTCATGTTTATTCTAGTGTGATTGTAGAAAAAAATTGAGACAAAATCTCCACTGACCAGCGTGTCAGTGACTCAAACAACCAGTCTTCAGTAAACCGGAATTATCCTTTAAAGAATTTATCTTAATGCCTTGGATCGACTTCTCTTCCAGGGGGACGAGTCTGTTGTGACAGGCCTCGCTCCTCCTCCTGAAATCCTGGGAAACCCACAGGCTCAGGCCTCACCCATGAACTTCAAAGAGAACAGTGAGGGTGATGGAAACCCTAAGACTGGCAACACCTGCAACGCCCTGTCAGGTTTGTATCACCACATCCATGTAGCGTGTGCAGTAATCTGTCAAGGCCACACGCTCATTTTGCTGTGTCCCTCTCCGCCTGTCTTCTTCTCTCACAGGTGCTTTCTCAGGTGTTTCTAACATCTTCAGCTTCTGGGGGGAGAGCCGGGGGGGTGGTCAGTACCAGGAGGTTCCCAGCTGTAGCCTGGCCTCGCCGCCACCTCTCAACACACCCATACACAGCCTGAGCCGCCAGCAACGCAACCAGCTGGACGCACGCCTGGACCTGCTGCAGAAACAGCTCAACAGGTACGAGACGACAGAGACCAGGATGTGTGTGTGCCTGCTCATGTCCTGAATATTGTGTGTATGTGTGTTGGTGAGTCTGTTTGTTTTGTTTTAGATCAATAGGTTGTCATAGAAAGAAAATGTGGCAGTTGGTGTAAAAGACCGCAGCAGACGAAATCACCTGACCTCCAAAGATTGATTTTTTGACCTGGCTGCTTGTGAATGGAGTCTGTGTTCTCCACCACAGTGGAAGAAAATAGTTTTTCCAGCCCTGTGGCCTTCAAATGGATGTATGTCAGCTTGTATTGAGATGACAGGCTGTGTGTTGCTGTGCTGGATTATAGCTGTAAGACAGACTGCCCCCTCCAGCTGAATGCTCACAGGTTTAATGCCTGACTGTTTCAGTGCTTCTGAATATGATATGAGTGAAGACGAAGGGTCTGAGTGAGAACATGTGCCGTAGGTGGGGGAGAAAAACTCATTAGTACTGAAATATCTGTCCACAGTAAGCCTAGAGATGAATAAGCACTTGTCATCTACTATGTACCTCACAGTGGTCCCATCAGATGGTATTAATGGCAAAACATTTATGCATTTTTAAAAATTTGTTACAGAAAGTGATTAACTTTAACTTCAGTGGGAAAATTTGTTTTTTTACAGCAGAAAACTGAGCAGACTGATTGCTGTGAGGACAAAAGTTTTAAAAGTAATGGCCTGTATTCATGTATGTATTTTAGGGCTGCAGCAATTAACCAAGTAATCAATAATTCATTGATTGCTAAATTAATCATAAAGTGTTTTGATTCATTTGGGTGTTTTTTTTAATAATTAAAAAGTGTTATCTGA
Source organism: Brachirus orientalis (assembly GCA_016785285.1). NCBI lineage: Eukaryota > Metazoa > Chordata > Actinopteri > Pleuronectiformes > Soleidae > Brachirus > Brachirus orientalis. The sequence goes on from JAFBJR010000137.1 coordinate 3,875,094, forward strand.
TTTTCCAACTTCTTTCTTCGCACCGTATAACTAAGAAATCATTAAAAGCAAATAGTTTGGTTTGTGTTTTGTGGACAAAAAAGACATTTGTGAAAATAATTGACAGATCGGTCGATTAGGAATATAATTGATGGAGCCCTTTTATTTAAGGACTGTATTGCTCTAAGCAAATCAAACTATTATTTAGACATAAACTGTTCTCATGAAGGTAACACCAAAGTCCTGTTTTCACTGTAAGAATATCATCCAACCCCCAGACTCTCTACCACCTCACTTATATTCAACTGCTTTCTGTAACTCCTTCATGTCCCTTTTGTCCAAAAAATCCATAAGATATTCCAGCATATCCATTCCAAACCCTCCCTCAGTGTCCCCTCTGAACTGCCTCCACTGGATCACCTTTTTCCCCTCCTTCCAGCTGCCCACTGTTCAGAAATTTCAGATCTCATCCAAAAGTGCAAACCATCCACCTGTCAGCTGGACCCCCTGCCCACAGAAAGGCAACTTCAATAACTTACACCCTATCTCTCCTAGTCTTGATGACCATTCAAAGCTGCTTTGTGATACATCCATCCCTTCACACCCTTTCAAATACACATTCATACAGCATAATTATGTGCAGCACTTTTTCTATCACATATCAACACATACACACTCTGCTGCACAGCCATCAAGAGCAACTTGAGCTCAAGTGTCTTGTCCAGGGACACATTGGCATGTAGACTGGTGGAGCCAGGGATCGAACCCATGACCTTTCAGTTGAAGGACAACTCGCGAATAATAAGACATGTCAAGATGTACGAATGAGTCAAAATATGCTGATGCAAAATGTAGTAAATTTCTTGATTGATGAAATTCAATTCAATTCAAGAAGACTAAGTTCACAGTTGAAATTTGGGAAGATGGTGATTTACAATATTCTAATATCTGTTTGGAATCAATTCCATTTTCCAAACCAACATCCTGGTTTGTGATAAATATTCCAATGCGCTGTGTACAGATTGGAGAGTCGCATGTCTACAGACATTGGAGTGATCATGCAGCTGCTACAGAGACAGATGGCTCTGGTTCCTCCTGCCTACAGCGCTGTCTCCACACCACCTCAGGTAACGACACAGTGACACACACAAACAAAAGCTCCATTCTTGAACTGATGGTTCAGGTTTTTTGAAGTATGGCAGTGGATACATGGGGCCTGCCTTTGCTAAAAGTTAAATAGCTTCTATAAAAAAGGAAAGAGTTTAAGTCTTCCTTTAAATTTCTATGTCTGACTCAGTTTACAGTATCTGAAGAATATGTTTGTAAACCACTTACCCCTTGCACCAAAGTCTATACAGAAAATCAGTGATTTTACATCACAGCACACAGGAGTTGATCCACTGCTTCCATTAGTAAGTTCAAATGTGAATTTTGTGACTATAAATTTTGGAATCTTTCCTTCAGATTTGCCTCAGTGACACAAACTTACCTGAAGAAGCAGCTGCACAGCTCCCTTGTCTCCATTCACTAAAAATACTGATTTTCTGGTTCAGGAGCAGTTTACAAACTTTTGATTCCATCCAGAAAAGACAGCAAGATAAAGTAGCTAACACAGTAAAAGTAAGCGAAGTGGATTGTAAGTAACTAAGTAAGTAAGTTTATTGTATCCCTACTAGCAGCCATGTTTTCAGAGAGGGAGTGCATCCATGTTTTAGGCTGTTTCCAGGCACTGACAGCACACTTAGTGACGTCAGATACAGTCACCCTTGAAATAACCTGAACTGTCCCTTTAATCTCTTAGTGTTTCTTGTGATTGTAATCTTGTGATGCAGAAAGACACAAATTTTACCGAACAATTAAACATCTCACCCTCAGGTCTCACCTTATCCTGGTTCCGGTCCAGGAGAGAGACTGGTTCCACCTGTTTCACCTCTGGGGACAGACACCATGGCTTCTTTATCACAGGTGATGGCTTCACTTTTATGCTGACTGAATGCTATTATTAGTCTCCAGTCAATATAAATGAAAAACACTATTATATACACACACTATTATATACAAACAAGAACAGCATATACACGTATTGTAGATTTAATGACAACATATTTGTATGAAGTAAATTATCTGAGAACAACTTGCCCATGAACAGTATTATTACATGACGCAAATTAATACTGTCACAGAAGAAGTTTGATGCTGTCAGATACATTTGTAAACTAGTGCTGGAACAACAGCATCACCATGACTGTAACTGCAGTGAGTCACAGTGCTACAGTATATTCTGGTAAAGCTTCATTGCACTTTTGACTTTATTTCCTGCTAATTACGTTCATGATGTGGTTGATGTGTGCCCTCTGCTGGCATAAGTCGTGACTACACCATCGGTGAGATCCAGAGAAATGTAACACAGACAAGAAGAAGCAGACGATGCCAATAAAATAATTAATAAATTGTTTTATCGGCCAAAAACTGAATGGGAATTTATAAAGTTAATCATTAACATCCCTACAGTACACAAAGGACAACCCTTTGACAGTGGTTTTTATTATTATTTCTCATCATACAAAAAGTAATATGTTGTGTAATATGTTGTGTTGTGTAGTAGTTTTTCCCACTCTGACCTCTGCCTTTGACTTGGGCTACAGATCTTGGATTCCCAGGATTTTGAGAAAATCACGGCCAAGCCCGTTGACCCTTTGAGGATCCAGGAATCTTCTCTGATCGACAGCAGCCAGGATCAGATCACTTCCTCTGCACTCAACAGCCTGGGGCAGCATCTGGAGCTGGAGCTGGGTCTTGGGACTGAGACAGGGCTTACATCACGGCCTGGAGTGGGTTCAGGTTCAGATTTAAGTTTGGAGTTAGGGAGAAGTGGGGCAACAGTGGGCTCAAGCCTTGGAGCAGGGTTAGATTTTAGTTCAGAAATATGTAATGTGACTGGGTTCACGACTGGAGCGCCTCCTTTGGATTCTGAAACTCAAAGGAGGCTGTCCCTCCCAGAACCACAGACATCTCTAGACTCAAGGACACCACAGAGGCACAGCTCCGACCCAGGAGGGAGCTAAGGAAGAGGTGTCAGGTGTGGGGTGAGTGGGATGTAGGGAGGGATTGGGGTGAATATGAATAAATGTGATTTTTGATCTTGCAGTTCCTCCTGTTTTCGGCCCACATGACAATTTGAACATCAGGACGCACCTACTGTACCTCCACCAAAACCCTTTAGGGCACCTTCACCCTCTCCAGTAGGAACACACTGTTCAGCCAGAGTGAGTGTGTCTCCTCTCCCCTCACCCCTTCAACCTCCACTCCTGGCCCTTTAATGAAACATCTGGAGCTTTCTGAACTTCACTATGATACAACCTTTAAACCAAAACCAGAGACAGAGCAGAGAAGAGGCTCTGTCTCTTAACAATCAAACACTGTCTTGATCAGTCTCCTCTAGACATCTGCATCACCCACTGAGGGTGACACAACTTTATACACACATGAACGACTGCTGACCTATAGAAGAATCCCTTTACTGCTGTATCCAGTGTTGGATGACTTGACAAGAGCAAGCAACATCGGACAGAAGGATGATGAAACAAGTAGCCATTTATGTCTTGCACTGAAAATCGTATTGATATAATGATTATTCTATTCTTTATGTCCGTGGCGCTTCCGAGAAACTCAAAAACTGGTTGGTAAATTTGAAGTGTTAGCTGGCCTAACAGGAAACCTGCTGTCCCACTCTGTCATTGGTTCCTTCCCTCTGATGTCCTGCCCCAAGAGGTGGAGTGACCACCCCCCCCCCTCCCCAAGAGCACACTGGATTGGCTGGTTTGCACCTCAGGGGTGGGAACTGGAGGGTTAAAAGCCATGAATTTTCTCAATGAACATATCAGCTGCCCTATCATAAACAATGTACAGGTTTGCTAGTGAATGAAGAACATATGGCATGCTCAGGCAGTGTCACTAACAGGTAAACTGGCAAACTTACAAGTTTACCATGAGAACGGTGCACTAAAATGTACCAAGTGAATTTTTCAACAAGCAGTTCAGGCCCAGCAGTTGGGATTTTACACAACTCGAGAAGTTCTTCAAACACAGTGAAGTGATGAAGTGATGAACTGCTTTGATTTTCACAATGGAATCAAAGCACATACATGAAGGACAAATGGTTGCGCTCTTTAGAGATGAATTTGCTACCTCAGATTTCATTGGTCCTTACTTTTTCACCTGAGCAAACACCCACAATGCTTTACCTTGTACATAAAATGTCATGTGATACGTAAATACACAAGTTTGCCAGTTTACAATGACCAGCCGAATGCGCCATTATTCTATGTACAGTATAATATGCAAACACTGGCAAGAAGAGTTGAGTGAGTGTGCTTTAATATTATTATTATACTTATTATTATTATGCGTGATGAGTTTGAGTCCAGAGCTTTTTATGTGTGTGTTTGTCCTTGTTTTTGTCTAAAAAGCATGGCACAGTATGTTTGTTTCAGTGGTCACTGTGTCCTAATACGTCTCCATTTTTGCCCCCAACACATTTCATAGCTTCCTTAAACAGGGAAAATTGATGTTTGTGTTTTGAATCTAGACAGCACAAAAAAAAAATTACAACAAAGGTTTAAAGACACACAAACTCATCCAACTCCACGTGAACTCCAGACAAAGAAATATCACCTCATTTTTGCAAATTCTTAATATTAACTATTTGTGTCCCATAGAGACAAACAGTATGTGAAGCCGAGTATCAGACGGCCAGCAGAGTAAGACAGATGGTGATTACATCCACATCAACACTCAGTTATACTTCTATGACTAAAGCTGCTGTCAGTGATGTTGTGTTTTGGCTAAGTACTATCTCTAATGGAAAGGCAAAAAAAAAAGTAGAGCCGAGCCGAGCCGAGCCGAGCCAGAACTGTATAGTGGAAAAGTGATTTAAAATGTGTGGTGATCTGGTGCCCTGGTGCATGCCATTTTTTGTCCCCACAAAACATTGTGGTTATTTCCAGGTAAAGGACATGCTTGTGCAAAACATAGAATTTGAAGGATCCTACAAACTGGAACACTCGTTCATCGTGGTATAATGATGTAGCTTCCTTGACATTCATTCAATCAAGGATCGATTGAAGGAAAATATGGCAATAGCTGTCAAAATTAGTTCACGTGCACGAGTCTGTAAAATATCCTATTCTTTATGTTTATACTTTTTTCTGTTGCAACATGGTTTGCTAAACTTACTGTACACCTCTGCAGCTTTAATTCAGTCCTATCACTGATAGAAGAACTCATATTTAAATATGAAATGACTGACAGCAGCTTTAAATTAGAAATGCACCATGTGTGCACCAGAGTTAAACCAATACACGTGAAAGGGAACAGTCTGGGCATCATCAAAAAGTGCAACACAACACATTAGTGACCACGGCACACATTCAGCCTAACCTCACAGTTAGCAGTGAAAAATATGATTTTCTGAAAAATCCTTTTTGACGTTAACTCTTGTGCTGAGGGTTTATTCATTCTACTAAGATGAACAAAGCAAGATTTGATAAAATGTTCTACTTTTGAACATCCAGCAGAACTTGCAGTGTTTATGCACTGGTTTTGCAGTGAGCTGCTGCTTATGGATGTACAAACACTGTAAACGGTGATGATGAGAAGTCTGAAAGTGTGGAGTTGACCCAGGTTCCTCAGGGCAGGTGGAAATGTGCAGAACACAGGAGTAGGTTTGGACTGAAATAACTCCCAGGTTCTTTTTTTTTCCTGCATCAGTGGCAGTGGCCACACAATTGTCCCTTTTTCTAAAATCAGTTTTGAGTTCCCAAGATGAAGGGAAATGTCAACCTATGCCATCTTCAATTTGTCTTCCCTGAAACAAAATTACACTGGTCCACATGAAGAAGAGTCACAACATAGTAGGGAAAAGTTGAAGTGCAATAGTCCTTTAAACAATTAAGACTTGTAGCAGCTTAACCACACCCCTTAATTTATAGCACTTTATTTTTTAAATCGTGCATATGTTTGATAAAGACTCAGGAATGTGTTACTGATGTCATGAGGTTAGTTTTCCTTGGTCTCAGAACTCAAAACTAATCAAACACACAGATGAGTAACATCCCAAACATTCAGTTTTGGTGGACCCCCCCCCCCCCCCCCCCCTTTGTGCACAATTATGAAGATTGTATTTTGCTGCTTACTGGTCTAAGCAAATTTTATTTTATTTATATTGTTTGTGGGTTGTACCTCTGATTATTGTTTGTGACATTAATGCTTAACGGAGTCAGGCTTGTTTTGTCAACATGTTTCTCCTCTGTGTTCTTTTTTGGTCCTAATATTTATTCAGTATCTGTGGCTCCAAGTGCTTGGTGAGGGACACGCGTTATTCCTACAATCACCAATAATAACTTTGATCTTTGGTGGACCCCCCCCCCCCTTTTGTGCATAATTATGAAGATTGTATTTTGCTGCTTACTGGTCTAAGCAAATTTTATTTTATTTTTATTGTTTATGGGTTGTACCTCTGATTATTGTTTGTGACATTAATGCTTAACGGAGTCAGGCTTGTTTTGTCAACATGTTTCTCCTCTGTGTTCTTTTTTGGTCCTAATATTTATTCAGTATCTGAGGCTCCAAGTGCTTGGTGAGGGACACGCGTTATTCCTACAATCACCAATAATAACTTTGATCGGAACAGATCAAGTCCCAGACGCTGTCGTGGTTGTCGTCAGTGTCCTCTCTCCGTCGCAGTAATTGGACTGTGTGTCTGTGCGTACACAGCTGATGTCACGCTTTGTCAAGGTGCACTTTAGTGTCGAACCAAAGCAAGTGAATACAGTGGCGACACCTTAAATTCATGGGCGATTCCGCTCTTTAAACTGAAGTTGTAAATGCAGTTTTATTATCTGTGATTTCTAACCTTCAACGGAGAATATTTTTACAGTGACTTGAAAATAATGAGTGGGTTTTATCAGGAGGGTTTGAAAGACCTGAACCCAGACAGTTATTGGTTAAGGAGGAGGGTGGTCTGCCAGTACAGTACAAAGAGATTCTAGCTGTAACTCATCATGTTACTGTGCTGAATTGACAAACATCGACCAAGTCCCTCATACCGATAAACCCGGTCTGTTTGTGTTTCATCACTTCTACGTTTGCTGACACATCCGTCGCCATCACTTCATCTTCACCAGCAGTCACTTGTCACCAGGAGTGAGGTCCCACAGAAACACGCGGCATGTCACATATCCAGTGAACACAGAGTGAAGCTGACAGTGAATCGCTCCTTTTGTTTTCATACTTCTCTGCAGTTGCACTCTCTCCTCACCATCTCATATACTGTAGTTTGTTTGTCTGTTTGTTTGTTTTGTGTTCAATAAGTCACCTAGTGGCCTGAATTGTATCTTAACATTCAGAACTATGACCTCAAGACTAGAATGTGGTTTGTCATCGACTCTTCTTCTTTGACCCCCCCCCCCCCCCCCCCCCCCCCCCACCCCCCCCATGTGACAGTACACCTTAGTGGAATAGTCAGTTAGAGAACACTTTTATGTAATGCATAGTTGATTTTAGAACAGTAGAGGGAGCACTTTGATAAAAAAATCAATGGGATAATGGGTGTTTTTTTTTGTTTTTGCCCTTTGAATAGTGACACACACACACACACACACACTAATGGCTCTTCCACACTGCTGGGCTTTTTTTTTTCCAGCTCGGTTTTTCTTTCTATAAGTTTCCGTCAGACTTTGTTCCTGTACTTGTAGATATTTTCAGCACAGAATGGGGTGGGACAGGGTTTTGGGGTGGGACAGGGTTTTGGGGTGGGGGGGTGGGACAGGGTTTGGTAACTTTTACATAACACTGGATCTGCTGTCCCTTCTTGTCTGTACATACCAACTTCTACTACTTGTAAAGGAATCAAACTCTTTGGCACTCGTATAGCCAGCACTATGCAGAAACTGAACATTTTCTTTGGCATGCTTTGAAATGCAGAATAATATAGAGGAAAAATATACTAAATGAATGACTAAAGTCTGCTCTAATTTCTTATGAAAATAATCACCTTGATGGAAGAATAGACTGTCTCTGATAAGTCATGGATATGATGATGATGATGATGATGATGAGGGTATAGTGGTGAGGATGATTAGAAGTGATGAAGCTAAAGGCTTTTGTGCACATTTTTACTTGCATGCTGCACTGAAAATCATCCAGCAGTGAGAGGTGTTTCACGTGCACGCGTACAGCCCGTTTTCGCTGTGTGTAGAGTGAAACACTGAATTCTTCCAGGTTATGGGAGAGTCATATTTATATATACACATATATTTAAAAAAAAAAAATACTACTTCCAGATCATGGAAGTCAGGGGTACTGAATAGCTGCAAAAATAGTGATCCGATAGATGATCCAATATTATATTGTATGTTTTTATGTTTGGTTGCAAACCACTGTAATGGAACAATGCATGTGTGGCAGGCCTGGGCAGAACTATTAACTATTTCCCAAGTAAGAGCATCTGATTGACCTTGCTGGGGCTGCTTTTCTGACTTGGTTGGTTAAATCAAGCGCACCTAAACTCTTACAAATGCTGCCTTTGACCAGCTGGGACAGGCTCCACGCTGAAGAATGATTACTGTGTCGACACGTTTGAGTGCACTTTTTTGGCGGGCCACGTGTTTTACTGAAAAGTGCAAACTTGTGACATGTCCCAGAACGCCTCACACAAATGTGACAAGTATTGGGGTTAGCCATGGATTTACTATGACTGGTAAATGAAGAGCTTCAAGGAGCTATTAATACTTAATTCATATCAAATGTTGAAGAAAGGTCAATGGGGAAAATGGTGAAGCTTCAGGTTCTGATTGTGTGATAGCATTATCAATGGTTGGACTTTATAAAATTTCAAAAATATTTCTTTCAATAAACCTCTTTGAAAGCAAATGGATGAGTGTTGACTGATTCCTCAGGCCCTTAGGTCCTCTCTCATATGCCTGAAGGCTCCTTTTAATAATATCCCCACTGATGCAGTATTTATTTATTTATATATAACTATTGCTAATTTCCTCCAGCCCTAGTTGGACTTTTATAAGAAAAATACATTATTAAAAACTGCAAGTACATGACAATGCAAAACAACATATTATTATTATTATTATTATTATTGACAGTAGCAGTAGTTGTAGTAGTGGTAGTATTGAGAAAAGAAAAGAACCTTCGCTAATCCTCCCACTGAATAAAATGAAATTGATTCAGCAGCAACAATGTAATGAAAGATCGAAAAGAAAACAAACAGCAGGATAAATACGACACAATAAAATATACAATTGTTGCACTGTATTGTTATTGTTTTCGTTCATATTTTTACATCACAGTGTGGTGTTTACAAACATCAAATAGTCTCATTGTAAAGTGACATTTCGGTGATTCAGGCGGAATCCGGGCGTCTTCCTGGGCCGGACCAGCGTCCACAGTCCGTCCCTCCCAGTGATTGGACCGACATCGTCCCGTAAAAGGAGTCAAACTTGTCCATTGTACGTGCGAGGTGTCTGTCAAAAGTGCCCAGAGTGACGCCCAAGGGCCTGCGCAGGACGTCTAAATCGTGGTTGGTCTTTGTAGTTATCACTCATAGCTAATCGTAAATGTGATTGGATATTGTAGGAGCCAGTCAGGATTACTGGCCTGTGGTTGGTGCAGAGCTACTCCGGGGAGGAGCACGTTAGTTCGCACTCAGGGCAGTGCACTGTTGGGTGGGAGGATCGTAGCTGTGACAGCGACGCCCGGAGTCTCCCGAAAAACTGTCAAAAAAGCAGACAACTAACGGTGAGTCGAGCACAAATGTGGCGCCTGTGTGTCAGCGTGTGTGCGTGGGAATGTGAACGGTGGGTCATGGGTGTGTGCAAAGAGGACGGACAGCTGCCACGCTGTGTGTTAGTGAAATGACGGTGATTTTTGGATGAGTGATCTCAGCACGCATCACGGCGACGGTGTACTGGTGTAGGATGATGCTGCCTTCATGTGTTCCTCGGAAACTCTTACTTTCCTGGCAGCACTTTACTAAGTGCGCAGTCGCGACGTACACGCCTTTTTATTTTAATTAGCTGTCAGTCAAAGCCGCAGCCGCCCCGGAACCACTCTATAACTGTATTTACATTCGCTTCCTCCCGTGGTTTTTGTTATAATATGATTGTAACGTGTAACCTAACATGGTGGTTGCCTTTTGTCCGACAACACGTTGAGGCAAAATAGAGTTGCACTGTCACAGCAGAGGAAAGTTGTGTAAACTCTATAACTATGTAACTATGTATCTGTGTCTATGTCTCTATGTCTCGGTCTGTCTGTCTGTCTGTCTGTCTGTATGTGTCTTCTGTCTCTATGTCTTTAGGTCTGTGTTCTTCTCTGTGTCTGTGTCACTCAGTATGTAGTGTTCACGCCACACTGACTGATGGAGGGTTGAAATGTAGAGTCCTCCTTCTCTCCACCCTCTGTCATGTTTGATCAGTGACATCTCTTGGGTTGCTTCATTCACAAACGATAAGCCCTTAGTTGTTCCCTCTTTATCAACACTGATAAACACTATGACCACCTCAGAAGGTCCACCTGTGGAGTATTAAGTAGTCCACCTTCTATGATAATGCTCAGATTGAGGCTGGGCTTTACTGGAGTTGCAGTTTGTTAAACTTGACTCCTTCCTTATGTTAATTTTAAATATCTGAGTAGATGGTCTCTTAGTGGAGTGCAGACCTCTGCCAGGGTTCACAAACACAAGCTCCTCTGACTGATCAGATCATGCACAATAATCCATCTAACTATAAAAAGATAAAATCCGGCAAACACACAGATTCTGATGATAACGTAACCTCCTTTATGGAGGTAAATAAGTCAGTGGATGATGGGATGTGATTGGATTATTCAGGACAGATTTGAATACCAGGTCTGGTTTAGGGCCTAACAAACCCTGATATACAGTTATCAACTAAGCACATACCATCGCTAATCTCGTCTCAGTAGTAAATGAATGAATTTTCAGTTGCATCAAAAAAACAGTCAAAATCCCCTGGCAACTAAGTGCCATGTTTGTAGGGAAAGACAGTGAAGTTATTTGATTAAGACAAATGATGTTACCAAATGTCATTGGTGAAATTCTGCTGTGCTGCAGAGATTTCCCCGTCCCCAAATTTTGCTTTTCAGATCAAATTTATTTTTATCATAGACTTCACAATATGTCACATAATTCCTATATGATTTTTTTTAACCACATCATGTAGCTCTGTTTCACAGTGATATATAATATAATATAATTTTATTTAATATTATGTGTGGCTTTAAACACATCTGCTCTATATTTCTATATGGTTCTAATGTTGAATAAAGATTTTTATGAACACATTTTTGAAAGGTGCCAGATTCTAATATCACTGTCAAAATCCCTCAAAAGTTTGTTAAGTAGACACATTTTTTCATCATCTTAGACAGAAAATGATATAAATAGGAATCACATCAGAGAGGATTGTACTGTACCTCTCCCTCCCTCCCTTCCTCTCTGTCTCTTTCCTTTTATCCAGATTACTCTCCAATCCTCCACAGCCAGATTACTGAGAGGGAAATAAGAGGTGGGACTGATCTAAGACCCAGAATTCATTATGACCTGTTCCAGTCACATCCCTAAAATGTCCCACTGCTGGTGCTTCACTGTAAGATCCTACCACAGTGATCGGTGACACAGTGACCATTATTATCAAAGATGTTACTCTCTGTTCTTCTTCTCATCTGCTATAATGAACTGCTAACACATTTCTGTGTATTGAAACTATTTGATGATATACTGAGATGAAAGACTGCTGAAAGGTGCTTTGAGATCAAACACCACTCAAATGTTGTGTTTATCCACAGCTGGGCGTCTGCAGAGAGAAAACATGAACCTGTGTTTGACAAATGGAAATTAGAGGCTCTTATTTTGAAGGATGTGTACAGCAGATCGGCTCATATAACCAGAGTTTGTTTGTCTCAGCTTCTTCATAGATTAATAGATGCATTTCCAAGGCAGCAAGTGCAGTTGTCTTTTCAGTGTTGTTGTTCATGGTGGAGGCAGTTGTGTTGTTACTCTAAAGCTGTTGATGGACATATGACTGCTGCTGCTGAGATCTGATACTTCAGCTTATTAGTGTTTCTTAAAGAGGAAGCCCTCTATTTTATTCCCACACCTTCATTAATACATCAGTTAATACATTTTGTTACCGTACAACTTTGTCCGTTTCCTGAGCTTAAACTGAACTTAAATGCCTTGCAGCTTCTTGCCAATGTCAGATACCATTCTCAGTCATTTTGTAGTCGTGGACTTTATGAAACTCATAAATAAAATATTCTGCTTTGCAAAAGAGAAATCAGAATAAGTAAGTGAACATGAAGTCAAAAACACCTGCCTTTGTATGACAGTCAGTAACAAATGATCCACTTGATTAAATGGTTAGTGAAGCATATTTATGGTGAACACTGACATTGAAAACATCAGCTCATTAGATTGTTGGTCCTTGTTTTTTTTCATGGAAACCAAAAGTGAAAGAAATTTCAACACACTTAAAGGTATAGTTCAGGTTTTTTGCCATGTTTCCATCATGGTATGGTTTGGAATGGTCAGTTTCTGGGTCAGGCTTGCGTTTCAACTGAGAACAGTACCTTTACTTGGTAGGCACTAATAAAAGGTGTGGATTCTAATAAAAATGTGTTTTAACAGCCCTTACCAACTGAAAACCGCACCAAAGTCCAAGTAAAAAGAGGGAGGGAAAACAATGACATGCTCTAATCATGTAATTAGTCTATTCAGGCACCTGCAATATTTTACATTTTTTCACCTACGTGCTCATGACTGTTGAGTCCAAATCAGAATGAATCATGTCAAACTGTACAAAGACAGTCTACAAATAAAAACAGCAGATGAAGGAAGAAAGGAAGTTGTGAAAGAAAGAAGGAGAGGTTTTATTGAACAGACATGGGGGGTAGAATTTTTAATTTGAATAAATTTTTGACAGGTGTGACATGTCTGTCCTCTTGCTCTCGGCCCACTCACCCTCCTCATGTCTGCTCACCATCATAAATCATCTTTAAATATGTCTGTGAAGATCCTCAGTGATTATGTGACCTTGTGTGTTGAAGCTTGTATGGCAGTTTTCCAGGTCAGCGGAGAGTCAGGGCTGAGACAGAGTCACAGGAAGCTGATCGTGGCTCCACATTCGGAGCTTGTCCTGACTGCATTAGGATTCTTTCTTCAAGGTCACCAGGCGGCTTCATCCTAGCCTCTGGTCAGGAGTCAGGAAGCAGAGGAAATCCATAATGCATGTGCTCCTGTGCTGCCAGGTGTTAGTGGTGCTGACGGCCACTGAGTCTGAGACAAGGACCTTCTTATGTTTGATAAAACTCAGGGGAGTTTTGCGCACTTTACTCACTCGCTGAATAAGTCGTACTTTACTTAAAAGCAGGATGGACAAAACTAGATTACTTTCATACACTATCATTTGTGCTGCAGTTCTGCTGCAGTTATTTCTTTTTTTTATTTTGTCTGATAAACAGTCCAAACTCCAAAGATTCAGTTCACTAGATTCAGTTCAGTTTTATTTGTATAGTGCCAGTTCATAACACATTATTTCACTTTACATGTTAAGTTTTACATGACACTTTACATGACAGTTTTTATAGAGAAACCAAACAGGAAGACAATGAGAAAAAACTCCCTCACACAGCACTAAAAACCTGATACAGATAATTTTGAGCTAACATTAAGTTTTAAAATCTGCCAAATTTCCCCTCCTTTATGTCTGCTTCAGGGACAGTGTTTTTCAGATAAAGATAATGATCCTTAACACAAATTTTTTATACACAATAATAACAATGTCCTTTTATAAAAATATGATTTACTTACCCTGCTCCTTTAAATGAAACTTTTCAAGTTTTACAACCCAAAACTCAAACTGAACAGTGACACTGAACCAGAGTTTTTGTTTGGCTTTTGGCCTAAAAGGGGGAATTATACGCCCTGCTCTAGTAACTCATATGTGGAAAACAGTTTGCAACAGCCGCAAGATTGAACTGAATCCAAAGAGCTGTGGTTGGATCTTATAATGCTTTGCACAGATAGTCAGGAGACATGTGGCTTTAAAGCAGAGTGGGATTTTTTTAGTTTATGTGAAAAAGTTGAGGACACATCACAATAAATAAATAAATAAATAAATAAATAAATCTTTATCACATGCTTCATTAAGTGCACAACATTTGGAGCATTATGTTTTTGTTTTTGCTTTGAAGTATATAGCAAATGTGTCAACAGCTTTGTAGTTAAAAAGATTAAAAATTAGAGAATCATACTGATACTGTTGATAATCAAGATAGTGATATCAGTATTGGACATGAAAAAGTGTATCAATCCATCTTTAAGTGGGCTGTGGTTACTAAGGACGGTTCTTTGTTTGAATCCCAGTTTGACTATGACCCTTCTGCGTGTGTTTCCTCTTGGTAGTCCAGCTTCCACCCACAGTCCACAGTCATGCAGATTTTGGGTAGGTTAATTGGCAAATTGGTAGGTCATTTGACTGTAAACCGACAGCATGTTGTAATGTGAGTGTACCTGGTTGTTTGTGCATTTGTGTGTGACTGTGGGCTCACTAGTCGAACACAGTCAGTTGCACTCACCTACCTGAAGTTGAAGAGTCTATAACATTTGTAGGTAAATATTTTCAGCATTAATCATCGGCGAGTGGCTGCTCTGATTTTTAAAAATCGGCATTGGTCAGTGAAAGACTCACAGTGGTTGACCTCTAATGTTAGTCATTGATTCATCACATTGACTTTCTCCATCACTGTTCACTACAAACATTGTCTAATTGTGAGTTGACTCAAATGCGTATTTAGTGTTGAATATGTGTGGCCGATTATTGGGTGAGGGATTTGGTTTCATTTAAAGAACATAGCAGAACTTTTATCAGAGGTGAGCAGTTTATTCAGAGATATTAATGCTGTGGCAGTGTTCAGCCTGGTCTGTTGGCAGATGGCCAAACGCTGAATGTTTCTCATCAGGTTGGAGGTTGTATTGCTCGCCATTAAATGATTTGTTTTCCTCTTAATGGTCTTTGGGCTTGTTGTCATCAGTGTGAGGTCCAACTTTACTCAGGCTGAGGAAGAGAACAATCTCTCATTCTCAAATGAACAAATGTCAGAGAATGAGAGGAAAACCTACAGGTTGACGCAGGTCTCTGTTACAACGAAGTGATACATCAGATACATCACAAATTACAATACAATATATACAATAAAGTACCCTATATAGATAGATATAGATGTAATTTGTGTGTGTGTGGGTTGATGCTTGATGTGCAGAGTCTAACATTGCGTGACAGTGGCAGATTGAATGATAGAAATGATGGAGGGATAGAGGACAGAGAGGAAGAATGGGATAGTACAGAGTGAACTTATGGCTGTAATAATCCTCCCTTGTAACAGTAGCAGCTGGACTAGTTTGTCAGTCAGGACATTTGTACTGCAGAGGAAGGTTATGGATGCTACTCACAAGGAGGAAGGGACAAGTATGGTTAAGATGTGTTTTAGACCAGAGGGGAAAATAGTTGGTGCTGTCAGTTTTAAGAAGTTTAAAACTACAATTAAGTGTTTTTTTGTTGTAGTTGTTTTTTTCACCTTTCGCTGAGGAGCAAAAATCAGTCTTTAGTTAATGGACATTTACTGTATGTGCTGTGTAAACTAACGAGAAACAACACTGGTGAAAATAATAAGGATTTTTGTTTTGACACCAACAACAAAGTGAAACTGGATGTATTAATGGAGCTGTTTATTCACAGCTGATATTAGAGTTATGGTTATTACCAACCAATCGGGATGTGAGTGCAGGGAACTGTGTCATGGTTTCTGTTTCTACTGTTTCTCTGACTACAATGCTGCTCCAGAGTTTTCAATCAAAAACAAGTCCAGCTGTGTTTTTAGGGCATTCAAATACCAGGGAAGTGTGGAGGGCAGGCAGTCATATGGATTTGTGTGGTGACTGTCAGAGGTGTATGAGATGAGAGAGTATTACTAATACTTCTTACTGTCAGAATCTGAGTAAAACATCACAGCAGTTTTATCGTTTATCGATCAGTGTGATAAGGGGGGCTTACAGTTACAATCAAAAATTCAACACTAAATCCTACTTTCAATGACTACTGCAGTTTCAAAATTATTCAACCCCCTGAATAAAATTCCTTTTAACAGCACACATGTGCTGTAAACCACACCTGAAATACCTGGATTGTTGACTGTGACATTTGATTGCATGTTAGAAATATGGCTAAATCAAGAGAATTGGCCAAAAAGTTCAGAAAAGAAAACATTTCCTTTCACAAACAAGGAAAAGGATACAAAAAGAAGGAACAGTGTCTATGCTACCTGGATGTGACAGAAAGAGGAAGCTATCAACTCTTGCTATCAGAGTCCTGAGGAGGCAGGTGGTCAAAAACCCTCGACTGACTGTAGAAGACCTGCAGCAGGACTTGTTGGCAGCAGGCACTGAGGTTTTAGTTTCCACAGAAAGGTGCATACTAAACTCTGAAGGGCTTCATGCCCGAACTCCAAGACGTACACCACTACTGATCCAAAAGCACAAGAAAAAGTCGGCTCCAATTTGCTGAAAACTGTATAAATAAACCAAAGAGGTTTTGGGATTCTGTTCTGTGGAGCAATGAAACAAAAGTAGAACTTTCTGGGGCCTATGGATCAGTGGTATGTCTGGAGGAGGAAGAATGGAGGTTATGCAGAAAAGAACACCCTGTCTACAGTGAAGCATGGTTGTGGCTCAGTGATGCTCTGGGGCTGCTTCGCTTCTTCTGGCACTGGAAACCTGCAGCTTGTGGAGGGCAAGATGGATTCAATCACAGGAAATCCTGGGAGAAAGTATCATGCAGGAAGCTGAAGCCTTGGCATCACTGGACCTTCTAACAGGACAATGATCCCAAATATACCTCAAAGTCCACCAATGCTTGGTTTCAGAAGAAGTCCTGGAAGATACTAGAGTGGCCATCACAGTCACCTGACTTGTAAATCTCTGGTGGGATTTGAAAAAGGTGGTTGCAGCATGTAAAACACAAGAATATTAGTGAACTGGAGGCCTTTGCCCATGAGGACAGCAAAATAACAGCAAAAGGTGATCTACTCAGTATTAAAGATGCTTGTCATGAAGGGGTTGAGTAATATTGAGACAGCAGTTTTCATTAAAAGGTGGCATTTTGTGTTGAATTTAAGAAAGCACTTGTAATATTAGTTGTGTTGAGCTATAGTATTTAAATTGTTCTTGATTGATTTGTTAATTGCAACAGCTGCTAGTTTGTACATTTTGCCAATAAACCTAACTTGCAGTGGGGGGCTGGGGGTGCAGTAATTTTATGAGTGGGTTTTCTGTCAAAATCAACTGTGGAAATCAAGAAATAGCTGATCACTGCAGTGCTGCTTCTCTCTCTCTCTCTCAGTTTCAGTCAAACAGTGTGATCCTTAACTAGTTTTCAGTCCAAATACACTGTTGCCATTGACTGAATTTATTAAGTGGGAAACAGTGTTTCCTTGATTCTATGCTTTGTATCAACATATATATTCATTTTCAGTCTCAATCATTATATTTGCAGGTCTAATATTTGATAGTATTTGATCTGTGGAAAATGCAGAGAAGACTAAGAGCAGTCATCAGGAATGTGAAGCATCTAAGTTCATGCTCAGGTTCATCAGTATCTGAGCAGACAATTTTATTTATCTTTTTTTTTAATGTGGAATCCACTATTGTGCTGGTCCATCAGACCAAGCTTCAGTGTACACACACAGTAGTGAATGTCGTCTGGCATGTCCTGGCCCTGGATGAGTGTGTGTCCACTATTAGTGTGTGTTCACTGTTTGTTTTGGGATTAGATTTTTGACCTTTGTGTGTCTGTGTGTGTGTGTGCCTGATTGACTCTGCAGCCTGGCATTCCATTGTGATGTGTAAAGCTTCACTGTGCAACAGTAGGGCATAGTTCCTAAAGAATGGGTGTCTATTGTGTATTTGGGTTAGTGAGTGTGTGTATTTCTCAGTGTGTAGGCGACGTACAGGGAGTTCATTTAGGAACAGAAGAGTGTGCTCCCTCTTAAAGAAGTGAAGGAGGGAGGGAGGGAGGAGGAGCAGAGACTGCAGGGTAGAGGGTGTGAACATGATCACCTGTATGTCTGCAAGGGCTGAACAGTTAATATTTTGCAAATCTAAATTGCTAAATATGAAACAATGCAATTTGCAAAGGCTGCTGCTATTTTTGACTGTTCTATATTCTATGGAAATTTAAAAAAAAAATACTTGTACACTTTGTAAATGCTCCAAATCTTTAAGTTCTCATCCTTTCAAAAGAACATAGAGTAGTTAATATTTTTTGGTGTTGTTGTGCTCTATTCTATTTTATACTGTATCACTTTTGCCCAAGACAAATTTCCCTGTAGGATTTGATTTGAACTGAACTTCACAGCTGCAGTGTCTGTCAGACATATTACAATATGTAATCAGTCCTACTTTAGTATTTTCAAATTATTGAGATACAGGAACTACTAAGTTATATAACATAGGGAGAGTCCTGGAAAAAAAAGCCATGTTTTATACATACACAGTAAAACACTAGTCCTTTGACTTAGACCTCAAACAGTCCCACTGTGAGTTGGTCAAGGCACTGGATGTGAGAGCACCAGGACACACACATTAGCATTGGCTTAAGTGTAACTCTGTGAGTAGAATCAATCATCAGAGACGCTGCCTGGTTGGAGGAGAGGAAGGTGCCAAGGGCACAAGCAGGAAGAGAAGCAGAAGTAAAGGCAAAGGGTAGAGAAGTATAAGGCAGTAACATTGCAGATGTCAACTGCCACCAACAAACACCAACAACAACAAAAGCAGAGGAACATTCGCACTCGGGCTGCAGCTATCGAATATTTTGGTAATCGAGTATTCTACCGAATATTCCATCGATTCATCGAGTAATTGGATAAAACATACTTTTATCCTATTCCTCCTATTACTTTCGTTTTGCTGCATTTGCTCATTTTCGATGTATTCACTGTTTTCGGTCCCGGCGTCTGCCATTCCGTACCACTAAAGTGTCTACGCACGTTACCAAAAGCTTGCTCCGTCTTCTTCCGCTTTGTAGGGGATGCATAGCCTGTGACATAAGCACGTTGCATCACACTAAAAAGAATCCGTGCGAAATGTGAACTTTAAATTTAATTAAACGAGGCTTCGAGGCAGAGAAAATTACTCGATCATTTTTTGCAATCGAGTTACTCGAGTTATTCGTTGCAGCCCTAATTCTCACTGATCAACACACCCGCCCTTTTCATTTCATTCTGGATTCCACTTGCCAGTTGCCAGACAAATGTGTTTGTAGTACTCTCCACATTTGTATGTTTGTATGAGTAAACAAGACGAAGACCTTGTCACATGGTAAAAACAGAAGTTAATCTTTAGAGCTGTGACGTGAAGTGACGTGACATTTAACATCTTATTCTAAAATTCAACAGTTCAAAAAAAAAACAGTTCAAAAAAGCCCCGCCTGGCCTGGTCTATGAAATTAGAGCCCAAACTCACCTTCAGCGCAACCTTTTGGCATAAAATTGTCACTGTGCCAAGCTGAATCTGTCAACACCTCCCCCTTTTGCGGAGCCACACCCATCTCTGCTTGCCTCGGTCTACCAAATTGCCAAATTCGCTGCGCACGGTGTTGCACCGGATGAAATTACCACTGCGCGGGCTGTACCACCTTGCGCTGCGCCACAAAATTAGAACCCATATCTTTCTTTCATCAGAGAATGAAAACTTTTATGTCTCTTCTTCTCTGTTTCCTTTGCCAGTGGCTGGTTGAAAGATTTTAGATGCTGCCATGGTTTTATATCGCCATTGATTAGGAAAACAGGACACACACACACATACAACATTGTCAGCACTTTTATCAGTTATGTGGGAAAGCCCTTACTGACTTGCACCCTTTGCATTATTTATGGAAATTATGCATAGTATGTGGCATGTTGTATAATAAGAACTATACAGTTACATAATGATCTTGTCCTATAAAGGTACAGACACATATATCTTATATATATGTGTGTATATGGATTTTGACACAGGCATTCTTGAGATTAATTGCGATTAAATATTTTAATCGATTGACAGCACTAATATATATATATATACGTGTGTGTGTGTGTATATATATATACAGTCCATTTATGCTAAATTTCAGACTGTTTCCTTCTGAGTTACATCAGCCTTTCATTGTGTCCAGAGGTTAGTATTGATGGCAAGATTATGGTTTAATTTGTGTGTGGTTGCATGCATGCATTTTGGCTCTGTGCAACTCTTAATCTCTGACAATAGTTTTCTGCCTGTTTCAGTACAGACCTTTGTTTCTTGCTGTAATGTGATCCAGTCTGTGCTGACATGTGTAGTATAGCATCTTGAATGAGAGGTGAAATGTCTTCAACATGATTTAAGTCCATTTGCCTACAGATAACTACTAAAAATGTCATAGTAACCCATTTAAATGAAGCATGTGTACTGAATCATTTAATCTGAATGAATATGTTCATTAAACTAATTTAAACTAGTGTCATCACTAAATCATGACTAAACCAAAACAGCCACTTTACACATACACTTAGGACTTAATAAAATAGGTGAAATGCTTACTACTCCCATATCTACTGTAAAACTTTCCCCAACCAAAAATAATGGATATTGGATTTTAGCAAAACAGGGGAGCTTTATGCATTATTGCCTTTCTAACTTTAAAAGACCACCAACTTTAGTCTGATCTTTATTATGTTGCAAGCTTCCAACAATGTTTGACCCCACTGCTCTGACACTTTATTTTTGTAATTTGAATAAGTAAAGCAACAGCCTCCTTCCCGACTGGATGTGTGTGTTTGTCTAAGTAAATGTCAGAGCAAAGTTCACACAGAGTTCGAGAGTATTCATGTCTGTGTTTCTCACGTCACTTCCTGTCTGTCTGTCTGCCTGCAGCATTTACTTTTGTGAGGCAGACAGGTCAATCTCATGTGTGCAAGCCTGGTTGTGCATACCGTTGGGCACTGACAATTTTTGACAAATTTTTGCAATGACCTTCTGTTTAATCCGCATCAGATTGTGCCTTGCTGACTGTCCATGAGCTCACACTTCTGTGCTACTGTCCAGGGGTAACGGAAGTGAGCTGTGTATGTGGAAGGTGGCAGTCAGAGCTGTGTTTGAATCGTCCTCTGTGTCGTTGCAGGTAAAGTAAAGTAGAAAACACCTCAGGCTAAGGTTTGGTGATACTACAGTAACGATATATATTCACTCACTCACTCATTTTCTACCGCTTTATCCACTGAGGGTCACGGGGGGCGCTGGTGCCTAACTCCAGCTAACATAGGGCGAGAGGCAGGGTACACAGGACCTGGACAGGTCGCCAGTCCATCACAGGGCCACATAGAGACAGACAACCATTCACTCTCACATTCATACCTATGGGCAATTTAGAGTGTCCAATTAACCTAGTCCCCAAATCTGCATGTTTTTGGACTGTAGGAGGAAGCCAGAGTACCCGGTGAGAACCCACGCACCACGGGGAGAACATGCAAACTCCTTGCAGAAGGCCACTTGTTCCAACCGGGTTGTGAACCCGGGACCTCTTGCTGCAAAGGCAAGAGTGCTAACGATATATATTGTGATAGAAAATTATATATGAAATACGATGGTGTTATCTTTTGATATAGCCTGCACATGCCTTGTTTGGAGAGAAGGGGCGGACAAATCAGCTATATGTGTGTGTTAGGGCTGCGCGATATATCTATAAATCTACTGTCATCGGAATATCAACATATCAACAATATCAACGGCTTGAGCTGCAATAAATGTTTCCTCCACATTCAGTCAAAGGTGGCGCACTCCTGCACCAAACAGTGCAGCATCTGTCGCTTCCTTACTTTCAGTGTTTCCTACATTATTCACTTGGAGCAACATTTGTTTTATCTCAGGACAGTGTGTGTTTTAGCATGTTTCTTCGTCATTTCTCTCTTGTTTCTTCCTGCACACTTCTGTATCTCTTGTGTAGGCACAGACACACACGAAGTGAAGAGAAAGTTAACTCGGGTAAACGCTGAGTTAAAAGCTTCTCAAAATGTAAAAACCAGGCTGAGATATCAGTGCATGTGAATGCACTGTCACTCTTTGTATGAATCAGCTGACCAAACTTTATTTTTAACACACATACACCGTAAAATTTCAGTCCTCTTTCCCATCATCACTTCCTTTCATCCTGGCCTTCAAAATAAGAGCCAGTAGCTTGTATATTAATACATAACAAATCCATACAATATTCAGCAATGTTATTGCATACCGCATGATTTCCTAATATCCCGCGGCTTAGTGTGGCTGTGTGTAAGACGGAGAGAGACAGGGCAGGGAGATGAAAGAACAGTGCAATATGTTTATTATTATTATTATTATTATTATTATTGTTATGTTAAATTATGTTGGGGAAAAAAAGGTCTAATCAATTAGTGAGAGTCAGTGCTGATTCTTTCGTCATGTATTGATGAATGTATGGGGAATTCTGGATATGTTAGGTGCACTCCAATGATTGGTCACACTCTAGAGCCCTGAACTAAAGTAATAATTTTTCATATTGGTAGCAGCAAAAATGACTGTTTCATGTATGTATGATACATGTCTGTATCATTCACATACACAGTGCTCCTGAAAGAAGCATGTCTGTTACTTACTGTAGATAAAACAGATAAGTCAACATCTGTTGGAGATGATCAGTGTTGGTTCAAGCAGTGTGTCATCGGCATAATGTGAGATTGTTTTGGCAGAATACTGTTTACTAAACAGGAGCAAATAAGGTGTTACACACAGAAGCATATTGGGCGTTAAACATACAAAAACTGAAAGTAATTAATGTGTCCTTTTAGCTGAACCACACTTGTATGCCTCTGTTTGTTCACCCTGTAAACACAGCGGGACAGTTGGTTGTAAGACAGTTGGAAGTGAGAGAGAGTATTGTTGTCATGTAATACAGGAAATTTGCATTAATACTCAGCTCTGCAACTGCAACCGTTCACTGCTCACACAGTGACTGATAGTGAATCACTGAACTGCACCTGTATGCCTCCTGAGACTAAGCATGATACACACCAACACACACACGCACCACTCCCTGAGGCTTTAGGCCACGCCCTGTGAATGAAAACACACCAGGGGCTGCAGGCTCTCTGTGTCAGCCTTGTTCTTCTTGTCTCTCATAATCAGTCATCAGTGTTTGTTAGTAGTTGCAGAGTGAGATAGTGAGCGAGATTGTGTTAGCATGAGGAATGTGCTCACACACATCTTTTTTTTTTATCTCTGTCAACTGTAAGATGTGCAGAGGTTTCAGAAAATTTTGTTTTTGTGTGTGTGTGAACACACATTAAAACATTGAATCATTCTACATTGTCTTGATATTTGAATATTATTGACAGTAAATGTCAACATTGGTTTTCATCAGAAGGAGAACCTTACTTGAAGCACTGTCGCTGATATTATAATGTTATGAATTCCAGTCATGTATGAGTCTAGAACCCACAGTATTAAACACAACCTTTCCCCTCTATATTTTTGCAATATTGATTGAGACTATTCAAGCTATAGAGGTTCCTTGTGTGTTTCTCCTTTATTAAAGCAGCTGCATATATTTCTTCTTGCACTATACACATTAGGAATCTGCCCAAAGGCTTATGTGGGATCATACTTGGTTGAATTAAGATTATTTACACGAAATACCTACCTGTATGGTATATACACCATACACACATTATGGTGCAATAAGGCTGATCAGTTTTGGGAAAATATCTAATTCACAGTGTTAAAGATTTAAAACCTGGAGAATTTTCACATAACACCATTAAAATATAACTACTATACTATGCTTAAAATATATTTAACATTTCTACATAAGATATTCTAAAATATCTTAAAAGGACAGTGTAACTACATTAGCCACAATGCTTTCAATTAGGGCTGGGTGATTATATGATTGCAATTATTAATTTGTGATAAAATCCAGGTCAATTACAATGATCCGCTTTGGGCATATTTTCTCGAACACATATGGCAGAAATGTGCGAGGCATCAGCCAGTCAGAGTCTACCTATTCCTGTGTCACTCCAGTTTGTGAGTTTTCAGGAAGGTTATGAAAGAAAAGAGCAGAATTACCAAAAGTGAAGCCGAGGGCAGCATGGAGAAACAAGTATAACTGCATCTTGCAGTGAGCTCTCTCATAAACACCCAGGGCCTGGTGCTCCTCCACTGTGCACCGTGTTATCATCAGCGGACAATAAAAGAGAGTCACACTCAATCCCAATCAAACTGACAGACTTGTGTTTCTATTAAATAATATCAGAAATTAAGCTGTTTGCTTTGACAAACAGCTACTGGATGTAATGTATTACATTTTGGATAAAGAATGGAATATGTGAGAATGAGAATGACAATATGAGAAACTAAATTGGGATTTTTTTTTTTTTTTTGCTATGTTGCCCAGCCCTACTTTCAACACATTCATAGAAAATTGTTAACAAGAGATTGTCATTCATCTGCCTTTTTAATGATGCCATCAGCTTTGTGGAGCTGCTGCTGCTTTACATAGGGTTTGACTTTCAAAATCCCCATAAATTAGATCAGACCATCAGCTCCACTTGGTTGTCCCTAAAACATGGCTGAAGTGCAGGGTGATCGGGCTCCCAAACTTTTGTATGTGTACACTGTTGGTATCTCCATGTGAAGAAGCCACAGGATTCTTGTGTTACAGACTTTCTGTGTCTGTGTGTCACTGACAAAGTGCTGTGATTGTGGTGAAATAGACTTAGTGGCTTGTCAGGAATGTCAGTGATACCATCTCCCTCAGATTAGTGTGATGGCAGCTGGACACAAGGGCACCTAGATCCACACACTCGCACACACAAGCACAATAAATGGTCTTTCTGAGGGATTTACTCTTTTATTGTCGGTCAACGTCAGCCTGGCAGTTGAATATCTGACATCTCTACAATAATGTTGT
The DNA here is from genome assembly GCA_016785285.1 of Brachirus orientalis. NCBI lineage: Eukaryota > Metazoa > Chordata > Actinopteri > Pleuronectiformes > Soleidae > Brachirus > Brachirus orientalis. Next base: position 3,900,167 of record JAFBJR010000137.1, read on the forward strand.
TTTTAAAAGTTAGAAGAGGTTCTTTTTAATCATTCAAACAATGTAATTCAATTATTAAATTTAATAATTTTGCTTGTACCATTTATTATGCATGTTCTGTGTTTATTTTGCAAATTTTGTGCATTTTCCTTTATGGTTAGTTGACTGTTTTAGTAGATAATAATCGATTTACAGTAAATTATAGAAACACGTCTTTTTTTACGTTTGAATTTTTAAATGTACATTAGCAGTAATTGGTTTTTGGTCTGTATTTATATAGTGCTTTTCTAGTCTTGATAACAACTTAAAGCTGCTTTACACTACAGTTTTGCCATTCACCCATTCACTCTCACTTAAATACACTATATCTATGTATGTGCAGTGTGTTTCAATCGCTTGAAAAACTCCGGCTGTTTGTTGGGTGAAGAAAACTTCTTGTTGTTTTCCTCCAAAAGATTTCTTGCAGATTCAGGCAAAAGACTCGAAGGAAGCCGGTTGGCGAAAGATCCGTTTATTCAGGAAAATGAACAAACAACATCAATGCACAATGTGTTGACGGTCCTCAAATAAAAATAACAACTGGAGAGTTTTACTAAGCAAAACTTTGTTCTCTCAAAGCAAAACTCTGAATTCTAAGAAATGGAAGTAGTAGTTATATTTCCATTTGGGGGAGTGGTTTCTCAGTCTGAGTGTTACCTGTCAGAGTATGTCAGGAAGGTGTAACCAATAGGAGAAGGTCTGTAGGTGTGGTTAGGGGGGAGACTGTGAAGGTTTGAAGATGGGTGAAACGACAAAGGATGTATATTTCACATAGCTGAGTACAGCCAGTGAGCAGCAGGGGGTTGTCTGGAAGGAAGTTTGAAGTGTGAAAAGACTAGAAAGGCCTTTATAGTGTACATTTGTTAACACTCAATGCTAAAGGATGTTGAGATCCTGGCAGACATCCTGGCACCAAAGTATTGAGAACCACCAAAATCTAACACGCTCATCCTTCATACTCATTCACACACTGCCAGCACAGCAGTCAGGAGCAACTTGCAGTTAAGTGTGTTGCCCAAGGACACATTGACATGTAGACTAGCAGAGCCAGGAATCAAACCCACAACCTTCAAGTTGAAAGTCAACTTGCTCTACCTTTCAGTGATATCAACACACAGATATGAACCTGATGAACCTAGGGAACGTGCTGTGTGTGAATTTCACCGGTCAATGGGGTTTATCTTTGAATAACAGGTATTATCATCGACGACCTCTCCTGTCTATAGCGTTACCGCTTTGGGTGGTGTGCACCCTCTGCTGGTATAAGTTGTAACTAAACCATATATGAAATCCAGAGTCTGTTAATTCATTCATAAATTCTCAATTGGTTAAATTCTCAACAACAATTAGTCGACTAACAATTAATCAGTAATATCCATGCTGTGTGTTGAACTTAATGTATACATCATAGAGTAAATCTTTGCAGAGGAGGATGTTCTAGGGATAGCAGTTTTTATGAAATGACGTGTAAATTAGGACCTGGAGGATTCCTGTGTGAGTATATACTCAGGAGTCATGATTTAGAGGCTGTGAACAGGTATCGGATGACACCAACTCACTCACTCACTCTGCTCTCATGTAAGCTCACAGAGGTTGGGTCACACTGTGTGTGTTCATGAGAGTAGTATCTCATCTTGTTATAATGGGTGTGCATGTCAATTTATAATTTTGGGCCTGACTCAAAGGTTCATAGTGTAAGAGGAAAAAAGAAACTAGTACAAGGTAGTTACTTATACTCCAGACTAGTGCTTGCTAGACTGGTCAAGCAAGTTGATGAGGCCAAAAACTTTCCAGCAGAGTTTGTTTCGGTTGATAACAATTTAAAAATAAAAAAAGATAAGGTCATTGATAAGTAAATATTTCACAGATTATTTTAACTAAAAAGAGGCTTAAAGCAGTGATGATCAGATCAGCGTGTTTACTGCCACACCGAAGTTAATCATAGAGAAGAAGCAGTGTGTCAAATCATCAAGAGAATCCTCGCACAATGATGCCAATTAATCCAGAATATATTTTGGTCAGCGGTCAGAGGGTGATCATTAATCATGAACAGGTATTTCAGGAACATTGGTGGCAACATACTGCAAACTATCAGTAGCTCGATGTAAGGGAATACACTACTTTAAAGCTACTTTTAAATATCTTGAAGTTATACTGCAGTGATTCTTTAAACATTCTTGACATTGTTGTTTTATGTTGTACATTAGCAACTGCATTGACTTCCATCCATTTGAAGAGACTTAACAAAACCTTATCACTAACCTTAAGCATCACCAATGAATGAACTACCCTAACCTTATCTGAACCATGCATCAAATCTTAGTTCTAAACTTAACCAGTTCCTCAGAAATGAGGTTCTGCCTCATTAGGACCAGGTTTTGGTCTCCATGAGGAATACTGGCTTTGACAAGGTCAGTGTTTATGACCGAAAGTATCCTAAAGAGGTAACAAATACAAGAACACACACAAACAAACACACATTCCTACTGCACACACCCTCTTGCATGGTGAGTGAGTGAGCAGAGTGCTGAGAGGAAATGTCCCACCTCTCTTAGAAAGTGACATCAGAGGTGAGCAACTAAACATGTTGTTTTTCCAGATCATGTTAAATACAAATCACCCACTGCTCTCATTGTACAGCTGCATGTTTCAGTGTGTTGTACAGCTGTAATAAATATCCCTGCTGTGATGGATGGAAGACACCATCATCGTGGCTGTGGATTGACGAGTGACACTGTGACCGATATGAAAGACGTCATGATACTTTTTTTTATTTTCATTCCTGTGCCAATAGTATTTGTGGTTCAATTCTTACTAAATGTATAGTACCAGAGCACATAAAGCACATATTATAGTCGATTGTATAAGAAAAGTTATATTAGTTTTAAGATCAAATTTACAGATGTTAGAAGCTAAGAGGCTGCATTTACATGTACTAGTGCCTTTACTCTTGATGATGGGTGTATATGACAGGCAGCAGTCAATGGTGAGTTGAATTTGTAGTGATGGCAGAGAGTCCTCAGATTCTGGGTGTGTTCTGTATAATAATAAATAGCAGCAGCAGGGAGAGGCTTTGTCTGTGAGCTCTGTTTGTGTGGTGTGTTGTTTAAGCTCTCTCACTCACTCATTTTCTACCATGGGGGGGTGATGGTGCCTAACTCCAGCTGACATAGGGTGAGAGGCAGGGTACATTGTGTGAGTGTCCAATTAGTCTGCATGTTTTTGGACCGTGGGAGGAAGCCGGTGTACCCGGTTAGAACCCACGCACACACTGAGAGAACATGCAAACTCCATGCATTAGGGCCCTTGTTCCGACCGGGTCGCGAACCCGGTACCTCTTGCTGCAAATGCTTAAATGTGATTTTATTGTCCGTGGGTTAGGGTTGTTCTTTTTTGACAGTTAACTGATATCTTATTGTCAAGGGTATATTGATCCATTTCACAAAAAAGAATCTTATTTTGAAATTAAATTGGAATATCATTATTACAAATATTCCTTGGAATATCATGATATCATTTTAAGCTCATATAGCCCACTAATTAATTTGGTGGTTGACATGTAATAATAATTTAACAATTTTCATCAAACACCACACTTACTCTTTGTATTTAAAACTTTGGTGGAAATTGAGATTAATTTGACATGCTTTAATATATGTTGAAGTATTCATACTCACTCTCAACATCATATTTTATCATATTCACTCATACAGTAGACAGTAAAGAATAACTAACAGGCTTAGTTTCTGCCCTGTGTTTCCTCTCTGACCTCTGTGCTTGTAACCTCTCATTATTGTAGGTAATAATGTCGGGATATGAAACTGCCCTCTGGTTATTTTCCAGGCTTGTTGTCCTTGGACAGTGATCGGCTTCACATTCACTGCACAATCCTAACCCTTCCTATGGATCCACCGTGTACCTGGGCTCAGACCAATATTCACATTGAAAACACTAACTTTGACTTGTCATGTTGGAAAACAGGCAGCTTTCATGTGGAACTTTGCTCCTAACAGCAGCAGTTTCTCTGTCACAACCTCTCAGCAGCAGCATGGTTTCTTTTTAGACATGGCCATGACTGTGCGGCATGACAGGGTAAATAATATCTCACTTTGTTTGACGCAGGATTACCCTCTCAATTTTCTTTGACTTTTTTTTAGCTGTGATACTCCAGTGCAGTATTTTCATACATCTGAGATAATTATAGATGCAACTCAGCAGCAGCAGTTGATGCTGCAGTGCCTTGCTCAGCAGCACAGTCAGACAAACACTTCTATACAAGTCCTTCTGTACAAGGTATGTGTGTGTTTGTGCTCATTATCAAGCTAAATAATATTTCCCTTTTAGTTTCTGAATCTGATCTGAGAAATGATTAAATGTTAATGATTTACAAAGATTAAACATCTTATCATGTTAGAGTCCATATTGTTATTCAATTTTTAACCAGGAAGTTGAAATCAGACAGATTCTCTTTTGCTACTTAAAGAGGCAGCATAAAGGAATAAAAGGATATCGTGGGTCCATACATGGTCACAAAGTCCATGATTCAGGATCCATGCTGGTCTGGTGTCCTTCAGTAAGATAAAGAAAATTGTGGAAGGCTCCTGCATTTAGAAAATAACAGACTCCCAACCTTCATCAGGGTTAGCTAAGCACAACAACACATACTCTAACATAACACACAACTAACCCTAACACTTGTAAAGCAACAGGAGGAGGAGACAATGTTTTGGAGTCAGATTTAGTGTGTTATGTCACCTGTCGCCCTGACAACAGTGATATGAGCCAGCTAGAGTCAAGCCTATGGAAACTCCCTGACACACTCACGCACACACCCAGAGCTCATCTTCTTTCTCCCTCTGTCTCCATCACTCCCTTTTCACATTCACAGGTTTTCCCCAAGTCTTTTACTCCGTATTCTGAATTCTGCACCTGGAAAGGCTGTAGTTTCTGCTCCTGTGGACACACACGCTCTACTATACCCTACTGTACTCGCACTGTTTTCCATGACCTCAGAGAACATTGCATTGAATTGCAAGACTTACTCTAACTTTAACCATAATTACTAGTGTCCTAACTCTAACCTTAACCTAACCCCAACCTCAGCCTAACTTCCAAAAACGTCTTCATCTTAAAATGTAGTAATGTACATTATGGGACTTTTGTCCCCCATAAGAAGACAAGTCCCCATAATGTAATCATGTAATGAGATTTAGGTGCCCTCAATATAAGGAATACCAGGTATACTCTACTGCACTACACTTTACTGGATTCTACTCTACTGTACTACACTCTACCCTACTGTACTCTACATTTTGTTCTGCAATCTAATCTAATCTACTGCACTCTACTCTTTTGTACTCTAATCTACTGTATTACACTGTACTGTAGTCCACACATCTGTATTGTACTCTATGCTTGTCTATTGTACAATTTCAAATTCATAGTTTCCATCTACCAGTTTTCTGTGAAAGATTTCTGACAATTTTTTTTTTACTCAACAATAACAGTTTAGTTGGTTTAGTTTTTACAGTTTTTGTTCATTTGTGAACTTTTTTTCCAATTGACATTCTGATTAGCACATAATAATTTTACTTAATTGTAGAACTTGTATAGCAATAAGGAATTTAATTTATACATTCAATTAAATTTACAAGTGAGATTATGCCTCACCGCATTTAGTTGGTTAGCACTGTTTCTGAAGGTTCCTGCATGTGTGTGTGTTTTCAAAGTGAATATTCAAACATCCTTCCTCTGACACATGCAGATTAGTTTTTGAGGACATACACTTGGCGCTAGCTATGAATGTGCTGATTCTGTGATGAGGTGGTGACCAGTCCAGGGTCAAGCTCCCCCTCCTGACCCTCACATGATAAATGGTACAGATGATGGATGAAATTGTGTCAGTTTTCATGGAGATTATATCTTCAGAACCACTTTTGTTGATCAAATGGCACTCAAATAATTGGACTGGTTGTAACCTTCTCATTTGTGTTTGCAAATGTGGTGTGAGAATTTAAAGTAATACTTTTTTTTTCAGGGGGGAGACTTTACCTCCGTTTTAATTCTGTATGACCTCTGACCCTGAGTCTACTCCTTTAAACTGACCACTAACAGCCAGCAGGGGAGATCAGATGTGTGCTGCTGAGTGTAGCACGTCAGAGTCCTCACTCAGTTATGAACGTTGTGTGATTGTGTTGAACTTGTTCAGGAGACAGTGTTGCAGATACTACACCACAGCTGCAGTATTTGTGATAATAATTTCAGTTGGTTCATATAAACCAGTCTTTGAGTGTTTTCTCAGTTCACTTGTTGCTCCTTGATTTGTTTACATATAATTCTGGTGTGTGGAAGCAGATTAACACAAGGCTTAACCTTCACCTCTGCTTTTTTGGCAGGTTGAGGACATGTAGTCACTACAGCCTGTGAGCACACACTTATGCAACTAATCCACAGTCCAACATTTGTCAGCAGACGACACAATAGAAACTGTCGTTTCCGTGGATTTCCTTCCTTTGTTGAGTTGGGATTATGTTCAAGTGGCCTCACCACACACACAGAACAGAAGCTCACCCCAAAACCATCCCCACTGCAAAACCAGCCTAATGAAAAGCTTCTGCTTCTGTGGTCATGTGGTCATGTGGGGACTCACTGTAGAAATAAGAGCTGAAATACCTTCGTACTGTACCACTGTCTGTTTTCCAGTTTCTTAAATGGCTGCTGTTGGTGTCAGTGTTGAGATCAGCTGGTATTAGAGGTGACCTCCATTCGGTTTGGGTGGCATGGATCACCCGACTAACTCTGCAGCTGGCACTGGTGACGTACACCAAACACACACAGAAGCAGAGATGATGTGGGGATAAATATGGAAAGCGGGGCAGTGTTTCTACCCAGTGTGGTTTTGTGGTGGAAGCCTTCCTGTGACACACCCTGCTCTCTGCACTGATTTACTGCTGCTGATACACTGGCACTCTGCCACATAATAACTACACCTATACTTACATTACAGTTAGATGAACCATTTATTTATTTCCTTCTACATACACAAAGTGCCTATCATTTATAGTACATTTGTAGCTTATAAAACTATTTGAGAGGCCCCATCATTCTTTATGGGTTCTTTTTTTTTTTTTTTTTGGTGGCATGTTTAAATCTTCTGTAATGTCAATGACGCCAAAAATACTCACATTTAAGAGGCTGAAATCATAGGAAACAACCAAAAGCAAATAAAATGTTAGCAATATAGTTGATTAATTTCGGTGATTAATTTAGTTGTCACTTAAAAACCAATTTACAAATTAAATTAAATGTTTCATTTCCACTATTTTCTGACTGTTTAACAGAATAAGTGCCCTAGGACTTGCTAATTTGTTAACTGGATGACCTACTGACCATACATGTGATGCGACTGAGTGGTTAATCATTTGATTGGTTTATGCACAGCCTGTTAACGGGTTATCTGAATGACCAAGAAAATGCATTCCACTTTTTCAAACTTTGGTTAAACATTATCTACAAGTCAAAAGTTTGTGGACACTTGGGCATGATTCAACCACAGCACTACAGTAGTAATATGCTTTCTTCTGCATCTTATTTTTCTTCTTCTGAACACACTGAAGCTCTTGTTGTTGTATGCAGTATTTAGACTGCTCAAATAGCTTTTCTTGTTTCTTGTCATGATCCTCAATAAAATCTGAGAGAGAGAGTTTCTTTTTTGCATTTTTACATGTGGCTTGAACTGTGGACAGATATTATTTCACTCTGAAATGATATTTAGATTTTTTTCTTGATTAGTCAACTCTTGTTCTTGAAAATGTCAAACCAAACCAAAGACATAGGTTTACTGTCATCAAGTAGCAAAGAAACTACCGGTAATCACTGTTCACATTTAAGAACCTGAAATCGCAGAATGTTTCTATTAAAAAAGACTCAAATTTGATCAATTATCAATATAGCATTTATACAGTAAATTGATTATCTGACGAATCATTGCTCCCTGCACTGTGTATTACCAGAGGTGTAGTAAGTGATTGGATAAACCAGCAGGTGGTGCTGTGGGGTTGTAATTTCATTTGACTGTAACTGGTCATCAGGAAATTTTATTTGAAAATAATAGCTATAATAACTGAGACATGAGTTTGTATTTGTCTTTAATTAAAAGAACAGTAAAGAAATTAAATGTATCTTCATTTCAGAGGGGTGTGATTTTAATTCAAATCTGCTCAGATGTCCTATCAATATAATATAATATAATATAATATAATATAATATAATATAATATAATATAATATAATATAATGTGCATCATTTGCACATATTAGTGCATATTTCATTACTCAAATGGTTATAGTATAGGTCAAAAACAGTTTATTTATTTGGTTTGGTTCAATTACCTTTTCTAATACTGTTTATGTACTGTACTGTAGTTATATATTCAGTTAGGTACATATATATCAGTATATTTTTATAACTTTTAAAAGACTTGGAGTGGAGACGAAGCAGTTAAACAGAGGAAAATAAGCAGAAGAGAGAAGCCACTGCTGCTGTTACAGCAGATAATCTGGCATTATATTGTGTGATGACACAGCGTGACTCTCCTGGTTAGTCAGCTGAATTCATAGATGAGCTGATGACAGCTTGGATGTGCGTGTGTCTGTGTTCTCATTCAGATACAGAATGTGTCCCTTCATGCTGCATGATTCCACTTGAAACTCTGCCCCCTTGTGGTACAGAGTGATATTTGTTTTAAAACAGCTTCAGTGATCAGTTTAATGCACATTCATTCGTTCATCACATGAGGGTCGTAGTAAGAGGGACACAGGGTGAAAGGCAAGGCACACCCTGGGCAGTTCGCCAGTCCATCATAGGGCCAACACACAGAGACAATCAGTCATTCACTCACATAATCACACCTATGGGCAATTTAAATGTTCAGTAATCTGCATATCTTTGGACATGTGAGGGGAACCGGGGAACCTGAAGAAAAGCCACGGAGACGTGGTGTCCATTGCTTCAGGGATGGACTTCACTGTTCATACAGTACTGCCTCCTTGTTCATCACTGTATCTCTTTGTTTTATGTGCAGTCATGGCGGAGTTAGACCTGAGTCTAAGTGATGCTCTAACAGACGCACCCCAGACGGGACCGGAGAGTCTAGTGGAGCGGGACTTTGTGGCTCAATTGGAGGCGGAGACTTATGATGATCAGGTCGGGGAGACAGTGGGAAAGACAGACTACATCCCCCTGCTGGACAACGATGATACCAGAGCAGGTGAGACTGATATGACATCATTCTATTGATTATGATTATGTAGTCATGTTTGATTTTCAAATGTGAGAAGCACTGGTTTGTTGGTTCATGCTTCTGTAGAAACGTGGTGGTGAATGGTGGTGGCCTCCACAGAGCAAAACCCTTGCCTAGTAAATTACATATTTAAGGCTACAAAGATGAAATTTTTTTTACGAGAAAGCAATTACACCCTCATACAAACATACTTATGGGTAGTGTATATAATTTTTGGATTTTCCAGTATCCCACAACACTCCACAAAGTGGCAGTCTGCTTTTTTCCCTCATTATTCTGTGTTCATGAGCAGGGAGGGCAATGCTGACAGCAGCTAAGGAAAGGACTCTTGTCAATAGATGACACAGCTGACAGCAGCTTTACAACTGATGAAAAAAAATGAAAACCACAAAACTGTCTGTTTAAATTTCCAAAGGCTGGCTGCTGCCCTTTCACTGACTGATCGTAACAGGCACCAATGAACACTGGCTGCCATCTTGAATCTGTGGTGATGTCATTTAGAGGAGAGCAGCCTGTCAATGAGCACATCTGAAAATCCAAGCACTGAAGAGAAATGTGTGTTCTTTAAACAGTTGCTTTCTAAACCACTGTGAACCACTGTGAAGGTTAAGGTCAAGTTTGACATCTATGTTGATAAGCGCACTACCGTCCAAGGCCCTTCATGGGAACCAGAATTAGTCCTTCACAAACCTGCTGTGATAAACAAGTGTAAGTGATTTGCTCTGGATGCTGTTGTGTTCTCAGCTACATACCGTCATTTGCTGTTTGAAATAAATCGGACAGTTGATTTCTCACCAGGATTCACCTGCATTTAATGTTTTTGATGTAATATCAATTAATATTAATTAAAATATTAAAATGGATTCTAAACCAAACTCTAAACGGATGCGGAGGGCTTTATTCAGGAGTAATGTGATTGTGTCCATTTCTTCTTGATTAAACAGTTTATACAAGCATCAGGCAATGTAGTGTAGATCGATCAAAACCAACATAAAAACACTAACAGTTATCTAATGGAGAGGTATCAAGGTAATGACTCTCTCAAAATGCCAAGAGAAAAACACCTTCACCTTACAAATAAGGTAAATTCAATCAGCAAGAAACTGAGAACAAAACAGCTTAATTTTGTTCAATGTTTACTCCAAGCTGTGCAGCATTGAAACAAGTATCATTCATTTAATTCACCAGGTTTTTATAAAATGATGCATACAGTAAATCCTTGCTGCATGTTAATATACTAAATGAGCTCAAATTTGAGTAAAAAGCCCAGAGTTCTAAATTAATCAAGAGTTACAGCAAAGTTATGTTTTGTGTGCTTGTTTGAATATTATTATAGTATGGTTGACTAAAGCTCAGGCTGATGGTAACATTTTAGATGTACAAACATGACACATTAAGGAAGGAAAAAAAGTGGTAACAAAGGTTTTTTGAAGTCAAATAACACGTTATATATAGTTTGGCTAATAAGTGCTATTCATCTTACACACTATTCATCTTCTAATTTCTGGACATCTGACCAAACGACACAGTATGATAGTGAAGTGAAATGGTGCTTTTCTGCGATACAGTTCTAGCACCACTAGAACACGGCTCAACTCGTATTAGGCGTGTCGATTTCAGTTATAATAGTGCCTCCTCGATGTGGGTGGGGTTGTCATAGCATGGCTGTGTGAACCTGTCGTGAAGTTGTTTTATATCCAACACAAAAACTAGTGACGTGCAAAGCTGTTCTTTTCAGTGAACTGAATTATAAAAATCAGTTCATTAAAAAGATTAGTTCAGTACTTCCTGCATGACTGGAGCACAGACTCCATCTGACACAGTCACTGAACTAAAATGCAGCTGAATGGGTTTGAATGGGTATCAGACAATGCGCTCATGACCCTTCCACTGATGACACTCTCTGACCAATCGTTGGCCAGCAGTCTGTTGACATCACATTTAAGTATCACTTGGAACCTTGCCAGAGCAGGTACTGTGAAAGGTACTATCCCTAATGGAAAAGCAAAAACAAGCCAAGCTGAGCCAGGCCATACTAGAACTGTATAGTGGAAAAGCACCAGAAGAGCTGTGCAATTTAGTGGACGATTCTTCATCACTTCAGCATATATTTCAGAAAAACACTCATGTGCATATACTGAAAAATCACCAAGACTTCATTCACAGCTAAGCAGTCACTTAAACATTTTATAAAATTTAGTTATAGTTAAAGTAAAACCAGCCTTGTTTCCAGTCCAGTTCGACATGTACATGTACTGTATGTCTGATAGACAAGGATGGATCAAATAAACCAGTAGCCTCATATAACCAGATCAAAGAAGGTGACATTTAACTGGGGTTGACTCAGCTGTTGGGTCTGTGTTGGTCAGACAGTCAGACTGTGTATGATCACTTGTCAGCAGCAGCCGGCTTCAGGATCGGCTGTGGGTGGTGTTACCAGTAATCAGCTGTGGCACGCTGTGTGCAGCATTGACAAATGCTGGACAGCAGGACTGGACAGTCTGCAGTTTAATGTCCTCTGTCAGCAGGAGAGTGAGACAGATGACCAGGAGGACATTTGTTATTTTCTGTTGCTCTGTTGCTGCCTGATGCACTATTAATAACATGCTTTCTGTTAGTTTGTGTGGACACAAATAAATACTCAAAAATACAGAACCTCATTTCTCAGGAACTGATTGAGTTTAGGACTAACATTTGAATTTTGGTTAGATTAAGGTTAGGGTTAGACATTAACTGGTTAAGCTTATGGTTAGAGGTAACACTTTATTTAGTCTGTCTAAATGAATGGAAGTCATAGCCAAGTCCAAACAATAGTCATGTTTTGTGTACATACCTGGTATTCCTTATGTTGTGGGGACCTAAATCTGTTCACACAGCCATATTGTCTTCAAGTCCCCATATTTTAAAAGACTACATTTTAAGGTTATGTTAGGCTGAGGTTAGGGTCACGGTTAGGGCACTCGTAATTAATTATCCTGTTAAAATAAGTCTCCTCGAAATTAATGTAAGTCCATGCAATATCTGCTGTGTTGGTAAAATGAATAGGTGCATTTATTACATGACTGAGTGATGATGTCACACAGCTTATTCTCCTTCGGTTTCCCACACCAGCTCCAGCCGTTGTGTGCTGCCCTCTGCCTTCCATCAGCATGACTGTCGCCTGTCTGTTAACGAGCACTCAGCTCTCATTTGAAATAAACTGATAGATCAGAGTCATTGCTTTTCTATTTTAACACAGATGTAGTTTGTCATATTTTGTTCACTGGAGTTTGATTTTCTATCACATCAAGCTATTAGCACTCAAATGGACATTGGATAGTAATGTGTTTGCTTGTGTGTGTGTGTGTAGACACGGGTACTGCTGCGTTGGAGAATGGAGAGCAGGAAGCTCATGGGGCACAAAAGCCTGGTAAGACAATTCCCTTTGCCGTCAGTCAGTCTGTGAAGGCTTTCTTCGTATTCCCATCATGGCCTTTACTTCTTTTCTTATCATCTTTCCTCTTCTTAGTCTTCACCTAAGAAGTGAAGTTTGACTCTCTCTCTCTGTCTCCATGTGTGTAAACACCCTAATGATCTTGGTGTTTCAGAACAGGATGTGAGCTGCTCTTATTGCTCTCCCATTATTCTTTTAAGTTCATTTTCAGACCAGTGCTGCTGCTCTCATAATTCTTTAAGCTGTTCAAATTTTGTTGAACCACAAATAATACCAAAAAGAGAGATAATGAACATTAATAATTAATTAATTACTAATTCACTGATTTTAAAGCTGTCTCCACACTGACAGCCATGTTTGTCTTTTTTTTTTTTTCATTTGGGCCACAAGTAATGATCAGTGAAAATAATTCCTGAAGCTGCTTTTAAAATGGTCTCCTTCAGTTTCCACAGATAAACTAGGACTAGGCAGAGTAGGGGCTAGCACTGTGACCTCATGGCAAGAAGGTTGCTGGTTCAAATTACTGGTTCTGCCAAGGGCCTTTCACTAAGTTTTTCAGTTTCCTCCCACAGTCCAATAACATGCAGAGGTTAATTGGACACTCTAAATTGACTGTTGTGAATGTGAGAGTGAATAGTTGTTTATCTCTGTGTGTTGGCCCAGTGATGGACTGCTGACCTGTCCAGGTCGTGACCCTGCCTTTCACCGTATGTAAGCTGGGGTTGGCTCCACCTCCCTGCAACCCTAAAGTGGAGGATAAAGTGGGAGAAAATTAATGATTGAATGAAACTAGGATTAGATCTTGTGAAATAGAGAATGATGGACACATTTTCCTGTGGTTTGATCAAGTCATCAGAGATATGTTTTTTTTGCTCATTAAATAGCTAAACTAAATTAAATAGCTGAAAATATTTGTTGTATGGGGCACTGTTAGGGGACCGATGCATCATATCCCATGTGTTCTATCACATTTCTGTGAGTGGTACTTTTTAAAAGTAGTTTTCAGCCAGGTAAATACTGTGATCTCTTCAGTTCGCAGTAACAGGAAAGAGGGTCCATGTCATGATGAAACATTTTTAGTCAGTTACGGAATTTGAATTATCAGATCGTGACAAGTGAATCTTAATTGACATCAGAAGCACTTTTTGCCCTGACATCAGCAGTGCTACTTTTAATGCATGAGATATCAGGGACTGAAGCCCAGGTCTTGTGCATTCTTAGCTCTCCTTTTGTTTTTAAACAGCTAATAAACTGTGCTAGTCTTATCTTTTATCAGAGATAATTAGCTGCAGCTCTAGAGAGGAACGCTCATTGAGTCTAATGAATAAATCCACCATCTTCCCCTCTGGCTCCCTGCTCAACACAGACATAGAGTAAGAGGAGAACTGTCTGTGTGTGGGAATGTTTATGTGTGTGGTCTGTTTTGGAAGTCACATTATCATTCTTATTGTTTTTAGCCTGGTAGATTTTTCCTTCATATCTCATCATCATTATACTTCTTTCATCCTGTTGTGCACTTTGCATGTCATTAATACAGATAGAATATTACATGTTTTATTCTTTATTAGTACAAAACATGCTCTTCTTAAAAATATGCTATGTACAAAATATTGTCGGATAACCTTGAAAATCACTGATTTATATTTGAAACAAACATAAGTGGTCTGGTCAGTGTGTCTCTATGACAGTAATTCAGACGGAGCAGTTGTAGACCACAGTCTCATCAAATCTCACATATTATGGTATATGTGAAATGACACACGTACTGTGTGGACACAATGTCACAGCAGCTCCTGTGTCCCTTAGGAGCTAAAATCACAGATTTTCTCTATTGAATTTGGTGTGGGATTGGTTTACATTTGTAGATTTTCCAGCCGGTACATGTTGTCTAATGATGAGATAAAGCCACACACGTCTTCTTTTATCACTGACATACACTAAGCGAACACAAGCGAGCCTTTTGTTAAATGGCTACAATTTGTTTTCCCTCTGTCCCTGCTGGCAGCCTTTTCAGCTATCACTCAGAGCAAGTGTCCATGTCCCTGATAGGTTAAGAAAAATGGAAAATGAGGGTACGCAGACATTAACATGCTGTCATGAAAAAAGCAAGTTGCCCCTCTGTGCTTCTTAAAAGCACTGAAGGTTTTTGAGAGCCCCAGCTAGATGTGAGCCATAGAATTTTTTAAAATAGGTGTTAGTGATGAGCATGTATTTACAGTGCTTCTGTTAGTCAGCATTTATTTTTACATGCTTTATAAAAATAGCAGACAGCCTGTTCTGTAGATCTGTCATAGACACACAACAGTGACCTGATAGACAATCAACTTAAAAACATAAAGTCACTGTGAAACCATTAACACTTTATTCACAATGTAATGTGAATATACAAAGTAGAAGTTTGCCTTTATGTATGAGTCATTGCCAAAACTATAAACATATAGCAGATGTACTGTATGTCTACTGATTTAAATAAGGTTCTAGGTAAAATCCTTTATTAAAACATCATTGATTCAATACAGTTACTGGGCCTCACTAACAACAAAAATAGCTGCTTTCCCCTGTAGCTACTGTCTGCTTTTTTACCATGTGAAATGAGAATGAAAGCTGTTTATAAGATATTCACACATCTAGATCCATTAATGCTAATTCCGGTGTGAGGATACCAGTCAATATATGCCATTACAAAAGTGTATTGATCACCAACATCTGTTCATCTGTAAAAACAAAGATCATAATGTAAAGATGAGACTCAGGCTATAACACATTTATTCATCTTCTACCACTTTAAACTCACATAAGGGTTGCGGGGCTGCTGGTGCCAATCCCAGCTGACATAGGGTGAAAATTGGGGTCACCAGTCCATCTCAGGGCCAACACAGAGACAAACACCTACAGTGTGTACAGAACTCAGAGCAACTACTACACACATGGGTGGGGAGAACATGCACACTCCACACAGAAAGGTCCTTGTTCCAACCAGGTCGCAAACCTGGGTCCTTTTGTTGCAAAGGTGGCTATAACACAGTCAATCCATATTAGATTTGTGTGCTGTATTGTATCCTAATTTGTTGATTCCAGGATAAAACATAACAGGGATGTACTGAATGTGGTGCTATAATTCACAGATGATGTTTATGGTATGACACAGCGCTGTTAAATGATTCGAATGAACATAATTCTAATGAACACTCCCCGCCTGTTCAGCAGTGCGGTGTCTGACACCAGTGTGTCCGCACACAGTCCTGGCTCTTCATAAAGACATAGCTGCACACATTCAAAGTGAGATTTGTCCATGGATACACTAACCTCCATGAGTACATTCAGTGAATAAATAATTAAATAATGTGCATCTTATCCTAGTGGTGAGCACCATCATCATCATGTGTATGACTGACATGTTATACTCTTCACTCTCACAAAAACAATACATACAAGCGGTGTGTAATCAACAACACAGTGGTTGGTTACTTGAAACTAGTAGTGACAAGATTTATGCGTTCTGTATATTGGCAAAAACAGAAGTGTAGCTTTAAGAGTACAGTAGGCAGGATTTTCATTAATTGATCAATAATTCCATGTTCACATTCATGTTCACTTTCTGTGTAGTGTGTAGTTGGATGCTGGTGACCTGCATGTAACTCAGACACCTGTGTTGTTGCATGTATGCTGCGTAGCTGTGTGGCTGTTTGCACGTTGAATGGAGTCCTTTGTGTTTTTGTAGTGTGTTTGCTGTCTCTGTTAATTAAGGAAAGCTGTACATGTCGGCTGACCTCTGTCTCTTATGATGTTGATATTATTAGAATAGAGAAGGACAGTGTCATCTGTGGACCTACTTTAGTAGACAGAGCATCTGGCTCGGTGGAGGTGCGTTGGATGCATTCATCACTGTTAACCATAGTCCTCAGGGAGCAAATGCAGGACCCATTTGGTAAAAGTAGCAACTGGGTCAGAATTAAGACAACATCAGCTGAATCCTGACAGAGCAAATACACAAGTGTGTGTGTGTTTGTATGAGTGTGTATGTTCTGCAGTGCTGCATGTCACCTCTGCTGCATGATAAAGACAAAGTAGTATATTTAGTATTTTCCTGAATACAGGAGCTCATTTGACCAATGAGCTCCATTAAATCTGACAAACCACCTGCATAGTGACATAAATCTGACATTTCTCACATTGGCCAAGTATTTGACATTGATTGGATGAGTTTCAGTTAAATTGTTGACAGCTTTACTAATCTGCTTTCTTTCTCCCCCCCCCTTATCCCTTCCCCTCATCCCACTTTGGTTTTTTGGTCCTTTGCGTAAAATATGTATTAATCTCTTTTTTAAAAACTATTATTTATTTATTTTATGCCACTTTTATATTTTCTCCCGTCTTCTAAATAAATGTGATTTTGCACATACTTTTTACATTCCCTGTTTCATTTGCCTCCTCCTTCACTGCTTTACAATCCCTTTTATTTTGCCTTTTTTTGCTCTCATCCCCCCTTCTTCTTCCCCTCCTTTCTCAATCCCCATGCTTCAGAGGACTAGATCCCGCCTCCACCACCATGCCGACTGTCAGTCAGCTGTGCTTCTGCTTCAGTGCACCTCTCCTAACTCCCTGTACAACACACAAATACACACAGACACATACACAAGCACGCCCATCAACTAAAAGCTAACCTAAACCTTACATTAATTCTAACCCTGGAACAAAGTCTGATCAGCCAGGATGGGGGGGGGGACGCACACACACAAACAATGTCTAGTTGGTGATGCACAGAAGACCATAGAGAAAATCTGTTATTTTACATCACAGCACACGAGTTGTTGATCCAATGCTGCCTCCACCAGTAAGTTCTTTTGTGACTTCAGTGTATAAAATCCTTCATTCAAATTTATCTCAGTGATACAAACTGACCACATGAGGCAGCAGTAGACCAGCAG
Source organism: Brachirus orientalis (assembly GCA_016785285.1). Classification (NCBI taxonomy): domain Eukaryota; kingdom Metazoa; phylum Chordata; class Actinopteri; order Pleuronectiformes; family Soleidae; genus Brachirus; species Brachirus orientalis. The sequence continues at coordinate 3,917,847 of JAFBJR010000137.1, forward strand.
CTCCTGTGTCCCTGTGAGCTAAAATCATGGACTTTGGTGTGGGAGAGTGAGCGGTTTACAAACTTCGTCTTCGTCACAGTGAGATAAAGTGGCACAGACTGTCTCAAGATATTATTAAACTGGTAATAGTTTATATAGCGCTCTTTGTGTTCCAGCTGGCAGCCATGTTGTGAGTGAGACCAAGCATCTGTGTCTCCGGTTTGTCCTCTGTGACACTTAAAAATTAACCAAAATATCAAAACAAATGCAGATTATTTAACTGAAAAGTATGTACTATAAATAAAATAATAAAAACATTTATACACACTGAAGCAGGCACACACACACATCGATAAATTAATGTTACACACAAAAACAAACACACTATTACCCACTAAAATACAGTTGTTGTGTTCTTATTTCTCTCCTGTCTGTAGACCCTGTCACTACTTCTTGTTTCTTATTAACCAATGTTAGGCCCAGCCCTTTAGTGGACAATCATTAATGTGAAGAGTGTCTGAAATGTCCCACCACTCTTTGACTGATGAGCAGCACATTTGGAGTGTCTTTGGTTCACAGTCAATATTTTACAAAGGCTTACTTTATCTTCATAAATCATTTTATCCTTTATATGCAAACCCCAATAATTAATAATGTCATGTATTGTGTGTGTTATTGTGTCATTATACTATGTATGTAATAAATTTAGTCAAACCATCAAGTACTTTAGTTCACTGAAATAAATATTATTTCTTCATTTATTGTCTTTGATGTAACAACCCACAAGCTAGTGTAAAATCTACGAAAGAATCTTTGGGTCTCATTCACAGCATATGTAAATCAAAACATTTTTTTTAGTTTTACTTAAAAAATAACTCAACAAAGTTTGGTTTAAAGTCATCTAAATCTGTAATTTAAATTATGCAGAGGTACTTTCTGGCCAGGGAATATTCCCAAATGTTCTCAAGTGTTCTTATCTGGAAAAAACACAGTACCTCTCAGCTCAATAGTATCACTGCAGTAGTAATCTCACGCAGATATGAAGCAAATCCTTGCCATATTTTACTGTATATGAAACTTTCTGCATGGTGTGTGTTTATAGAGATAAAGTTGTGAATGAGGCCTAAACCACCAAGTCATCTCAGTTGAACTTGTGCCTCCTCATCTACAAATGAACAGAAAATGTTATTGAAAACTTCCAAAGACAAGTTAGCTTCAGCCACTTGAATTTCTTTATTTTTAGATGCATGGCATATGCAGCATGTTAAATAGTTGATGATTAGATTCTAACCATATTTTTTTTCCAGATTGTCATTTTCTACTGTAGCTGTGCCTCTCTGTGTCATCTGCCTGCACTTTGAAGCAAATAAAGCAATATTTAACACACACTTACCTGACTTTGACTTTCTCTGTCTTTTTTTTTTTCTTTGACCCACTCTAAGCTAAACCTCTTATCTAACGTCTAACTGCTGTGTCTTCCTACTCTTTCCGTCTCTTGGCTGCTCTCCTCTCTCATCTCTCCCTTGCAGCTTTTTTATGCACATAATTATTTCCTGTTGCAAATATTTTATACCTCAGCATCTTTTCGAGAAAACAAGACGCTTAGTGATGTTGCTGCAGCCTTTAAAATCGGTGGATTTTTATAAGCGCAAAGATTAGCATATGCTGCTGCAGGGAGAGGATTTTCTATTGGTTATTATTACTGGTTAGAAAACACATGACTGTATTACTCTTTCCTTCTTTGGAAAGAGAACAAAGAGAAACCAGCAATTTCTTTTACCTTTCGACTTGTGGCTTATTGAAATTAAGAGATTTATAACTTGAGTGCTTTATGGATTCTGCTTTAAAATTACAGTCCTACTGTCTGGTTGAGGAAGTGTGAGCACAGAGTAAAGAAAAGTGTTCTGACAGAAGCTCAGCTGTTTTTTTTTACAGTTTTACTTTGTTATTGTCTGTAAAAATGACCAATATGAGGAATATAAAATCTAAAGCCCTATCATCAATATGACAGTATTGTTGGTGGCTGCAGTGAAGCTTACTCTATACTTGTCACTTTCACCTCTTCCATCACAAATTTAGCAGCACAATTTCTATTCACACTCATTGTATGTGTGAGAAAAAATGTACAAGAAGAAAAAATGTAGAGTGATTAAAAAATCTCAAATCTCACTGAAAATATACAGTACATGACTACACAGTGATGTACAATAAGTATGTGACTCAAATTTCTTTCAGGTTCTCACAGAATAAGTGGGGACTTCCGATATGTTTGGACCAGTGACAATGACCTCAGCTTCAGTCTGTTTTATGTCAACATACCTGCATCGTTTAAAGTGGTTTATAGCATCTAACTGGAGAATTAGCATCAGCAAGTGTTCATTTTGATGTTAATTCGCATCTTCAGCTTTAAGTGTTTGGATAGAAACTCATATTAATTTGTAGTCTGATGCTTTGTATTTCAGGTTAATATCATATTATTTTCCACAACAAATTGTTATTACTCACCCCAGAAGGTGCAAGGTGGATTCACAGTCTATATGAGGTGACATGTCCTACTTTGTGAGAAAAAGCAAAGTTCTCTGTAAGCAGATCTGCTTTCCAGTGGAAGGATCGTCCTGTGCCTTTGTGAGAGTATGTAAAACACACACATAGGTGCAGACCTCCTACATTACCCATGAATAGCACGAAGAGTTGTTGAAGAACTTGACTGGTAGGTTCCCAGGAAAATTAACATTTAACAGAATTTTCAAAACTAGTAAAAAAAAGAGCAACAATTTTTATTCATAATTTTTCATCCACTGCCATTAAAAATGGGAGATGGATCACAGGAAGGAGCAGTCGGTGACACTTTTAAAATCATGACCTCCAGCACCAATTGCTTTCCAGTGCTGCTTTCATCCATTGTCATAGTAATTTTTGCTAGTAATGTTAATAATACTCAGTAATATTTGCTTCCTGCACTAAGTTGTGGAATCTGTCCTCATCAGTCCACCTGTACCTCCTCTTTTTTCTACATACACATATGTGCCATCTTCACTCTTTCTCCAGTGCTCTGTTTCCGTTGCATTATTATTAGCATTTATCTTTTATGAACATGCCAAATTTTCCTCTTCCCTCTTTAATGTGATGTTTTACACTTTTTCTGATTTACAGTTTCCCTTCAGATTATATTATGCACGAATCAAACATGTGCTCAAAAACCCATTTTTATAGTCTGTCACAGAGCAGTTTTTCTACATCATTGACTTAATGTGCAAAAGTGTTATGTCATATAATGTCTATTCACTCAGTGAGGAAAAATATAGCCATGCAACTGTCAATAAGTCTAAATTGCAGGAGCTGACTGTTCATTATTCTCTTAAATTCATTTCGCCATAACCCCTCTAACATTTAGCCATGAGTATGCTGTCAGAACTCATGCTGTCAGAGTCTTTTACTTGAAGAAGTGATGTGTCAGAAATGCTGGATAAATCTCCTTTAAATATTCATGATGCAGCGTTAATCCCTAAGCTGAGAGGAAAAACCTAAATCCTCCCTCACTGATGCCTCTTCAAGAGAAAGCGAGAGAGAGCATTTTATGTTTGTTTGTCACAGGTGAAGGTATTTGTGAATGTTTTTGACTGAGATCTTACTTTTTATTGTCTTGTTAGAAGATGGATTCAGAGGTGTGAATCCCAGTGTGTGTCAAAACATTACTTGGAGCAACAGCCAGTACTCTGTGTGTGTCTGTGTGTATACACATCTGTGTGTCTTGACCTTGTCAGGACCAGTAGTCCTCGTGGAGATCAAACTCTGGTTCTAATGAGGCAGAAATTCATTTTTGAGGAACTGGTTAAATTTAGGGCTAAGATTTGAATTGTGGTAAGGTTAAGGTTAGGGTTAGACATTAACTGGTTATGCTTATAGTTAGAGGTAAGGCTTTGTTTAGTCTGTCCATATGAATGTAAGCCATAGCAGGGTCCCAAGAAGAATAATAATACAAACCTCTGTGTGTGTGCTTTAATAGTGAAATGCGTTGAATGGGAAACATCATCACAGACAATTAGTGATTCTCCTCCTCCTGTGCACTTGTTTCTTTCATCTGAATCGACCCCACCCCGGAAGCCTGAGAGCTGGAAAGCAGATATGAGTGAACTAAATGTTGAGTGTAGTCAGAAAATCCTCTGCAGCAGCTTAACTCCTTAATCCTGCCAATAAAATCTGACAATATCACTGACACAAAGAAGGTCAAGAGAACGTTAGAACAGTGTCCTCTTTACAAACGTGTTTTCACGCGAGGGCAAGGAGTATTTAATGGTATAACAAGCTTTTATTCAAAGAAAAGAAGGAGTTTTGTATGTTTGATATGGCACCTGTAGGTCCTGTCAACGTCCTCCTCCTCCTTGCAGAAATGAACAAACCCCTTTTACACCTGGCATTCAAATGCATTTTCTGTGATCGGATTGCAATTGGAAATGTAAATGCAAGGAGTCTTCACTGCGTCTTCAATCCACCCACAACAACTATGTGAGTGGAAATATGTTGGTGGCTCTGAGCACAGCTAATGTGAAAGCAGAGGCAAAACTGCACAGACTCCTCTGGTTTTGTTGGGTTTTCTGCTTGTAAAAGACAATTTCTTTCCCTGCTTTGAAAAGCAAAGAGGTGTCATATAGGAAGCATATAATAGTGTAACCTCACATGTCGATAACACTGTTGTTGTTGATATGATGGTGCAAATGGTGATGACCATAATCGGATAGCAAACGAATCTTGATGTGAGCAGTGGAGACGCAGGTTAATACCAGGTGTAAATGCATGTGGTGAAGTGCTGTCCGATCACTATCGGATCTCAAAAAAAAAACACTCCTTCTTTACACTGTCAGGTCTAAAGAAGGTCAAATATACAGAGACGTTGTCACATCTAGTGCATCCTGTCAGTGCACATCACTCTCTCTTCAATACTGCATTATCCTCCTGACTCCTCCCCCCCTCCACACTCTGCTGTCCTTCTTCATCTTACAGCACACTAACACACCAAGATTTCATTTAGGTACACATTTGTTATTTGTGAGAGAATGTACAAACAAACAAAACAACCAGAAAAAGTCTCAAACTTGTTTTCTAGCTGGCAGCTGGGACAAATGAGCAATATTTATCCATTCAATAGTATAGAATATTTTTTTCTTTCAATGTTCTTTTGGGGGAGTCAGATTAACATGAAAGCAGTAGAGAAAATAATCCTCAGTCAGTAGAGGTACACACATATTCATAACCTTTAAACACACCTATCAACACCTATTAACACACATCCTGCCTATAAAGCACTGGTTGGTTAAATATTTTTTAGCCTTGTGCAATAAAAATATTCATGAAATGAGGAGATCTTGACAGATTACTGAACAAATAAGTGATGTGATGTGATAAGTTTAGAAAGCAGACTGATGACATGTGTTAAGGATTTCTCAGTGACAGCAGCCAGCCTGAACATGTCAGACATGTATTCATGACCACAGTTTCACCAGGAAACACACTTGTGGTTGACGAAAAGAGAATCCTAGACAGTTTTATTGATGCTGGTGGTATTTTCTCTGTGTGTTAAGGCTTAAGTGCCACAGCTGCTCAAGTAGTTGCTATAAAAGTTAAACCTTGGCAGGGTTGCTGGCTGGGGCTGGATTTAAAAACTAGGCCACACTAGGATCTTGTATAGTAAAGTGTAGTATAGTGCCAAAGTAAAAAAATTGAATCTTTTTGAATAGTGAGTAATCTAGCTCCAAATGCACATCATTAAATACATCAGGAAAAAGTTCTCTTGATTCTTTTAATCCATTTTTGATTCTGTTTGTTTTAGAATACATCCACATCTTTTCTTCTTTAAAGCATTGTGTTCCAGAGATGCCTGCTGTCCACATCACCTTGATATTAAAGAATCCAGAAAATGGAGATGTTTGAAAACATTAAAGCATTGAAGCATCTAGTATGACTCGACTATCAGCCGTGAACAATAAGCTCCTTTTAAAAAAAAGGTACTTTTAGGTTCAGAACTAAAGAAGCCTCTTGGATAAGAGGTGACATGGCTTCAACTTAACTCAGTTCCAGTTGCTTACAACTAATTACTGAAGATGACTATGACCTGGATGACTGAGAACCTTTACAGACATGCTTACAGTTTCACCTTTCACCTTCCTTCTGTTATTATATTAATGCTAATTTCAATAAAAATTCAATAACTCCAAAAATCCATAGTTTTGGTTAAAAACACATTCATAGCCTTTGTCCAGGTAAAAATGAACAGGCACATACAGTAACTACTGGCAGATTCAGTCAGGTTCCAAGATTCATGATTAATGCTGTGTCATGAATCCGGTGGACGCTCACCAGAAAATATCACTGTGTCCTCTTAGTGAACCATCACTATCTGCCTGTGGTCCAGCAGTGACCCTGACCCTGCTGGATCCTGGTGTTTATCCCAGCCCGAGGAGCTGAGGCTGAGGCAGAGGGGCCATAAGAGGCTGGGGTCAGCTGGAGGACAGCTGCTGGACTTCAGCCCATCCTGCTGGCTCACCCGACATTAGACAGTTTTAAAGAAAAGCAGAGAATTTTCCTCCACTTGTTCCTAAAGTTTACTATACTGTATAATCATTTTAATGTTAATGCTAAAGCTGCCTTATTCACGTTTCATTATACAAGTTATGACCTCATTTCTAACAAATATTGTGAAACTCGGCCGCTTAGTCTAACTAACATTCTTTCTCATAGAAGAGAAAGCAATGTGAGCTTCTTAAAACATTTACTTCCATTGATTATTTTGCAGGTTGCAGGTCCATTCTTTGACACCCTTCCCTTGGGTTACCATACTCCATACCATAGAACCAACAGATATCTTCACCAAGATGTCTATTTTTCATTTGCTGTTTACTGTTTACCATAGTATGACCAGTACAGTACAATAGCATAACTAGTAAGTCTTTCCTGAAATCTATCCGCATATGAAAGCAGAAAAAAAAAAAAAAAAAGCTGATTCATTTACTCATTTACTCTCACACAGGCAATCAAAGCCTTCTCAAATGTAATTAGTCAAAATAGAAACAGATTCAACATATGTACATACAGTTGTGTGTTTGAATGTATAATACTGTATATTCAAAATTAAATACTGTATATTAAATCATCTAGTAAAAGATTTATTTGTGTAACTTAGTGTCTTGTGTGCTGATGTTACCATGTACTGTATGTTGTTAAAAATCTAATAAGTACTTTAGTTGTAGGTGTAGTTGGAACAGTTTGATTGGCAGTATTCTTTCACTAACCTCTGCTCTCTAACTCCTCTCAGCTGATCTTCAATCTTTTGCTTTTGTCCTCAGAAGAACTTTTAACTTGTGACTGACAATATATGTGTGTGTTTGTTTGTCCAATGCATTTTATTCTGTTAGGTCAGCCATTTGTCCTCCAACCATGGAGTAGGCTTTGTGTGTTTTTTTGGTAATCATGGTGTCTGTGTGTCTGTTTGTAGTCGCGTGTATGTGTGTGTGTCCTCAGATGTTATGTTCATTCGTCAAACTCGAAAGTTGCTCTGGTCTGTCTTGCAGTGCATTGTCCTCATATTGAGGTCAGCAGCCTCCCAGCAGCAGGAGAGACTCTTATGTAATTTGTAAATTCAGTTCACAGTTAACACGGGGTCACATCTTTGTCTCATAGGCCCCCTTACACCTGGCATTAGAATGCAATTTCTTGTGATCAGATAGTGATCAGTTTTGTTGTCGCTTTCATGTTAATTGCTCAGAGACACAATGCGTCTCCCATCATCTCCCGAAGTGATTTGGCAGTTGGAACCACAATCTTGGATGTATTTACACCTGTACTTACAAGTGGTCAGGCTCTATCCGATTGCAATCTGATCACAGACAGCACATTTTAATGCCAGGTGTAACAGGGGCCGTTGTAGCCGTCACACTTTTGTGTTTAAAGGATAAATCCATGTTTCCTGCTTAGATCATTCAGTTAAGTCATGTAAGCAAGTTCAACCCACAAGAGAAATGTAAACATGTCAAATGTCACCAATAATTGTACATAGGCTAAAGTTACTTACAAAAACTTATTTTCTATCTTCTTTCCTGTGAAGAGAGTAAATCAAGCATGAATATGTTTTTTTCCTCAAGGACTAAACTGAACTGGTCCTCCAGTGCACACACCACTTTATTTTCAAGCGATTATAAAGTGAGCATAAAAACATATATACTATATGTATATGTATATGTACATATGTATGTACATACCCACTTGAGCAGTCTTGTCTCTCCGTCAAACTTGAGCGTTCTGTGCAGTATCCTGGCTGTTCCTAGGACTGCCATTTTCTGGACAGAGACCTCTGATGTTGTTCCTGGAATCTGTTGGAGCCAATGTCCCATTTCGGGGGTTACAGCTCCTAGTGTTCCTATCACCACTGGGACCACAGTTGCTTTTACTCCCCACATCTTCTCTAGCTCTTCTCTCAGCCCTTTGTAATTCTCAAGCTTCTCATGTTCCTTCTTCTTGATGTTGCTGTCACTTGGGATTGCCACATCTATCACTATTGCTCTCTTCTACTGCTTATCAACTACCACTATGTCCGGTTGGTTAGTAATCACCAGTTTGTCTGTCTGGATCTGGACACTCCCATAGGACCTTAGCCCTGTCATTTACACTCATCTTTATATATGACTGAGTATGAGTCTGGAAAGGGTGTAGTCACCATCCACTTTTCAAGAGGTGTGACCAACAGAAGTAGAGTAAAACTATAGTCTCTGTACACAATTGAATAGATCTTTGACCAATCAGACCAAGACAAGGAAGACATGTCAACAAACATGCTGTGTTGTAGTTTTGTAGGAGCGATGGCTATCTAGTGATGACTTCTAACGACTTTTGCCTGGGGGGAGCTCCGTGGAGCAAATCGCTTACAATAGAAGCAGCAGCTGAATGAATTCTGCTCTTCAGTAGCCACCATGTAGGATGTATACAAAAGCTGCTAGACTTTGCTTCTATGTCATCATCATGCTAAGCCCGCCTCTAGCATGCCAGGGGATTGTGATTGGTTCCCCTTTTTTAGGAAATTCTAAAGTTGGCCAAAATGGAGTCCTTGCCAAACCTGTCTGTAGAGTGAAATCAAATCACTTAGGCTAGTATAACTAGCTGAAACAACAACTCCCCTCTGGTCAGACCTTTAAATGATTACTCAGCTGAAGCCACGTTGTTCAGTAAAGGCTCAAAGTTTCTCATACACCAGTGTCCCATGTGTGCCCTTGTTCAGCTGCTTCAGTAGATTTCAGCACCTTGGACAGCAGCAGAGCAAAGCAGGAGAACCTGGTTTCCTTCCATTTGTACTGTACAGTGGCCTACAGAAAGAAGAAGGGCAGCCGCAGACAAACACTGTGTGAAGACCAGTGTTCATCAGGAAATCTGACCCAGCACAACAGCTGTTATCTCATCAAATTTGTGCTCACTCACCAGAGACAGACAGAAACAGAGACAGTGAGGGTGAGTTCTGCTGGACCAGTGTGTTTTTCAGTGACCTGACAGTGGAGTTACAGACAGTGCACACCCAGCCATTCTCTCTCTCTCTCTCTCTCTCTCTCTCTCTCTCTCTCTCTCTCTCTCTGTGTCTCAGATATGGAAACGTTTGTGTCTTTGGGTATTGTCCTGTCCATTCGCCTCACTGTCACCCTCTGTGGACGCTGTTGGGGGAGGGTTACCACTGCTGCCTCCCTCCTTCTCACTCCTCTGCTTCACTTCCTTCCTGTTTATTCACCCCCTGCTTGTTTTCCTCTCTTCATCCATTTGAGATTTTACTTCATAATTTGTCATTCCTAGCTTTCCCACTTTCTTTTCTTTTCTGTAACTCCACCTTTGCTCGCCTCTGCATACTGTACTTTATTCTGCCTATAACCAGCCAGTCGTTGGTCCAGCCACTGTTTGCCACTCAGGACTGTCAACACATGGGTTAAAAGGTGACTGTAGGAGTAGAGAGGGAGGGAGTGGTTTGTGAGGGGAGATGTCGGCTGGCGGGGGCCTGGGACCTGAACCAGACAGACAGAGAGACGTCACAACATGGCATTTGTGTGTGAGTGTGTGTGTCTGGGGGTTCACAGTATTAGTAGCTCAGAGCCAGTTGAGGCTGCAGCAGAGACAGACAGACTCAGAGTCTCTGAGCGGCTCATAACAAACACCACTGAGTGTTGAGCTGAATGGAAAGTGGATTTCTGCTACTAGGAGAAAATTTGGAAGGTGAGAGAGTGAGCGCATGTGTTTCTAAAAGGTTTCTGCGTGGGGGGAGCAGGGCGTGCGTGTGTATGTGTTCAGTAGAGTGTAATTTCAGCAGTCTGGTGTCATTAAAGCAGGGCTGCACAATAACAATTCGTCAGTAAAGAGGTGGAACTGATGTTCAGTTATTCGTCTTGTCTCTGCAGCTTGTAAGCTGACCTCAGGGGGGCAGACATCACTGTCCCATCCAGAGCCTCAAGGCGAGGTGCGACCACTCTCCCTTGACCCGAAAGAGGCCTTGGACACAGACTTCTTATCAGGTATGAAAGTCAAGAACAATCTTCTATAGCAGCACTTTTACATGCAATAAAATAAATCACTTACATCATGTCTGTGATAAAACAACAGTGTTCTGTTGCTTCTGGTGCCCTTAACCAATAATTTTAAGTGAAATATGAACATAAAATGAGAGACTGTGTTTGCTGTCAGAACAACAGCTGCTCTTTGTTATTCGATGACTGGGACTGGGACTATCTGAACTTGATAAAGTTATTAACAAGTCACTTTGAATCCGGGCTACAATTATCTATTTGTGTTTCCAAAACACAAATGACAACATCCTCAAATGTCTTATTATCAAATGTCTAAGTTAAACACTCAACTGTGATAGAGGAGCAAAGAAACCAGGGCAAACTCACACATTTAAGAATATGGAAACACTCAAGACTGGTTTATCTATACCAATATAGATAAATCTTTTATCAGAATAGTGAAACCAATAACTTAGTAATCAGTTAATTGATTCAGCTCTTCTTTAACTTAAACTGTCTTCATTTTATTATTCATTCAACTTTCAATCAGTCTTGGGTCAAACCCAAGCTGTGAATGCAGTTCAATGTTCAGAACAACATTGTACTTTTATTTGGTGATTTCAACACTTTTTGGCCCTTTGGATACCTCCTCCTCCCCCCGCTCTGTGATTATTAATGCACCACCTCCTCTTCATCAACCCTAAACCTTCACATCAATCAACTTATCTATCAACTTCCTCCAACTTTTTCTTTCCTCTCTTTCCCTACCTCCTGTCAGATTCCATGGCGGGTTACTTAGATCCTCTGGACTCTCACACCAGCTCTGCCCATATGATGGACACTGGCCTGGTGGCAGCCTTCTCAGGTAGGACTTTGATATCAAAATAATGGACTGAAAATAAATTTCATTTCAAACTGACTAACTTTTGTTCATGAATTTAGAATGTATCTGCAGGAAAACTGTGTGACTTCTTTTGCTCCAACAATGTCTTTATTTTCCTTGAAAAAAAACAAAATTCAATTTCTGGCCTGAAAGTTGTGTTAGATTGAACCTGCAGTAACTGTCATTTTCACTGAAGCTTTAACAAATCATTGACTTGAATTTAGTTGATAATACAAATATTGTCGTCAGTGTTACTTAGTAAAACAAATGGGTAATTTCATTCCTGTACTCACACCTCCTACACATTAAGTAGCTTTTCTTTTTACATAGAAAGTTCAGCAGATTTTCTTTTCAAATTAGATTCTGTCCTTCAGTGAAAATGTCACTTAAGTTCATGGCATGTTGTCCTTACATTGTCTGTTATCAGGGAAACATGTCCTACTCAGGTTTGAACTCAAAAAGCAGAATGCTTGTTGGTTAGGCCTTGGGTTTTACTTTAACTGAGCCTTGGCTACTTAAATTTGTAGGCCAAGGCTTCCAAAAGTGCAGTGTCAGCAGCCTGGTTTATCTGTGTGTCTGCCTTTATTTCTTAGGTTTCTCTCAACCTAGTGAGATGGGGTTCAGTGTGGATATGGGAGCAGCACCGATCCAGGCAGAGAGGCCTCCAAGTATCGCAGAGTCCCAGCAGTCTACACCTGCAGCAGGGTTAGAGGCCCCTAAAGAGCACGGCTCCATGCTGCCTGAACCACAGGTTCCTCGCAGCCCTGCAGATGTTGCAGCAGGTGAGACACTACAAACATGTGCATCTTCATCAACATGACTCTGCTTCATTTAGTTTACAAAAGGAAAATCAATGCATTATCTATTGATTAAAAGACATGTGTAATGGCAATCGTTGGAAATGACTCAAATACAAACAAAAAAAATGAATCTAGCAGTAGAGAAACTTAAGTCTAGACTGTTTTGGACTAATCACATGTGGCTGACCATAAACAAAGATAGTTGTTGAAGTGTGGTTGAATGAGGTACTGTCACATAGCCATTGCTGACTGAGAGCCAGGTGCTCGCTATCCACACCAAACTCCTCAGAGAAAATCTGTGATTTTACATAATAGTAAACATTATAGTTCAAATGTGTTTTTGTGACCTGTGGTGGTCAAAATTCTTTTTTCAGATTTACTTCAGTGACACAGATTTGAACTGATCCAAATTAACTGAACTGACCCAAGTCGACCAGCAGCTCCTGTGTCTTTGCAAATTAATAAAAAATAAAAGGACATATGTCTTTTAGGACTTATATGTTGGAGAGTGAATGAGTGAGTGAGTGGCAGGTGTCCATATTTCAAGCCTCTTCTTCTCAGATGTAGTCATCATTGACTGTATTTCATTACCTCATACAACCCCACAAAAAGTTTGAAGGATCACTTCAATGCAACAAGTCCTTCAACTGAAATGTAACTATGGATCATTTTTACAACCCCTAAATATGACTCATAGGTATGTTTTTTTGCGCACCAGTATTTTTCTTCTCAATGCACACGTGTCGCTGAGGTTACTGAGGCTTAGGGCCCCCAGAAGGAGTGAGGTTAAGGTTTGGGCTGAAAGACAGGGTTAGGCAGTAAAAATTAAAAATAAAAATTTGTGTGTGTTAAAGTCTAACGTAAACCACTAAGCAAACTAAGGATGACCACCTCAGTGAAGCTGCTTGATGATGATACACCCACTGTACCAGATTGCTGTCATTTATACTACCGCTACCTATTAATTATGTTAATGATGTCAGTACTGTTTCAGACAGAAATCAACAATCATCAATCATGAAGTGGCTGACATGATCACCTCTGTGTTCATATTTCATTTAAAATCACTCAGAAATAAAGAATGTTTACTGTATAACTATATGACTATGCTGCTGCTGCACTGACTGATTCATTGCAGAGGACTGCAGTAAATTGTAAACATCAGCTGTTTCAAAAATTCTATAGCTTCCTCTTCACACACACTGACTCCAGTGTGATTTAGTCATCCATCTCCAAGTCAATGCGCATCTGAGGCTGACATGTATAGGGTGTGCCATCAGGCCATGGCTTCTATGTACTGTAAAATTGTATTGCGTGTGTATGGAGAGACTGTCATCTCCACACCAGCTCCTCACCCAGCAGTAACCCTCCCCCCATCACCCACAGGGCTCCTCACCAGTTCACTGCATGTTTGAGTCTAGAGAGCATGAAGCTGTCATCATGCTGGTGCTTGTGTCACGTATTACATCCAGGCTGAATCAAGTACACAGCATCAGAGCAGCTGAGCCACCACGGTTCTCTGCCTCACAGCAGGTTGGAAAACCTTCTGTGGCTGTGTGTTAAAAACATTATATGTATTACACCTTCATCTGATGGCTGCACCTTGTCACCACATAAACACGAAGGGTGCGAAAATACTAAAAAATATGCAGACTCTAGACTCAAGAAGTAGCAGTACATGTATATGTGCTGTGCTTTCACACATGACATTCATTTCAGTGTGTCATACAGAGCAGCACGGCACAACATTCATTATATTTTCCCTCAGGGTTAAATAGAATTTAAATTAATTTCATTTGGATTACAACACATTATAACCTGAGCATCATGTACAGAGCAAATACATGTGCAATTACTGACCTGCCTTTTCCACCTTGAAACAGAAGCTTGTAAACAGCTCATTCTCCTACACCAATATACTGTTAAAGGCAGCAGGGAATCAACAGCTCCTAGTTCATGATGTAAAATCACTGATTTTCTCTTTGGACTTGTGTGTGGTGTGGGAGAGTGAGTGATTTATGTCTGCAAATAAAACATTCAGATTGTTTACCAGAGATATTGTAAATCGGGGGACATTTTCTCAAGATATCATAGACTTAAACAGATTAAGATTTTATTGGGTAAGCCTGGTTTTCCAGCAGCGTATTCAGTGAAAGTGTCAGGTTCTTACGCTGGTTAATGGCACAGGGAGCCAGCCAGATGATCTGCCCCTTCACTGGAGATTTGTCTTTAACTAGCATGTAAAGGTCATGCACAGTGTAAACATGCTCAGGTAATCTTACAGGATTTTGGTTTGTTTTAATCTTAAAATAATGACCTCAAATCCTGTATTTACTAGAGACTGAGTTTGAATCATGACACCTGCACAGTGTTTCAGTTGAACTGCAGCGAGCACAGCTTGAGTCACTCTGCAGCAGACAGAGATGATTCATTCACAAACTTTTTCAAAAGTTTGTACTGAGCACCCTCTCAGCAAAGTGAGATTCATCTCCCACTGTCATTCTGACACAGATTTTAAATGATTGTTGGCTCCGTGTATGTCTGTGTGTATGTGTCTGTGTGTGTGTGTACCTGGTATTCCTTATCTTGTGTGGACCTAAATCTGTTTACACAGTCACATTATGAAGACTTATCCTCCCTATGGGGACATAATCAAGTCCCCAAAGCACAATTTACTGCATTTTAAGGTGAAGACATGTTTCAAAGTTAGGCTGAGGTCAGGGTGAGGTTAAGGTTAGGATCAGGTTTAGGGTTAGGACACTAGTAATTATGGTTAAGTTTAGAGTAAGTCTCCAGGAAATTAATGGAGTCAATATAGTGTCCTCTGAAGTCATGGAAACCAGTTTATGTGTGTGTGTGTGTGTGCGTGGGTGTGTGTGCATAAACTCTTTGCTGTAAGTAAACCACTATTCAACACAATGACTCAACGATGCAGCATCCACCAGCACTCAGATGCAGAGTACAGATTTATGAAAAAAGATTTACTGAATAACCAAACTATAAATTCCATACTAACCTGAACATCCACAGTATGTCTCAATTTATAGGATATACAGTACATTATCTGAATCCCTTACAATTAAAGGAAGGATAGCTGTCACAATCAGCTAGAAGCACAAAAAGATGCCCAGAATATTTAACTGGTCACAAAGGAAAAAAGAGGAGAAGTCATCAGGTGGAGGGAAGGGTCTTGTGTTGTTTTAATGAAAAAAACAAAAACAAACAAAACAAAACCCTCAGTATTACATTTATCTTTGTCATGGTGTAGTAAATGTTTTTTTAAATTTAACATTTTCCTTCTATGTTTCAGATGTAAATTTGTCACTTGTGTTTGTGTCCAAGTTCTGCACTGTTCATATCCCCTGTCAAAAATTTACAACTAAGATTCGAGAATAAGTTTTAATTTTATTTTCAGTCAGGTTTGGGTCATAATTAACACATACATTTGTGGGCGGACGTGTCAGGTTTGGCTTCCATAACGGGCTGGGCAGGTGTGGGTCATGAAAATTCCCCCGAGCCATCCATCACTACCACTGTGGCTGCCGTAGAATAGAGTATTAAAGTATTATTCTAAGGCCACAGGAACCAATTCAGTTTTATTTTAAAGCAGTTATACATTGTTCAAAACATACTAATGGCTGCTAGTAAAATGAGTATCTGCCAATAAATCCTAAATGTTACACACTGGACCTATAACTACAACAACAGTATATATGTACAGCAGGATGGTGGATATTTGCTGCCTAATGAGATTATGCAACATCAAAGGTTATTCCCTTCCATTTGGCTTTTCCTTATATATTAAGTGGACAGAGTTCTGTCTTGGGTTTGTTAAAATGAAATATGACCCTCCTGAGAGCCTCAGTGTTCTATGGCCTGACAGCTGCCCCACTTTAACTCTACTTCTGTGTGTGTGTTTGGACCTATCTGGGCCAGTATAGTGAATCAAATGTTACCTTGTCTCAGTGAGCAGTTTTTCCTTTTTTCGTGGTTCCTTTCTTCTTCCTCTTTTCTTCCCTTTATTACTTTTTCCCTGTACCTCAGCTTCATTACAGAATGACCCATAACCAGGAAAGGCAGTTTTTAGCTTCAGAATTGTTTGAGATTGACAACCTTTTTATATGTGTTGTTTGTGTATGTGTATTCATGTAAGGGGCCTATCACTTGCAGCATCTCTTGCACACATAGATACAGTACATTTTTTTCAGTGGTGAAGTATGTCAGACACATGTATAAATGAGAGAGACATGGTTGTTTTGCTCCTGTTTTCCTGGGTCTTTTTGGATTCAGTGAACTCTTTCGGCTCTTTCAGTGCATCTTTTTTGCTTGGGGCAAAGAAGTAGTAGTAGTAGTGGGTGATACACAGCATCACCCAGAAATTATCATTGTCAGTATCTGATCAGATGAGCTTACAATGCCCATTGCTTTTGGAATAATTAGTTTCTCACAGATAACTTTGAGTAACCCCAATACTTTTTCAACTGAACTTAATGATCAGACAATTTCAGTCTTTTACTAAAAGACAAAACAGCAGATAAAAAAGAGGTTACAAGATTTTCTTTAAAAGATTCATAAAAATGACAATGAATGATCCCGTTTTTAGCTGATGATACTTGTTGGAGTTGATGATTTTTACTCATTCATTATGAATGATGCCCTGAGTGACTTTATCATTTTGTTATTAGTACTTTCATCTGAGACATTTATCATCCATTCAAAGCTCTTGAATCAGTTGTGAAGGACAGGATGCAGTTACACACCCACAGTACCTTGGTCTAAAACACCGTCTTCAATGTATTTTCCTTGTGTTGTTGGATAGTGTATATGAATAACCCTTAATGAAACTTTTAGATGCTGCTTATGTACTGTAGATCTTATTTGTGTCTGCACACACACACACACACACTCACATACCTGTCTCACAATATATTGTATTTTTTATGATTTGAAAGTTAGTTTGAGTGTATTATACCTTGAGGCTACAGTGAATCAGCCACCCAAGTCCAAATGTTTAAGTGCTGGATTCTCATTCCTCCATTCACTAAATTAGTAATGACAGCATTCTTACTTTTCTATAAGAACTTTTTTTAATGTAATGTTATCTTTTACAAGACAACATTACTGTTGTTTCATTGCTGTAATATATTTGTATCTTTGTTGTCTTTGTGGTACAGTTTGTCAAAGTTTTAGTCAGCTCAGGGAACCAGTCCACATGCACATTTCCATCTCCATCAACTCTAAACTTTCCCCTCTTCACCCAGAACAAGGTGCCTTAGGTGACTGCTGGCTAGACCAGGCCGGTTGCCTGCCAACAGACCTTCCATTTACCCCCAGCGTCTCCACTGTGATCAGTCGCCATGCAGGCCATCTTGGAGCCAGCCCTGATGACCCGCATGACAGTTGGCCTGGCCGAGAAAGTGCCGCCTATGCTGGAGGTGATGAAAGAGATGGAGATGGATCAGACCGCAAACAAAAAAAGAAGAAGAAAAGGCGACAGAAAGACGAGGGCTCATATGAACACCCTGAGAGCAGGGGTCACCCTGAGATGCAAGCACAGGGAGAAAACACTCCCCCAGCTGAGGAATTCTACCACAGAATCGGCCCAAGGCGGGATAGAGGGGACGGGGGCTGGGAAGAGCAGCTGGGGAAGAGTGGAGGCCGAGGGAAGAAGGGGAAGAGCAGGAAGAAGCTTCCAGAAGAGTGGGCAGTGATGGCAGAACCGTTTGTTCCTTCATCTGTATCAACTTCTCAGATTACAGAGGAGGTGATGATGGATTTAGGGAGTGCAGCTCATGCAAACCTGGAGGCCTCCTTCACAGACATGGACTCCAGCCACAGCCCCTGGAAACAGGAGGACTTCTCAGAAGATCTGATTCCTGCCCCACTATCTGAAGACCTATTCTCCTCTACGGCCGCTTCCATTAGCCCACTGGTTTTAAACAGTGAGCTGAAAGCCACAGCTCCTCCTTTTACAATGCCCTCTACTACCAACATTGTAACTCTTGATTCCTCTTCCATTGCTCCACAACCAGATGATCCATTTGATCTCCTAATGGATACTGAAAATGTGAGCTTGGGCATCGGCACCCAGATCTTTTCCACACCTTTTTCTTCCAAGAATCAATCAAAGGGTGGTGACACAGTTGACAACAAGATGCCTGACAGGACCTCTTCCCTCCAAGAGTCTTATGTGCAAAGCATGCCTGAGGAAGATACTTCACCCTTCAGCCCTGCCTCTCAGCCAACTCCTGACCCTTCACCGCAAGGTGAGGTGTTAGCCTCAGCTCCACCTCTGTCACCCTCAGATGCTTCATGGCTCCTGAATGACTCAAACATTGGCAGCAGCAGTGAGATTTTTGACTTCAGTGAAATGAGCACTTCAGCTCAGCCTTTGACCTTAGGCTTGTCTTTCAACACCCCAAGTCCCGCACCTCTCCGCTCCCCCAAAACCACAGCACAGGAATTCCAAGCAAAACAGCACAAAGATGACAAATCCTCTGAGAAACAATCCAAAAAGTCTCGTTCTTCATCTTCTTCTTCTTCAGCAAAAAGTCCCACCTCCCCAGGAGCTAAGAATTTCCCTACAGAAGAATCCCCTGTGATCAACCCCTCTTCCCCTCCACCAGTAAACCCTGTTGGAGTTCCAGGATCTGGTCTTAACCCTGCAGCTAAGCCATTCTTTCCCAGCTTTGCAGACCCCATGGAAGAACCAGCTGTGGTCCCTCCACTTGCTCCCATTGTTGAAGGTTTGTTACAGTCAACCCTGGACAAAATATAGTTTTATTTACAATTTAATCAACTAGTTAAAAGAAAAATACCAGTAGTCATGCATGAGCTGTCCATCTAGCTAGAGTAGTTGATAGTTAAAAGGTTGATTGCTTGGGTGCCTTTTGATCTTAAGGAGGTAACAAGAGTCTTTCACATTGACCCCTGCATGAACATATTTTTTGGAGTGCCTAATCCATAATGTGCATTGTTTGTGACTGGCTAACATTGATGCAAGTGCTGACACCTGGGGCTGTGCATTGGCTCAAATTAAACTGTGACTCCCCATGATTGACTGCTGGAATGTTCTCTTTATTAACAGTGTTGCTGTTGACAGGTGTGCTACTAACCAATCACACTTTTTCTATTTTACGAAACCACTTCCTCATGTCAAAACCAGCCTTTTCTTTCCCTGTACTGTGTAGGTGTTAATACTAATCACACTCCATTTCTCTTTGCATCCAGGTCTAAGGTGTCACTCTTGTGTCCTGTTTTTCTTACTAGCTGCCTGTTTTCCTACACTTTCCCCTTGAACAGAATTTTGAAGGAGAAGGCTTTGTTGATGTCATGTAAACTCCCCTCTTCCTGTTTGCATCACTGTTCACCTTATAACTATAACTTCTGAAAATTTTGTCTAATGTTATTTTTTTGTTTATTTCACTTTCCATGTTTTGTGATGATTGCTGCCTTGGCTGCTTCTCCACCATAGGTGAGTCCCATTTTAATTCTTATCTAATTGATTAGGCTTTATTGTGTTTTGTTCATGCATGATTGAGCCGAGTTACTGATGTATTTGTACTTTGATGAATTGAATGCACAGTTGAGTGCATCTCGAAAGCACCATGTAAAAGACAGCAGAACTGAGGTTTAGCCTGTGCACATGGGAGTTTCTGGCCTTTGCTTTGAGCGATTTGTCCCACTCGTGTCTCTCTGTCTCTGCTCCCTGTCTTGTCCTCTTGGAGAGTGTCTTCATGGTGACATCTGGGTAACATCTTTATTCTCTTTACCACAGTTTGAAGAGGATACTACAGTTTTAGATCTATCAGCCAGTGACTTCTGACTTTGTAGTTTGCTCTACTGAAACTTTTTCCTCAGATGATTCTGAGAGAGTTAGATCACACATACAAGTGGATTCAAAAACAAATTAAGGTCGAATTATACTTTCCACATCTGTGAGCCTGCAGAGGTCCACATGATGCTATCATACTTCCTGCATGACCCGGACTACATGGAATTTATGTGTTCATCTGCGTGCAAATCAATCATTTGTGACGTAGCTGACTGTACATTTGAACAGCACCTGCTCAGTATATTGTAGTAGAGGGGGAATTCCAAACGGATTCAGACCTCAATTTTAGTATGAGTAGGTCCTGGAAAGAATATAAATGCCCTAAGTTTCCAGCAGTTGTGTGGTGGAGTTTTCATCCAAAAATCTGACAGTTGAGGGGGAACATTATAAAGGTGTCTCCTTATTTCCTTTATCTATTTGAAGGAGACTTAAAGGGTAACCCAGAGCAAGCTGAAAGGATTCACATCTATCATCTATCTAATCAGCACTGACAGAGAACCTGCAGGGGAAATATGTAGTTTTACCTGATGAAAATCGAAATGAAAGGTGAAAATAAATAAAAGCATTTGATTGGTTTTATGTCAAGCACTCTTTTCTTAATGCAGATCTCTCCATCACCATCGATCTCTACCAGTGCGACTCATAAAATGGAGGTTTTAGCAGACTGAGGAATTATAAAGTTAAAAATTTAACACTTTGACTCCTGTGTGTAAATTGATGTAAATCATAGCTAAGACTAAAGAAGTTAATACTGAGTTATTGATTGACTCCCTGTCCAGATGGTTATTGGCTGAAAGACATGGGAAATCTAAGGATTGCAGTGGTTGACTCCTGTGTGTTTATGTGAGATTCAATGGACACATGAATGGTTGTAAAATAACTGTATTTTTTGTTTTTGTTTTGGACTGACAGTGCAGTTACAATTTGATTTGTGATATAACCTTTTATGTCAGTCTTTTAGTCCAGTGTTTGCTTATCAATTTTAAACAAAATGGAGCATCTCACACAAGTTACCATCAAAATATGAACTACTATCTCATAGGGGTGTCATGATTCTCCAAAACCTTGATTTGATTCAATTTTCAATTTTAAGGTCACGATTTGATTAAATTCAATTCTCAATCTTTTTTGTTTGTCTCTCTCTCTTAGCACAGATGGGTCTGCCATTTTTAGACTTGTCTAAAATTGGTTAACTCATTAAATTTTTTAAATCCCATTTTCTCAAATGTCTAAATGCTGTCATGAGTGCTATAATCATTTGCAGTGTACCACAATAAGCCCATATTGTCAGATTTAAAGAATATAATAACAATATGAAAGTCACAATAACCAATCAATTGTGAACTAAGTGTAAAATGAAGAGAAGTCATAGAGAGTCGCATAGCTCTGTGTTGCTCTGAAGGTCCAGCAATTGGTTGTTAAGGCCACTAAATCTGCACTGACCTCCATAACATTAACATACATGGAAGGCAACACCTTTGTAGTAAGATGTGACCTGCCTGGCATTTCATAGTGTGGTTCCAGTATGTTAATTAAATGTTTAAATCCAGGGTTTTCCACCACTGAATAAGGTCGCATATCTAACGTTGTTGACAAAACTCACGGCAAACGCAAATTATTTCCATACTGATGATTTCAGAGTTGATGTGTTGCCCAAATCAGAAGTTGCCATGTTTACTATTAGATGGACGTCACACTGGGGGCGTGGTTAAATCATTGATTCCGCCTTTGCTTTCGAATATTAAGATTGTGATGTCACTACAGATCGATATTCAATTTACAATCGAGATCGTGACACTCTTACTATCTCATGTATTGCATTATTTTTATCAGAATGGAACATAGAACAATAAAAAGGAGAACAATCTAATGGCAGCCTTTCTGATCTGAATATGATTAATTGTTCAGCCCTAGTGGATGTTACCTGTATTTGTCCATGCATGTTGATGCATCCATGTTGCTGTTTGTTGATATTCAAGTCAGTCTTGCTCTTGGTGCACATATGCAGTTATGTGTCTGTGTAAGTGTGTGTGAGCGTGTGTTTGACCTCTTCTCTCAGAGGGGTTGAAGTATTTTATGTACACTGCTGTGATTTATGGGTATGCAGAGATTCAGAGGATTCATTTCCACGTCCTTCCTGTCAACACTTCCTGACTCTGCCTCCCTTTGGAGTTTGTAATGAGGACCGAGCCAGCCTTCAGCTCACCACAGGAACAGCTCAGTGTTCAACCTGGCTATTAAGCAGCTTTGATCAATGCCCCCCCCACACACACACACACATCTTGGCACACAAAAGGCTTGCGTTAGAACTCTCTACCATTTGTGAGTCATACAGATGAAAATATATTGCTGCTAATGTATGTGGATTTAAATAAGGTGTTGGTTTTATGCTTGTTGGTTTAAAATATATTCTCTGTTATACAAAACTTGGTTATGTCACTTGTGAATTAGAAAGGTTTTGCTGATGGGTGTCCCTGCTGTCGGTGCATGTTCCTTTACATGCTGTTAGCAATACAACAGTTCCTGAATCTGATTCACATAAAGTGTAAGTTGTATACTTTTGATGTTTAAGTGCAGATATCTGTTCACTAGTCTAAAGAGAAGAAAAAGTTAACACGGAATGCTGAATGCAGCTGGCACTGTTTATTCTTTGAGTAATGAGCGCCTTTATCAGTGCCTAGGGGTGGGTCTTTGTCACCAAGAGTGGTATTTAAGCCTTGCATAATAGATGTAAAGGCATGTGGAGCACAATAAAAAAAAAATCACGAAGAAAAACTACAAAGGCTACAAAACTGTCCAGAGTGGAAGAGTGAGGTACAGCCACACAGAGAAACAGCTGCAATTTCATGAACATGGGTTATAAAAAAAATGCTTAGAAAATATTCTGAGATAAACTCAAGGATGTAAAAAATATTCATGTACCATAGAAGAGAGGACAGTAAAAGATAAAGGGGGTTTTATGGAGAACCTGTGTTGTAGATGTAGGGATACATTGCATGAAGGTAAAAAAATAAACTGAAGGCAGAAGATGAGTGGAGTGTGGATTGTGACAGAATTGAAAAATTATACCTGCATCTAGGAATGGTGGTAGATCCTCTGTATCCACATCTGCTGTGGGAGAGCTGGTGAGTTGTTAATTAAAGGAATGTGTTAAGCTCTAATTCATTGTTTTATAAATCAAGATGATGATTTTTTTTTTCTACAAAGGTTGTATTGGCCTGAACAGGCAGCCTGAAAGTGGATTATACTGTTCAGGCTATGGCTATTAATAGAAAACTCACTGAACAGAGTGTTTCCTACTGACTGTACACAGCAGGTATCTACACATCTTTTTATAGTATACATACATACACCACCCACGTGTGAATACAGAGATACAGACATAAATATTGTGATGCCAGAGACTCACTAAGACAGTGATGTTTCCTAAGTTTCCTTTTCAAGTTTCTAATTGCATAAAATGCAATTAGATATTTTAAAAAAGGGTCAGACCAACTATGAGTTCTATACTTATACTCAGATATAGTATTTGTGAGGCATGCTAAAGATTACAAATACTATATCTGATTGCAGAAAAAAAACAAAGTAAAATCTTATGCAATCCATAAGCCCTATATGATGTAAATTGTTAAGTAAACAGTCATGAACATGGGGTAAAGAGTGAAGACTGAAAACAGCATATGTCTGTCACACAGTGAAGTAAGTATAGAACTCATAGTTGGTCTGACCCTTTTTTAAAATATCTAATTGCATTTTATTTTTCTCACAGATATTGTTATTTGATATGCAATGTTGTTTTTTAACATCAAACTTAACGATGGCATATTACAATAGAACACAATCAAAACAGGATAAAAAAATAAAGATTATAATTGTTTCTAATTATGGTCTCTGGTCTCTTTCACCACCAAGACCACTGGTGTCCTCACAGACAGACATTTTCTCACAGTTAACACACAGAATACACAACTTAGTCACCAAGCTCTTTCAGGACAACAAATCCTCAAATGTAGGCAGTCGTGAATATACTATATCACTAGGTTTTGCTGTTGTTTAGGCTCCCATTTATTGGAACACAGATGGTTAGATGGTAGCCCACAGGGTGCATCTGCAGAGTATGTCCCCATCCCTGAATTATTATGGGCTAATGACACCTCAAGAAGAAGTGTTGGGACTTTGCCACAGTTACAGTCAGAAGCTAACTATTGAAGAAGAGTGTGATTGAAGAGTGTGGAGAAGAGTTATTTTTCAGACAGAGAGCCAGGCCTTAGCAACAGATCCATAACCCACACTGAGATGAATGTGTATTAGGTTAATTTAAGAAGTCATTCATTTGGATATTGACATTTTAAAAAGGAAGTTGTAGCAGCTCATTCATTTGAATCTTTGGCCAGTTGAGTGAAGTTTGTCTCCTGCATTGCAAACAGCTCTGATCTAAATACAGTGTATGTCAAAACAGAAAAGCTGACTATATTGACCCAGTTTACTGATTGAATATCTGCTGTCCAGACCATTTTTAGGCACGATTTGAGATTTTTCTTCCAGCTCATTAAAGCCATGTGACATAGGCTGACACAAAACTAATCTGTGTTTTCCCCTGTTCCCTGGAAAAAGCCCCAAACTCTGCAGTAGGCACGAATGCAAAAAAAAAACAAAACAAAAAAAAAACAAAGATACTTGAGTTGAATTTGTTGAGTTTCATTCACAGGTCTTTTTAATACTCACATTACTGTATATTTGATGTATACTGTCTAGAGGAGAAGTGTCATTCTCACTTACAACACTGGATTTGCATTTTGACAAAAGGGTTGTTATGGAATTAATAATCAATAAAGCCATGGTAATCAATCAGTTAAACCATGGTAGACGTGTTACTGGCCATCAGCTCAGGATTATGTGGCTCTTGTACAGCACTCCTCTGATCAGCTTCCTCTTCACTTCTGAGCCTGGCATTCATGTTAGATTTGTTGTGACAGTACTGAATTGACATTAACAAAAGCTAAGATGCACTTCTGCTTCCACATCAGCCACAGCCAGAGCCAAAGACACTATCTATCCCATCTATGCCCCATTATTTGGCACAAGCATACATTTATTCTTTAAAATTTGATAGGGTGAAGATTACTGTGACCTTGTCAACACGTTTCATGGCCTTATGCAAATATTAAATCTCACAAATACCTTGAGGAAATTATCTTATATTAGTCAAGGTCACTTTGACCATTAAATTGGAAATCCAAATATTATGACAAAATAAACTTGATACACTTTGTAAAATTTCTTCAGAGCTCATAATAAAACAAAATGTTAGACTCTGTCCATGGTGCTGAAGGTATCTGAATTCACCACCACAGTTCTGACATAAAATAAGATGTCATTACCACTCTACTTGTTTGCTTGTTTGCAGTAATATTATTATTATTATTATTATTGTTGTTGTTGTTGTTTTCAGACCCCCTCCACTTTATCTGAAGTTTGATCAATGTTTTTTTTATAATAATAAATAAAACTTTAGCATTGATCCATATAACTATACCTATGTTATTATCCACACAGTGATTTTGTTTTTGCTTCCTCTAAATAAGAAGTCGACCTGATTTCCTCTTAAGTAGAGCAGAGTTGTGCTTCACTCAGGCAGCAGATGAGTTAACAAACAGGTCAGTACAGTACAGTGGGTGCCCACTGTGTCCTGCAAGGTAACACAAAATACAGGGAATGAAAAAAAAAAAGTATTCTCTCAAATGGGTGTTCAATATTCTTAAATGACACCATCAGTGCTTTTGTTGGGTTTAGTTATGTGAACTTTAGTCTCAGGAAATATCTGCACAGTCACATTCTGCCTGTTAAAGTGAAGTTAATTTCAGGTAAGGCATACTCTGTATTTAGCCTGTGGGTGTTGTGTTTTGCAGATTCAGCTTGTTAAATAGCAGATAAAGTACAACAGAATAGGTCTAGTTTTTCCCCAGGCAGGTACTGTATACTTCAGACAAACTCATGGAGAAACAGAACAACACAAATACTGTATGAGACAAAGGAGTATCTATCTATCTATCTATCTATCTATCTATCTATCTATCTATCTATCTATCTATCTATCTATCTATCTATCTATCTATCTATCTATCTATCTATCTAAGCATACCACATATGTGTATATATATATATATATATATATATATATATAGTATGAAGTGGAGCGTTCATAAAGGTCAAATCGAAGTTGCAATGAGTGGAATTAAAAATGCAGGATTTTGGGGTTGCTATAGAGACTAAGGATGAGTTATTGTTGCCATAGGAACAGCAACAGATGCTGGGGTTAATGAGACGTTATGGTGACGGGCACTGGCTAATGGTACAGCTTCTGTTTGATATGCATGCACACAAAACTATGACATGAAGCTAAATAAAAATGTTAGCGTTACACTACCACATTTAATAACATTTCATGTGACCAGTGGCTGTTATGGAAATCCCCATCATTATCAGTGAAACAATGACTAAGATCATTTTACAGCATGTGTGAGCAGACAGTTAGGCTTCTTGACTGAGCCTGACGTCTGGTGCTGACATCGTCTTTCAGACGTCAGCAGAGCAGTGGCTGTCCCACAGAATTAATGTCAAGTAATTTTGACATGTCTATTATTGTTGGATGAAATCTGTCTGATAAAAACTCTCTTTTGAGCTTAAATATAAAAATGAGATTTGATTGGCTAGTCCTTGTGCTGCTGCTTTAAAAGTGTGACAAATCCAAGCAACTTTTCCGCAAACGCATGACGCTGTGGTTGAGCTGTGTTTCATTGTCTCTGTATTGAAGCATCCACCATGTGTGTGAATGTAACAGAGCAGCAACTAATCTCAGATGTTGTTTCTGGAATCTGTTTCTCCCAGTGTGTGGGTTACAGCCCCTCCTGCTCCTATCACCACTGGGACACCAAGGTGCATGTCAGGTGTTAAAGGAACCAGGGAAACCTGATGAGTTGATGTGCTTTGCATATCCTTGTATTATATCTTCTGGTCTTCAGATTGCTCTTTATTTTAGTACCACAGGTTCTCAGTTAATATAATGTTTTTCATCTGGTTTAACAGACATGGCATCAGATTGTAGCAGTAATAGTTATGCCTTCCCTGTTTCTCTATGGTGGTCTTATATTATGTTCATCTAAATCAAGAATACATGAATTCTTGTTCCATTAAACCCATCATCACAAACACAATTTACCTCGAAGGGCTTTTACAGTCTGTACAGCAAATGACACCCTCTGTCCTTTGACCCTGAGAGAAACCTCAGAAAGAGCTACAGAGGAGGGATTTCTTTCCCAGGATGGACAGAAGTGCAGTTGATGTACAGAAACAGAAACAGAAGAAGGTGATGAGGCAGATGCTGTAACCACAGACAGAGATGTCAGTCAGTCAAGCAGATGTGGTCACATTAGCTAAAGGCACCAGATTCATTCATTATAAATGATGAACTTGGATCATTATAGAAACTGAAGCTGCTTCACAGGGAAGAGCTTATGCTTATTATGTCATTAATGTACAGTACAGTATAAAGATGAACGAGACACATGAGTTTAGACAAATTTTATTTCATTGTCAAGCAATACCACATTGTATGGCAATAGAATGTGGAAGGATAAATTGATGAGGAACAAACAGTATGGTGTGTCTGGCTGTCAAATATAAAGACAGGATGTGACATCATCAATGGCATCATCCTCAGTATTCATTTTCTGATGTATGTGATTAATTATTTAACCTGTGTTAACAGGTAGAGTAGATAAGCATAGTGGAATACCATCCTTAAGATTTTAAGTATGATGGTAACTGGGGCTGCAACAATTGTTCGATCAACAGACTATTAATTGATTACGAATTCAACATCCACTTTTTTAGTAATTAAAATACATCCTCTGATTTTTCAGCTTCTTAAATGTGAATATTTATGATTTCTTTGCTCCACATAGCAAAGCAATCATTAATGAATGTTGAATTTTGGTCTGTCAATAAAATGAGACATTTGAGAACATCATTTCCAGGTTTGAGAAACACTGATTAACATTTTCTGACATTTTATGAATCAAACAAATACTTGATTCATGGAGAAAAAAAATTGACAGATTATAATCACACAAAATAATCATTAGTTCCAGCCCTTATAACCCTCTCTCCCATACACACAGGTTTGCACAGCTATCCTTTGAAGGGCACTGCATCAACTTTGAACAGATTAACCAGTGTGTTGTCCCTAACCTTAACCAATAAATCTTAATCCTAAACTTAACCAGTTCCTCAGAAATGAGGTTTTGCCTCATTAGGACCAGGCTTTGGTCTCCATGAGGACTTCTGGTCCTGACAAGGTTGGCACTTATGACAGAAAAGGTCCTAAAGAGGTAACAAATACAAGAACACAAAAACTGTTGGTTTTCACTTTCGTCATGTGACCTCACTCCATCTTCAGATCATACCCCACATCACCTCCAGACATTTCCCCAAACCATTTCTACCAACCCCACCAACCCCCCCCCCAATGTGGCTAGAGCCAGCACGCTGATGAAGATCCAGTTGCCATAGCAACAGGAGGCAGTTACTTTGGCTGCTAATGGGAAGAGAGACTATAAGGAAACAATGTCTGTTTAGTGGGGAAGAAGACAGGGCATGTCAATGAGCTGCTGTTGAGTTATATATAGACATCGCTCAAGACTCTCTGTCTCGTTCCATCAACCCACACACACCATCACTACTCCTCACCTGTGATAATCACTTCTTATTCCTGCCTACTCCTGAAGGTTTTCCTATTTTTAGACAACTTGCTGTCTGCTATTTTTACTGATACACCTCAGATGTGGCATTACATCACAGACATGATGATGTAATTCAGTCTCTTAACTTAGGACATGTTATTGTTTTTAGTATGTTTTAGGTTTACAAATTCCATACATTTCCCCTAGCTTTGTAAATCTTTAACAATAAAAGAATAATAGCAACATTGTTGATTTTGTGACAGTTATTCAGCTGTAACTTCCATTAATAGATGGTCCAAACCATTTTACATAAATACTGTATATACCTGTAACTATAAAAGTCCATAGTTTTTTTGTTTTTTTTTTTGTTCACCAGTACGTTAGGGAAACACAACACAATGTTAGCTGAATAGGTGCAACATTGTTGAATACCAGTCATTGGGTTGGTGTATGGGTTACTAATCTCATGTGCTCTTCAGATGATACTTTCAATACTCAAACTCTGCTTAAGCCACTCAGTGAGGGACATAGTATCAAACAAGATTAAGCTATTTAAGTGTGAAAAATACTACTAATTGAAACTTGTAAAGCTAAAATGTTCACATTCACAAGCCCACAGAGGTCTGCTGTGTGGCACAACATTGATCCATCTACCACAGGCAGATGTATACACAGGCAGATGTATACAATCCCCCAAACATTTAGTCCAAAAACCATGGACACATGCTTTAGACTAAGTGTGGAGGTGTACTGGTATTAACACATGTACAACCCATTGCCTCAATAATACTAGGACAGACCAATAAGGATAAACAAGAAATCACTGCTACTGGAATGGTATGTGAGATTGAGTAAGCATGAGTGGAGCACTAGACTGACGTGGAGCTTCATTCTAGTAGACATGGAATCATGGTTGTGTAAATGTAAGCAGAAAATTGTGGTGACTCTGTGCAGCCACAGATTGCTGAAAGTATGGTCTGGTCCTAAAATCTATGACTAATTCTGTCATCACGTCACCATTCATAATCAGTTTGACTCATTTAATTACAGACATACGACTGGCTTTACAGTAGACTCTCACTCTCTGTCTTGTATAATGACAGAAACATGTCCTTCAACCCATGAGCAACAAGTATACAACAGGTGGACAAGTATGCAAGCCCCAGTATATATTTTTTTGAAAGGAGATAATCACAGCCAACTATGTCAAAATATCTAAAGAACACACTTTTAAATATAAGCACCAGGTTTCAACACAAGTTAGCAGTTACCATCAAGGCCTTAAAACCATGATGTGCTGTTAGTGATCTTTCTGAACTGTGTCCACATTCAGCTCTGTTGCTAGGCGACTAAGGTAAGACTGACCAGACTGATTTTGGTTCAGCCATCAAAGGGTACTCACCCTCATATAGCCACATCGACCTCCGTCTCTAAAGGAAGCAGCAACAGAAATGAGGAATAACTGATAACTGGAACATTGTGAATATTAACAGATGAAAGTTACTGAGTTACAGTTCAAGTCTCCTTCTGTAAACACACTGTGGAGTTCACACTGGATTTATATTTTTCACTGAATCAGTGAGATCATCTTAAGGTGACATTTGTCCATTTAATGGCCACAGCTTTGAAGTTTGTCTTGACCGCACAGGTTATTACACACAGTCCCCCTAGTCTGACATCCACTGGGATTATATAACTCTCTAG
The DNA here is from genome assembly GCA_016785285.1 of Brachirus orientalis. Taxonomy (NCBI): domain Eukaryota; kingdom Metazoa; phylum Chordata; class Actinopteri; order Pleuronectiformes; family Soleidae; genus Brachirus; species Brachirus orientalis. The sequence goes on from JAFBJR010000137.1 coordinate 3,948,314, forward strand.
TGTGTCTATGTGTTTGTATTATGTTTGTGTGTTGGCCAGCCAAAGACTCAGACAGGGTGAGGTCATCTATTTGGTGAGCTGTGTGTCTGTGTGTTGTCCTCATGGGACTCCGGTGTCATTTCTTCGGTACATGAGACAATCAGACAGGAAGAAAGGAGTGGGAATAAAACATGACAGATATAACACAGAAAGGGAGTGACAGAACACCAGCTTCCAGCACATCTACCCAGATGACCTGTCTATCTGTCTGTCTGTCTGTCTGTCTGTCCTTGCAGGTGTGAAGTCAAAAGAGTGACAGTGGCTGAGATGTGGGTTTGGGGGGGGGGATTATAGTGGAACTGACTATCTGCTGTTTCATGATGTCCAAATGTAGTTAACACCAGGAGCTGGTTGAGACAGATTGAGTGATGGACTGAAGCAAGGGAGAAGGCAAGATCACATCTTTGAATCTATCAAACACATTAGGTGTCAGACATGCAATTCACAGGCATTTAAGGAAAATGATTATAACCATAATCTTAAATTAAAGCTTCTATTATTCTATTACAGCCAGAGTGTTGGAGCCAGCAATAAAATCTGAAAATCCACACCTACACCTTGGTCAGGACTGATCAACATACCAGACTAGGATCAATAATTCCCATATATGTATATATTGTTGTTTTCCTGTGAACATGGGATACAAAAATTCAGTGCAGATTAATAATCCGCCCTCTTCACTTTATTTCTGAACTTGCATATCTTTCAACACATGCATGTTGTTATTACAGCTGGGCTCCACAACAAAGTGCGTTATCATCCATCAACATTAATAACAATTCACAAATTAACATTGAGTGCAAATACTGAAATGTTAGGCCTGTATGCTGACTGGCTACTTTTGCTTTGTATATTTCCTGCTGTACTAAAATAAGACATAATTTAAACACCATGGTTTTTATCTGACTGTTTTATTCCTATTTCAACAAAAGTCAGTCATACATTTTTACAGCAATTTAAAACTTAATTACGAAAAAGAAAATTAAAAACATTATTTATATATAATGACCTTTGATAGTCCACCTGCACTACCATCACAGCAAACTAGGGGAGTGTGGCCCACATTTGGGAATCACTGTTCTATTATATTTTTATCATTGACTTTTTCCTCCTTAAAAGTAACAATAAATTGTTCTGATTACATTTTGTTTTAGGCCATTAACATGGAACTATTTAGTAAAGCCTGATCAAACCTACTGTAGTTTATCATGTCTGTGTTTGTCGGAGCAAAAACCAAGATGTAGTGAATAAATAAACTGGAGCATTGCTCCATTCATGTGTGATGTTTTGTCCTGCTCCACGCTGGCAGGATGTGGCATGTGCACTCCAAGTTGTCCTCACTTCCTGTCTCCTTGCTGCTCTGTCACCCTGTCCCTGCTTCACTTGTTGCCAGCCCCTCTCTTCTGTCAATATCCGATAATTTTTCTTCCTTCTTACATTTTTGTTTCTTCATCCCTCCATTTGTCCCCCTGTCTTTCCGCATCTGTCTGCAGACTCCTCACCCTCTGTCTCTTGGTCTCACTGTTTCTTGCTCTGTCCCCATTTGCTTGTCTATCATTTTCTTCTGTCGGTTTTTACTCTGTAGTCTTTGTAAAAAGACAGCTGAAGGAAGGCCTGTAGCTGCCAGCTGTTTTAACTGGCACTGAATATAGAGTGCACACACACACACATTGGCATAGCTATTATTATCAGCATTGACTTCATTTGGACATTTGGATTAAACACTTATCAATAACCTTTAATTACTAACTTACACTATGTGCCCTATGATGTTTCCCGGCCTTTACTGTCATCTGTGTAACCTCTGCTGGAAGGTCACAGCTTCATAGACAGTTGTTTACAAGTCAGAATCAGGCAAATCTCTCATTATTTTGCAGTAATATCCAGAGCCTGTGGTCACATATCAGTGTTGTCTGCTAGTAACAATAATTTTACATCAGCAAGCAATGATCGGTTAAGTGGTTAAGAGTTCAAAAGAGATGTATGTAAATAACAAATAAGTGTCTTGCAAAAATAGTTTACAAACTGATATTTATACAGTCGTGAATATTATTCATTTTGTCTCTAATATTTGTCTGAAAACATATTCTGTTGTATTAACAACAATTATCTACCTTCACTTCTCTCCAGCAGTCATTTAAATAAATCACAAATAGAGACAAAATTATAAATGCTGCAGAGTACAGCTGCAGATGAGCCCGTAACTGCAGTATATTCATGTATAGACATGTCTGTGTATTCTGAAACGTTCTTGCCTGGTTAGTGGCAGAAAGTTACTGCATGTTAATATGTGAGAAGTTTAAGAGGGAGCGTTTCCTCATGTCTGACATCTTGTCTCTGTAGCAGAGGCTTTTACTCCTCATCCATCTTACTCTATCTATCAACTTACTTTGCAGTCTACTCTTTCTTCTTTCTCGTCTCTCCTAGTGAGCACTTGGGAAATGCTGGGAGATGCACAGACATGTGCACACAGTGCCACTCAGTTTCTTATTGGTTTTATTTTATTTAAACATTTAACGCTCCTGCTTCCTCACCTCATCCATCTTTCTTCCTCTGTCTTTGTTTGCACTGCTGTGCTTGAATGATTTCATGTTTATCAAACAGAAGGGTCAGTCAAAAATGAGGTGCAAATAAAGTCCAAAAAAGGTATGTCAGGAATGCAAAAACGTTGTAGAATCAAGTCAGGTACAGATACATAATAGCCAGAAATGCATGCATTTGCTTTGTTGCAGATACATCTATTATACCCCCCCCCCCCCCCCCCCCCCCCCCCCCGCCACCCACCACCCCCCCCCCCCCACACACACACACACACACACACACACACTCACCCCACCCCACAGAGAAACACCTGCTTGGCCCTCACTCAATCCTCCCCAGAGGGAAAACAGAGCTTTAGCATGAGACAGAATTAGAGAAAAAAATGGGTTGAGGGGAGAAAGAAAGACGTGAAGCGAAAGAAAAAACTCAAGGCGAGGGGATTACTCACTCCACCACAGTGGGTGGGATCTGGGTACTGGCAGTAGCCTACTGGCAGCCACAACTGGGTCACATGACTGCTGCAATTACCAGTGAGAGGGAGAGAGGGAGGGAAGGCAACAAGAGAGAGAGTGAGAAAGCTGCACATCCACCTCACCTTCAGTGTGTCTGAATTCAGAGCAGAGGCACACCTGAGTGAGTGGGGAAAAAAAGAACAAGACAGAAAAAGAGGGAGAGAAGAAAAAAGAAGTGGTGACATTTACCTTTAGACACCCGAGGCTGAGACAAAGACAGAGCGTGAAACAAAGAAGAAAAGTGAAAGGGGAGACAGCATGTCTTCTCTTTCGGATCAGCAGCCTGGCTCTCCTTTTTCAGACTACAGTGATTTGTGCAAGGTGCCAACACTGTCACCCTCTGTGCCGGATCAGAACTGGGATTGGCAGCACCGGTCAGGCATGGACCTGGGCTCTGCGAGGGGCCTGGTGGTTGGTGACAGACCTGTGGCACAAACTGGACTCACAGATGAAGACAAGCTGTGCTTCTTCGAGCATTCAGCCAGGGGTGATTTGGAGCAAGAGCTGAAGGTGCCAGGGAATGTTGGGGGCATTCCTGGAAGCACCTCGCTAGGTAACGCTTCACTGGGGAGTGCAGGGGAGAGTCCAGATAGTCCTCTCTCCTCCTCCCCATTTCCCTCTCCGGCTTCCCCAGGGAGGCTACCCTCTGCCCTGGGCTGTGGAGGCGTCAGCAACATCTCCCTGCTGCCAGTTCCTGGATCCCCAGCCAGAGGTGTGGAGCTGTCACCAAAGACTAGTGCTATGGCCCCACATGACATGGGAACCTCACTGACCGAGACATTACCAGTTGATGGAAACTCTCCCTCTGAAAAATGGAACAACTCCGGTTATGCTGAATCTAGCCCAAAGGTTGCCATGCCCCAGGTGGCCCCTAACTACTGTGTCATAGGAGTTGTCAATGACAACCATGTGAAAAAGGGGGATGAGGTTGTCAGTGGAGCCACGGCAGCACTCGGGGCTCAGCAGTTATCTGAGGGTTCGTCAGAGGACAACAGCAATGGGGAGGAAATAGAAGAAACGGAAGAGCTGGAGCCCTGTTTCATGGGCCGGGCTCAGCAGCAGAGGAAGGCCATGAGGCGAGCAATGTCTGAATGTTCCCACTTGTCAGTACCCACCAGTCTAGAGCTGCCTGACAAATACCCAGAGCTAGACCAAATGACATCACCCATGGGAGGACCACGTCGCTCAACACACTCCATGAAGCGCTCACTGACTGTCGCTGAAGATCAGCCCCCTACTCCACCCCCCACCCTCTCTGCTGCGGGCACCACGCACATCGACCTGCGACAAACCCCACCTGAACCCCACCTCTGCCTCTCCCCATCACCACCACTGAGGGATGCTAACACCAGCTCCCCTCTCTCACCTCCAGAGGTAGTGAAGGAGCCTGGTGGTATTGTGCTTCCAGTGCCCTTCAGCCTCAAGAGCTTCACTGACATGAACACCAGCTCTGCTCTGACTGTAGGCGCCAACACAGAAGAGAAAATGGTAAAAGATGCTGAGTTTGACAGATATGAAGGTGATACTAAAGTCAACACTGGTGGAGACGTGGACTTTGGAGCTGGAAACAGTTGTAGAGTGGCAGGGGCCATTGAGGATGGATATACTAACCTTAGCTTGACCTCCAACACTAATCCTTTCATCACTGGAGATGGTAGGTGAAAGTGATGTTTGAAAGTCAACATTTTTTTTGCAGTTTCTCAAGGTTTAATGTCACTCATGGTTTACCTCTGACTACCCACTGTTTTCTGGCCACCTAGCTGGCTTAGTGGATAAAATGATTGCTTATGGTGGTTCAAAGTCTGGCCACATCATGACAAAATCATGAAAAATGCTACCTACATCCAATCTGCTCACCACTCAGTATGAAAAAGAGAGGTGTGGGGGGAGGAACTCTGCAATAGACTAACATCCAGGGACAGTAGAAATATTTCTATTTGCTTCACACTATGGAAACCAGAGATAAACACTGCAGAATATGACCTAGTCACCAACTAAACTGAACCCCAACCTACTGTTTTACCTGCAGTATGTTAACACTATGTGGCTGTGTAACAGGGAAAAGACTCATTGCTCTGAATATAGAATATCGAGACAGAAAGCTCCTGTCTTTTAGGAGATTGATGTCAGATTTCAAACCCAAAGTAGAACACAGGGAGATAGTGTGTGACCTTTAAAATGGGCTGTCTGACTTTTGTAAGTCCGCACTGCCCACCGAGTGAAGATGAGTGTTTTCTGCTCATGAAAGTGAAAATGTGAAGATTTTTGGTGTTTCAGTTGATTGATGAAGACTGTGAATCATTCTTTTAGGGTCAGTCTCTAACTGGGCTTGGTTGTTTTGGTATGAGGTGGCAAACTGCCTGAGAATATCTGGAGAGTCAGACAGAAAGGAGGAGTGTCAGACGAGAGAGAGAGAGAGAGAGAGAGAGAGAGAATGAAGCAGAGAAGAGCAGAGAGAATTTTACGACAGTGCCACAGCCCCTTGCTGGCTGCATGATGTTCCACTTTGGCGAAATCTGCGTCATGATGTTGGTCAGACATCTAGTTTACATTTCAGACTGTGTGTTTGAGTATTGTTATTTAAGTCATGTTTTGACGTTTGTGAGTCTTCAGCTCAGTCTGTCTGTTCTTGTGTGTGCAGTGTGATGAAGGAGCAGCATGAGCCTGTAATGACTCTCCAGCATGTGCAGACAGTATCAGGACAACATAGCTCATTTTAGCAGCATCTGTCTTCTGCCTGGTTTTCTCTCATACTCCAGCCTTCCTTCATTTTCTTTTCTTTCTGCTAGTGGAGGACGAATGGAGCCAAAATGGCGGGAAGGGGGTCATTGCCATGTCAAATGAGCCAAAATGGGGTTATTGATAGTTATTATATGGTGTTGCTTTTTATTCCGACAATGTGTCCCACACTTTGTCTCTTTGTCACGTTGTTTGTGTCGTCTTTTTGTCTCTGTCTTTTTCTCTGGCTCTGCTCACACACTGTGGCTGTTTCCCTCACCACAAAAGCAGAGCACGGCAGAGGCTGCCAGCCTGACCTCTGACTATTAAAGGGGCAGTGATATTTATTCTCTGTCCATGTGGTTGCTGTTATTCTTTGAGAATATCCACAGTGTGTAATATTCTTGTATTTTTTATTTTATTTTATTATTTTGCTGAATAAGATAGTGATTTAGTGAAGGTGATGATACAGGCTGGTCTTAGTTACTTTTCTGAGGAGATGATGATGAGGAATAATGATAAGCAGATATAAAAAAACAGCAACAAGAAAGAGGAGTGGGTGGGGTACAGAGAGAAAGCAGGAAATAGAGAATAGATTTAAAAGTTGCAGTAATTCAGCCATGATTTATATAAGGATACTCCCCCTCTCATGATAATGTGTGTCAGCTTCACCATGATGTGTAGAGGCTTTTAATCGCTTAATAGAGCAGGGAACATCACGTGACTTTTTCTTCCGTCATGTCCATTATTTTGCAAACATTTAACCTAATTAACATAAAGACATTTGATGTTTTGCATTCATTTTACATTAATTCAACATGAAGTCTGTAGTTTAGGAGTTATGACTGGCACCATGTGTACCTTTTGCACTGACGGCATGTCCTCATGAAATATTCCCTTTAATAATGGCCCTCATCACTGTTCTTTCTTCCATGGTGCAAGCCCTTTGTCCAATCAGAGGATCTGTTAATAATTAATGTCTTTCTTAAGGAAAGACACTATATTACAATATGTCATCGAAATTGCCCAGCGTAGAGTCACATCACATATTCAGCTCATGTTATCCAGTATACCTGTAATTTTCACTCGGGTACAATTGTTTGATTGGAGGATATAATACAGTACCTCTTGCAAAAGAGAGTTTTCATCTCAATGAGTTTTATTCCTCGTAAATAAAGGTGAAAATTGAAACAAAGAAAAAACATGATGGCGGGGTTGAAAAGAAGAGGCTGTTGACAAGTTGACCACAATCTGAAATAGCAGGGATGAGAGGAATTTAAAGAAAGATCTGAGAAACAAATAAAGAGGAAGACGAAAAGCTTAATTTCACTATTTTATTTTTGTTGAAAATATTTATTGATTTTATGCACTTTAATAACAGTTCTATCTGCACATTGACACAAATTGCTTTAAAATAGATGACAGACCTCATTAAAATATGATTTTTAAATAAAGAGTGAGAAAATGTATCCAGGGCTGTTAAAGAGGAATGAAAACACCAGCAGATCACAGTGGAAAAAAGAAGAGAACCTGTATATGTGTTGTTTTGCTTAAATGAAGCCATTATGGCTCACCACTACAGCTGTGACCCTGATCATATTTCTGCCCTTATCACAGGATCACGTTGTTAACACTGGAGGAAATCAAGGCCTTGTTGTTGAGTCTGTTTTTATTTAGGTCAGGGTTAGTTTTACTCATGTATGGTCACCTATGCATGTTTACAGTGTTTAGTCATGTGCCTGTCATTTTCCAGGTGCTGCGGTGGCTCTCATGTCACTTTGTCTTCTTGTGAACACCCTTCCTTGTTCCTTGTCCTCCTCCTTTGTTTCCTTTCTTCCCCCTGGCTTTTCCTGCTCCTGCCCCCCCCCCCTTTTCAGTTACAAGTTCATTTTAAAGGCATAATATTCTTCTTAAAAAACTTCAACCATACTAATATGGTTTTCAGATGAAAACCTGTCTGCATATTTGAAGTAATCTGCATCCATAGTAACAAACCTAAAAATGTAACATGTTCTGGATTTTAAACAAAGGGAGTTTAATCTGTTGTCTCCAGTTGCTGGTTCAGCTAGTTCTACTTAGAAGAAATATCAGTGGTGGAAAGTAAGAAGAGGGATTTTTTGTAATCTGATCTGACCAATGATGACATAGAACTGAAACTGAAAGTAAATGTTGAAGGAGCTTTTCATTTACAGCTGACAGTCAAGTTGCGACTAGGCATGAGATAATATAAAAATGTCCTGTCACAATTATCCTCACCAAAGAATGAAAACAGAGTAGTATGGATATAGCTTGTGGTGATTATATTTAGAGAAGAGCAGAACAGATCCTCTTCGCCACCTTGAGTCCTTCTCTCCACCCATTCACTCCTTTCCCTCTCTGACTTCTCAAGCATTTGGATCAGAGGCCACCGCCCTCTTTGTTATTTTTGTGCTTTTTTTTCCTCTTTGATATCCAGTTAATCTTTTAAAAGTCCATGTGAGACCACAGAGGTGACCTTGAGGGAGAATGAAACCCTGACTCATTTTCTGTTCAATGAGACGTCTGTATTTGGGCTTTTTATTGCATTGACTTTACCTTATGTTTTCAAATAATTGTTTGTTTGTTTGTTTGTTTTTCAAATGAAATCACAGTGTCAAATAACTCACTGCATTTAATTGCTATATTTCTTAAATTGTTTAAGGGCAATTGAAATATTATTGCATACATGTCGGAAACAGTTTACGCTATTAATTGGTTATTAATCGATTACTAAATTCATTGATTTTTAAAGATTAGATTTTTCAGCTTCCTAAATGAATAATTTCTGGGTTCTTTGCTCTGTATAACAAAGGAATTATTAAAACTGAATAATTTTGGGTCGTAGACAAAACAAGACATTTGAGAAAATCTTTGCCATGACCAGGTTTGGAAATCATGGAATGGAAATGGAAATTTATGACATTTTTTGTACCAAATGATTACTCAGTTAATCAAGAAAATGATCAAAAGATTAATCTCATGCTCGCATTAGAGCACAGAGAAGGTAATATGGTTATGTATTAACAGTTAATATTGTATTGAAGCATGACTAGCCCTATACTGTGTACTGAGTTTTGACACTGTGTCTCAGCTGATAACATGACAGAGAGGGACTGGTCAGTGCAGGTGGAGAGAGACAGAAGAGATGAGCAAGAACAAGGATTAAAAATAAAGGGCTGGTTTGAAATAAACAACTGTATTTGTCGGTTGTGTCTAAAAAGCTGTTTTTCATGTGGGCTATACTAGAAGAAGTGTTGAAAAGCGGAGAAGGTTGTTAGTAGCAGTCCGAGGCTGTGATGATGGAGTGATGAGAACTATGTAGATGGTACAGCAGGACTTGATCACACTTGAACAGAGGTAAAAAAAAAGGGAATTGATTTGCAATTTCCTTTTCCATTTAGACTGAAGGTGCAGAGACTGGCCAGCTTACAGGGCAGAATCCTCCGGGTCCAAAAACTGTAAGGCAAAGCAAATGAGGAATTAGAAAAAGGCACATTAAAAAATAAGATCCACTTGACACTAGAGCAGGGAAACACGAGGAGCAGAGAACATTACTGAGTAATATGAAGAGACACACTGGCGAGTGTGGATCCTGAAGCCAGAGTATATGAAACAGTGGACTGATGAGGAGATGAGTTGTAGGTGCATACTCAGAGGCTGAAAAACAAAACAGAAAGACACTCCATAGGAAACAGACATGATCACAAAAATAAACTCGGAAATAGACCATGACATCTGGCCTTTCAGTTATTCTTGTTTCTGTTATCTGGGTTCTCATACAGTCTGATCTAATTTTATTTATATGTTTCTTTTCTTATACTATTCATTTATATTATTCTTTTTCCAGTACACTGTAAAAAGTCAGCTTTCTTCTGTCTATCACACTTTCTTCCACAGATCATCAGGCTTGCTAATTCACACTGCACATACCCAGGAGTCTTTTGATAAAAGCAAAAACCATCCAACCATTTAACACATTAAGTTGCAATACATAAAATGCCCTTTATCCTCAAAAATGAACACCTGTTAGCACAAGAATAAGTTTTTCATTTACTTACTTTTTAAATATATTTGTAATGTTAAATATTAATGTGTGTAGAACTGTTAAGAGTTGTGTTTTTTGTTTAATTGTCAGTGTCAGTAGAAGAGTTGAAAATTAATAAATTATTTTGACGGTGTAATAGAACCAGTATTGACATATTCAGGGCATGATTTTGGTTTTATTCTTTAATTCACATTTTTCACAGTTTGTTTGAGAGACAACATCTACATTTTCCCCCCACACTTACTCATATTTTCTAACAGATATATGCATGTTAGATCAAGTTATCTGTTAAAAGCACCTGTGTATAACTTCTGTCGCCCCCTTGAGGAATTCTGAGTAATTACTATAACACATGCTGGTCGTTCTACATGATGTTTGCTTCAGTGATCTCAAACTACACCCACCGCTCTGCTACCAATTGGCAATAAGCATTTATTGATTCCAGCTGCTGAGCAGTCTTTTTGGGCAAATAATCCTGCTGTGTTGTTGTTGCGCTTACTCCTTGACTTTGACAGAATTAATAATTTCCTCTCTGGGCTACATGAGATTCACAACACAGCTATACTAAGAAACACAGAGAGAGAGAGCTGTGTGGAGCTGGTAGACTTAATCAACATTATAGACGTTCAGCAGATTTGGTCGTTTAAATTTAACTCTTCAGTCATGTCTGTCCAACTTGATTCTGTATATTCTATTTATGGAAGTGGAGAAAGTGCTTTAAAGAGAAATATAACAATCAATTACAGGTTATTATTTTATTATTTTGTATTATATCCATGTCTTGGAGTATTTTGAGCAAATGTTACTCTATTTATTTACATGAGCTTTAAGAATTAAGTTGAAGCTTTTAACCAACATCAGTTTTTGCTGCAAAGCTAATACCTAGTGAGAAGATGTCTTTTGTTTGTTTGGTTTTTGGGTTTGTTTGTGATATGAATGAAACTTGTTCACCTGAACTGGGTAAAATAAGCTGGAGCTTATTGTGATAGTAATAAATGTGATAAATGATAGTGATAATGTAAAGAAACTGTTGTTTTGTATAATATACTGCTGTCAAATCTAATTACAATTTCTATTCCATTATGTTTCTCTGTAGTAAAATCAGACAAGATGGAAATGTCAGAGAAGAAGGTGGAGAATCTCGGGGATGATGTCAAGAAGGTCGACCAGTTTGAGCTTCTGGACAAAGCTGAGCAGAAGACTGTGAAGGTTGAATATTCAACAAGTGAGACTCCGGTCAATGTTGAAAAGGGACAGGAGAAGGAAAAGCAGAAAGAGGTTGAAAAATTGAAGGAGACACAAAAGGTGGAAGAGATAAAGATGGAATATGAAAAGGAGGATGTGATAAACAAGGTGAAGGAGATCAAGGTGGAAAAGATAAACGAGGTGGAAGACATAAAGAAGATAGAAGAGATAAAAAAGGAACCGGAAAAAGAGGAAGAGATAAACAAGGTGAAGGAGATCAAGTTGGACGAGATAAACAAGGTGGAAGACATAAAGGAGGTGAAAGAGATAAAGAAAGTGGAAGACATAAAGAAGATTGAAGAGATAAAGAAGGAACTGGAAAAAGAGGAAGAGATAAACAAGATGAAGGAGATCAAGTTGGACGAGATAAACAAGGTGGAAGACATAAAGAAGATGGAAGAGAGAAAGAAGGAAACTGAAAAGGAGGAAGACATAAAGAAGGTGGAAGACATAAAGAAGGTGGAAGAGTTAAAGAAGGAACCTGAAAAGGCTGTAGAAAAATTGGAGAAAATGGAAATGGTGCAGCAGAATGTAGAGGACAAAATGAAGAAGGCAGAAAAATCACCAGAGAAACCAGTGAAGACAGACAAAGTGGAAAATATACAACAATTGGAAAAAGTGGAGCTGACAGAGAAGATGGAGAGCAAAAATGAGAATGCAGAGAACATAGTAACGACGGACAGAAATGTAAAAACAGAGAACACACCCACAGAGAAGCTTGATAAACCAGACATGAAGGATGTCAAAGAGCACACTGACAAAGTAGAAGAGAAAGAACAGATAACTGTCAAGTTTGATACCAGTTATGACAAAGAGGGGAAGAAGACTGATGTAGATACAAAGGTCACAGCAGTGGAAGAAAAGGCTGAGACAGACAAAGTCAAGATGCAGGAGGAGGTGGAGAACGTTCCTGAGAAGGTAGTGGAAAAAGCAACAGTGGAGAGTGTAAAACAAGAGAAGCAGGACCAAAGACAGGCTGAAAAAAAGACTGCGGAGAGAAAAGATGAGAAGAAAGACAAGGCAGCAAAAGCAGAAGGGGGGGAGAAGATCAAAAAAGCCAAACCTGCAGCCAATGGGAGCAGTGCAGCACTTAGCAAAGACCTGGCAAGTACTGACAAGAAGACCAAGGTAGGTTTTATTACACAGCAGAAACATATAATGGTGAACTGATCCATAAAATATACGCCGTCTCTGTAGTCGGTGGGGTGGGGTCAAACGTGGAACTTTTAATGGTGGTGAATGAATTCCGTCAGTACTATTCATCTTATGTCAGTCACTGCCAAACATCACTACCTGAAGGCTCATGCATGTGAAGACAGTAACATGAACTCTGTCAAAAAAAAACTACATTTTTATTATCACAGACATTCATTTACACATTAATGTCATAAAGTATGTACCGGTTAAATACCAGTACAAAATTTAAGACATGGCCAATTAGAGTATCCAAGCAACAGGTCCCACACCTGGATCTTTCTGCTGCTAGGCACCTAATCCCAGCTGACATAAGGCGAAAGTTGGGGTACACCCTGGACATGATACTGTCACATTCAAACTTACAGGCAATTTAGAGTGTCCAGTTGGCCTAATCACCAATGTTTTTGGACTGTGGGAGGAAACCCACAGAAATCCTACACAGGGAGAACATGCACACCTCCCGCAGAAAGGCCATTGTTCTGAACTGCCAAGAGTGCTAACCACTACACCAACCGTGTAGCCCAAGGAAAAATTTCCATAAACAAAAATCATAACAATATTACAGCCAACTTTTACATAAATCTTACAAAATAAACGTATGTTGAAATAATTTCAGTCATCACAACAGTTGTGTATAAATCTTCAATCTCATCTACATCAAAACATATAATAGGCAATAACAAATGTCTAACTAATATTACACAGTTATAATAAAGCCTTGTATTTCTAATGTGTTAATGTATAGTTAGTAAGTTCAGGATGACTCATCATGCATGCTGCTACTGCTTCTGCTACAGCTTTGTTTAATCCCACTGAATATACTATATACACACATTCAGTGCAGCTCGGCTTTACCTGTCTGATCACAAGTTATTTACCTGTGTATTAAGAATTAACCAGGTTCTAATTATTATTTGCAGCATATTTTTTGTCAATAATTTCTTGATTATGTTACATTTGTATTGCTGCTTGTGCTGTTCAATCCTGCCGCTGTTATTTTTCATTTTTCGAATTTTACGTTTTCATGTCCTTTGCTTTCCCTCCTTTTTTGCCCTCCATCCATCCATCCATCCATCCATCACAATAATCTGCATCACAGCCTGCTGTTGGGGTGACCAAACCAAGCACTGCTGCCAAAATGCGGCCAAGCTCTACAGCTGCCAGCAGTGGTTCAGCCTCAGGCCCTGCTAGGCGTCCCACACCCTCCTCCACCTCAGACAAAAAACCAACCACAGTAAAGGCACCATCCATAAACACTGCTGGCCCAAAGCGGCCCTCCAGTACTTCTGCCAGTCGCCTCTCATCCTCCACCACGTCTACAACACGTGATGTCAAAGCCAAGGTGAGTGTGGATTCTCAGGACATTCAGTCAGCCAGAGGCTGCAGACTCTTCACTGCACATGGATTCACTGTGGATTTAATCAACACGCTAATGTTCCTGATTCTCACTGTCAGTATACTGACAGCTCCATACAGGTCTCCTGGAAGTGCTGTCACTATTCTCTGTTCCTCTTTTTCTTAAACAAAAGTGTGAAAGTCAAACTCAGTCCTATACTTGCATGTTAAACATCCGATTTTAAAGCAAATAAAAAGCAATAAATTCTTAATGTCATGTAAACATGTTAGTCTGAATAAAATCAAGCTAGTCTTAGTCAGATTAGCATACCTGGATAGTGTGATTCATAGTTCTATTACTGGAGTTCGACTTGACTTGCTCATGCACCAAAATTTTCCTCCCAGTCTTTTGAAGTAGAAGGAAACGATGTATAAACTGTAATCTAATCTGTATCACAAAACACGCGCAGTAGGTACAAAACATAGAAGCCACAGCGCAATCCATCTCAATGTCCATCTCGCCGTTTCTTGTTTGTTTTCCTGTGACATAAAAGTAAACAGGAAACTGATTAAATATGCTCTAGCTTATAGAGAGATGCAGAGCCACCTATGAAGGTGAGTGAGACATAAATAATTTCTTCTCCGCATGTATACTCGGACTTTGCAAGTTGTCCGATTTCCAAACAATACAATAAATCCACAAGAGTATACATATACACATTTGTGAAATAAAGGAAAATAATCAGTTTCAAAATAAGAAATCATGTCATGTTTACATGTTATAATTTAACAAATTAACTGTCACAGATCTCAGTTTCTGTACAATCATGTAGTCTGCAGCTGTAAATGTTAATTTGGCATTAGTGATTTTTTTTTTCTGTTTTGTTTTACAATAAGCCAGCAGCATGTTTGTCTTGAAAGGGTAGAAAGATTTTTCATAGCCCAAAGGAATATTGATAATAGAAGCCCTTACTGTTCATTAGAGAAAAAAAGTACAAAATCATACTATCAAAAATGTCAAATTTGCAGTTTGAGCATCTAAATCAGCATTATTTTTGGCCAATATTTTGTAATTTTTCCCTCCCTATGATAAAATATAATACTTTATTGAAGTATTTGTGCCTGAACCGCACTAAAAAACATGTATAAAACATTTAATAAATACAACTTTCAATTAATAGATTTAAGTGCATTTATAATATAAAGGTGCATTCTCACTTTTTCTGCTGTGACTCTGCACTCAGCTTATTTTAAATAAAGTCATCAAGTAATCAACTTAGTAAATAAAATCTTTTTTTGGTTTAAGTCATGAGGGAACATGAGGGAAGAAATGTATAAACAATAGAAAGAAGCATAGCAACAACAACACTGGGCTGCACACAGATGTGCCTGACTGTCAATCAGCTTAATATGCTTAGACATAGGCAGATATTGATTGTTAAATTGTTAAAATAATGCCAATAATCGATCTGATTAAACACGACAATAAAAGATATTAAAATATAATCAAAGCAGTAGATTAATGCTCTGTAGGTCAACTATTCAACCCGTAAAAGCATGGTTTGATGATATGTCTGCAAGTGCAAGTGTCGACTTTAAAGACAGATTTCTAAAAGTTAACCGTGAAGTTCTTATCT
The DNA here is from genome assembly GCA_016785285.1 of Brachirus orientalis. Taxonomy (NCBI): domain Eukaryota; kingdom Metazoa; phylum Chordata; class Actinopteri; order Pleuronectiformes; family Soleidae; genus Brachirus; species Brachirus orientalis. The sequence continues at coordinate 3,963,601 of JAFBJR010000137.1, forward strand.
TCTGTTGATTGTCTCTCTGACTTCATGGAAAACTCTGTTTCCCTGTAGATCAAGGCTGCTCCTGTTGCAGCATATCCACTGTTCAGCCTCTCAGTAGCTAAACAGGAACATGAACTCACTGCAGTGTGGTCTACTGGTTGTGTGGTGGTTCAGCTGTATGTGGAGCATGACATTATCATAGTGGTGAAAAATAATAGGCACCTAATAGGCGCCTTGGACTTTGGCACTGCAGACAGACATATAGACGTCTTCTGATGGTCCAGTGTAGAGCTCACAGCTTTTATGCTATGAACTGTTTTCCTCATATGTTGTCCTTTATTCCTCCTGCCATTTCTTTCTCAGCTCTCACTGACATCAGCCTTGTTTCTTTTGTCTCCCTCTGCTTAGACAACCACAGAGAAACGTCCCTCTGTGCCAAAGGTCACCACCACCACCACCTCCAATCAAACAGGCTCCACAGCTGCCACCAAAAATGGAACTGGTCCCACAGCAGCCAGTAAAACCACCACATCAACTACATCAGCACGTACAGCACTGTCGGCTCGCACTGCTGCCACCACTGCAGCCAAAAAACCTCTGGGTATGGCAGAAACACACACACACATTTTTGAAATGGTTTTGTCTTAATCTGTGTATTTATAGCAGTGCTGCAGTCAGTACGTGTCACATTGTGGGAACATGCAATATTGAGTGAGTTGAATTAGATCACAAACATCCTGCTGTAATGTTAAACACACTTAGTTCTCACTTGCATGACTAAATGGCATAAGTAAAAAGAATCACCAATCACATGCTTGAACAGTTTTACTGTCATAACAAGAGCAACTCCGACCGTTGCAGATGAGGACAATGTGAGCATGATAGAAACACTGAAAAGAAAGATTTAATGTCACTGTTAAAATGCCATTAAAGAAGATGTCATTAAGTTAAAATCCAGTCCTGACACTGCACTGCTGCTCCTCTTTAGTTACTTTAGCTTAGTCAAGTCAAGTCAAGTCAATTTTATTTATACAGCCCAGCGTCACAAACAATTTGCCTCGAAGGGCTTTACAGTCTGTACAGCAAGTGACACCTCTATCCTTAGACCCTCACATCGAGTGAGGAAAAACTCCACAAAAACCCTTTTACAGGGGAAAAAAATGGGAGAAACCACAGGAAGAGCCACAGAGGAGGGATCCGTCTTCCTGGATGGACAGACATGCAGTAGGTGTCACATGTACAGAGACAAGGTCAGCAGATACAGGTTACAAACAGAGCATCAAAAATTCACAGAGAGAAAAGATAAAGACAGAGACCACGATGATTCAAGAATCAGTAACATTAATAACAATTATCATCATCTCATTCAAGCTGTGACATGTGCTGTCACTGTCTGGGGTTGGTTCCTGCTTAGTTCATGCTGTTTTTCCTTATCAATGAAAATTCTAGAATGATTATGTCATCGATTGAAAACTATTATGTTTTTATCAACTCACAATATTTATTAATATTATAGAAAATACAATATGTTTATTGTCAGTTTTCCCACTGTTGTGCAGGTCTAATTTACTCATCTATTTCCACGATCTTACTTAATGCTTTCTGTCCTTCACACAAACTATGATCTCACATTTGCATTTCAGCCTCGAAGACAAACAGCAAAGCAGGAGAAGAGAAGAAGCCCAGCACTCTGAAGTCTGCAGGTATCACTGATTGCACTGAACACAAACACAACATACTACAGCTCAAAACAAAGCATCGACAAGCTCAATGGATACTGAGCACATGGTGAAAGTCAGTAAGTGAGCACTTGTTTTCCACAGATAACTGTAAAAAAAATTAATAACCCAATGATCTGTTTTTTAAAAATGCCTCACACTACACAAACTCTGCTGCTACTGTCTGTGAAGGTTCTCAGTCTTCAGGGGATCATACCCTCAGCAGTTCAGATTAAAGGCACCTGGACTTGCTTTGGAAGTGCAGGAAGCCTCTTTAATGAGAGGTGAAAAACTTCAGGAAAACTCAAGCAACTCTACTCGACATGCCTCTTATCTCGGGCTGAGTTTTATCCTTTCTTCCAGTACTTTCCTCATGCTGGCAACAGATGAGTTTATTGTTGTAGCAGGAGAAAGTGTTGTGACTGTGAAATACAGACTGTCCAGACAGTACAGTGCTGCAGTTTTACTACAGAAAAAGCCTGCAGAGTTAAAACCTTCCATGCAGCAGTTCAGGGATTACTGTCCTCTCACTGTTGGCAGTTTAGAGTTTGAATCTGCTGCTGATGCAGCCTCTGCTGCCTTAATCTGCCTGAGTTCATACAATGAGTCAAATAATTCTTTAGAAACATGGAAGGATTTTTTTCACTTTAAATACTATATGTCTTAATGGGAGCTGAGAATATACCCGACTTTCCGAGGGAGGATTCACTGTGAGCTTAAGTATAAAAAAAATTATGTCAACATTACAGATTATATTTAGTGCAAATTTGCCTCAGTGCTGGAGGGAAATATTCAAGATTTAAATACATCCTTCTGCTGTACTCACACTCACACAGTACATGTATTTGAAACAGTCCATATATTTGAGTATAGTAGTTCATGTTTCAATGTTTTATCATGTTGTAATGGTCCATTTCATTTTAAATCTATACAAATGCAAATATAGAATTGAATATTGAACACTGAAAAAAAATATTTTCAGAAAAATATTTAATTTTTTGAAATAAAGAATTCAGCCCTTCACATTGTCAGTTCCAAAGTGTCCTAACGCCTTCATATTGTGGTTTAGTCTGTGTTGTAGATTAATGAAAATGCAGTTTTCTGATTTAATCATCTGTAATTCTGGCCTAATGAGCTGCAGCTTCTCCAGCTCTCTGGAACACACAGCAAAGGATTTTTTGTATTCATGCTTGTGCTCTGATGAAGCATAAATGTAAAATTTGAAAGTGTGAAGATGTATTCACATAATAATCCCTTTCTTCCAGCTGACTCTACCAAGCCTAAGACCACCACCACCACCACCCTCCGCACCACTGGTGCCACCACCACCACCTCTCGCACTCTAACCAAACAGGCTACACCATCCTCCACCTCTGGCTCTGTACCAGAGAAGAAGCCTGTGGTACCCCGCGCCCCCCGGGCTGCTTCCTCCACCACATCCACCACCTCCACCATGAAGACCACAGCTCGCTCCGGCACAGCACCAGCCCCCGACATCCGCAACGTCCGCTCTAAGATTGGCTCAACAGACAACATGAAGCACCAGCCTGGTGGAGGAAAGGTAGGTGTTACTGACTGCTCCTCAACTACTGAACACTCCACTCTGGTTCTTTTCTTCTCAAGGTCTCCCTACTTCTCTAGTATGAGTCAAACTAACTCGCAGCGTGTTAACATAGAACACATGGAGCCTCTGGTTACTTCATTCACCTTAACAGCTGCAGTAGAGTACAGTTCTCACCTTCTTACAGCTTTGATTAGTCATTCTGTTCTGCTTTATTTTGCCTTCAGCATGTTTTTATTTACTATCTACTCTCGGTCTCTCTTCTTTAAAGGATAATTCCATTTTATCTCAACTTGTCTAATGTTGTCATAATTGTAGCCATAATTTGTATCACTTGTAATCAAGTTATTGTACTTGCTGAAGTACTGTAAGTAACATACAGTAGCTCATGTGGCAGAAATTGAGAAATGCTCAACTTTGTAGGCAGCGGCTCAAGCACTAGCCAATCGAATCTCATAATGCAAGCATTCCAGTACAGCATTGAGCCAATCAGATCCTGTTTGTGCATTAAATTACTTTCCGTATATCATTTCATGTCATTTTACATAATTATTGTAAGCAAACCAATGGTATCAGTTGATATTTAAGACAGTATTACTCTTTATTGCAGATGCATTTATCATTCATTAACTGTGACTGTTACTCTGGCACAGTTTTAGGTGGAGGTCATCTTGATTCTCAGTCTCACCTGCAATGATTTAATCGGTACAATCCCCTTAAAGCAAGAAGTGGTCACTGATCACAAGACCAGAACTTTTTTTAAATCCTTTGATTGAATCGGTATTGTAGGCAGAGATTTACAGGTCTGGCATCACTGTGACCAGACCTGTAAAGATGTAGTAATTAAATCATGAGCCATCTAAGTTTACAATTTTCTGCATTTTTCAGTGGATAATCAAATCTTCTATTTTAGCTGAACCATTTCAACACAGCTATTTATAACAATAAAAGATTAAACA